>JAVJGG010000007.1:8082761-8095099 GCA_035590195.1 Aviceda cuculoides
CTCCCATCACTCTTCCCCCCCCCCCCCCGTTTTTTGGGGGGGAGGGTTCTTTGTTTTCAGAACAATAGCCAGGGAGTTATCCCAAGTGCATCATAGTTGATATAAAAGACCTTTTCACAGCCTTGAAAAAAACTCTATGCCAGTATCATTACACCTGTTTTATAGATGGGCAACAAACAAACTAAAACTCATGCTATTTTTAAAAAGTTGACAGGCATCTGTGATTGTAACAATTGGTGTAAATTCAGAATTTCTAAACATTGTGCCTTATGTGTCCTGTTCAAGGCTGTACAGTAGACCAGCATCAGCTACAACCAGAAATTTGCATATTCTGATTTCCCAATTTGTGATCCCTTTACTAGATTATGAATTTTTCCCCTTGGGAATAACACACATACTGCTATTTACTCAGTTATCCTTTTTGGATATCAAGCTGACAAACATTTTATTTAGTAAATAGCTCCCATTCATTAATATTCCTTGTAGAACAGTGCAAAAGACTTGTGATTAAATGTCAGAGGCATCTTAAACCAGGGCTAAAGGACTGCCACAAGCATTAAGGAGACCTCACTGTCAGTGATATTTACAGTTGCCATTTCCCACTAATATGTACAGCAATGTGCTTGTGGAAGTATCTTGCATTCCGGCTTCTTCTCAGCCTCATTTTAATGCTGTTCTGATTCATGAATATACAACTGTAGATATAGCAAAATAAATCTGTGCAAGTCACAGGAGACTTTTTTTGAGGTATAAGTAATAATATATGCAGGTCTTTTCCTGTTCAAATGACAAAGCAGCACTTAAGGCAGTTCTCACATGAAATATCTTTTTTTAATCCCTGAATATAGAATCAGGCTTTAAATTCACATAGGCAATGCTGTATTGGCTAGAACGGAAAATCAGATTTGTGCATGTCAAAAACCAGAATAATTGCATTAGGAATAAAGGCAGACTGAGAAGGGCTATTAAGGAGAACAGAAAAAGAAGCTTTCTTTTAATTACTTAAGTGAGATATCCAAATTAATGTAAGACCACATCTGTATAATTAAAAACACTAGCAGATAAAATGTATGCTCAAATAACGGGTAATAAAGCATTAAAGTTCTTGTGACATTTTAATCAGAAAACCAAATACAGGCATGTATAAGCAGAAGTGACTTAGGCAATTATTTTAAGTTTTTAAATTTTATTTGTTTTGCATTACTTCATACTTGAAGTTGTGTATTACTACCAAATACAGTTTTCCAGTAAGGCCATAAGAACATACTCTTAGTATTTAAAAGCAGCTAAGAGTTAATTACTTATGAGATATAAACAGCAATAAATTGCAACATTACATTTTAAATTCTTATCTACAGCCAGGACGACCACAGTAATCTGGAGAAGAGTATAAAAGCAGTTTTTATAGACTATCTCTAGCACACGAAGGTGTATACCAACTCCCAGTTACTTGGCATTACACCTGTTGGCACTGACCCAAAAAGAGGCATACAGCTCATAGGACTTACAATGTAGGAAGCTCCAGCTACTACTCTTTGTACTTTTGACATTTGTGCATTAGAAGCAAGAAGTGTAGAGAAGTGCAAGGTTACAACTGAGCACCTTTGCTAAACTGTCTTGTCTGCTGATCACAGGCATGTTGTCCCCATAGACCCTCAGTTTTGGATGACTTTCAGACATTACCTTAAAAAACTAGATGACATTTGGCTCCGACATCTCAAACATTGGATCCTTGCAGAAGCCTGCAAGCAGAAATTTGACAGAAGTTCTTCAAAGAGAAATACAGTGAATGACCTTCTCTAAGTCCGCTAAACCCTCAGATTAAATCCTAAGGAAATAAGCTTTGATTCACTAGTATTTTGCACTCTGCTGTAACCACTTCTACCCACAGAAATCCAACATAATGGCAGTATTTGCCTCCAAATTGTACAGCACAGATTTCTACAAAACCTTCAGTAGTACTCTGAGAAGACTTATGTTTTCATTTGAAAGAAGTTTATTAGAAATTAAAAGATACATGTACACACAAAGCAGAATGATGGATCATAAGTTTTATAGATCCTGCTCTGCAGGATACAGTCAATAGTGAAAACTTACTGGTAATGAAAAGTTGCATATAGCTATTTTTCACTAATATGCCAACTATTTGTTTTCATCTGGAACCTCCTATTTGCAAACTGGGACATACAAAAAACTTTCTTGACAACTGAGGCTTAAGTTTCTTAAAAAAAGTTGCTTAAAAGATATTAAACAAAAAAAAAATCATGATTCATCTTCTGTGTGTGAAATGCAAGGAGGTATCACTGTTCATGTTTTATAACTCAAATAATAAGCCTTTTATCTCAATTCTTACTCAAGCAGGAAGCTTCTGTGCCTTGCACTGGTCTGTCACAGAACAGCTTCAGCACTGTTTCCGTTTACACCCAAATAAAGCATACTAAGATTTTAGTTATTACTTCGAGTGTTCCTCAGTGTGCAGCTACTTGTTTACTGTATAGCACAGGGCAAGGCATTTAATTTTTGAGTGCCCTTCTGGCAACCCCATAGTGAGGATTACCGAATATTTCCAAAATGCTCCTGGAAATTTAAATAAGTTAATTTCTAATTAAGAAAGATCTGGTACCTCCTGCATCTGCAAAAGCAGGAAGCATGCATGACAAAGTATTCTGAGTAGTATTCTGAAAAAAAAAAACCCTCCTGGAAAGGAAATATCCCAGTCCCACACCAAATCCATGCATTGCTCATGTCCTGATTACTACAATTATTTATTCATTTTGAAATACACTGTTATGATAGTTGAGACTTACTAACTTGTGGCAAGTATCTGAAAGAAAGTGCAAAGCTATTTTAGGACACGAAGCACAAAACTTTTACAATTCATGTATTCCCGCCCCTCCCCACCCCCAAGTCCTTTGTATGCCAAAAAATATTTCCACAAAGGAAAGCATTATTCTTAGAAGACATCCCAAGGAAAAGACAAACTCATGTTCTCAGACTTAGAGGTAAACTCCAAATAGCAACAGTAAGCTTAAAACATCAGGTTTCATTATTTTTGGGGGGGAAATTAGAATGCTAAACTCACCTATAGCCTCTTACAGCTGTCTTTTAGGTACAGAGGAGAATAAGAATAGTGCAAGAGAAGAATGGTTTATTTTTCCTTTTCAAAAGAATATTAATCCTATTCTATGCACAGCTAACAGCACTAAGCATAGGGGAAGAACAAGCAGAGATATCTGCTTCATTTGTCCTACAGTAAAACAGCAAAAGCCTTCAAAACAAAGAGGTCAGTTAAACAACAGCTTCTCTATTGGTTGGGATCGGATCTAATGTTTTTCTAAACAATCTTTAAAACTAAGATTCACTATGATAATCAATTTTTAATTCTTCAGTGGAAAAAAAATGAAGTCTAAGAAGCTAGGCCTATCCTTTAAATCTTTTTGGTCAATAAGGAAAAAAAATAATCACCTTTTGTTCTGATTCAACATAGCCTGTTTTACAGCTGTTGTTCATCAGCTGAAGCACACTTTCATGAACCTGAATGCAATATGAAAGTACTTGATGCCTTTTAGAAAATAAGGCATTATTGCTATTTCCATATATGAGAGGCTGAGGGAGAAATGCATATCAATGATAGCAGAGCTGTTCCAAAAAGGAAGGCGTAAGAAACCATTTAAGACTTTATTAGATACTTTATGGATGTTGGATTATCCAACTTTAACAGTGACATAAGGAGAGCTTTGGTATTTTCTGCATTCCATTTAATGCGAATACACATTTTACCAGACAAGAGAGCTCAGCTGCTTTTACACATGGTCAGTCAGTTTCAAAAACTCTGCTGGTGAAATCTTGAGCCCAAAGAGATCAACAGCAAGTTTTATCTCAATTTCAACACAGACAGGTTTTATTTTTGTTAACATACTCATCCTTTAACTACTACCATACAGAGACATAAAACTTAATAAAGTACACAAATGTACTGCATGATATATTTTCCCCCAAAAGATAGCTTAGTATTAACAAAATTACAGCTTCTTTCCAATCACCACCAGTAGTTTTTTTTTTTACTTATTAAATGCGAATTACTTAGAAAGAAGCATTATGCTTAATTTCCTCATTTGCAGTGCTGGCAAGCAGTACACTAACTAGAAATAGTTATCAGCTGTAAAAGCATTATTAAGCAGAAATAAGAATTAATTAGGGTTGTAACTCTGGAATCAAAGACAGTCAACATCCTAAGGTTGCTTGAGGACTTTTGTTTGACCTACAGATGATTAGTATAATAAAACGCCCTCAGGAAGTTAACTCAATGGGGAATGTTTTATTTATCACTTACATACACTATATGACTAAATAGCATGATTGCAAGTCAGGTTACAATTGTTTATTTATGAGAAGGTCTTCAGTTTTGAGTTCAGACCTTATTGTTGCATAACACATAGCAACTGTTTGCCACACCAGCAGTTGAAAAACAGACACATAGGATTGCTAGAGCTTTTTATTTCTGTTGTAGTTGCATGTATAGTAGCAAGCTGTATCTTTAAGAGTTGTCTGTTAAGAGATTTCTCAAGTAGTAACTACACACTTTTGAAGAAAAGGAAACAACTTTCAAGTTTCATGCTATTTTGATATCAGCTTTTTCTTCTGAGATGCTTATATCACATCATCTTAAAAATATTTTTGAAGTCATGTCAATTGCTTAGCTAGACTCAGGAAGAAAGCCTTAGCATACCAATAAAAAAAAACCTGTCACATTGTCAAAGTAGAAGGAAAACCACAAAAATTATAAGAAAACCATTTTGGCAAAGAGGAAATTGAACTCATAACATAAACTGTGACTCTACCAACAGAACGGAATGCTTTTTTAAAGACAAATGGAGCCTAAACATGACAGGACCACAATTTGATTGCAGTTTCTCCTGTTGCAGAGTAAGGAAAGACTATTATAGACCCATAAGCACAGTGTCGAGTCTGCTGGACTAGCTTCACCACACATAGGGAATGAAGCTAGCCCCATCTCTCCTTTCACACTGCAAGTAGAAACATACAAAAGAAAAATTTCCTTCCTCCTGCCTACTCAGCACAAGTAGAATGGCTGATAATGGCAAACCACACTGGAAAGCCTGCTGTCCTGAGTTATATCTCAAGCACTACACCCTCCATTTAAACAAAGGAGATTCTTACTTATTGGATCAGGGAGGACACAGGCCCTGAAGCTGCAATTATGAGGAACACAACAGGGTGCCTATAGCCACCTCCCGTGCCCAGGCAGCAAGGGAAGTCTCCCTCCTAGCTACACCAGAGAGGAGCGCACCGCTCACCACAGACAGCAGAGCTAAAAACCACCACCACAGGCTCTCAGCTCACAGGAGCCACCGTTATTACCACAGCGACTGGACACTCACCGCCCAGGCAGCGTGAGCAGCGCTTTCCCCTTTCCTCCCGCCCAGCCCTTTTATCTCACCTGCCGAGCCCTGACTGGCTGCCGACTGCTCCTGCCGGCTTTTTGGCGGCTGGCGGAGGCATTGCTGCTTTTCGGGGTGGGGGCGGCTCTCAGCGGCTTTTCGCGCCTCCTGCCCTCAAGGGAGCCTGCTGGTAGCACGGGTGGGGGGGGTGAGGGCAGCGGTGTGGGCTGCTGCTGGGGCCGGCGGTACTGAGGAGCTTAGGGAACGGATAGAGAGGTGCTGGCGGGGGAAAGTGCCTGTTCGTGGGCAGTGCCCGGAGTACCTGGGGTCAGCCGCGGTCCCCCTGAGAGGAGGGAGAGAAGTGGGGGGCTTCTCACACAGGTGGAAGCAGTGTTGTGAGGTAAAG
Source organism: Aviceda cuculoides (assembly GCA_035590195.1). Taxonomy (NCBI): domain Eukaryota; kingdom Metazoa; phylum Chordata; class Aves; order Accipitriformes; family Accipitridae; genus Aviceda; species Aviceda cuculoides. Next base: position 8,088,570 of record JAVJGG010000007.1, read on the forward strand.
CTGGGAGCTAGAGGAGGATGCTAGGCTGACAGGATCCCTTTCCCTTCAGAAGCATCTGTAGTGCAGGTGGGTGCTGTGTTGTGCTGCCCCTCTTCCCTTGCAGGTGGTGTGAGAAGGGAGGAGATCCTGGTACAGGTGCTGGGGAGCCCTCCCTTAGGCCGTCTCCCCCTGCGCTGCAAGCACCTAGCCTGACTGGTGCTTGGCAAGGTGCTGTGGAGCTGTGGTAAGGAGGACAGAGATTAAATCGGTGAGCAGGCCTTGTGGAGAAGGAAAGTAGACAGCTCTCCTGGAAGCGAGACGGCTGTTCTGTGCTGATAAAAATGACTGTTGCGCTCCTTCTGCCTGTGTTAAGCTGTGCTTGTCTTGGGGTTTGAACTAACAATGGGCATATCCCTCACAGCTGGGCCCAGCATCATACCGAACATCGGTTATGCCAGATGTATATTTCACTTAAGCTGTTTAACAGACCATAAAATAATACAGGCCACACCGTGTAAGAATTTTGCTTGTATTGGGCTAAACCTTTTCTTTTTCTATCATTATAACAAGCCATGGACAGTGATAGACTTATCTGTGATGTAATACACAGTTACTATTTGTTGAAAAATTGTGAGGAAGACCCTCTCTAAAGAGGATCCAACTTAACCAGAAACAAGCTGATGAAGCAAACTGTGCTGATGCATTGTACTGATGTGAGAACCAGCTGAAAGATATGCATGCACACATAGCATTGTGCTTTCCACCCGCTGGTCAGGACTGTGACAGGGAAGAGGTATCCTGAGATTGAAGTGTTATGTAGGCTGGGTTTAGCCTGTGGGCCAATAGCTGAACCATGCTAACCGAAATCAAGATTCATGGTTTCGTTAATGCTACCAAAGTTCTAAATATTCTTTTTGGTAACAAGCAAAATGCTTAAGGCTGTGCATTATCTGGGTGCTATGCCATTGAAAGAGCACAAATGACAAATAGTGCTATAACTGTATGGTCCAGGGCAGCTGTCAAGATGCTATTAAATTTAGTTGATAACGGGGAGTATAAATCCTGTGGCACAGTGCGGTAATTCAGGATTCTGTATTAAAGTGACAGTGTCTTTTTGTGAATTGTCTTTTTGCAATACAAGACAAACTCAGGTTAACTGGTTCGCAACTGAAGCTGTAAAACATGAAAATAGGCTTTCTCTCTTCCACTGTATAAACCGAAAAGCTCAAATTTAATGAATGCTCTACTGCACTTAGTCAACCAGTAACTTAATAAAGAAAAATGAAATTAACCATGTTTAACTCGCCATGTTTGGATATCAGTAGATTTCATGATGATAAAATTGAATAGGATGCAGAACTGGCAGGGTTTATATACCTTTATAGTTCATAAAATAGCTCATGGGAAGCTGTGATTTAACAAAAGTTTTGGCTGTCCCCAAGAGGGACAAAACCAACAATAGTCTTGAGCATTTACGGTTTGAGTTCTCCTTGCTTGCACGATAATCTTGTTCCTGTCTTCCCCAAAACAGTCGTTGAAAGCTACATAGTATATCATGCAAATACGGTGTCATTGTGTAGCTGAAGTTGTGATCCCTAAAAGGAGAATGGGAACTTGAAGCAATTTGATAGCACATACAAATTTATGGTTTTGAATGTATCCATATGTTTTCAGACCTTGCATAGTCAGGATTTCAAATAAAGCCTAACAAAATTTTAAAAATTAATTCTTTGGAAAATTCATATTGTACACAGAAAAACATTGGCATATAAACTCACCAGGATACAGAAACATAATAGGACAGGAAGGAAAAAAAAAAAAGAGCATCATCTGATACACCTTACATTAAAGAATAAGCAAAGAGGACAGCTGGATGATCTGACAAGGAATCAGATCGTAATAATCAGCTAGTTTCTGACAAGGAATAAGAAGGAGGGGAATTCATTGCATCTTTGTTTTTTCTGCATGTCCATTAAAAGGCAGTGTAAACAAAAAATATTTCATGCTATCAGTGCTTATTTCTTTCTATAGGAGAGGACAAAATATAAGATAAAAACATGCAGCAGCATGAAGAAGTTATGATACGGCACAAGCATTGGATACTTGATAGTAGTACAGAGAAAAGACCCTGCAGCTTCCTCTCATTAGCTTGGCTTCTCTTGAAAGCTGACACTAACAATGTATTTTTCCCATGTTTGTTGTGACAGCATAGGTGTCTTGCCCAGTATATGCTAAGTCTTACTAGTGTGACAGTGCTTCAAACAATATAACCATTTAATTAGGCAAAGTGATTTTTTGTCCTTGTTTTCCTTCCCATCTTCCTCAGAAAATTCTGTAAAATTACTACTTTGTACATAGAGATCAATAATGTCAGTACATCTGTGTTGTTGGTCTATCAATGAAACAGTGCAAAGACAGAGTTTCAGCCCACCTATATTAAAGGAATGACAGAGAGCTGGCTATAAGCACTTATTTCTTCTTGGTCTGTTCTTTTGTTAGTTCCTTTTTAAATAAAGTATTCTGTACTGTCCCTGTATTTTTTGTCTGCCTTGCCCCTTTCCATTTTGGTGATTTTACTGGAGTTACTATTCACTTCAAATATCAAACAGGTAGCTGACATTGATTTCTACCCTGTAGTGCACTGAAATTTAAATGAATGTGAAACAGCCTTGACTGGAAAAAGAACGCATGACACTTATCATAGAATGGTTTGGGTTGGAAGGGACCTTAAAGATCATCTAGTTCCAACCCCCACACCTGCCATGGGCAGGGACACCTTCCACCAGACCAGGTTGCTCAAAGCCCCATCCAACCTGGCCTTGAACACTGCCAGAGATGGGGCATCCACAACTCTGGGCAACATGTTGCAGTGTCTCACCACCCTCACAGTGAAGAACTTCTTCCTTGCAGCTAATCTATATCTACCCTCTTTCAATTTAAACCCATTACCTTTCATCCTGTCAATGCCCTCATTTTCTAAAATACTGATTACGTTCTCTGCTCAGCCACAGTTATGCTGATGCCCAGAAATCCATGATGTATTCTTCTGATAGAAGGGATTAGACTTATCTGGTCTCATTGAGAAAAACATATGGAAAATTGGTTTTCTCTCAGCTTAATATGTTTTAGCAGTATAACTGCTCACTGAGGTAGACCTCGCATCATAGAGAAAAAGAGCAGAATTTAACTTCTCAAAGAGTAGCAGACTTTTTTCACATCCTGAAACTGAAGTATTTAATTATTAAAATGAACTATTTTGCCAATAATTTTTCTTGGAAAAAATACAAGCACACACATTTGAAAAGGAACAGATTTTCCACAGTATCTGGATTGTTGACCCTGTTTTTCTTTTGGGGGATAGGTTTGAAATATTTTTTTTTCTCCAGAAAGTCATTGCAGTGGAATAGAATTCTGAGACATAATTAAAGTAATGGCTTCAAATCCACTGAAACTCCTAAGTGTTTGTTACACACTCTTAGTTTTCCATAATTGAATACACAGTTAAGATTTTAGTCAATTTGTCTGAAAGTGTTTCAGTTCATTGGCTTTATAAAATCTCCTGGGTTCATCATTACATTAGCCACATACCTTCCCTCATCCCTTTCATTTTCCAGTTAATGCTCAAGTCTATTTCCATGCAAAGAGCTGTTGCTTAAGACATGAACAAACTGCATCTTAGTTTTACTTGCATATATTTAGGTCCCAATGAAAACCCTCATGCTGAAAACATTTGGCTTAATTTTAGGCATTAAATTTAGCAGGAATATTCATACGAGTAAGTATTTTCCCAATTGCTTTTGTCCCAGAGGATAGAGATGAAATGGAATTTGAAGGCTAATACATTACTTTTTCCTGTGAATCATTCATATCAGAACACTGCTTTTTCATTCTTTTCCTTTAAATGGATAGTTCAAATGATGAGATTTATTAAAGGAGATCTGTCAAGACACAGTTTATTAATCGAGAATGTGACAATATAAAAAAATCAAATCCATGCTTCCTTTGTGTTGGTAATCAGTTTTCTGTAAGGCCAAAGTTCAGCCTCTGTAAATCTCACTATATTTTTGCATTTGGACTGGACAAAGAAACAGCATAATTTTATGACAAATTTAATTTTTTTTACTTCTAATGAGCTAGCGAATGTGGGTGTGGCTTTTATTACTATTCTTGCTTACATACCTGTGTGTTTTTTCCTTCTGAACCATAAAGAATTTTCTGAAATGTCTTAGGCTTAATACACCGTGTAGGTTCTTCAGGTGAAAAAATATTACATATCAGACCTCAGTAATGAAGGTATTTGTGATTATGTCCATTATCTGTATTTTAAAGAAGAGAAAATAGCATTGAAAGGCGGAAGGACTAATTGTTCATATACTGCTTACACAAATGTACTCCTTCAGCCTGGTTCACTTTTATATCCACATGGAATTGAACTGAGATTGTTATTCTCAGCTTACATGCAGGGATATATATTTGAAGGCATTGGAGTTAAAGGCTGTGGAATTCAAGCTTAATTTTTTTTAAAGCTCACATTGTTGATGTACATTATGCTGTAATTTGTCTAAGAGATGCAGATGCAAAATTATATGGAATTTAATCTGATTACAGTTAAACTACCATCATTGTACCCTTTTACCATGCAGTGAAGGGTCGTTCCCAGGCTTTTGTTACTTTGCCATCAGGAAGGCAGTGTCATCTACTTTCTGCAGCTTTTTAGCTGAAGTGCATTTTCCATGTTAAATCAAATGAAAAGTATTCAATACTTAACTGTTATTGCTGTTTTGTTACCTGAAGCGTTTGCCTGATGAAAAAATAATTAAAAAATTCACTGAAATATCCCATAAGGATTCCTACCATTATCAGCTTACAGCAGCGTAGTGTTTTGATTTAGATTTGTGGCTCATAATGACTGCTGCTAAAACTTTTGCTTTCCCTGAAAACTGTATTTCAGTTACTTTTTTTTTAATGATAAAATGAAGGAGCTGGTCTTGAAGGTGAATTGGGTTACTTTGGTTAGGATTCAAGTACTTTCTATTTTGTCATTTGCATTCTTTATAAAACATGGCTTTATTGGCTTTTTATCATTTAATATACTCACTTGAAGTTAAGAGAAGTTACCTAATAATTTTGCAGCAAAGAACTCTTATGTTTCAAAGGCAAAATAATTCAACAGAGCTAAATAAACCTTGCAAAAGCAGGATGTATTTATTCCTTACCAAGGTCATATTACTTGAAGTCTTCACTTGGCATGAAGCAACAGCAAGTGAACAAGTGGTCGTGACACCCCTTTGTCATTCTGATTGCTGCTAGGGAACTGTCCCAAGGCCTGCAGCAGTGATTTTCTGAAGCATTCAGGACTAATTCTTAATCAACTGTGCTTGGCTTCTATCTGACCTCACTTTAGACTTCCCTAAACAGATTCCATTATGTGCTTTGTGTTTCTGGAAAACCTCCATCATGTCTTCTTTGGGGTTGATTGAGATGAGCATCAACAACAGGCCAAGCAACTGGGCAGAACAGACCTAACCAGAAATGTGAATTATGATTCAGTTTTACACTTGAATGGAACAGAAATGTTCCCAGTTCTTCCATATGGTGTATTCTCATTTAAAATAATCCAAGTGAAACAAATGTATAGATTCAGTTAACTAGGAAGTTGATTATGAAAAATGCTACATCACAAAAACTTGATGGATGCAGTAGCCTAAATAGCACTTCCTCACTGAGTTTGACCTGAGCTGATTTGTAGGCTTCAGTGAAGAACATCCTCAAATCTAGTTGGAATAAACTGCATTGGAACTGTGTGAGCTGTAGTTGACCGTTACACAGTCCTTTATGCAAAAACTGGAGCTTTGTGTATTCTTGCCTCAATAGCTAGCTCTGTGCAGACACTGCTGTACTAACATGTCTGTGTTGCTTCCAGAGCTGAGCTAATGCTGGACACTTCATAGCCGTGCTTACTAGGTATTCAAGTCTGAGCTAGCTCACTCCTTGTGCGAGCAAGCTGAAGAATCTTCATACCTGGTGCTAATAGTCTGTAATCTAAATAAATTGCCTGCAGGCGTTGCTTGTGAAAGGTGATAACTCTAGTGCCTGATGCTTCTCATTTAATCAAATCTTGCAGTCTCAAGCTTTCCATGAAACTAATGACAATTTTATCTGAACAAACTTGGGTGTGCTCTTGATAGCAGAGAGACCATGAATTACTAACAACTGGATAAGTTTAGATAGTTAAATCACTTGCTAGGTTGAAAATGTCACCCTTGGCTTCTGCTTCCTTGAATCAGACCACAGAGCACAGAATTCAAGAGTAACCTGTTGTTCCCCTTTGCCTCACATCCCAAGCCTACCAGTCTTCAAGTGTTCAGCATTGAACACCATACAAAGTGCTGTTCAAGCTACCACATGCAGCTCAGGACATATGCATACTTGCAGTACTGTACAGCTGTGACCCAGTAATTTAATGGCTAACACAAGATTTATTGTGAAATTGTGCTCCATTTGCAAACATTCTCCATGCCCCACACCAGCCCGGCCCTCCCCCCCCCCCC
>JAVJGG010000007.1:8095109-8154407 GCA_035590195.1 Aviceda cuculoides
TAAAATGCTGAAAGCTAAGATAGAGAAATGACAGTCTCTCCCTAAGCATATTTTCTGAGAGGCTGCATTGTGAGTCCTGCTTTCAGTCACAAAAATAAGTAAGCTTTTTAGCTATACCTATCAAAATTAGCATTCACTCCAGCAGACTCAAAGGAGTTTTGTTAGAATCAAATTAACTGTATGTCCTCTACAGTGTAATTATAGAGCTTGCTCCGTTACACTGAGGCGAAGAAGAACACCTATTGCTCTTTCTTTGTGTAACAGTCAGAACAGAATAACAGCAACCAGTGTTTTGTACCTGTTCTGCCTAACAGTATAGGTTAGGAAGTATTTCTGCCCACTGGAGTGTGAAACAGAACAATTAATAGCTAATATTTTCTTCCACTGAGAAAATAACTTAAAATTTTCTTTTAGCTTTCTAGCCCGATTAATGATTTTTTGGACTGTACTTGTGTTACATCCTATGCCAAAGAACATAAATTTTCAGAAGTTCAGTGGTCCATCTTCCTTTTGCTGAAATAAAAAACCCAACAACCAAAAAGCCCACAACAGTTTATGTAAGTTAGGAAGTGGGATATGGTATCCCAAGTCCACATAAGGTAGACTCACCCATAAGCTAGACTTTACCACTAACAAATAAGTAATTTGTTCTGCTTTCAAAAGATTATTTAGAAAACTAAATTCAAGTATTAAAGTTATCCTCAAATCGTCTCCCTTTTCTTTAGGAAGACCAACAGGAAATAATCTTGAGGGATTTACAAAATTTTTGTTCCAGTAGCAGATGACTTCAGTAACTCTTCAATAAAAATCTACTAGTCCCTGTTGACATGGCAGCACCTTTAATTTTAGTGAATCTCTTAAGCATGTGAAGCTGGTGGGATATCATACAGAAAGATAGCTAGAAAAATTGACTTGGTAAAGACCTTTTTCTGGGGAAAGGTTTTTCAGATACTAATTCAAACTATGTTTGCACAAGTTTTTCTGTTGTACTAGTTTGAATTGTTTCATACAATTAATAAAGCTATGTGGATTTACAAATGTGATATAGTCCTGGTTATAATGCAACTATAAACTCCTTAGAGCTTGATTGATTTCTCCAAACATTAAAAAAACAAGAGGTGAAAACATTGCTTCATCTCTTAGCTAAATTTTGTATAGTTTCAGAAAACATACATTAAAAAAAATATTTAAATAGCACTTACTGAAACCATTGGCATAGTGAGTTAAGCTTTTCTTTCACGGTCTACCCTACGGACAGTCTCCGTCACCTGGAGAGAGAGACCTATTGCTCAGTTGTTAAGGGCTACAATTTTTGCCTGTACAGTTCTTCAGACTGCAGCTATTTCATGCCTATGATGTACCATAGAGTCTGGCACCCTAGTCATTGTTTTCTTCACCTCCTACACAGGTCTATTACTTACATGCAACGGTAACACTTGGATTTTAGGAGCAGATCTTTCCATTCCCAGTTGAAGGATACTGAATTTTACATGTAATTCTCTTTTAGCTTAATCCATATTTCCAGAGATGACTGTCACCTGCCATAATATAGAAATCAGTATAGCAGGTGGGAAAGAGATGTGAATTTTCTTCGTAAACTGTGAGTTACAAATAATAAAGAAGATGTGTGTAACTAACACATGCTCAAGCTGCTAGAATTTAGTATAGATAAAACATGGTATTTGGATTATGGTATTAAATCTGCACTTAGAACAGGGAATAACTATACTATCTGACATTTTGGCATGTTATGTATCAGAAAGTACTATTTTTAACAATGTCAGTTGCAGTTAAAATTCTTACTATATATCTTTCTCCAAAGAATATGTACAGGTGACAAACCACTTGCTAGGGTTGCCATCAGTTATCCAGAATTATGAAAATATTCTTAAATTATGAAAAACTGAAATGAACTGGGACCTGAGTTGTAAAAAGATATTAATACTTAGCCAACAGATTGCCAGTGGTGTTTCACAATATATTCTTCTAAATGGTTGGTGGTAAGTGTTTAGTGAGAAAACAGTTATGAATTGAAGCAAAGAAGATGTCAGGTCATCTAATGAAACTGATGTCAGAATGAACCAGCACGATGAGGGATTATATTTAAAGGCAGTGGAAAGCATTTGAATCTCTACTGGGTAAAATAGTTGTCTTTTCTGATTTGATTTAGCTGTGACTAAGAAGCCTTTATGCACCGTTTTCTGAGCAAGAAGGCAGATTCAAAACTGAGTGCAAGGAAGATGTTCAATTCAGATATAGTGGCAAAAGGCAGAAAATGTACTTTGGATATCCAAATCCTGTTTTAGAAAAATCACTCTTCATGATAGAAGATGCTAGTGCTCCCATGGTACACACTCATTCCTCCAGTCCTCAGAAATACTGCTTTTTAGGGATTTCAAAAGCCAGAACAAGTATAAAGGCCATATACGATATATTTCATCAACTGTGAAGTTATGCAAAGCTGCTAAGAATGTGCTTAGCTGGAAGTAACGGGTACTTCTGTCCTATAGAATTATTCATTCTTTTAATCTAAACACACTTAATACTTTCCCACATTGCTTCTGTTCCTGGCAAATGTTTAATACATTTGTATTAGCCAGGCTGCATATGAAAGGATGAAGACAGTTTTCTTCCTAAACTTTATGCACAGTCTTGTAGGACATGTATGGTTTGTTAATGTTCATTTGAAGCCTGGGGCCAAACTTTAGTCCTAACTCCCCATTAAGTCAGCTAACTCATTTTTCCCCTTTAAGTGAGGGAACAATAAAAATAAACAAACAGGAGAACTCTAAAGAGGAAGGAGAAATAGGAAGCAGTTTGAAATGCTATTTTGATAACATTTTCCTTTTTTTTATGCATCATATACAGGTCTCACAGCTTTAGTTACATGTTCACTGCTTTTTCCTGTCGATGTTGGTCTGGAAAAAAAGTTCAGTCATGTCATTACAAAATGAGACATAACAATTACCAACAATACAATTGTCATTGTGTCTCACAGATGATGTGTAATTATTTTCTAAGATACTTGCATTTTCTTATGATGTGTAGCATAAATGAAACAATTTCCAACTCAGTCTTGAGAAAGAATTATAATTATATTTAACAGGTGCATTTCATGATTGCAACTGTATTAACAGAAACCAGGGTGCAAAAGCACTGCAAACCCCCCCCCCCAAACCAGCTTGTAGAAACGTGAATGAAACTCCACCATGACCAGATGCACTTTTTTGCATCGTCGGCCGGGGGAGGGAGAGAGACTTGACCGACTTCCCGGTGACTTTTTTAGCGCTTGAGAGTAAAACAGATGTTGCCCATGAGCGGAGGACTTGAATGTGGCTCCTTCTCTTAATAAGAAAATGGTCTGTGTTCAAGATGTGACCAGGATGAGGCAGTTTCTTTTAGCATTTATTATGCGCTTATGGATCTGCGGGGCTAGACGGTTCCTCTGATGTGGCTAAGCAAACGTATGAAGACGGGGTTAATGGTGTTACTGGAGGTGGGGAAGTTATGCTACTAAGCAAAATAAGAGCTGATGTTTGTTAACAGAATACCTATAAATTATACCAGCTGTTTGTAAAGCTGCTTCTGAAATGATTCCTTGATCTTGGGGTCTAAAGCGTGCTTGGAAGTTGGTCTTTGAGCTTAAGAAGATGGACTGAAATCACCACTTCGGAGGGTTTTCAGGGCAGGCTGAGGGGTATCGCCAAGCGGAGCCGTTTTGCTTTGTGTAAAGTAGCAACGTCACGACACGCATAGGCTCAGGAACGTGGCTCACTGCAAGACACGATTGCCGTTTGTTCTCGCCTATCTGTTTTGCTTTATTTTTCTGTCATTCTATTGAACCGATGCCACTACTCAGCCTCTCACGTTTTTGGTTAATTGAAGTCCACGCGCAATCCCAAAACAGCATGGACGGAGGGTTTTGCACCAGTTAAACTCAACTCAAAACTGGTGTGCCAGTGAGACCAGTCCCGTGGGACTGACTGCGGAATAAAGCATCCTTCAGCGTGCGAAGCATGTGCGTGTGGGAGAGGAAAGGCTGAGGGCACTCGGCTGCCTTGTGAGCAGCTGGTGGGCAGAGCGTTCATCCTCCAGAATCGATGCTTTTTGGAGAAGGGAGTTGTTTTATCTTGGGGTGATAAGAGAAGAAAGGACAGTGGGCTGGTATTCGGTAGATGTTGGGGGTGTTTTCGTCTCGTATACCTTCTTATCTAATCCTCTCTGCTACCACTTTGCATGCTGCAGTTGTGTTGCTGGGGGGGGCGGTAGGGAGTTTGAAGAAATAGCTAATTATACGGTAGAGCAAGGCAACGCTGATGAATGTTTGCCTATCAAGCTTTCAAGATAATAATCGTATTTTATAAGGGCCTGAAGTGGTGCGCATCTTGTTGGAGGGAGCACGCGGGTAGACTTAAAGCAAGGGGAAAAGAAAAGGAATGAAACAAAAAGCGAGTCGGTTTGACTTAAAACTGTGATAACATTCCTGAGTCCCAACCTTTTACATCCTGGCAGGATATAACATTATGTTAATTGTAAAAGCATGCATAAAAAATAACCTCAGCAAACTGCTCTGAAGTGTCTGTGTTTAATTGTAGCTGAGCAGGGTGTGTTTTGGTAGGATGGGCGGCTTTCATTTTAAGGCCCTGATCCCACAGATGCGAAGGCACATGTGTAATGCGCTGCCTGTAATTTCGTTTGACTTAATAGAGACTGATCTCGGTATGTAAATGTAAAGGCATGCATAAGCAAAGTTTTGGCAGGATTGGTGCTGGGAGCTGCCACGGGACCTCTCGGCTGATGAAAGCCGTGCATCTGCTTAAACATACATCAGGGTGGAAGGATGCGTATGGTCATCTGGGCTCAGAGCGAAATAAGCCCCTTGCAGCCTGGAAACGGTTGAGATGTGCTAGATAGGGGACCCCCTTCCTCCTCCCGGGTTAATTCCCAGCATCTTGACCAGTGCTGGATGGTTTCTCAGTAGTTCAGAGCATGGAAGAGGGCTCTGGCCTCCTGACCCTCGTCTTTATTTTTTTTATCCTAAATGTTTACAGAATCATAGCTTGGTCTAGTTAAAGGAGCAAAAGTAACGTTTACTCATCTGTATACAGTAATGTATACTCCTCTCCAAGTCAAACAAAAATTGATGGGAAATGAAGCTGGGACACAACTTTTGCATGGGAACCGTGGAAGACGTTATCTGCGAGATTAAAGCAGCACAGTGTATTCTTCCATCTGTTTTAAAAATACTCGATAATGAGAGACTGCCAGTTTCCATGGAGGGGAGGGAACGCAAGAGACAAGAAGGTAGAGCAGGGCTAATGGAGCCGAACGCTCCACATGCTTTGTCTTACCTTGAGCAGCGCATCTACCGACACCCACCGGGGTCAGCAAGAGCTGCGGGGCAGCGCCTTCGGAAAACCACGTCCCTGCGTTTTGGTGTGTGGAGCAGGGCCACCGTGACCGCTGACATTAGGCGATGAGATGAGCGCTAAGAACGGGGCTACGTCCTTGTCCCTGTGGGTGTTTCTGTGCTCTTGCTAGAAGAGCGTCTGGCCGTCGTCGCAGACGAAGGTGCGACTGGGTGGGAGGAGAGCTATTGCGGGTGGAGAGCTGAAACGGAGGGAGGTTGGGGGATGAGGGGGGTTGGGATGGACCCCCCGGGCAAGGAGCGGATTGTCGCGTTCCAGGCGCAGACCGGCAGTGCTCTGGCTATTTTGCAGCTTGTCGTTTTCCAAGTTAACGGCAAGGCTGAGCTGTCGCCGCTGTCGGGTATCCTCCAGGGAGCATGGCGGGGCTGTGGACTCTCCTCCCAGTGAATGTTGGGATGTTGTGGGCTTGGGGGGCTCTGCTGGGGCGGCTGAGATGGCCAGGGGCACGGGCTTTGGCTTCCTTGCTTGCTTCCCACTGCGAAGCGTGGCTTTTTGGGTCCGGCTCAGCTGCCCGTGCCAGGGAAGCAGACCTGGGCGGCGCATGCGGGACCGTATTTTGGTTTGTGAACTCTCGGTTTCCTTTATCCACCTCGGTGCCTCGTTTGCAGTAGGAAATTCTTTCAGACAATTCTTGTTTCTCCCTTTGCTGTTAACAATGGTGGGAACCTGCCTCCTCCTCGCCTTGTTTTCAGCACAGCCTCAGTCGTGGGGCAGGTTACGTGTCCAGCCTGCGAGCTCAGCGCCTCTCGCTCTTCCAGCATGAAGCCAGCTGACCTGGATCTGATGGAGATAATTGGAAAATCCTTATTTTGTGTGGATGAGATCACGGGGAATCCATTTTAGTGCCTGAGCAGGGCCTCTGAAATAATGACGGGGATTGAATAAGTAAGCAGCATGAATCGGAGAAGTAAAATATTTACCCAAGAGCTGAAGCATGTTTTCTATGTCCCCTTCCCACCCCTGCAGCCCCTCGGAGAGATTGCTTTACTGGCTGGCTGCCTGTTCCGGAATGATTTGAGGGTTGTTGCTTATTTTGTGCCCTTGGTACGCCTCTTGCTCTCGAGGTAACGCCGAGAGCGCGGGCACGAGGCTGCTCGGTAGCTTGTGGCTTGCTTGGCGGGAGGGGGGCCAAGGGGACAGGGTCTTCTCTTGGCTTGGCAAACGGTTCTGTTTTGTCCAGCTGCTTTGTTGGCTTGGTTTGGCTCTAGGCTTCAGTCCTATAAGCTACAGTGGCTCTTGGAGGAAAAGATACTAAAGCAGTTTCAGCTTAAAACAGTTGGGTGCAACCAGGTGACTTAGAAAGAACCAAAAAAAGCCCCATGTAGTACTTCAAGCTTTTTTTAGGTACACTCTCTAGCTGCCTTCACTTCCAGCTCTGTGAACAGCTCTCCAGCCTACTGTAATAAGTGATGCGTGATAATGGTTCAGACAAACACCGTGGTGCTGTTAGCCTTCAGCATTAATACTGGTGGAGAACGCTCCAGATCAGAGACAATGAAACTGAGCTCAGGCTCTTGTTTTAGCTAAGCGCAGCGGTAACAAAAATTTACCCCCAACGTTCTTCTTTCACCCTGTGAGTGCTAGTTTGCATCCTGCTATGTGATGCCTTCAGCGAGAGGGGAACAAGAGAAGCTTTTTCTTGGCTGCTTCGTTACATCTGGATGCCTTTCCCCCTCCTCTACGCCATGGAGCCTGGGTTAGACGTACGTGGGCCAGGACTTGCAGGCATCCCCGGAGCTGTTTTCGTCCGCAGCTGGGGCAGGTGTGATAGATGCGGGTGTAGCCGAGGCCCCCTTGGCTTTGTGTGAGGCGGTGGAGCAAGAGCCGTGGGGACAAAAAGCTCCCTGTGGTTTTCTCTTAGCGATACCCAGCCCTTCCACAAGCTTTCTTGCTGTGGCCGCGCTCTCTGATGGTCCAATATAAGTGATACCCGCTGTTGGCATGAAATGTAGCCCAAAGGCTATTATTGCCATTTCACTAGTAGTACAATAACTTCGGTGAGGTCTGCAATTTATAAGTCTGGAGCTATCTTTGGGACTCCTTATTTAAAAAAAAAAAACAGACCGCGCCTGTGTTTAGCCAAGTAGCTGAGTAGCCTTAGGATCTGAATGTGCAGTTAGAGCTTCTGAAGTTGCTGAAAATATGGAGGAGCTGAATCTTTTTCTTGCAGGCTTAGCCTTTTGTTTCCTTTAGTAGCATCCCAGGTAAGCTGATGGCAAAGAGCAGGCTAGTACTGGTTTTGGGTTTTTGTTTGTTTGTTTGTTTTTTCCATGTCAGTTTATTGCTCTTTAGATGGTTCTATTATCTAATTGGATTTTCTGTTACCATTTCTGCATTGCAGATTTATTTTCAGATGGGATCTAGCTGCTGGAAATATGTTATTGAAGTACTGTAATTGAGGGTTATTTCTTTACCAGATCTGGTCATGAATACTTGGCACAAGCTAATAGAAAAAGACTTGTTTTAGAAACATTTTGGTTTTGCCACAGATGTTGCCTGCTTTGCCAGCAGCTCCTGAGAACTGGTTCCTGTGCACAGCAGTAGTTCTAATAGGAATTGTTTCTGGAAATGTGCACGCATTTTGTGTATTTAATTCAGAAATAGTATTAACCTCTTCGTGTGATGGGAATGGAGGGAGAGAAATAGTGTTTCAAATCCCGAGAGGGATGTTTGTAAAGGATTTGCAGGACTGTTTGGGGCCGCCTGTGGATCTGAAGGTGTTGTGCAAAGTCGGGGTGTTTTGCCAGGAGGTTAACTGGGTGCAAAGTGAAGTACGATGTCCTGTGCAAGCAACAGACTCAACAGAATCTCTTTGCCAGACGTGCCGAACGCACCGAGTGTGCGAAACGCTTTGCTTAAGCCCATTAACATGGCTTGAGTTAAGTTTCTGACAGTCTGGCGGTGGCAGCCTCTGGTTCTGTCTGTAAAGAAAACTAAGGTGGGAGAGGAACGAGTTTGGTAGACGACTTGTTTGGCTTGCTCAGCGACAGCGCGAGCTTGTATTTCCCTCTTCTGCAGGGCAGCACGGCGACTGATTCGCCGTGAAGTACAAGAGCACAAACTGCAGGAGCGATGGAATTGCAGGTCTGCTTTTATTCTTTCAGATAGAGGTTCCCACTTGTAACCACTGCCAAGTCTTTGCCTTTCGAAGCACACAAATTATCTCCTTTCAGCCCCTGTGAAAACCCGTCTCCTCCAATCTGAGTCAGCCCGGGAGCTTTTGGCAGCTTTCAGATGAATGAAGAAGAGCAGGGTGCCGGTACTGGCTTTATATTTCCAGGACAAAATTTGGCAGGAGGCAGCCTAGCTTGGAAATAAGAAATTTGCAACCTGGGAAGGTGAAAGTATCTAGTTATCGTTGACGCTCGTTCTTGGCCTCTCTCTGCAATAATGTGGATTACCCCACATCCTCCAGATGTGTGTAGGAAATGTCCAGGGTTGCCAATAAAGAGGTTGTGCTTAAACGTAGCTGGATTTTCCTTTTCTTGCTGTTACGTATGATTAAAGATTTCTGTTTTCTCTGTTGTGCCCTTTTGCTTTAATCAGCAGAATGAAATTTCTTGGATATCTGCGGTATGAACTTAGAAACAGCATGGCTAATGATGTTTCAATAGTCTTTGTTCCTAGTTTGAGGTGTCAAGACTGATACTTTCAGAAATTGCTGGATTAAATAACTGGAAACGGTTCTCATTTATTCTCGTCTTTTATGGCTAAAAGATTAGGTCGTCATACTGCGAGCAGGTATATTGCTAGCTGTAAATGCTAGCAGCGATTACAAGGCTTAATGCAACCATCTGGGGCTGAACACATGCCCAGTCCTCAAATCTTCATGTCAAGACCCCAAGAGGAGCAGGGATTTTGCTGGGTCGTCTGGCGACTTGCTCTAGCGGTAAATCACACCGCTGCACCACCACATCCGCTGCTTTTTCCTCCCCCAAATCTGTTTCATGTCCAGGTTGAGCTATGGCAGGTCCCATTTCTGCCTGTTTTTTCTTGGTCGGTCACAGAGTTCTGAGCTCTGAAATTTTAGGTCTGTGTGTAAGCCTGAGGGTGTAGGCACTGAGGGGGGGGGGAAGTAATTTTTTACATCCTGTGTCAGCAATTTTATCTGTAAAGCTTTCCCTGGTTGTGGCCAGCTAACTCGCCACTGTTGTTGTTTTTAACAGAAGAAACAATGAATATGCCCATGTTAGCTCATAGAAACAGAAGAGTAAGATTTTTAATTACATTTGAGAACAGTTTCATTCTTTTACCGTATGTTGTATGTAATTTCCAAGCCAAGAAGAATCCTTAATGTTTCTAAATGAATGCTTTTCTGCCACAAAGTGTCTTTTATCTCAGAAAATGCCAACCTAGTCTCATTCTGCTTCATCTGTCTCATTAATATTGAATACATGGCGCTTTAATATGGCAGCCGAAGCAAAGCAGGGAATTTCAGCTTATATCTGACAACGGCAAGCTGAGATTAAATGACATCCAAGTGCGATTTGCTATATATAACGTAATTGGCATTTTCCAGGAGCGTTTGACCTAATTTATGAGGCTTTTTTCTCCCCCTGCCCCCTCAAATCTGTCTTCGGAGGTTGGTTAGTCATCAGGATTTCTAAGCCTTCGGTCTGCTTTTGCCAAGGTACGCGGTGCCAGTCAGTCCTCTGAGCCCCTGCAGGGGTGAGAGGTGCCGAGCATCTTTGGGGAGCAGGCTGTCGGGGGCCCGAGGGGGGTCCCTCGCTCGGCGTCAAGGCGGGTGCGCGAGGAGTCCCCCGGGGACCCCCTACAAGAAGGGTCGGAGGGTGCCGCCTCTCCTCCAGCCTCCGCACCCGCGAGACACGGTTCCGCTGTGCCGGCCCCGTTTTGGAAGCGGTGAAACGAGTCCCTGGCCGGAGTCCCGCGGATCCCTTCTTCCCGGCTTCGAGTTAGCTCTTGCAGAGCGCTCCCGTCCTTCTCGTAGGCATGGCGTAGTCTCGCGACGACGGGCAGGGAGTGCTGATCGCAGCACGAGTCTGGGGTGGCCGGCGGAGGTGGAACGCGGCACCGGGTTTGGGATGTGCTTTGCGCTGGGGAGAACCTGCACGTAAGTCTCTGCTTTGGCCCCGAGGCAGTGGTAAACCCTTCCTGATGCTCCGCATTAAAAGGAGCTGGACTGACAGTTGAAAATAAGCAACTTCTCAAAAAAATGCCTTAGCTTCTGGGACGCCCGGTTGCTGGTCGCTGAAGGATTAGAACGATTTAGTTTGGTTTCTGATATATAATTGGCAAAAAGCAGTAGTGTCGGGACTTTGGGGTTTGTGTTTCCAGGTAGCTGAATATTCATCCTGGTGGAAGTCACTTCTGCTATTCAGCGTTTGGAGTTACGCAATTATTCATTATTAGACCATTAATTACACGAGCCACTTGGGATTAGGGCTTGTGTAGCTGGCCTGCTGCAAGTGTTTCGGCTCCTGATTTGCTGGGTGGTCTTGGGCACATACCTTCATTTTGGTATGCCTTTGTTTTCTCCGTCTGTAAAGCACGTGTTAATTCCCCTCCTTCTTTTGTAAGGTGCAAAGTTGTGATGAATGAGTTTATAGCACAGCCACAGTCACCTTTACAAACCTAGCTCTATTGCACAAAATGTAGTGAGATCCTGTGGCACAGAAGCATCACTAGACTAATGCTTTTAATTAAGAACAGTTTCAAGAAAATAATTATTCCAATAGGGTAATATGCAGGTTGTGTTTCCAAGGGGATTTAACAAGTGGTTTCGATAAGGAAGAAGGGTTTAAAAGTGAGCAGTGTGGGTAACTCTGCTGACCTTGTTTCTCTGGGTTTATGTAAATTCAATTGAGGGCAGTTTTCACATAGAGCATTCCTAAGACGTAGGGTGAGTTTCTCTGTTGTCGGCCAGAACTGCTTAAACATCAGAGCCAGAGGTGTTTTGGTTTTCTTGTTTAAACAAAAACACTATTTGAAGTTGTAGTCTGTGTGGCTACTGTCTGTTGCTGAACACAGCTACGTATCCCCCCGGGTTTGGCCTCGCCGGGAACGGAGCTCAGAAAAGCATTTTTTCTGTGGGATGTGCATTACTTGGTTTTTATGTAACCTAAGGAAAGCAGTATTTTTTTTTATAGCCTAACCAAGCAACCTGATGATTTCTTCCAGTGGGATGAGCCAGAAAGCTAAAAGTATAAATCCAGGCAGGCGAGCCGTGATACAGCTTCCGCGCAACGAAGGGAAGTATAAAGTTCACACCGGCTAAAAAATGGTTGGTGTTTCTGGCATGAAATAAGTGGTTGTTCCCCATGTAAAACACACAGCAAAGAGTCCCAAGAGAAGAGCGTGCAGACGCCGTCCCCGCTAACTGTGGTCAACGGGTCTTTTTCCGGACCGCGTGTGCTGAAACACCCTGGCAATGGAAAGCCGTAGAGGGCAGGGGACCCGGCGTTTCTGGTGGGCTGCAGTGCCTTGCAGAGGAGGGGCATGGCCGAGGGTCTCGGCTTCAGTAGCTCTCGGCGGTAGTAAGGAGGGCGGAGGTGGTCGGATGGGTGCCGTCCTCCTGGCTGCTGTTGAAGTAGGAAGACGGCGCAAGTCTGCTCTTGAGGTTTGTGCTCCAGTTGGCACCCTTAGGGGCTGCTGAGTGGCCCAGAGACGTGAGTAGAAACATCACGCACCCAAGGAAGGGCTGCTCTCCCGCCCGGGCTGACGTTCCTGAGGTCAACGTGTGCCGGCCCGCCCCAGGACCAGGCTCTTGCGCTGCTACTGCGGTGTGCAGAATGGGACCTTAGCGCTGCATGTTCGAACACGGCTCTTTCTCCTGGACAGTCGTGGAAGGGAGGAAGAGCTGGACGTTAGCCTTCCTCTTTGAAGGCTTCCGGAGTTCCCAGAGCAGTTATTTACCTGTCGGACCTCCGCTGCTCTGGGGTCTAAGCTACCCGTGCAGGGCTGCTTGCGGCTTCGTGCGTTACCTCCCGCTCTGAGCCGCGCCGAGGTGCAGACTGCTGCATCTGCAGCCTCTGCGGCGTTAATACGGAGTACGCAGCAGCGGATCACTTGCTTTGGTATCTCTCATTAAATAACTCGAGCCGAGGGCAAAAACGTGCACCGCACGTGGGAATCGTGCCCCAGTTTTGGGATAGGCAGGTCTGCAGGACTTGGAGTTGTAGAGCATCTCAGAGCAGGGAGCTCCTTCACGTGAACTTACCTTGCCTAGTCCTCTTCAGGAAACACTTGCTCGGAGCCGGCCGAATTTGCCTTTGGGTATGTTGGTCTTCCCGAATCTTTAGGTTTGGCTCCATAAAGTTGTGACAGGATTTACCTGCCCCATCAGGTCTTTAAAGCCTTGCTGCTGCAGAGAGACGAAGCGCAGCGCAGCGGAGCCGGCTCCCTCGGCAGGACCCCTGCTCACCTCTCGCAGCCGTTCCTGCTCCGCGGTGGGCTCCTGCTTAGCTGCTGCGTGGTGTGTGCTGGCGTAGTTAGTTGGCCAAGCTCAACACGTCGGTGCTTCGCTTACGGAGGGATACCTGGTGCGCTCCGCTGCCTATCCTGGTGCTTCCGTTAAAAAAAAAAAAAAAAAATTAAAAAGGAATTGAGATTGAGGCTAGAAAATGGGATCTGGTATGGGCAGCCCGTGATCTGCGTGGGACCCTAGCTGATGGCAAGTCTCGCTGCGGGTGAGCAGCCCGGCGTGAGCTGCCTCCGTGCTCTCCTGCCGAGGCAGCGGGGGGAGAGGTGGCTGGCACGCCAGGGCTCTACGTCGCGCTTCTCGGGAGCGACGCCTCTTGGGAGGAAAAGAGGGTGAGAAAGCTGAGTAATGTGAGTGTACAAAGCTACAGCATACAGTAACTGCAGGAGGTGCAAGCTAATGGCAAATTATTCAGAGAAACAGCCTTGCAAAATGTTCCGTTCTTCCCTTCCGAAAGTTGTCCTTGAGCTATGTATTTCAGCAAAGTGGAGTGCGATACGTATTGTCTATACTCATAAGGTTGCAAGACTTTGAATTCTACCAGATATGTGTTTAGCTTGAGTGTCTGGGAGAAGTCTGAGCAGCTGGACTGCTCAGATGGTTAGTACGCTAGAAAATTGGTACTGTTCACTTAGGGGGTGCGTCAAGGACTAACGCTGGAAGCGTGGGTTTAGTTTGACACTAGTGTGTTAGAAGCAGCGGCATGGATTGCTACATCACAAGTCGTGACAGGAGGGCAGAAAATAAAAGTAAGTCTGAATCTCACTGCTTTTGCTTTCCTTTAAAGCACAAGCATGAGGGGTGGACGGTCAAAGAATGTGGTGGCCAACATTCATTCATCCGTGGGGGTGGATACTTTCCAGTTTAACCTTTTAGCAGGGCTCCATCGACAGCTAATGGATGTTGCAGCAGCCTGTGTATGGAATAATTTATGCACGTGGGTGAATGCCAGGGGTTTGCAAATCTCTGTCGATGTCCTTGTGAGCAGCGGCCTGCTGCAGGAAAAATAACATTGGATTAGCTCAGGGTGATGTTTGGAAGTGTCACACGTAGTTCCTAAGGACTGGCCCTTCTGCAGAGCAGCACCGGGCTCTAGGCGGGATATTCTGAAGTAAACAGAAATGTATTAAATACGAGTATTCTTCATGCATCAAACAAGAAGTGGGAAGCAACGCGGGGAGAGGTTTTTAGGTACCGGCTTTTCCCAAGCAGTCTTGCAATATCTCTGTCATTTGGGAAGACGATTCCCTTGTTTCAAGTTCTTGGAGTGTCTGGGCAAATGCCGGGTTCCTTGCTCTCGGGGCTCTGAGGCAGTTTGGTACCATTACAAACCTGTTAACTGGTTTTGGAGCTTGGTGGTGGGTGCCTTTTCTGCAGCTCAGAAATGGAAGCCTTGCTTCAGCGCTAAACTTGCGAGCCAGATGTGAACCCAGCAGCGCTCCCCTTCCTGTTTCCAGCTTTTCAGCCTCCCGCTTTTAATTAAAACCGTCGCGACACTGCAGGCTGAGCAGGACCAAGATACCAGAAGCCCAAGGTCCGCCTCACAAAGGTATTTGGGAGCCTTGGTATGCGGATGGGAAGCCTTTGCCGGCGCGTAGGGCAGGGTCAGTGCCCGCCTCCCACTAATTGTGGTTTGTTTGCTCTCTGCTTATCCAGCTGCTCCGTGGCAGGGCTGAAAACACCTTTGAAGTCTGGCATGTTCCCCTCGTGTTGGTTTTAATGACAAAGTGTATCATCACACCTGAGGAGCACCTTAGGTGGTAGCTACCCCTTTGCAAGCCTTTAGAGTGTCTCTCTCTTTGCAAAAGTGCATGCACAGCATTTAGCTGTGAGAATCTTCGTTTCTTTGAGAAAAATTACAGAAGGCTACAAGGAGACTCGCTGTGGTTAATCTGTATTACCTGGTGTGTCTTTGCACCTCCTGCCTCCAGACGCGGTCACACGATAGAGCGGTGCTTGCATCTGAGCAGCCGGAGCGGTTGTCTTCTGCAGGGCTGTTTTGGTGGCGTTAGAGCCCAGGAACGTTTTGCGGTTCGTGGCCTGACCTACTGGCTGGAGGAGGCACGGCCTTCGGACAGGAGGATGCAACTCCTGCGTCAGGTTTGTTCGCGGAGGTTGCGCCGTTGCGTCGGGTATGGAAACCAGCCGAGCGGGAACTCTTCCAAGAACCCGCAGGGGCTGGCGGGACGTTATTCCTTCAGAGGGGGTGCTTGGCGATGTTAAAGCTCTGCTCGTAGCTGTTTCCCATAGGGAAGCGACCAGCGCAGAGCGCTGCCCGCCTTGCCCTGGGGCTGCTGGAGCTCTGCGGGGGCCGTGCCGTGGTGGGAGCTCAACGCCGAAGCGGTGGGAACCTCTGCGTTGCCCGTATGGGGCTCGACTGCAAGTTCGCTGTTCTCTGGTTCCTTGTGTTCCCACGGAAAGCACGTAATCTTTTGAATAAGCGTTGGCCGTAACACACAGGGTCTTCTCTTTCTGCTGAAATAGACTGATAACCAAACCGCGTTTTTACTGCGGGCCTCTTCCTGGCAGAGCCGTGGTGCTGGGAAGCAGGATTAAGTGTTTACGGCCAACGGAGCCTCGTCGGTAAATGTCCCGTTCCATCGGAGGAAAAATGACATTTGGAGCTACCCCCATAGTTTTGGCGAAATAAGCTGGGTCCGCAGTCGGTGTGCTCAGCGAGGCGCACCGGTCCTCCCAGCGACAGGATACTGGGGGCTCTGCGGACCTGGCCACGCTGGCAGTTGCTGCTTTTGGAAGCCTCCGGGAATTTGTTCCTTATCCTCAGGGAGCTTATCCCTTGTGTGCCATGAAAGCATCTCCCCTCTCACTTCCAGGCCAAGCGTTGCTCCTACGATGTAAGTGACTGCTTACTGCCTCTCTTGTTACAGATGTCAGTCTTTCGGGTGGACAGGTTGAAATGCAGCGTAATCCTCAAATGTTCCGGAGCTTTGACATATACCGTGAGATCCCTGAACTCTGCCAGGGGCCATGTTGGGACAGAGAGCTTTTGAAAAAAAATAGCTGTAGGGAGGCTGTTTCTGGAAGCGTTGGGTGTGGGGGGAACCAAACACAAAACCCCCTTACTGATGGTAGTAGGTGTGGGGAAAAAATCCAATTACTAGAAAGTACGTTTCCTTCGTTTTAGAGATGCAAGTCTCCATACTTTGATCAGGTCAAAAGGTATTAAAGCTGTATGTTATATTTTGTGACAGATTCTAAGTGGACTTCTGCCCGATGTCCACAGGTCAGTGAGTTACCAAATGAGAGCTCTGATTTACATTGCTCCTGAGTGCCGGCCAAAGGCCCTCAGACCCCTTTCCTCTTAAGCACCTGGAAAATGGCAAATCACTGACCTAGCCCATAAGATTACAGGCCTTCACGATGAACCTGCCGCCAAGTTTTATCAGAAGGATCTTGGAATAGTCATGGAAACCATGGAGAGCATAGCTGTGTCTGTTAGACAGTTATTTGTCATTAAGTGCATTAATTGGATTACGTGTCTATAGTGGTCTTAATAAATGGCTGCTTCCCACTCAAGATTATAAATCAGTTTGCTCTTCTGTGCCGTTAAATATGCGAGTGCAGCGTCTTCCGTCAGCTTACTGCATGGGTGATATTGGACTTTTTCTTGGAGGGCACAGCAGGGGCTGATTCCCCTTGCTGAGCTCTGGGCTTATTCTAAAATTTCCTCGCGTAAGACAGAGCCATTTCCTTTCCCGCCGGTACCCTGGGACTGTTTTCTGAGAACAGACTTGCTGACCGTGAGTCTCTTAGTACTGGAAAACCTTTGTGCTTTTTGTCAGGTTAGTGTGCAATATGCTTCCTGAGGTTTCAGGGGACTTTTTGCCCCCCCTTTTTTTTTTGTGTGTGTGTTTGGTTTTGTTTTCCTCATGCAATAAACTTTGTATTGCTGTAGCATTGTGCCCACTAAAGTTCATAGCAGGTTTTGGATCAAGGTCTCAGAATTATTTGCAAGTAAGAACAGGATTTTATGGTTACAGGATGCATTTAATTAGTGTCTGGAATTTAGCCACTCATGTCAGTCTGTTTATAAAAATAGTGTTAGTATTTTCCTTTAGGAGTTTTTTTCTATGTGTAGTTGTTCAAAATAATATTTAGTGTTAATAAAACTTAGCAACAGTGAAAAGAAAAATATTTTTCTCTTGCTTACTTGCTTATGCTGTGCATTTATGCACTGTTCTCTTGGGTTTTTTTTGTTTTGGGGTATGTATGTTGCTTTTTCTAGAGCAAAAATTACAATGGTTCCCCAAGAAAAGATAAGCTTCTGAAAACATACCAGAGGCTGGTAGCATCTGAACCTACTTTCATGAGGGGAAGCGTGGCACCTTGATGCTTTATTTATTTATCTTTCATTTCATGTTGGACAGTCTCGAAGAGATTTCTCCCTTCCCAGCCCCAGGAATTTAGCGTGGCGCTTCTTTTCATGACTGCTGATGCATAACTGCTGTTTGTGGGAAGTTGAACGTGGGATTAATCTCAGCTCTTAAAGAATGATTAGGCGTGAGCCTTGCTGTTAGCAGAGGGACTCGCAGCCTCTCTGTTGGGGATTAAATTTGGAGAGAAGAAACTCCAGCCCCTGAAGGTATATCCCTGCATGCAAACATTGAGTTTGGGCTCGAGTGATAGGACACCCAGTTCTGGATACAAGCGCCGAAGCACTTTTACTGGGAGAGAAATCGGCTACTGGAATGGCACCCGTGCCAGCCTTGTTCCCCTCGCGCACCCGGCCTGGTCGCGCCCAGCGGGCTCAGTTTCCAGAGGATGGGGGTGTGGGGGGGGGAGGAAAAGGGTAACGGTGCGGGTTTGTGCTTTACGATGAGAGATTCACCAAGGGGGGTCGCGGGCAGGTTTTTCCGCATGTAGCGGCTTATGTCAGTTTTGCATCTGGCTTTATTTGCATTATTAGGATTAAACTAATAAATCTGCTTGAAATCCCTGATGATGGGAAATTGCCATTTGCCAGCGCTGTGTTACTGAGGAAAGGCTTTCTCCGGGCTGGGTGTCTGCTCTGCACAACAGATTATAAGCTCGTACCGCACACTTGTGCTCCGTCGTTCTTTTCCTAGTGGGTTATCACCTGTGACTTAGCTTTTTAGATTAAGCCTGACGTTTGCCTTTATTACAGGCTTTAGCGATTTCTGCAGTACAGTGCCCGGCGCAAAACGCGTAGTGGTTAGGGACGTTGCACGGGTTTCGGTAAAAAGCCATTCTGTTGGCTTGCACTTGTATACAGATAATTTTAGTTGAGCTTAACCCCACAGCAAAGGCAGCGTCTTGTTTTTTGGATTTCCAAGGGGACCGGGAAAGTGCTAGTCTCGAAGCCGCCCTCGGACTCTGCGTGACGACGTGATCTCTTGGCAGTGCTCGGGAGCCCGGCGGGGTGAACACCCCTCCCCACAAACGCCCCCACGCACTCTCCAAAACTGTGCGTGTGTTTGCTTGGAGCCCGCAGAAATACCCTGGAGACTGAAGTGGAGGACACGCGGTGAGCTCTGTTTCGAGCCCAGCTGCTTAGAAATTAATTGTTAGTGTCTTGGTGGGAAGCCTGGCAGGGAGCATGAGTCCTGGCCAAGGAGGGCAGGAGATGGCGGTGCGAAGGGCGAAAGTCATCTCTGAGCTTTAGCTGAGGCCACAACTAGAATTAGTTCATGATACCAAAGCTCTTAAGTCATTGCCAGGGCTGCTTATAGCACTCAAGGCAGGTGGGTGTGTAGATGCAGAAGTTTTAAAATTCCAGGTTTGGCTGTGCTCGCGCATTTGGTTGAGAAGTTAAGGCCTGGATTTCCCCCTGCGCAGGTAGGCTTTGTTACTTCAGTTGCCTCGGTAGCTGTTCCTGCCTCATGACGGGTAAAAGCACAAGAAAATAAAGGCCATTTGTGTGGCCGTTCCTTATTCTGAATGCCACGGAGTTACCTGCTTTTCCAAGCCCTTTCTCCTTTGCAGCTTTTCCCTTCTAGACATCCCTCACACAGACAACGTTGCTACTTTTACCCAAGGTGATAAAATGGTAGCCTTCAGAAATTAAGTTCTGTGCCCGGCCTAAAACATGACTTTTGCTGCTAAGGAGCACCTCTCCGCCAAGTGAGCTGCATTAAGGAAATCATCCCAGCTGGTATAAAAAGAGTAAGGAAAGCTGAGGTGACTACAGGAGCTGAAGTTCTTGGTGTAATCGGACCTTGGTCCGGTGGGAAAGGTTGCCCAGCCTTTCGGAGGCTGAGAGCTAAAATACAGCTGGGAGCCACCCAAGTGCTGCGGGGGCTTGCGAAGGGGGTGCCCGGGGGGGCTCAGAAGCTCCGCCAGGAACATGCTGGGCCCATGGCGGGAGCCGGGGGTCTGGTGCTGACCCTGCTTTCCTCTTGGGTTTCCTAACAAGCCGGGAATTGCAGGCGAGCTCCCTACCCTCTGCGCTGGCACAGATTGTCAGCCCCTTGCCGGGAGCCAGCCCCGGGGTGGAAGCTGTGCTGAAACGGTTCGGCAGCCGGCCGCGTCCCATGAGCTGTGGTGTGGCCTCGTTGCCTTTATAATATATTCCCAGTTGCACCAATGAAACTATTTATTTTATTCCCCAGGAATTCCTGCCTCAGTAATAGAGGTATTTGGAAAATAGGTCTCTGCAAAAGAAACTTGTTGGACCAGCCCAGCGTTAGGTGTCATTGCCTGTAATTGGGAGAAGATCCCTGCCTGCTGTGCCAAGTTCCCAGGCTTGTGTCCTGTGGGAGAACCCCACTCTTGTTTCGAGGTGATGGTGTCTGCCTGAGCCGCCTTCGGAGGTGAGAACCCTCGAAGGGGCTGGAGGAGGGAAGAAACAGTATTGCTGGCTGGCTGCTTTGCGAGTGGTGTAAAGATGTTTCTGTGAAAAACCCTCAGCTTTTTTAGTGCCTTCGGAGGGATTCGGCCTCACTGGCAACCCGCTCCTTGTTATCCCTGTCTCCGGATGGATGACTTGCAGCCGCTGAACCACGAGGTGAGAACGGTCAGGGCCGCAGGAGCCTCTTGCCGATGCTGGTTGGCAACACCATCCAGATCCCGGTGAATTATTGTGCCGCGGCGTGGCACAGGGCAGGGAGGCAGCACGAGCTTTCTCTGCCGCGGTAGTGTCTGCAAAGCCTCATTCTGGCTGACTTGTTCCAGATGGTAGGTAGCTAGCTTAATTCGGGCTGTCTTCACCTCCTTGCTGACATGGGCTCCTCCTGAGTTCATTAGCAGATGAAGTTGATGGTACCCATGTTTTGCTGTCTGCAGTCCTAGAGGTCTGATGTATGGGGGGTAGGGGGATGGATGGGGAGCCAGGGAGGAAAAGTGGTGTTTTCTCTACTTTGGTGCTAGCTGGGGCTGTCCAGGCTGACTCCAGCGGGAGATGCACTTTTAGTCTCTGGCTTCCCTCTCGGAGACATCCACTTGGTGGAACATCTATCTCTGTGACTTTGTAGCTAGCTCCTCTGGCCCAGGCAAAAATGAAAAGGTGATGGGAGTTGCATTTCCTTGCTGGTCTGTTGGTAGTGGAGGCTGAGGACGTGTTCTGGAGAGGACCGAAATGTTCAGCTTCAGAAAGGAGTTGGGCTGTGCTGCTCAAGAGGCCTCGGTGGCCTACGCCGTGGTGGGAACTTGCGGTTCTGTAACGTGTTTCGCGTTGTATTACTTGTAGTTAGTCAGGAGCAGCTAGAGCGCAAGGAAAGCCTTTTCCTTTTCCAGTGTGTGAGGAGGAATAGCTCAGATCAACTCCAGTGCAGAAAATAGGTATGGGGCAGAGTGGGACTCTCCGTGTTTATGGAAGTTGGTTTACATCGCTGGAATAAAAAGCTCATCTTTGCCGCAACCCCAAAACTGGAGCTGTGAAGCTCACCCTTGGATTCCTTGTGACTACAGAGTTAATCCTTTCTTCCGGTGCTGTAAATGTTTATTTAGCCATCTCTCTTAAGCATTTATGGAGTCGAAACATTTTTGAGTGTATGTTGGGCAATTGCCAGTGTCCTGTCCAGGGATTCTTCATGACTTGGAGCATCACCAGTAGCGATCAATGTAGTAGCGATCAAATGCCTTTGTGACCCCACCCTTCTGCAAGTGATGGATATGGGGAGGACTGTGGGAACATTCCTGTCTGCGGGCTGCATGCGAGAAAAATGTGTTGTCTTGCATTGCATACGGAGTCCAGAAGTGTTAAGTCTCTGTAGCAGTCTTTCAGGGCAGCAAAACTCAAGGGGGTAAAAAGCCTGGCGTGGGGTGGTCTCCTAGTCCCATCTGCTCCTAATGATACCGGTGTTACGACTGTGCTGCGGACCTAGATCAGATGTGCTTTCCTCTGGAAGAGCTCTGGCCAATTAACATTTTTGGAAAGACAAAACACAGTCTTTCAAGGCAACCACAAAAATTTGGAATTAATGAGGTGAAGGGAAGGAAGTACTGCAGCTAAAATAGGCAATTGCCTCTTGAAGCTATGTCCTATTTATGAAAGTTTCTGTATAGACTTTCCCTGTTAAAGGCAGGAGAAAGAAGACTCGCTGAAGGCAAATGGGGAGCGTTATTGCTGTTGGAGTCAGTTGAGAACTTTGAGGCTACGGACTAATGTTTCAAAACTGTCAGCTAAATAATTCAATAAAGCTTGACCTTTTCCTCTGCATGCAGATTCAGTTCAGCTTAATTCCACTTATGCTCCTGCTGAAGACAGAAAACTGCACGCTAAGGCAAACAACATTATTTGTAACCCTCTCTATTCTTTGATTGCTGACCTTTCCTTATTAATGATGAATGACTGCGGTGGTGCCCTAGAAGAGCTTCATGTGCCATAAGGGTTTATGCACGTTCCCTTTTCCTTTTCTAAGCAGATGCGAGGGCTATGACTTAACATTCAGAAAATGAGACTATACCGCGAACGCACTAAAATCTGGTTTTCCTGCTTTGTTGTTGTGGTCCGCATGACTTTCAGAACTGTGCTGGAGCGTGCGCGTTGCTCATGAGGGTAAAAACAGTAGACTTGTCAAAACCTGAAATGTTTTCTCCGGCCTTTTATTTAATATCCGTAGTGTCATATCCACGCGCATGTTGCGCACGAATCAAGAGGAGCTGCTCTGAGCCAGCTCTTTCAATCCAGTTGATACTGGATCGACACTTCATTGGTGGTGCTGGGCCAGTAGAGTTTCCCTGAGGAATTCCAGTGTGTATCTAGCACTCGTTGGGATGCTAAAATTCCTGACAGGGATTTTCCAAGGAGTACGCTTACCTGCTTCATTTAAATCTACTAACTCCAAGCCCATGACAAGTTGTCAGTGTACTGACCATATGAAATCACAAAGCTGAAGGGTGATTGGTTTTGGTTTGGTTGGTTGGGGTTTTTTTTGTTTGTGGTTTTTTTTTTCATTTGTTTGTTTAAGTCCAGACCTGTTCACACTCACTGCTGTGGTACCTGGGCATTGAAGAAACCATGTATTTCATGTGCATCGGTGTTGTCTTAGGATTTTGTTATGAGGCCAATTCCTGTGATAAACCTGAACTCTTTAGTCCAGACTCAAGAGAACTAGTAAATAAATGATCCGAAGCTGTAAACCTTTACCTACACAGCTCTGTGTGCCCTGCTTGGAAGTGGGGTTTGTGCAGAGAACTGCGGCACGTCTGCAGGGCAGCACCATGCTGTGGTGTCCCCCACCTGCCTCCGAGTAAGCCAGCAGGGTATGGTATTAATGCGGGTCCTGGCAGTAAGTCCCAGGGCTAATTAATTATCCAGAACACGATACGGGGGCCATTTCAGTCCCGGAGCTTGCTGAATAAGAGCTGACAAAATGTGCCCTTGATGGGCGGCCACGGTTTTTCAGGAAAGAAAACAGAGGGTTAAGGAACTGCAAGCCAGCCCTGTTGGGCTCTGCCTGCACCACCTCGCAAGGAAAGCTGCTGCTTTTTATGTTTGGAGTGGCCCTTAATTTGATTCAGGTATTGGAACAGCGCTGCCTTAATTCGATTCAGGTATTGGAACAGTGCTGCCTTGTTACAGTTTTATAAGCAAGCCCTATGGGCTGCTTTGCTTTCTACAAATCTTTCTATTTTGCTCTGGTTGTGTTCACACTCCAGACTGGACTGGAAGTCTGGGGAAGGTTTGAGGAAAACTTGGCGATGGGATCAGATGCTCCGTTCCCTGGTTTGTGTTAATTCTACCTTCGTGTGCCCAGGGTCGGTGTCCCAGAGAGCTCCCTGCAAACGGCCCCTGTGTTAGTGTAACCGGGAGTCTCGCCGAGCTCATGTATCACGCTTTTCTCTGTGTCAAGTCCCGTATTGCGCTGTGCCTGCCGCTAAAGGCTTTTAGCAAAGTATAAATCCACTTATTTAGCTGTCTGTGATGCAGCTGGTTTAGGGCTATTTCAAGTGCATGACAGTGGAATACAGAAGGAAATGGCTGTTGTTGGTTTTTTCCTCTCTGCCTTCTTGCTGGACCATATCTGTATCTCTGGGGGTGTGCGACTGTGTAGCCAGAAAGGCTGGAAAAGCGTAAAAGAACTGAGGAAAAAAAAAAAAAGTATGTCTAATGTCCATATAGCGAGACATGCCTTCCCGCCGTCTCCCAGCTAGCTTTTCTGCCCTACTGATCTGTGTTTCACTGCTAAGATTACGCATTCTCAAGTCTAACAAAAACTCGACCTTCTCCAATAGTTGAGACTATTGACTATCTGACTCGCGTGCCGTGTTGCTGTGCAGCTGGAGGTCTGCTGGGCCGCGGTCCTCACCGAAAACATTTTGTTCGGGGCTGGCGTGAAGGATCCTCCAACTTTCTCAGCTGTGCCTGGTGGAGGATGCTAAAAGGAATATATTTGCTTTTCTCTGCATGTGGCACTTCAGAAGACAAAAGGCGGGGGAATTGCAATAAATGGCGCAGCGGTTTTTGAAACAGGAGGAGTGGAGCGTTTCAACCTGGGGGAGCCTGGCGCCGAATGACAAGTCGCATTTGATTTCATCAGCCTCATACAAGCGGTCGAAAAGGCAGTTAGCTGCACCTCATCCTCCTGTCAGGAGAGAGATTGGCCAGAGAAGTGAGGAGCATCTGGTTCTCATTGGGATCTGCCTTTGGATGGTCTTGGTTCTTGTTTGTCACATTATGTCTCTTCCCCACCCCGCTCCCTTCCTCCTTCCTCTTCCCCCCGTCCCCCCCTTCAGTGAGTTTACAGGCCTTGCTGGAATGCACATATGGTCCTTATCATCCCTGAAGTCCAGCTTTTTTTTCTTTTTTTTTTTTTTTTGGGGGGTGGTTAGCAGTTTGTGACATAAGGCACTGTTGGAGGCATTAGTCACTTTTACTCCAAATAGAAAGGTCCGTGGTTTTTGGAAACCTATGGAGGAAAATGTCTTTTATGTCAATTCTTGGCATAAATGGAACTGTTAGTGCTCGGAGCTTTGCTGACCTTTAGCCAAACATTTCTCCTGGAAGACAAATGTTCGTTCCCACTCTCTACAGCCACTTCTGAACTGTCAGATTTTGCTGACTTCCCTCTTCCCAGAAGAATGCGACCGTATCCTTTTTCTCCGTCCTCCTGCCGAGTTGCCGCAGCTTGCCAATATAAGCAATTCCCTTTGCCTCCCTGCCAACGTGCCTCGGACGCGCGGGAACGGCGGCTCCGTGGGCTGCAGGGAGCGCGTCCTTGCTGCGTGGCCGGGGCTACGTCTCGCGATCGCAAGCCGCCGTCGACCGGGATATTTGGCGCTAGATATCGGGGAGACGGGCCTTGTGCTTCCCGCCCCACGCTGCATCCGTGCTGGCAGAGCTGGGATTGGGGCAGGAATTTTGCTCGGACGGATTTTTGCCTCGGCAGGCATGGCGTGCGTGGGCTGCACCCGCGCCTGCTCGCTGTCCCCCGTGTCGTCCTGCCATTCCCTTCGGGAACCGGCCTTGGAGAGAGGACGTTTCCTTCCCCATCGCTTCTGCGGGTTATCGCCTGCGCTAATGTAAGCGTGTCCAGCATCCCCCAGTCCCCGAGGGGTCCTCTCGGGGGAACCCCTTGCTCTGTCTCGCTGGCAGCCTCCTTTGGCTGGTGGTTCCCCAGTTAAAACCTCTGACCTGTATTGGTAGAGCAATATTTTGTGTGAGGAGGGGCAGCACGAGACCCACACCTACCCTTCCCCATCTGCTGCTGCCTGGCGCTTTGTTGGCCAAATTGCTTCCAGCCTTCCTCCCACAAAATTACCTCTTTTGCTATCCCGATTCTCTGGGATTAAAAGGAAAAACCAGCACATTCAAGGAGAGCTTTTTGTGTTCCTTCTGACCTCCATGGTTACTGAGCGAAGGAGCCAACCGTGGCACAACACTTTGTTGTCTTTTTTTGTTACTGGGACCAGGGAGACCTGGCTTGGTGAGTTGGTGGCAGGGCGGGAGGCATTAGCCATCCAGTTTGCCTACCTCTCTGATCAATCTTCGTTAATCTACAGAATGAGGATATGGCTTCCAAAGGGCTCTGCTCTCCCTGTTGAGAGAGAAGGGAAGAAAAGAAAGGGGGGGGGAAGACCTCCCAGACTTCAGTAGCCTGTGGAGACATCTGCCCGAGTCTGCAGACAGCCAGCGGCAGAAGCACGGAGACAGGAACTCCCCCTCTTCTGCTGGTGACATCGATGGTTATCCTAGCCTAAAAAAACAAAAAAGAAGTTATTTTCTTTCTTGATTAACTGATTGATTGCTATGGGCTGTTTTCTTCTGGCACGACTGCGCTAGCCGTGGCAAGGAGGGGAAAGGAATTGTTTTTTCTTTTCGTGCTTGCCCCTTTACTGTTATACTTGAGCTCCCTTGTCCAAGAATTAAGGGTTTAACCATCACTTAACTCTATACAAGGAAAGCGGGGGGGGCTGTGGGCCCTGTTTCAAGGAACTTAAAACTACGCGGCTCTGGCGTAGGCGCTGGGAATACTTTGTGTGCTGCTGGCCGGGACCCCGGCACTTGGGTTTAACGCAGGGAGAAGGTACTATAGATCCGTCGCGTGCCGACTGCTCTTCGCTGCTGTGCTCGCTGCTCTTTCCCGAGCCACCTTTTTGTCTGAGCAGACTAAAGTGTCTCTGAGGTCCCTGCTTTGGATGCAGCATCTAAGATGACTTCAGAAATGTGGGAACGTGCGCCTAGTAATGGGGCAAAAATGTAGCTGGCCTGAGCTGCTGACAACAATAAGAGCTTTCAGAATTTCTTAAAGGTGCCTCCTAAGTCGTGTGGCCTCAAATAACTAAACACTTGCTTCATATTTGTGGTTGAGCTCAATATTTTGCATACCAGCATTTTTCCCCTCTTGAATTTGAGGCTCGTTTTTGTTTTCTTTAACTCTTTGGAGGCCGTGTGAAGCTGACCCCCAGCCGCCAGGAGCAGTGGGCCTGCAGGGGCTGAAGGGGAATATTTTGCTGGCAGCCTTAAGCAGAAGGGGCTCTGCCAGGAGCTTCCTTGGGTTGAGGGAACAGCCATCATCATGGTTAAGTCCAGAGCCAGGAGAGCAGACTGGGGCAAGAAATGAGGATGTCCTTGTGGACCCTCTCTCCTCAGCCTTTTGGGAGTGACGCTCTTTTTTTCCACCCAGGAGAAGAGCAACTTTGCTTTATCTCAGACCAGCTACCAGACACCTTCTGAAGCGTAAGCACACGGCTCTGCTTTGTGCAGCCTCTGGAGAAGTGATGCATTTCTCATCACGGGACCCACCTTTACATCCCCCTCCCCATCTGCACACAAACGTACTGTCGCTGACTCCAGTGAGCAAAATAAGTTTCCCCTTATCCCTGCTAGCTCTGCCAAGCCACCGTGGCTTAGGAGGAATGAGCTGAATCTCTCCTTGCACGTGCCTCGTCAGCCAAAATGTTTTGTAACGCTTCACTGAAATACATCCAGGAAAACCCACTGTTTGCCACAGAGCATCCGCTCCAGCGTTGCTTGACCTACACAACCGTTGCCACCAGGAGCTACGTATGAAGAAAACCAGATCCAAAATAGACTTGACAGGGCTCCGAGATTGCAAACCCTTTCTTGTCTTCTGCAAGGCATTTCTTTTCCCTTAAAATTAAGAGCACTGGGACGTGGGGTCCTGGCAATTAATCTTTTTAGAGTGACGGTACGTAGCAGACTCTGTGCCTCTGGCAGCCTGTCTCTGCTTTACTTAGTGCTTCCCTTACCCTGTTAGAGTTAAAACCAGCAGCTGCGATAACAGCCTCTGAAAGGTTGTTGTTGACCCAAGAAATATCAACTGTGGGATGCCTTGTAGGTCACTCTGGGAAGAAAAGTGATCAGCATCTTTCCCAATAAACAAGCATTTATATGTTCATGTTATTCTGTAGTTTTTGCAGGGGTTGGCATACAGCTCTGGAGATTCAGAATTGCTTCCCTCTCATGCAGATGGTATGTGACGAGGCGGGGAAGATTTGCCCTATAATGCGGTGTTCAGGAAAGGAGACACATCTGTGTCTTAGGGAAGAGTTTCACAATAAGGACCGCTCTTGGGATGTCTTAAGTTCTCGGACATCTGAGAACCTCCAGACGCCCGAGTCTCGCAGTCTCTCTGGTGCAAACTGGCAGATCTCTACAGAAGTCTGTGGAGCCGCAGTTTTACCCGTGCTGGTATTGTCCATCGCTCCTGAAGCGGCAGGCACGGAGAAGTGCTTGAGAAACCGTTATTCTTTCAACGTGCCTGGAAGAGGTCAGGGCTTCCAGCTACAGTGACTTGTCTGCGTCTTGGTGAGGCATCTCTTAGGACTGTGTTTCTGTGAGTGACAGCTGGGGAGTTGTTTTAGTCCAGGAGTGTATTTTAGGGGCAGTATTGGTGAAAGAGAGGACTTGTGCTGAACCTAAAGGCACGCTGAGCTTTGTTCGTCTTCCGAGGGAAGATGAGGAATACCTTTGGGAAGAAGGCGGTGAGGCGGGGTGATGATATTCCTTTAGGCTCGGGGTGAAGTGCCTGGCAGCGCTGCTGCCTGCCTTCGGAAGAAGAGCTCCGTGGCAGGAGGACTAAACCAATGTTGTAGCATTGCTCCCCTGGCCTGTTGGGTGCACGCGGGGGCTCTGGGCTTGTCTCTGGGGGGCAGCAGCCTTGGCCTGTGTCAGCATTTGACCACTCTTCAGCTGGAGGCACCCAGTTCGCGGTGGGATGACCCACTTGAGAGCAAAACCCAACCCGCTGACTCTTCTCAGGAGCTTGTCACAGCCATTCAGAGCCAGCGCAACGGGGCCATCTGACTTAGCATCCCGTTGTTTTTAAAACACTTCTGTTTTGCCAGACCGAACGCGTGAATCACTTGCCTGTTCTGCTAATTATACGCTCAGCCATCCTGCTTGTTGCTCTCCAGCAGAGGCTTCCTGCCTGCGTGGATAAAATCTGGGTTCTTGGGCTACCCTTGAGTTTGTAGTGATTTTGGTCCTTGCACCCTCCCCGGGCAGCCCGAAGGTGAAGGCTGTAGCACTGTTGAGCTTATAAAGCCAGAACTGCCCCATTCCAATGCAGTCAGGCTAATTGGTAAAATTGCCCGTCGTAGTTTTGATGGTTGGCATCCTCGGCAGACCTGTGCCTTGGCTGAAGGGGCCGCAGAGCCTCGTGGGGGTCCTCCAGGCAAGGTTTTTGTCCTTGTGTCAGCGCCCCTGTAGTTACGGAGCAGGAGCAAGCTATCCCTTCGAAGAGGGCGAAAGCAAGAGCGGAGGCCTGGCTGCGGTGGGAAGAGGTTTTCCTTCTTTTCTGAGAGGGACAGCCTGTGTCTCCCCCCAAAAAGTGTTGGCTCTCCGAGTCCAGCTGCTTGCACTGGAACTGGCGGTTACGTTGCACGACGCTTTCATTTGCGCGTGGAGGGAGATATATAGAAACTCGAGTCCCTTTGGCTCTCTTGCCTTGTTCAAAATGCATATCTGTGATATTTCTGCAGCAGTGCACATATTTTCTGTATCCGCTCTACTCAACGAGATGTGCTGCAGTCTGGGGAATACTGGGGGAGGTGGAGGCTTGGGTTTGCATTTCATCTCCTTGGGCCTCTGAGCTTTTCATGAGCGTTTTGGTGTTTGGGGCAGATATCGGACTACGTTTCTGCCTCGTGTTACGCGGCACAGCTTGTGAAAAATATTTGGCATTAAAAAGCGTAGAGAAAGTTTTTGGTTTTTCCACTGTTGATATTTGCCACTTAAAGGAAAAAAAAGAAAGGGGAGGTATGCAGCAAAAAATAACTGACACAGATGCAAGAGATGAGTCTAACTCCTGTTCCTGCTGAGTAACTGATGATGAGGCAGTACTTGCTTTCCCAAAATACATCAGGGAAAGAGATAGTGGTGCTGTGCTGAGAGATGTTCAACACCCACCACTTTCTGTGAAGCCTGTGAGTCATGGGCACCTACTGCTTTCTGGGATCTGCTCCGAGCTCCCTTCACTTAATCATAAACCCCAGCCCACTGGTGTTTTAAAAATACTGATGTTACAAATATGTAATTTAACCCGTTCACATCATGCATAAATCCCAGCGTATCCTTCCGTTGCCCGGGGCTTTTCCCGGAAAATCACTATTGTGGGTAAATGAGGTGGTGGGCTCTTTCATGGAGGTGGCTTTTTTTTTTTTTTTTTTTTTACCCAGCTTGAGTGGAGGTGATAGTATCTCTTAACCACCCTAAGCTTCTGTGGTGCGGTGCTGGCGAATAGCCGTCCAGTATATGGAGGGATGGAGGTGAACAGACTGGTGTGTTGGTGTTAAGCCTTCAGGCAAGCCGGGTTCAGATGTTAGGAGAAGGCTTAGCGACCTAGGACGGGTGTCAAGCTGCATGTGCCAGCGGGGGAAAAAGGAGCCTTTTGCCCCGTTGTGCCATATGGTGATGGCACAGACTTAGGCATTTTGACTTTGAGATGTTGCTTTTCTCAGAGAATTTCTGTATTTTTTTTTTCTTTAAGTCTGACTGGTATTTTCATCAACACTCCACCCAGATGTAACTTATTTTTTCCTGTAGATGGTGGCTGGTCTGTGTGTTTTGAGGAGGGAAGTAGAGATGCTCAGCAATTGTGCAGAGAGTGGGAAGTCCTCCTCCACTTTTGATTCTTATTTTAACAACTGAAGAGTGTCTTTTTCCACGTCTGGTCCAAAGCCCGCTGATTTTGTGGAAAAGAAGCTGGTGCTTCCGGCATCTTTAAACCAGGCTGAGGCTGCCCACGACTGTAATCTAGCTCAACGGTATGGTCTCAGCGCAGTGACTCTGCTGGAAATGTTTGGGTTTGGATAAAGGTTAGAATCTTAAGTTAAGGACAACAAACTTTGGGAGAAAAGTCGTGTGAAATAACAGCAGAGCTGGGTCTACTGAATTGGTGGTGAGGGGTTGTGTTGGTTTTGGTTTTTTGTTTTGGTTTTTTTGGGGGGGGGGGTGTTTTTTGTTTTGTTTGGGTTTTTGTTTTTTTTTTTTTTTTCTGTATCTGCACTCAGGATGTTGGCATAACTGCAGTTTGCTGGGGAAGAGATAACTGGGCTGGCTTCTTTTTCCAAGCCTCTCTGTGAATTACCATACAGCTGTTGTGGATAAGTCCTAAATATAATCTTGGAGCTGTTTGAAACCTTCCTTCTGCGAGGTCTGTGCTGCCCCATCACCCTCCACAGAACGGCCTTGGGCTGTTTGATGTTATCAGCGCAGGCTCCCAGTCTGGCGGAGGAGAGCGGGTCACCGGGGGTGACCGGCACCTCTGGGTGCCTGGCCTGGCTCTTTTCCCGCTGAGGACGTGGAGGGACACCGGGTGGGCTTTGTGGGTCACGCAGGAGCCGCCGGGGACGGTGCCCTGCTTTCTCACCTCCTGCCAGATGAGGTTATTTGTAAACCAAGACGTCTGCAGAGCAGCGCGCGTGGTTTTTCCCTTCTGGTCAAGGCTCGTGAAAGCTGGAAAGGGATTTAACTGGCTACGGAGGTGCCGTTACCATCTAAACTACGTCCTACTGGGGCCGTGCCGAAGGGCTGCGGCAAAAGTGCGAGAGCGTTACGTTTCCCTCGCGCTGCTGGGAGAATAGAGCAAGTCCGAGAAAATTCCTGCTTCCCTTTGGCAGACTGAGCCGAGGAGACCGCGAGCTTGCCTCTCTGCTTGCCCGCACAGGTTTCCCTCGGGAACAGATTTTGGAGTTGCAGCTAGGACCGCGTCACAGCCCGTGTCACTCTTCGACGTGCTCTTTGGGAGAGCTGGCCTCCCCGGGTGGTTCGGGGAAGCTCCCGCGCTGCTGGGGGAGTCTGGAAAGGGGGGGTTGGCTGGTTTCTGCCGTAGAGCCGTCCAGTGGACGTGGAGGAGGCAGACTCGGCTGCTTCACCTGTTAAAGAAGAATCGGTCTGCTCGCAGCTATGACCACGTTTCGCTGTGTCTCTTCCAGGTGTCCGTCCAAATAATCCTTGGGTGACCCTAGGGATATGTGGTGCTGAGGCCTCAAATCATGTTTAGGTGTTGCAGATTGGTGCAGAATCATGGTTTATGAGTGGCAGGCATGGAGAAACGGTGTGGTGGTGTTTGCATGCTTTGGGGTTGGGGATCTTTTAGCACCTGAGCCCCACAGCAGAGAGCTGGATGGAAGTAAAAGGAGAGCACGTTTGGGAGGCCAACCTAAGACAGAAAGATCCGGCGTCCCGAAAACTCATGCGTCGTTACACAGTTCTGACAGGACCAGGCGCAGCCTTCTTCCCCGACGGGGGGTTGCAACCCTGTTAAACGCCTTTCTCCTTGGTCTTCCAGAACGATGACCTTAGGAACTTGTCCCTCTCCGGCCACGTGGGCTTTGACAGCCTCCCTGATCAGCTGGTCAACAAGTCAACGTCACAGGGCTTCTGCTTTAACATCCTCTGCGTGGGTAAGTCGTTCCGCCCCGCTGGGCCGTCGGCTCGCGACACGGGGTGCACGGGTATCCACAAATTAGCACTTTCTCCCTCCTGCAAAGGGTAACGTCTGAGCCGGTGGGGACCATGGTGGCAGGGAAGTGACGGTTTCTTCCCAGAGCCGCTCCAGGGTAAAATCAAGTATTCCTCTTTTCCCTTTCTCTACCCTGTCCCCTGAGTCAAAACATGGAAATTTCTAGCCGTTGAAATCTACCCTTTTGATCATCCTGTGGTTCTGCTTTCCCCAAGGGCTGCCCGTAAGGAAACTGAGCTAGCTTGGGAACCAAATGTATTTTTAAAAGAATGTTAGCTTAAATCTGCCTTTCTCTGGGTTGGGTGCAGAGGCTGTTTCTCAATAAATTGCATTCCTTCCCTCCCAGGCTTTGCCTGCCTGTCTCACGATATTCTTAGTTTCTCCAGTTGGAAACGATGCCATTTTTAGTCTCCAAATGATGTTCTCGAGAACAAAGCCTTGTCACCTGTTCCCTGCCGTATTTCATCTGGGCGCTGCAAGTTGGTTTTATAGCCTGACTTACCGTGTTACTTCTCGCAAATTGTTCAGAGGGTGAAATGTGGGGAGGCAAATTCTCTTGGCTATAGAGAGATAGCTGCTGTCTTGGTGCTCTTGTCGATATTACACAATTGGAAATCCATTGGTCGGCCCTAGGGAGCTGTGTGCCAAACTGGCTTTGACCTGTTTATTGGTGGACCTCTTCAAGATGCCCCCAGATTGTGGTTCTGTAAATTGATAAAAGCGGTGGGGTTTACTCTTAGTTTGGCAGAGCAGTCTGCAAACATCATCTTTCCATTCATTGTTCATGTAAGCCTGCAAGAAGGGAGTATTGTGCCTCCTAATTAGTTACATTAATTAGCTGGAAAAACCCCACAACCCTCTGACTGTGATATTTCTGCAGCAAGTTGAGAATTTCTGTCTGCAGTGCAGGCTGAGCTGCCCGAAAAGAAATCTGGCAAACAAACTAGACTCCTCTCAGTAGCTTTGTATGTCGAAGAACGAGATAAGGGAATAGTTGTACTTCTGCACACTCAAGCTACCAACCATCACGTGGCTCTCCTAGCAGCATGAAACCACTTAAAATTCAGCAGGAAAGAGCCTGATTAGCAGGCAGCTCTTTGGCCAAAATGGCATAAATTAATTGCCTTTTTCTCTTGCAGTAAATATTCCTCTCTTAGCATGACTTGATATGTCTCCATTACCATAGCAGTTTGCTCCAACTCTTTTCTCTTGTAAAATGTGCTCATCAACCACTATTTGCCCCAAATTAAAATTTCACATGTTTTGCTGCAGTCGTCCAAGGAATAGAAATCTCCCCCTTTAAAAAAACAAACAAACAAAAAAAACCCCAAAACTTTTGAAATCGTATTTTGAGAAAGGACACAATTAATGTTGGCGTTGTAATGTGAGACTTATAATTGTGGTGGGCATGGATAAAATGCTGCAAAGCCCATCTAGCACAGCGTGCAGCAGCGCTGCATTCACATCAGGAGCTCGCTAAAATACGTAGCTTCGCGGATTAACCGTCTGTGCCATCAGTTCAGGACTAATCTTTTCATGTGGGTTATGCTCTATGTGGGGCTAGATTTTGAGCTATAATGTCATGTCTACTTTTTGTCTTCTCCCTTTTTCACTTGTTGATTCTTTTTTAAAAGCTTGCTTTATGTCCTGCAGCTTCCCAGGGTAGGAATGCTGTGATAGGCATATCTCAGCTCGATCATTTTATTGGGCTGTAAGTAATCGCGTACTTTCCTGAGCCTAGCATGAAAATGGTCAAAGTCAAAGCCAGCAAAAGAAACTGTCGAGTATCGCGGAGCAACAGGCAGTTGCTGAGTAGTGGTGTTTGTTTCTGTGGACACAAATACTACGTGGTTTCCTGAGGTCCTCGAAGTGGAGGTTTTGCATATTTTGAGAGAGGTTTTCATGCTAGGAGAGCTGCAGACAGCCCAGAGAGATGCTTGAGGGCAATCCCAGGTGCAGGCTCTCCTATCCCATGTGATATTTTGCATTGCTTTGCTATTATTCGCTTCTTCTTAAGATTTTGGGGGGTTTAAGAAGTTGGAATAGGAACCCCTCGCAAGCCTGACGTGCAAATGCCAGAGCTGCACGCTGCAGTCCGGGAGGTTTTGTCCCAAATCCGAGGATCTCTTTGATTGGAACAATTTCAGGACATCACCTCAGCCCACCCTCTGCTCACAGCATGGGCAGCAGTAGCGGTTTGAGAGGGTGATTGCTAAGCAAACACTTTTGACTTAAAAATGGGATTCAGACTAATGCTTTCGTCCATGTTATTAATTGCAGTGGAGATTAGTGAACCTGTAAGAGTTTTCAAAGTTAGTG
This sequence comes from Aviceda cuculoides, assembly GCA_035590195.1. Taxonomy (NCBI): domain Eukaryota; kingdom Metazoa; phylum Chordata; class Aves; order Accipitriformes; family Accipitridae; genus Aviceda; species Aviceda cuculoides. The sequence continues at coordinate 8,129,147 of JAVJGG010000007.1, forward strand.
TTGAAGCAGTGTGCTATTTTAGATTTTTTTTTAAACTTTTTATGTATTTCTCTGTCTCAAATTTTCATTGTGCAAGTTGCACCGTGGGTTTTTCTGATCCTCTTGACAAAGGAACAGAACTGAGCCGGGAAAAAAAAAAAGCAGCATAAAAACATGTAGAGAATCAGACACTTCCTTGGTAATCAAACTCGGAGTTGAGAGAATTTACAACTTCTGTAAAGAAGGTTATATCAGAACTAGGAGTTAGCCTACACTATTAAAAAGAAAATGAAGTATTTCTCAAGTAAGAACAGCTTCTTGCTGTCCTGAATGCAGGTGTCGCTTGTAAGGTGGGGAGGTTGGGGCTGCTCCTGCCATCAAGCAGGAGAGAGCCTGCGTCGCCGGTCAGGTCATACCGACGTAAAAACCACGGGCAATAGCTGCAGACTGCTGGAAGCAAATGCTTTCATGGGAAAGGAATGATTATTTGTCTCTCTTGCACTGCCAGTGTAGCAAGTCCAGTAACAGGGTTCTAGCAGCAGCAGGCATTTGCTGGTTCATCATGGAAGGAGTCCTTTCCCTTCTGTGAGGAGGGGAGCTCACCTGGCAAATGTCTAAGTAACTATTTTTAGAACTGTCATGGGTTTATTTTTTAATTTTTGTTCTTGTCTGGTTCCCCCCCCCCCCCTTCCTTCCAGTTTAGTACCTTCTTTTCAGGGAGTCTCATACGCCTTAGCCCGTTCTCTCCAGTTCCTCCGTTGGCCATGGGAAATGTTAACAGTAGTATTAGTGGAAAAGACTGCGTGGCTCTCTGTGTTTGTGAAATAAGCCCCTTTCCTTCCCCAAAATAATGAAAAATCCCTGACGTCAGTGGTGCCCACGATCTCCGGTGGTGCCCCTTTCGGTGTCCTTGCCTGTGATTGTGGTACACTGCCCTTGAAAACCCAGCCCACAGGTTTTTCTTGCCGTTCCCAGCCCGGCAGCCTGGGTCTTCACCTGCGGGCGATGACTTTTAGCTCTGAAGGACGTTGGCTTATCTTGCTGTCCGTCAGGACAGCAGCTTTTGCCTAGCAGGGGCTCATTTGGGATTGACATGCCTAATTCCGCTGGTACCCAAGTGGAATACCTCCTTAGCCTGGCAAACGTGCCTGAGAACGAGACGAGGGAAAGCCATCGGACCGTACTAATGTCGTTTGTCTGCTCAGGCGAAACCGGCATCGGCAAGTCAACGTTGATGGACACTCTGTTCAATACCAAGTTTGAGAGCGAACCTGCGACGCACAACGAGCCTGGCGTGAGATTGAAAGCCAGGAGTTACGAGCTCCAGGAGAGTAATGTCCGCCTGAAGCTGACTATTGTGGACACGGTTGGATTCGGTGATCAAATTAACAAAGATGACAGGTAAATTTATTTCTGTCCGGAGGCGGAATCCTTGCGCCGGTGTGCTCTGAAATGAGAAGGGCCTGTCCCTGTGGGGGGGGTCGGTCCCTCGCTGTTCCTGGGGATGTTCCCTGATCCGGCTGTGGCAGATAGCATCACTCGCCCCGCGGGACGGGTGGAAGGACGAGAAACTGGAGAACAAGCAGATCAACTAGGCCACAGAACTGAAACGGTGTTTCTGCCCTCCTTGTCTCTGTGCAGCTTACTCGAAGTCTCTATTTGAGTTGAAAGATGTAAATATTTGAAAGGAGGAGTTCAAATTGCAACTTCACGTTGCATCTTTTAGGGAGCTGGAACTTAGATCATAGCTCCCGTTCACACCATCCTGCAATGTTCAAGTCGAAAGGGATTTTACTTTAACGTTGTACCTGGGTGCTGATTTTCATGTTGCGTGCACAAAGTAAATAGTCTGGGCAGCCTACACAATCCCTGGCGTCCCTCCATGTGGGCTTTTGCTGTAGTGTGAAAACTAATCATTCCGCGATCATGGCTAATTAATGGATTTCCTGTATCTTAGAGCCATGCATTCCCTCGTCGCGGTAATCCCAGCTCCCTCCGGAAGGTTCTTTGCGATCCTCTTCTCTGCACCTTGCCGAGAGAGGGGCACGCTGCCTGTGTGCTCACCAAAAGCTATTGGGGTACTAGGTAGCTAGACGGCGTAAGCTCCTTGGAAATGCAAGCGTAACATGAAAACTTCCACCAAGATCCCCGTTAGCACGGAGATTGAGCGTCTTCTGCTTCTTGTTCCATGAGGAAAACTCTGTAGATTTTTAAAAAAAGACTTTTACAATGCTTTTACTTCCGTAACGCTTCCCTGCCGCTTGACCTGACACCAAAATGCAACTGTTCCCCCTGCTTCGGGGCTCCTGCTCCCGACTACCCGCTACAGGGCCAAACTGGTGAGAGGCACGTGCCGGCTGGAGGGAGAGCTCCGCGTGTCGGACGCTGCCGTATGCTCTCCGGCGAGAACAAAAGCCGCTCGGAGGAGGAGGGAGGAGCCGGGATGCTCTGCAGCTTGTTACTGCCGGGGCACTTGGGCTTTGCTCCGTTGGGCAGACTGGGAGAGCCGGCAGTACTGGTGGTGAAGCCCCTCCAACCTCCTTCTCGGGCAGTTGGAGAGAGGGGCAGGCACGGGGCGGCAGGGCTTGGGGAGAGCTTTTGTCCTCCTGCGGTGTTGGGGCTCGTGAGGCTGCAGCGGGTGGGATTTTCTCTGTGCTCCTGGTCTGAGTCCTTACAGTCCTTTTTTCCTCTACTTTTTTGCGGTGCTTTCTCTAATACGGTCTCCCAGTGTGAGGCTTTACCGTTTTCTTTGCAACGTGCCTCTGTCTGAAGTTTTGGGGACCTCGTGGTCACCGGCAGAATTTCCAAAAGCAAAGAAACTGGAGCAGCAGTCACGGTACAAACCCTCTGTGCTTTCAAATTAACAAGCAGTGCTCAGTACTGGCCTCTTTTCTGCTGCAGCTCCGGGGAAATGGAGCAAGAGCCTGCTCTGCTTCACCAAGGGTTTTGAGCAACTCCTCGAACACGTGCAATGGCATCTGGAGCAGAGGGGCCAGACCAGAGCCTTGCTGGCTGCCTCTCCGAAGGATGTTTTTGGAGGACCCAAAAACTCCTGACAGCCTATTTCCTCCTCACAACCGCTTTTGAGGGAGGGCGTTAACGCCGCTGCCAATGCAGTGCTCGAGGCAGGGGCGGTGTTGGCTTGGTGCCTTGGTCTCGGTGCCCTCCTTGGAGAGCTTCCCTGGGCTGGAAGTCCTGAGGCTGCCCTTGGTGGAGGCGGGGAACTGAAAAGTTTCCTTTTTGGAAGCATGATCAGTCAGATCAGGGCACGTTACACTGCACCAGTTATTTGTTCTCCAACAAAACGGTGCCCTCAAAGTACACGAGCAGCGCGGTTGTCTCGTGAGCTTTGCTCGCAGGCTTCAATTCCTGAAAGGTCCCTTTTATCCCCTTCTGAATTCCCCTTGCCTCTTTTAAGATCACGAAGAATCTTTTTGGACGTGGTTTCACGGTTAAATTGTCTTCTCTTGGATGCTTCTTGGTTGACGTTGGCAGAGCAGCAGCTCTGACTTTAATTGGAGAGACTACAAAACACGTTCTTTTTCAGGGTAGCAGCCTTGCGTGATTGCCATGCACCTAAAGTCCAGGGTCTCGGGCACTTTATCTTGCTGTTATATCCATAATACTCTCCTTGTGCACCAAGTGGAAACACACACTTGCTAAGGAGGGATGGTAGGTTGGGTGGGGAGGGTCCCAAGAGCAGCGCTTGTCCCGTAATGTACAGAGCACCCATGAAGCTTCTTGGGTGTCCATCGGTGACCTGGCTTGTCCCAGTAGCGAATGCCCTGATTTTCTCTGTGCCGCATTTTCTCTCTTCAGCTACAAGCCTATAGTGGAATACATCGATGCGCAGTTCGAAGCCTACTTGCAAGAAGAGCTGAAGATCAAACGATCCCTGTTCAATTACCACGACACCAGAATCCATGCCTGCCTCTATTTCATTGCGCCAACTGGACACTCGCTGAAGTCCCTAGACTTGGTCACCATGAAGAAACTCGACAGTAAGGTACTCGCTGCTCATGTTATGACCCTCGCATGGCCCTACTAGTGATTTTATCTTGCCACAGGCTTAGTTAAACCTGCGCGGAAAAATACTGTTTTTAGCAGCGGGGAATTGCAGAGGTGCCCGTGTGAAAACTTTACCTTGGGCTAGCTGCTAGAACGGGTCATTATTCACTGATTCACATATGCTGCAGAAATTTATTATAAGTTTGGGCTCCTACCCTCTTCCAGTCCCATCTCGGGTTAGGAAACTTGGCCGCTTGCTCCACAGCTATGCTATAAAGTTAGCAATCTGAGAGCAGGAACCTGTATTTGTGAGGATGCATTAGGAGACCACCGTTGTTTTTGCTTTCCTGTGGAGTTACTCGGCCGAGTTCAGTGACAAGTTTGTTCACAGCTGAAAGATCAGTTGGCTGTTAAAAAGGAGAGAAAGTGTGTTTGCCTCCTTAAATGCATAAATAAAAATGAGAGGCTGAAGTCTGCTAGTTCTAGCACTCCAAGGGCATGGTTGATATCTCTATTTCACTTTGTCCAACAGTTTAATTAGGTTCTTGTACAAAACCTGATTTTGTAAGCGTGTATAAGATGAGAAGCACATCTAAAACACTTCAGGTCATCTTACTAATCAATGAAAAACAAATCAAAATGCTGTGTCTGCGTGCTCCGACTGCATCCAGCTAGACACAAACAGTGATTTGATCTTCTGTGGCAAACGTAGTGTTGTTCTAACCGTGATCTGATAAACAAGAACAATCTGAATAAATATGTTACTCGGCATGTGCTTTTTCAGTTATACTCTTGACTAGCAAGAATGGGAGCCAAGCTCGGTTTAAACCGTGGTGTTTTACTAGACGCTTGCGAGAAGATTTCATCTCTCTTCTTCTAGGGAAAATAACTGAGGTACAAATGTAAACCCTGAGTATTTAAACTGAGCTTTCTCTGTGCTGCTTTACATCATGATAAAGCAATTCAAATCAGTCCACCTTGCACCTTTGGCTCGCTGGATCCTGATTCTGCAGAAGATAAATGATGACAAGGGTTCTTTATTTCCTGGAGTGGCCGATTGGGATTGATGCAGTGATGGAGAAGGATCCCTGCCCTATTGCACTTAAAATAGGGTTATGGAGATTTACCCCAAGTGAGCTAATTGGCGTTTGTGCTCTATCTTTTGGCAAAGGGCGATGTAATAATTCCAGGCCATCCTCTGAACAGAATTAAGCGATGTAATATAAGAGGATTTTCAAGTACTGTAGTTAAAATCCCTTCATATAAGTCAATGTCAACATCTTCTTCGCTACAATTTCTTTCTGCTGTTGCAAGGAAAAGCAAGTCCTGCAAGACCGACAGCAGAAATATTCCATCTGGCGGGAGGAGAAATGGAAAGCAAGCAAAATCCCTCCTCCTAGTGCGTTCTCGCCCTCTCCCAGCAAAGCAGACGCTTGTGCGGTGCTCGCTGTGCATCGACGCGCTCAGCCGCACCGGGGGGTACGATGCCGTCTCCCCTTGGCTCCGAGACGGTGTTGCTGTTTGCCATCCTCCCGCTGGTGTCGCAAACAGCCTGTCTAGGGAAGAGAGTCCCTAACTTATTTTTCATTTCTGCGTTAACTCCGTCACGCGGTGCCTTTGGATGGTTGTCGTAGGGCTGTGCCGGGACAAGTCGACCCTAGTCCTGCGGTACGGTGGTGTGTGGGAGCGGGTGAGGGCATGGGGGTGGAGGGAACGTGCCGGTGGTACTGCCAGCCCCCACCCTGTGTGTAGGGTGGCTGGATATGGACCATCTGCTCCCAGTTCCAGTGGGTCACAGCAGCACTGGTGCCCACCCGGGTGTCCCTGGTAACAACGCCCGAGCAAACGCCCATGAGAGGCTATCGTCTGAGCGCGGCGCTTGCGGTAATCCAGCCTGCTGCGGTGTGGAGGAGAAGTGCTTAGATGGTAATTTCCTTTTTTTGGAACAGCTTGTAATAATTTATGACAGCATTTCCTGTCCAGCCGATTGGGATGAGGAGGGGAATACGACAGGAGAGGAAATAGCATGTTGCCAAATTGCCTTTGACTTCTTTTTAAGGTCATCGTCGCCGCTGCCTGAAAATTGGAAGGCAGCGGTGCTGTCAGCAGCAGCCCCAGGGAAGGTCTTGTGCCGCGGGGTGGTGGCTGGTGCCACTTGGAGGGCCCTTGCTGCAGGACGCAGAGGTGCTGTCTTTGTTTCGCAGGTGAACATCATCCCCATCATCGCCAAGGCTGACACCATTGCAAAAAATGAGTTGCACAAGTTCAAGAGTAAAATCATGAGCGAGCTGGTCAGCAACGGCGTCCAGATCTACCAGTTCCCGACAGATGAAGAGACGGTGGCCGAGATAAATGCCACGATGAGCGTATGTTGGGTTTTGGGGGGGTCGTTTGCTTGCCTTGGTTTGCGCGGGCCCGTCCTTGATGGTAGGGTGCGTTGTACCGTGTTTGTTTTGGCTTTAAAACTGCAGTCTAAGCACAGATAGCGGGCTGGCCGGAAGGCTTTTGGAGCTGGAGATACCTGTCACACGTGGGCTGCCTGGCCCGATGAGCTTCATTGTCTGACAAACGATTCTTCTCTGAGCATTTTTTTCATATCCTGCCCCTATTGCAGCATTCCCATCTCGGGAAAGGAAGAGGATGGGAGGCAGAGCCCTGACGCGGTCAGGGCAAAGGGCTTGGGGTTTGGGTTTCCTGTCCCAAACGACCACTTGTTGCTCGGGGGGGGGGGGGTGATTCACTTCTGCCTTTGTTTCGCTTTCCGGTGAGAGCGGGGGGGTGCCGTCAACGATGTTCCAGCTCTCCCAGCACGGCCAGTGGCCATCAGCGGCAAGGCTTTGACCTCCTTTCCCTTTCCTCTAGCAACAGGGGTGGCATTTGAAGGCAAACAGGGCTGGGGTAGACCAGACGTTTTAGTGGGATTTGCAGAGGGAAACAAGGGTTTCCCATGGGTCTGCCTCGGAGCGCAAGGGGAAGAACCCGAGCTCCGGGTTTCTGGCAGTGACGTGCGTCACGGCGCCGCTGACGGGGCACGTAACACCCACGAGGACGTGCCAAAGCAAGTGCACTCAGCAGCAAGTGCAAGGATGAGGTTGAGTTTTATATGCGTTTTTAACAAGGAATAGAGGCGTCAAGATTTAAGCCATTTCCTTGCAACTTGAAGGCTTTTTTTTTTTTTTGAGTTTCCCTGCACAGCTGCTTGTAGATGGGCAATTGTCACATCCAGCTGGATATCAGACCCTCTCCAAACCTCTGTATTGCCGTTTTTCCCTGTCTGTGTTGTGTTCTCGGCAGGGAGAAGCCGGCACAGAGAAGGGACGTGGTTCTGCCAGCGTGCGGTGTGTGTTTCGCCTTCCTCTGCTGCAGCCCTGCTGCTGGGAAACTCCTTTGCCAGCGAATCCCATCTCCTCTGCCGCTTGGCTGCTTCCCCTCCCAGCCAGCCTGCGACCACGGCTTGGCCGACGCGGCATCCGCATCCAGAGCTCGCGCCCGGCCCTTTTGGATGCTCGGAAGGCAGGGAGGGCACCACGGGGGTGGGCTGGTGGCAGGGGCCAGCTGCTTCCTGGCAGCAGCCGCACTTCTGGGAGTACCTCCCAGTTCGTCACCACCACACCCGTGGAGAGACTGGGACGTAGCAGAGCTCGGTGACTCAGACGTATTGGCCCAGGGCTCGGTCGACTCTGCTCTTCCCCTTGCTGGCAGCTTTGCCCTGTTTAAGAGGAAGTATTAGCAGTTATTTCTAGCAGCAGAAACCCCCCTGAATTTTTAGCCTGCCTTCTTTGGGAGGATGTACTTTATTTTCTTTTTTATATTGTTTAACAGGTTTGGGTTTTTTCCTCAGTGTTCAAATTCAATTCCAGTTTGCAAGACTTCTTGTGTGCTTGAGATAGTCATGCTTTGTCATTACAGGAAGCGTAGGTACATCTCTTGTATTTTTCGACTTCACAATTTTCAACTTTTAAGTCGGAGCAGGGCTCTCATCCAGATTGTCCTGTTGCTCTTTGTAAAACACCAGATGAGTTGCAAAGGCATTTGAACAACTAAAATCTAGCAGAGCTGCCACAGTAAACAGCTTTCTTCAGAAACAATCCCTGGCAAGGCAGCAAAGGAAATCCCGAACCTCATTGTCCCTTTCCTTTTGTAGGTCCACCTTCCTTTTGCTGTAGTTGGCAGCACCGAAGAAGTGAAGATCGGCAATAAGATGGCAAAAGCCAGGCAGTACCCCTGGGGTGTTGTGCAGGGTATGTTACCGAGAGCACAAATAAGACTGTATCATCCCGTCTCTTTCTGATGAAAGATGCATTGATCTACAGATGGTCCTTATCAACCATGGAGGAGGTTTGGTGGTGGGGTGGTGGCATCAGCCCAGCCATTGGCTTTGTGAGAGCAGGGTGAAGTTACTAGGAGACGTTAAATAACGAGCTTGAAACGTGAAAACTTACCGTTTTCTGTTCCTTATGCTTTTCTGCCGGCAAAAAAGCGTGAGCAACGGGGAAGGTTTGGGCAGCTCAGTGGTTCAGGTTGGACCTTGCCCAACAAGCCTGAATGCGGACATGTAGCTGGGGGATTTTCTGGGGGGTTAGTGGGTGCTCTGCCTTCTCAGCTTGAAGTGGCAGCAGAACTAAGTCAGCACTGGCCGCTTGCTATGTCTTGTCCTGGTATCCTGAACTGTGGACGTGCAGCTTAAGCGTGCAACCCCACGTAAAGTCACCCAAAAGCTCCTTTCTGTTGGAGAACAGAGTTTGGCTAGGGCTGAGTTTGCAACCCAGGCTGTACCGAAGCTGCCAAAGGTAGAGCTGGTCCTCGCTTTCCCAGCCAGCGCTGCGAAGTACAGGGTTGAGACGGTGGTGGTCTGCTGCGTATCCAGTTGGAGAACGGCCCAGCAAGCTGCAGGGGAGCATTTGCAGGGCAATTCTATAAAACTGAGTTTTTCTCAGTAAGACAAGCTGATCCTGAAGCAGCTTCAGACTTACTGTCCTCAGCTGCGGACACCAGAGGGTAATACTGGGAATAACTCACAATTAGCAAAGAAGTTGATATGTTTGGGAAGTCTTGGACTTAACACGTGTCCTGCGGGGTTCTTGCTGTTCCTGGGAGACTAGGACCAGATAGGCAAAGAGCTTTAACTGGGTACCAGAGAGGCTTTGAAGATCCAGCCCTGAAGGGGAGCAGCTGGGGTGCGTCAGCGTGTCCCCAGGAGCACGCTGCGGAGTTGTCTGCTTGCTACCGCATCCCAAAGAGAGAACTTCCACTCCTTGTCCGTAAGCTCGCTCACCCCGGGGCTGACCATGGCACACCAGACCCTGCTCCGAGCAGAATTATTTCTGGGAAGCCATATTACAGTCGGGGTGCTGCCTCCCTTCAGTGCCGGGAGCAGGGGTTTAGGGCTCCTTGGTAAGATTAGCTGGCATGGAGAGGGTACAGCATCCATGGCGGGGTCTTCTCATACCCTTCCCTTTCACCGCTGCTATAGGCTGGGACTTTGTTGCCCCCCTGGGCGCCCAGCAAGTTGGTGGCTTGGATTTGGGGCGGATTTGAGCGGGAATTGAAATCCCGCGTGCAAATGGATCATCACCTTGCCGGCGCGGAAATGCGCAGAGAAAGAGGAGCTGCGCGACAGATGGGCAGCACAGAGGTCTTGCAAATCCAGCAAAAGGTCTTGAACTGGTGCCAGCGTGTTGGCGTGGGATTGTTTCACCCCCAGTTCAGCAAGGCATTTCGGTGCAGGCTGACCTGGAGTTCTGCTTGTGTGCCTGAAGAACTCTCAGACTGGCTCAACTGGGGCCCGGCTCCTGGGTTTAACCTTCTCTTTGTGGTTGGTCTGTCTTTTTTTCAGTCGAAAACGAAAATCACTGTGACTTTGTGAAGCTGCGGGAGATGCTGATCCGAGTGAACATGGAGGACTTGAGAGAGCAGACGCACACCCGACACTACGAGCTGTACAGGCGCTGCAAACTGGAAGAGATGGGGTTCAAGGACACAGATCCGGACAGCAAGCCTTTCAGGTAGGAAAGTCTAACTCGGGCCTTGTTCAGCCTGAGAGATTGGAGGTTTTGGGGTGCCAGTGTTTGCAAGAACCAGGGAGGGAAGAGCCACGTTCACTTACAGCAGCTGAGAATCTAAAGTGTGCCTGGGGAGGAAAACCTTGTGCCATGCCATCTCTCCTCAGGGCCTAGGATTTGTACAGGAGAAGCACAGGGAAAGTTTGGGTGGCTGAGAAAGCCGGTTCTTGCCCTAACATTTTGGAAATGTCTGCAATCCTGCAGCAGGGCCATACAGGCTTTCTGGAGCGTACGAAATGTCACCATGGTGCTTGAAGGTGATGTGTTCTGAGGGCAGAATATGATCCACTTCAGGTCAACGCAGAAAGTTCAGGAGGAAGAAGCGTGTGGCCGTGGGTCTATCCGCACCTTGTTGCTGAAGTTGAATCGGTTTTCTTTGCACCCTTCTCTGAGCATCCCTCATATAATATATATAATAAAATATAAGCTGCTGGCCCTGGCCCACAAGTGTGTGCCTTGCAGTCTATCTCCTACCTGCTCTCACTCAGCCAGTACTAAAAAGTGTCAGAAGGATTGATCTCTAAATGCTCCTGCTGTCACTCAGGGCGGAGAGCTGTTCCCCGCTGGGCTCGTCAGCTGGATTTTGGTGTCCACGTTTGAAACTGTGGATTGCTCTGCGTGGCCGAGAGCCTGCCGTGAGGATCGCTGCTGGTTGCTGGTTGCTTTTTGTCCTCAGCGTCGCGGGAGGGGGCATGTTTTTGTAAGACGCGGTGGGAGAGTTGGTGGTAGAATGCAGTCAGGGCTTGTAGGCATGTCCGATGGGGCTCAGTTAACACCAGTTAACTGGTCACATTATTGACTTGTCATATTTTCAAGCCGGGAGCATCTCATTTTGGGGTTGGGAAGCTGATTTCCACCACTCCCCCCGCTTCCACCCTTGCTCTTGCTTTCCTAAAAACCTATCGACTGCCTAGTCTTAAGTGAGGCTTATGCTCATCTTACTGACGGTACCGTGAGCTTCATGGACACTTAGGTGAATCTGTTGTATAGCGAGTTCGTTAATCACTTCAGAAACTCCTCCTGGTGCTTTTTGCCCTTGGAGGAGGGCAGGTTTGGAGATGGTTAGGCGATAGGTTAGTGCCCCTTCCCTCCACTGGAGACTGAACTGTGTTTTGCAGCCAGCTTGTTCTGCTGCAAGCCAGGGCCCCATACGGTTGCCGGGCTGGAAAAGTGCAGCCGTGTCCGTGCTGAGACGAAGGTGACTCGTGTTGAGGTATAGCTGGTTACCGAAGGGGAGATCCTGGGATAAAAGTTCTTGTTGACCCTCCTAGAGCTTTTCGCAGCTGTTCCAAGGTGTGCTGCGAAGAGGGGTGCTGTTGTCCGATGTTTGAGATTTGGCTTTTTACTAAATACAGAGCTTAGGCTGTCTGACAGCTTTATTGGTCTGAAGCCCAAGTCATTAGCCAGGGACAACAGCTGTGTGGGAATCTGGGAGGGAGCGTTTGTTTTCTCCTTTCATTTCCTGTTTCCCATTCCTCCCCAACTTTTCCCCGATAATTGCACCCGCTGCTTTAGCAACATGCCGTGCTCCTCTCTGCCCCTGGGGAAGGCAGTCGGAATCAAACAGGCACCAGGCTGAGTTTTCCCCAAAAGGAACGTGCGCGTTGGGAATTGGCGTGCCGACCCCCGAGACGGCGGCCGCGCAGCTGGCTCGCGCAGAGAACCGCGGACGTGGTTCGTCTCCGATCCTCGACGGGGGGAAAGCCAGCCGGGCTCCAGAGCAGAAGGCTAAGCGGGCGCCTCGTGTTCATGTTTCTGGAAAACAGCCCTCCGTGATGAGCCCAGCAAGGTCTGCGCTACGCCACGGAGTTTGCGGCGGTTCGGGGTTTTATTTGTGACTTGCGGAGTTTATGCAGCTGCATTTCTTTTGCAGCATAGAAATTCTGCTGGAATCGGTTGAGCCCAGGTCTGTTACTAAGCCCAAGTGTGAGGCTTTATTGGATTTCCTTTCTGGAGAGCAATGGCTTAAGATGGGCTCAGCCCTTCCCTTTAAGGAATCTGAGGAATTTCCATTGCTTCCTGTACACGAGGCCTCTTTTGACCAAGCTATAAGTAGAAAGGAAATGAAAATGTACAGAATTTCTCCATCTGGTACGTGCTAGTTGAGAACAGTTTGCTCTGGGTGCCTCCTCCCTCCAATAAACAAACAAACCCCATGATCCCGAGCTGTTGGGCTGAGGCCGATGTATATCTGAAATGAGGAAAACAGTAAGTTTGGTTCTTTCTGTTCTTCCTTCTGAGACCAGGCATCAAAAGCGTGCCTTTCCGTCGGGTCCGGGCCCTGGGAGCCGCAGGGACCGCTGCTCTTGAGCCAGTCATCTTTGTCCGAGAAGCTGCGGGGATCCCAGTTGGTTTGGACTGTTATTCCTTAGGGCTGTAAGTGGTGTTGCCATATGCAGCCTGGAGTTGCCGGGCCAGTTTTTCCGAGAACTTTGCTTCTCTGGAAGTCGGAGTCACTTCAGTAGAGAATTAAGCTCGCCGGCTTTAGGTTAGTGGTAAGTTTTTAGGCTTGAAGCCGGGACTAGCGTCGAACCTGGGAAAATTTAACGGCAAGCCCCCGCCACCCTCGCTCCTTCCAGCTTTTTTTCTGCTTGCCCATCCCCCGGCACCGTGTCTTTGGAAATGAGCTTTGCAAGAAACGTTTGCAATACAGGATACGATTAGCGGCGTGCAGAGTTTTTGGTTTCAGTCCGTTAGGCTCTGCTGCTCCCTAGTATAGTGTGTCACTAATTGCAGATTCCATTTTTGCTCACTGAGCAGTGAAGGCTGATCTGCCCTCAGGGTTTTTCTAGGCTCTAGCCAGGCCCTTCAGAAGGGTTTATGAATTTAAGTTTCAGTATCCACAGTCAGAGGATTAAATCCAAGACTGAATTTTAGGGAGGTTTTGGTTCGAGTCTCCTGATCTCTCTCTCCTGTGAGTGGTCTGGTTCTTGATTGAGTTAAGAATCCCAAGATGCCTCTTGCCCTGTTGTCCTGTGAAAAGATTTTTTGTCCTTTTCAGAATCGGCGTTTTTGCTTCCATGTATGGGAAGCTGGTGTGGCCAGCTGGCATGGTGCGATTCCTCCAGGATGGCCAGTGCTGTGCCAGAGCAGTTCTGGGCATCCCGTCTGTGGAGTATTTCAGGAGGCAGCTGAAGTGCCTAACAATTAGCAGTGTTAAACCAAAGTCTTGGGTTTATCTGTCAAGTGTTGTTCCCCACTTCAACACCCCACCAGACCCCACCTTCACCAAAACCCCAACAAAATCAACCAACAAAAAGCCACCAAAACCCCCACCACGTGCCAGGCAAGGCATAAGCTTGGCTTTAAATGCGATTAAGGTGTTCCACTAGCCCAGTGGCTCATGCGTTCCTTAGGCGTGTGGATGCAATGTATCTATGTGGTATCAGTGGAGTTTTCCTTTAAAAAAATGCTTTTTCAAAAAAGCATCTTGGGGGAAATAGTTATCATTCCCACGCTATCATTATGGCTGAAATATCCAAATCCATTTAAGGAATAAAATGAAGAGGAATTTGGCACCCAGAGTTCCTAAGAGGCTCTGAAAATCTCAGAGGTGCGTGGACAACATATTTTGTGTCCCAGATTTTTGCTGCGGTATCTCAGTGCTGGGGAAATAAAATAATGCCAGGAAGTAGAGGGGGGAATAAAGGAATGAAGGGATCCGGTAACGTGGTTATTTAGAGGAGGAACGCTGCTGGTCGTTCGCAAAGGCTGAGCCTCCCTTGAGAGCTAAAGGAGAAAGAGAGGTCTCCCAAGGTGGCTCTGTCTAAATCGAGCCCCTGATCTGAATCCATTAGCAATGAGTAGTGAAAATGAGTTTTGCTCTGTGTCCGGGTCACGCTTACTGAAAGCCAGATTTCACACTTTCATATGCCCGTGTCCGTTCCACAAATCTTGCGCTTCAGATGAAGAGACTCAGGACAAACGGCGCGCTACGTGAGAAGGTGTGCCTCGAAGAGATGCCAAGCCCTGTGAGCATCAGGGGTCGCTCTAGATGCTTCCGTGGTGGCTGTTTATTTTTGAGGACAGTCATCCTGCCCGCCAAGTGGTTTACAGGATCCTGAATAGCGTGCTCGTTCTTTCCTTGCCAGTTTGTCTCCCACTGCTGCCACCTAGCAAGCTAGGACTGGTTTCGGTGGAGGTGTTCATGTCTCTGGTGTAGTCAGGGACCGCTGGTTAAGTTTTGGGACGAGGCAACGCGTGCGGTGGGATCGCCAAAGGCTGGAAACTCACGGCTGTGCTGGAAACACAGCTCTGACTGTTTTTTCTGTGTCTGTAACAGTCTTCAAGAGACTTATGAAGCCAAGAGGAACGAATTCCTGGGTGAACTCCAGAAGAAGGAGGATGAAATGAGGCAGATGTTCGTCATGCGAGTGAAGGAGAAGGAAGCAGAGTTGAAGGAAGCAGAGAAAGATGTGAGTATATTGGAACTCAGAGAACTGTATGTGAGGGTTTAGGCTGGGGCTTTTCCTGAGAAGGTGACCATCCAGATTCTAACACCAAGCTTGCAAAGGCGCTTGCTGTGCATAAACAGTCTCAGGAAGCAGATAGGAACTCTGTTCCCAGTCTTGCCGTGGACTCGTGGCGTGACCCCATTACACAAGTCCTCTGCCACTTCTCTGTGCCCGTAAAATGGAGCGTTCCCTGGTTTGGGGCAGTCGGAGCAGTATATATACCACGGAGCGAGTGGAAGGTGCTGCAGTGCGACCGTAACAGCAGCTGCAGCTCCGTACCCCCCCCCCGAAGCGCCAGCCTCGCTGTGCCGTGGGAGCCCTCTCTGCTCTCTCACCTCTTCATCCCACCCAAAGGAGAGCACATATTTGCTACCGAAAGTCACGTCCAGTTGCAGTGGATCCTCAGCTACGGTGTGGCGAGCGCTGCCCTTGAGCAGTCGCCCCTTTCTGGAGACTTGCAGTAAGTAGGTAAGGACTTCCCAGTAAAGTCCCACTCGGCGTAGTTGTAGAGGGCCGTGACGGAGCTGCCCTACCGCGGTTTGCTCGGTTGCACGTATTTCAGCGCCGATTACGGCGGGACGGAGAAAAACGTCGATGTCCTGCCAGGGCAGGGAGCCGTGTCTTGGCCCTCGCAGAGGAGCGTGGACAGAGGAGAGCCCCCGAGAAGCGTGTTGCCCCGAAAGGCCATGTTTTATTGCTTTGCGTGAGCGAGTCCCCTGGGTACAAAGCTATGAGGGATGGAACGTGGGGGTTTGGAAGATTCCAGGGACCCGTCGTATTCCTAGAGCAACTAAAATTCCTGCCGTCTGCCTGTGCAAGTGTGTGGTAATTGCGGGGCTTTTCTCGCCAAGTCAGCCACGCTTGGGACAGAGCAGTGACTCGTTATTAATGCAGCGAGGCCTCAGTGCCAGCGGAACTGCTTCGGGCGTCGTTAGCGGTAATCGGGGTGGGACGTTCTTCTCTTCCCGTCCAATTCTCGTTGTCTCTGTCCTGGCAGCTTCACGAAAAGTTTGACCATCTAAAGAGGACTCACCAAGAAGAGAAGAAAAAAGTGGAAGACAAAAAGAAGGAACTTGAGGAAGAGCTGAACAACTTTCAAAAGAAGAAGGCAGCAGCTCAGCTCTTACAGTCGCAGGCTCAGCAGGCAGGTTCTCAACAAACCAAGAAAGACAAGGACAAAAAAAAGTAAGCGGATGTCTGCCACATCCTTTGTAGGGTTTCTTACAGTTTGGGAGGTTGTTTTTTCTTTCTTGCTGCATGTCTGTATTTGCTTTTCCCCATTACCAGACTGGAAACTGGGCTTTTACCAGCCTGATCAAATAAAATATTTTTTTCTAAAGGGTGGGCCAGGGACATGATCTTAATTTTTCTCTAGAAGAGCACCTTCAAATTTTCTGTCGAAGTCTAACTGGTATGGGAGAGCAATCAGATGGCGGAGGTTTGACCTGTGATCTCTCCAGCATCTTCTGGAACAGCTCTGGGCTGTTCTGGACTCAGGTTTATCTGCCTGAGCCAGAATTATTAAGGGGGTCTCTACCCGTCCTTTCTTTCCCTCAAGAGTAATCTCCAGTTCCTGTTCATGAGGGTTGTAGTTGTAAGTAGGAGTAGATTAGAAACCAAAACCACCATGTTATTTTTACATGGAAAATGCTGGTGCCAAAAGCGAATACTTGGAAGCTTGCTTTAAAGACAAGGAATTTTGGCGTGGTCGTGGGGGGTTTTTTTGTTGTTGCTGGGGCTTTTTGGGGGGGTGGGTTTTTTTGTTGTTGTTGTTTGGTTTTTTTTTTTTTTTTAAACCAAACTACTATGGTACCGTAACTGCAGGTAAATGGCATTCTTGGTTGTATCGAGTTGACACAATAAGCTAAGAAACCCATACCTTTTAGTAAAGATAATGGCACTGTTTTCTACTATTTTATATTTGTATGCTAGGAATATAATTCTATATCCTCCAGTAGTCTTGAGATTCCAGCAACTTAGTAGGCACCATGTATCTGTGGACAGAGTCTGTCCCGTGGTCAGTATTTGGAGGCGGGTTTTTCAGATGTGCTCAGTTTGGACCCAACTCTGCTTCCACTGACACTGGAGGAACGTTTCTCTTGACTTGGGCTCAGAGTTAAGTCACTGCAGAGCTCCGCTGAAAAACTTGAGCTCTAGATGGATCCAAATTGACACAACCTCCTTCTTGGCCACCTGCAAGTACAGGCTGCGTTTAGCTTGCTGTTAGTGCCAGAGACCCCCGTTTCGTACGTGATACTGGCTACTTCACCGTGCTTTAAAAACCAGAACACGAGGTCCGCTTAGACGGGGTATGTACGGAGAAGCCAGCCAAACCTCGCCGAGGCTTGTTCGTATAGCGCAGCACGAAAAGTTACTGTGACGGAGGCTGCTTTGAGGCCTCCTGTCGTAATTTCCATTTGCTTTTTCCGTACCTAGTAAGGGGATACTCGTGCAAGTCCCTTCGGGGTCATCTGCGATAGCAGCGCTAGCGGGCTATAATCGGGAAAGTCGTAAAAGCGGTTACGCAGCAACTCTCACCGAAAAAGGCTTTTTCGACCCCCGCACAAAAATGACAGTTCCACACTTCTTTTAATAGCCAAGAGGGAAGGGCCGCGTTCCTTAACAGACCCTGGCAGAGTCACCTGCTCGATTAACACGAAGCTGTCGCTGTCGAAAGAACCGAACTGCCGGGAGGGCTGCGGTACAGGCACCGCTGTCTCCCTTGCTAACCCGTGAACTTAAGCCAGGTCCGAGCTGTCTTACGGCGTGAACCGATGAGATTCTGTCGCGTTGCCTATATACCGGTATATTTTTATCCTTCGGGAAGTGACGCCGATGCTCCCTGCATGTCCCCCGCCTCGACGGCCGGTTCGGCGCCCGTCGTTCGTCGCTGGTGCCTCTGGCTTCTCCGGGGCCGGTGGGGAAGAGCCCAGGGCTGGTTCCTCAGCTGTTGTAAATGGATGTAGCTCCTATGGAGCCGCGCCGCTCGACGCTGACTGAGAACCCGGCCTTGGGCACCCGCTGAAATACGTAGAGCGCTTGCGTGCTGCATGCTCTGCTTGGGCGAAGAAATCATTACAGGCCGACCGGCGGCACGCCGAACGGTAGGAGCAGTAAGCGTCGGCAGCTAACGTCCAAGCGTGCTGAAATACCGTTCCGCGACGCCGCCTGGAAATAGGATAGGCTGAAACACCGGTCTTCTCTCACCTAAGAATTCGGACACGGTGACCCGTTTCCGAAAAAGAATAGGAAATTTTGAAGACCTTCTTCTTATCTCTTAAACAGAGCCGGTAGCTTGATATTTTGAAGAACTCTGCAGTCAGGTTTTTTTCACCGCTTGGCTATGAGACCAGTGCAGTATGTAATGGCCTGGGGAGTTTTGTAACTTTTGGTAGTCGGTGTTAGCTACGGTTCGCTTCTGTGAAGTCGGCCGGCACATGCACAATGTTGTGGGTGTGATCCGTGGATGTTTCTAGCCACCATGACAAACACGGTTTTTGCTTTGCTGGTGCGTTCACAGAAATCCAGCCGTGAGGAACGTGCACGTGTTTTAGTGTGTCCTTTCAGTGTCGCTCCACGCCAGGTGCTGTAACTGCTTCAGTTGTTCTTTAGCATCTGAATTACTAACAGAGGCTTTAAAGGGAAATGCTGATGCTTTTGCCTGTAGCCCGCCTTGGTTTTTCTAAAGGCTTTGAGTTCCTCCTTGCACTCTAACGAAAAGCCGCGGTTTATTTGGGTAAGGCTTTCCACCTTTCTCTGTGCTGAGATGGATCGTGGTGGTTCTTGTGCAGTTGCCAGGGGAAATCCTTGCCATGCACGATCTTTGTAGCCTCCCCAGAAAGTAATTCACAGGAATGCTTTTTTTTTTTTTTTTCTCAAAGTGGGATCAGGTTTCTTCCACTTGGACAACAGAGACTTTCCGCTGTGCTGTGCAAGCTGGAGGAAAGGCTCAGGGTGAAATCTGCCGCTGGCCTAACTCCATGAGGGAGAACTTGGCCGTCTCGATTTCCAGACTATTCCTGTAGGAACAACTTGTCTTTTTATACCTTTTTTTTTTTTTTTTTTTTAATAAAACAGTTCTCAGATTCCCGTAGCTTATGCTTTTTTTCATCTCAAATCGTTGGAGCTCTGGCCTGATGACAGAAGCGTGCCATTTTCAGGACAGCACATCCGCGTACCTCAGCCACGTGTGTGACTGTAGGACGGACACGTACTCAAGTACTTTCCTAAGCGTGGGGCCGAGGATACTTATCGAGCCCCTGCCGTAATTTTGGGATGGGACTCTGCTTCAAACCTGAACAATCTGGAGACGGTTCCCGGCAATGGACTTGGCAAAACCAAATAGGAGCAGCGCGTAGCCTTCTGGTGCTGGGCCGTCGTTTGGTAGATGGCCACCCGCATGCCTCAACATGTGCCGTCGTGTTTCTTGCTCATCCTCAACCCCCCCCAGGAGCCAGGACCATCTGGTTGGGCTCTGTTTCTGTTTATTTTAAGCTCCTTCTGAAAACCAGATGAAAAACTTTTTTTTCCCCGTTTCCTTTCTACATGAGAGTTTCCAGTCCAACGCGACTGGCCTGGCCGTCGTGGGCCGTGCTTTCGTCCCGAAACAATCCCTGAGCTCTAACACGCACGTCCGGGCCTGGCCCCGCAGCCCGTAAAACCAGGGTTTTGTCGACGTCTGAAGGATCCGAGTCGGGTCGCAAAGCTGAAGTGCTGGGGGCCAGCCCGACACCCACGTGCGAGGTGCCGCGTTTGGGTGAGGGCCAGGCACGCGCCTTCTGCCGGAGCGCCTGGGCCGGGTAACCCAAACGGGCCACCACACGCCTCAGCCACGCACCTTGTGGGGAAAAAATAAAGTTTAAAGGCGCCAGCCGCTGCGTGATGGCAGACCGTGACCTTGACTGACGTAGTGGGTGGTTGTTCAGTAGTTGTGCCCCCCTCGGTTTTTCTTTTTGCTTTTGCTCGTCATAGGCCGGAGTAGAACGCAGCCCTGAGGTTGAATTTCTTGATAATTTCATGATCCATCTGCATGCCCACCCACCAGAGCGGGTTGCTGGTGTCGGCTCTCCCAGCTTTCTTTGATTTTGTTTTTTTTTTTTTTTTTCTTCATTTTGAGTTCAAGTATTGCTAACTTTTTTGTTTTTTGTTCTTTTTTTAACTTGCAGTGCAAGCTTCACATAAAGCCTGTCAAGCCAAGGATGTTCCTGCATTCACCTGCTTTTGCAGTAACGTGTCTCTGCCATCTGTTTTCTTTCTTTTTTTCTTTTTTTTTTTTGGTCCATTTTTTAACATGAATCACTATTAACTCATCTAATACCATAGTGGGAACAAGAAGGAAGAAGGATTGGGTACAGGACTGTGTGCAACTGGAAGTTCAGGGGTGGGCGGAGGGGCAAGGTAACGATACCAGCTATTTTTTTTTTCGTCACCATCGGGAGCAGGGGGGGTTGTGTGTGTAGGTAACAAAAGTTTAACTGACCTTGCATGCCGTTACATTTGCATGATATATTTTTTTTATTAGTTCCCGTTTTTGTTGTCCGACCCCATCGTACTAGTCGGCTTCCATTTATTGTCACGTGCTGGCATATTTTTACAGCCACCCTTCCAGTTCGGTGTAGTAGCCACCAGCCGAAATGCTGCGGTGGGAACCAAGCGGCGCCGCAGGTCGGTCCTGGGAAAAGGACCGTTGCTCGTTACCGCTTTCCGTGTATGACTTGCCTGACCGTAACCTTGAAACCTTGCTTTAAAAAGTCCCTGGTTTCCACGTGCGTGAGTTTAGCAGCCCTTACGGAACCGAATGCCTGGGCCGGGGGGGGAGGTATAGCCTTCAGCATCCTCTTGGAGCCTTCAGGATCCCTGCACGCGCTTAAATACAGACGGGAAAGCTGCGGGATCCGGAATTTCACGTCAAGGGAGAGAGGGTGCCTGGCTGGCCGTTCCCCGCGCTCCCCACCGGCCCTTCTGCACCGGGGACGATGTCCCTTGAACGTGC
Organism: Aviceda cuculoides; assembly: GCA_035590195.1. Classification (NCBI taxonomy): domain Eukaryota; kingdom Metazoa; phylum Chordata; class Aves; order Accipitriformes; family Accipitridae; genus Aviceda; species Aviceda cuculoides. Next base: position 8,149,642 of record JAVJGG010000007.1, read on the forward strand.
CAAGGAGACGGAGCGTCAGCCAGGCCAGCGCGGTGCGGAAATTGGTCTGTTTAATGTGTATTTTCTCTGCCATTGCTTTTCGGACAGAGTCTTTCCCTTCCTTCCCAAGAAGTGGCGAGCCATGCTTACTCTATGACTTCTGGATTTCTTTCTCTTCTGCTGATGCGCAGCCAGCATTTCCACTGCTCCTAGCTAGGTAGCCTCCTGTTTTCTTTCTTTGAAGCACTCGTAAAAATAACTCTTTCCACCTAAGTCTCGCACGCTGCAGTTCTTTGCTTGTTTCTGGGATGGAACTTCTTGCCTCTGTGATTTGGGGTGGCGGGGGGGGAGACAGAATGATGACCTTTTTTTGAAGTGTTGGATTGGGAAATGTGTTTGGGGGTTAGCTTTTGGGTTGTCTTCCTTTTAACCTGCACCGCTTCAACATGGCTTTGGGAAGAGGATATCTAAATACAGTGTCTTAGCAAAAATTGCTTGCAGATAAATAAGCTGGAAATAAAATAGTTGAGCTTTTTCTCTCTCTCTTATTTTTTTCCCTTTTTTTTTTTTTTTAATTAATTGTTTTTTTAAATTGCACCTCCTGGTCTTAATCAACCTTGATGCACTTTTTGTCAAGTTAAATAGATTTGCTAGGGGGTTGTTTGGAAAAATGAAACTATGGTTCTTGTGGCTTCTGGCAAACTCGGCTTTAAAATCTTGAGCTATATCAAGGAAGAAGTTTGGTTTCCGACATAAATTTTTTTTACAGTCACATTATATGCACAGCATTGAATGTTTGTGGCGGTATGCTTTGCTTCAGCTGTCTCTGTGCATGTCCTCTTTTTAATTACCAGCGTTTTGTGCCAAGTAGAAAACTTAATTTTAACATTTATTTGTCCTGCCTCATTTAACAGCCCTTCGATGGATGTTTGGCAGGGGAAATCAGCTCAGTCTAGCTATGTATATATTTTTTTTATTTTGGCAGAAAGCTGTGGCCAAGAGCACTGATTTATTTTTGGTTGAGTTTCTTTCTCCAGCAAAAAGCAAGCTCTTTTATCGAAACCAGGAATAAACTGCAAACTTGCCAAAGTTCAAGGTACTATTTTGGGGTTTTGCGAAAGGAGATGTTAATGACTTCTTTTTTTTTTTTTTTTTTTAATTTTCCTCCTTAAACCCCTGGGCCATGTTTAGCTTTTTACCGCTGCACTTCTTTTCTCTACGCACGCCTTTTTTTCACAGTAGCCCCTGATTCTGCATGGAGTAAGTGACACACTCAGCTCTAGTTGGATATTTTTTTCACCTTTGCATGTAAGTACAGCAGTAAGAGTCGCCCTTTCCGCCTCGCTGCCGATACGAAACCGGTTGCGTTTTTTCCGGGGAGGTTCTTTTAAGTCCGCTTCCTCGCGAGCGGCGCGGTGAAAAGGCCTTTAAACCTTTCTGCCGTGATCCGCTTGTGCCGAGACGTTGGGAAGAAACCCTAGGGAACACGCCGCCCAGCTCCTGTCGGATGCCTAAAGCGACCCCGAAGAGCTCGTTTGGCTGGGGAACGGGAAAAACGAACGTCACCTGGGTTGCAGAGAGGGGTAGGGGTGGGCGCGCCGGGCGTCTGCCGGAAAGTGAACACGGATTTGTTCCCCCCAACCCCAAACCTCCCTGGGGTCGCACCGTTCCTTTCCGGGAGGGCAGTAAGTAGGAAGGCGTCCCTTGAGCTCCTTCCGAGTTCAATGCATCGCCTCGCGCTGCCGGGGAGGGGGCGAAAGCGGCGACCGGCACCCGCCCCCGCGCTCCGCTTCAGCCTGGGAAGTGCAACTTGTGTCGTGTCCCCCCCCCTCTCCGCGTGGTTTTGGTGGCTTGAAATCCCCTCAGAGAGGTATCTGCACCTCCGCGTCCCTCTTCGAGCATGTCTTTATGGAACGTGAGCAGTGTTTCTCCGGGTAGCTCTCGTTCCGCTTCTCCTAAAACGTTCCAAGTGAGGATGGAAATGTCTTTTTGTGTGTGATCATACCAGATATGCCCAGTTGAACCCAGTTACCGTTTGCCCTTCTGAGATGTTAGAAGAGGGCGTGTTGGTCTCTTCTCCAAGGACCCTGGTTGCGTTTGCAGTCTGTGATAGCCGTGACGCTCTCATCAGCGTGGAACTGTACAAATATGAAGGGTTTTTTAATTAACAGAAAATAAAGCTGTGAACGGCGGTAGAAATATTGTATTTGTATACATTTTTAATATCCTGATTGCCTTAAACTATAGATGTAGAACTTTATTACCTTGCTATTTGAAAATAACCCATGTTTGTAACTAAATAATTGTGTAACCTACATACAGTGTTAATGCAAATTATATGTATGCATCTGTTAGATATTGTCACTTTATTTGATGTTAAAATATTTCGGGTTTTGAATTACAGATTGAATAATAACCTTATAGCATCAGCTCAGTTATTTCTTGTGTATGCTTTAGGTTACATAGAGTGCCAACACTTGAAGTGGGGAGGAGGAAATACATTTTTACCCAACCGCTTTGGTCTTCGCGTGGCCTTTGTGACTGGGTTTTGCTGTTGCCGTTGCACGACGGCGCGACAGGAGGGGCTGCGGAAGCGCGAGGTTTCCCACCGGGTTGTTCTGTGCCTTTGACGTGCCTCCGTAGTTTTGTGCTGGTGTTTGTCAGTCGGTGTTTGTGGCGGTTGTGAGCTTGTTCTCCACCTCAGCCGGTATTTTGGAGAGGTCCCGGTCTCTCTGGTGTAGCTGGTTTGTATGACATCTCCCCAACGCGCTCCTTCCTTCATGGCTTACTTTCTTTAAAATGTTGTTCCTCTTTTTTTTCCCCCCCCTCTCTCGCTTTTCCATTTCAATCCTGAACCTCTGTTTCTGTTCTTTTCTGTTTTTCTCTTTTTTCTGTAGCTTCTTCTTTATGTAAGCGTCATCTTGCCAAAGCCCCCACACCCTCTCTCCCAGTGGACGGTCGGGCACTGGAAGAGCCCGCGGCCACGGGCACCCCCGCCAGCAGAAGAGCCATCTCATTCCTCCATCGCGTCCGCCCTCCTCTCCTTCCCTTTTTGTTTGTCTCCTGTGCGTCCGAGGGTGCGCTGTGCTGTGTGTCTCTGCGCGGGGTCCCAGCGCGTCCCCGACCCATTCGAGGCTGCCAAAAATGACGGAGCTACCGGCTGGAGAAGAGACCTTGGCCGTAACGTGAGATGCTGCGCTGGGTTAGTGTCCTGGTGGTGGTGGTGGTGGTTTTTTTTGTTTGTTTTTTTTTTTTTCTCTCTCCCTCCCCGTTTTCTTTCCTTTTGCCACAAAACGCACGTGTTGCTGATGACAAACAGAGTGACAGACGGTGGATGAGGGGGAGTGCGCGTAGCCGGAGGACTTCATTTCTGCCGCTCGAGATCAAGTCTGGCTGCTTTGGACACCACAACTTCATCCCAAGTACCTCCCGGGCTCCTCTGCCACGTGCTGAAAAGAAGTCCCTAGACCCGAGTGACTTCTTGTTTTCCGTATGCAGTCCCACGAAGCCGAGCTGGCCGCCGTTGCGTTTGTTTATCTTTCAGCCTGCTCTAGATTGTCCGGGATTTTCTGTCTGATCTCCCTCCGTATGAGCAAAGGAGGGATCTCTTCTTGTACAAATGAGCTGCACCGGCTTGTACTTAGACTGAGGGCTTCATTTTGTTTTCATGAAGCCTAATTAGCAATTATTTTTTTAACAATTCCGAAAGCGGGATGGTTGTTAAACTGTCCAGCGTGTTTACTTTGGAAGCGAATTCGGTGAAAAAGCTTGGCAAGTGCCAAAGTCTTGCTTGAAGGTAAAACTAAAAAAACTTGGTGTGTAGTGACCTCCAGGTGGTTTGGGACAGATGGAAGGAGACAGCCTGATCCTCCTGGAATGCTTTTTCATGTGGGGGGATGGACTTTTTTTTTTTTTTCTTTTTTAAGCCAAATACCAGTGCTTTATTCTTTTCATCTGCAAACCTTAACCGAGGATTCACCTCCTTTAACCTGCCTGTGGAAAAGGCACAATTAATTCATCTAGGTTTTGCCTCTTCCCATCGGCACGCAAAGTGCAAGCTGCCACGGGTCTCTGCTGAAATCTGCTGGAGTTTTTTCTCAGAAGCACAATATTTTTCAGTGACAAGGCTTAGGTTACTAGAAGCTCCTTACAGCCAGGTAGCTATTTTTCTAAAGTGCTATTTATCCTGGAAACCTTTGGAACCAACTAAGTGGCTTTATAGATACAAGAGCAAAGATTATTAAATATTGGGTTTGTGCCTATGCTGTCGTGCTTTATACCTGGCGTGTAAATGGAATTGCTGACCTTTGCCCAAACTGAAGGGAAATGAATATTTGCACAAATGTAGCTTAGGACAGAATTTGCATTAATACCCAAAAGGGAGCCTGCCCCGCTCGCCAGGCTTCGGTGGTCTCAGGTGATACTGGTCTGGGGGCCTGCTCTCCAGCTACCAGTGCTTACCACTAGATAGCTACATCTAGAAAATTTTTCACATTCAGCTTTCTGAGGACAAAACAGAGTAGCTGATGCCTCCTGGGTTGAGGCCTTGAGGGTATCGCTGGATTAATTGCCCGTGTTAATTCCTCTCTTAATCTGCAAAACCCTGGGGGTGCTTTGCTAACTGGGCACAGGTCGCACCAGTTGCAGGAGGGAATTGTCTCCAGCAAACCTCGTCTCCAGCCCGGGGTTGCCTTGGATGAAGGCGGTCGCTGTTTGCTGAGAAAATGTTTTGCCCATTAAAACGCCCAGTTCACGAGTTCTGTGTCTTTTTTTTTTTCTTCTTTTTT
>JAVJGG010000007.1:8154814-8189612 GCA_035590195.1 Aviceda cuculoides
CCTTGGACTTCCCCCCCCCCCCCCCCCATTTAAAAATTGTATGGCTTTATCTGATGGTAGGACTCCAGCGTGTAAAATCCCAGCAGTGTGCTATAGCCTCCCTCTTGAAATAATCGGTCCCTTGTTATTTAGTTGACAGTCGTGGATGGGCACAGAGCTATTCTGCGGGACTCTGCCTCGTGTCAGGTCACCCGTGTTGTGCTGGTGACAGTGGATTGGGACCCAGGCCCAGTCATGGGTGGCTGGGCATCCTTTACTGCAAGGAAGAAGGAAAAAAATCACGTGGTGGTGGTTTTTTTTAATCCTGTATCTGATGAGAGGATATCAAGTGCTAGTAACCACATCACCATACCTGTGCAGCTGTGTCCTGTGACTCTCTGAAATTTGTGGGTGACAGTAGGAAGTCATGACCAAATCCGCACGTTGGCAACCCTGAAGAAGTATCCTGATGGATTCCTGTCCGCTGGGTCAGCCCTGGGCTTTTCAAGAAGCTCTCGAGACCCCGACGTTTTGGGTGTTTTTTCTGCCCTTTGCAAGTGCTGGGCTGTACTGGAGGAGGTTCTTCATCAGCTGGAGAGCCTCAGGGCTACGTAACCCACCGTAGTGCTGCTGTGTCACGAAAGTTTGAGGAGGGGCAAAACCCTTTCCTTGGTTGAATTCTAAACTCCAAATGGAAATTTTTTTTAAAGCTTTATGTACAAGAGAAGCAGACAGGCACAAACCAGATGCTAACACTTACGTGAACTGCCTTTATTTTGCAGCTCTAAAAGTTTTGCTGTGCTGGTACCTTGAGTCCTGCATGCAGCTCTGGACCCCAGAAGGACATAGTGGAGTTGGAGAAGGGCGCTAATGGTAAATGGGATGGAGCAGCGGCCTGCCAGGGGAGACCACAAAGGCCTGGAGACCTCAGTTTGGCGAGGGAAAGGCTGGGATGAGAGGGAGGAACAGCCCTGCTGTGAGCTGGAGGTTGCAGCAGATGTCCTCTAGAGGTCCCTTGCAGCCTGAATTGATTTGCGATTCTGTGTTACCAAGTCTGCTAAGGTGGATGCCGACCTGCTAGTTACCAAATCATCACGGCTAGAACCAGAGGGGCACGTAGCTAGGGGGAAATCGGCTCAAAACATGGAGTAGCTTTCTTACGGAGCAGGTAGGAAACTTGTGGAATTTGTTGTCCCAGGTCGTTGAGGCAGATGGTGTCAGCGGAAGGTTTTGAGGTTGGTTTTTTGGTTTGGTTTTTTTAGAGGTAAATTCACGGGTAACAGAACCATAAGGAATTTTAAGGGGGAAAAACCAGAATGAAACATTTGCCACCCATAATCTGGTGGCGGTGGATACTGGGGCTGAGGGAGCGTTGCGGAGGATTTCCCACTTCTCCGTGCTGGGAGGAAGGGATGGCCGTGTGCCCTTTAGCTGGCTTCCCTCGTGGCGCGCAGCTGTAAGGGGATGAGATGTCAGCGTGGGGAAGGGACCGCGGGGTGAAACCTCTTGTTGGACAGCCCGGAGAGGTTTTATGTCACTCGGTGTCACCAGATGTCCCCAGTAGAGCCGGGAAAGCCGCTTCGTCCCCGGGAGCGAGCGGGTGCCCCAGTTTACAATCACGCTTGTGGGCTTAACCCTCCCGTCGCTGCTGGAGAGTAAAAATGAACTTGGAGGAAACTCCCAAAGCTAGGAAACAGCTTCCAGGTTGGACGTGCCCCGTGGCACGCGCGGGGTGGGGGGATGCGGCGCCACGCTGCCGTTGGCCCCCGTGGGCCGCTGATACCGTGTCTCCAAAGCAAACCCTTGCGGGGCACGAGGGGAAGACGGGGCGTTGCGGAGAGCAACGGCTGCGCAGCGTGTGCGGGCGAGCGGGGATTATTGCTGGAAGGTCTCTGAAGCTCTGCTAAAAGGTGGCTGCCGTGCACTTGGGTGCTGCCTGGGGTTTGGGCGACGGCTGAGGAACAGCGTGCGTGGTTTTAGGAACGCGACGGTTTTATCCCGGTGCTCGTGAAGGCAGGTGAGTCTGCAGTTTGGAACTGGTTTTCCTTCTGGCTGGCCATTCGCCCGACCCGTGTACTCTGCTGGACTCTTACCTCGGCTGCTCCGGGTGCCCCGCGCTCGCATCTTCTGCAGCTCCTTGGCATGAAGCGCTGGGGTGCTACCAAGTTTGTGGGAAGGTCACGCGAATCTGAGGAGTCGTGGGCAATGGGATATTCTCCCGCGGGCAACGGGGGGCCCTGGCCACACTTCACAAAAGTCCCGTGTTCTGACAGCGGCAACAGCGTCCAGGTCAGCCTGCGACCGTAGTAGCAAGGTGATGGGTGGGGGCCACGTTCGGACCGCGTCATCGCCTGGGTTTTTCGCGGGGAGGAAACGTGGGAAGCGGGAAATGTTTGTGGGGTTTTTTTTTTTCTCTCTGGCAATGCAGGTTATTTGCAAATCGGCTTCCGGGAGCTGATCTTGCTGGCAAGTGCCCCGTTTTCAAAGGCAAGCCTGTCTTTGAGCATCACCTTTTTAGCCCCAAACCACCGCGAATCCGTACACCGGTGCAGCCGGCAACGCAGACCTGCGTTCCTTGGGCTCCTCGCTGGCCCCAGCTGGCCTGGGACACCGGTGGCCGCAGCACCAGCAGCGGGAGGAGAGCTGCGAAGCCGAAGACCACCTGGTGACCTTGCCGCGGTCCCCTGCGGAGGCCTGCGTGCCGGCCCTGGCCTCCGAGCCCCACACTGGCCAGTCCCCAAAGCCCGGGGCGACAGGGGTAAGCCGGTGCACTGAGCCTGGTGGCGTTTCGCCCGTGGTTCACGGCAGAGCCGGGCACCCGCGCTTGGGGCACGGGGTGGTGTTGAAGGTTAATCCTCTGAACGCTGCTGCATCCGTGCCCCTCGACGGTCCAAGCTGGTTCTTGGGTGTATCAAGGTACCGCAGGCACGGCCAGGCATTTCCCGAGTGGATATGTTCCGTATGCGGTGGAGGGTTGAGAGGGTGTGTTGAGAAGCGGTGTGTTCGCGGCCAAGAGAGAGAGGAAGGACAGGGACAAGTTGAAGAGGCGCGTTTGCAGTTGTACAGGTTGGGTTTTTTCTTTTGGATCCGGAAGGGCAAAAGGCAACAGGACGCCGCTGGGCAGCACGGCCGGAGAGCTGGCCCACAAGCGTCCCAGGGCCCCCGCGAGGACAGCCGGGCAGCAGCCCCTCGGCAGGACCCCGCGGAGGTAGGTCTGCCAAACGTTTGGTCCGTCCGAACCTTGGTTCTTGTTGGCGGAGTTGCCTGTACGCAGGCAAAAGGTAGTCGGCGTAGGTTTGTGCATAGCGCCAACGCAATCCAAAAGGCGTCTCCCTCTGCAATCCGCTCGAACTGGGGCTGGGGGAGTGCCTGTCTCTTTGGGACACGGGAGCATGGAAGCTCTCTTGGAAGCGAGGGTGGGTTTAAGTCCTGCCTCTCCGGGTATTTGCCTCGCAGGTCTTGTGGCTTGGCCAGCTTTGTGCAGCGCAGGGAGGCTGGGAAGGTTTCTGGGCAGTGACCCTTCCCAGCGTTGCACTTAATACTGGGAGAGCCAGAAGTAGTGGTGTGTTTATTGAGGGCAGTTCTGAAAATTAAACTGTAAAATGAACTTTATGACTCTCACAAGCTGCTTCTTGCTAGAGAGCTATCCCCCTGCCCCTTTGCGGCAAAGAATAAACTTGTTGCTTTTCCCCGAAGCAACAACAACAAAAAATTCCCGTCCTTTGGCGTAGGAGAAAACGGCGAGAAGGAAAACTCCTACCTTGTCACAAAGCGAGTCGCAACCACGGCTGCAGCGCGTCCGTTGGAGAAGAGCTGCTCCAGCAGCACCTACAGCTCCCTCCTTACGCCCAGCTTCCCTCCCTTCTCTTCCAGCCAGCTGGCACAAGCAAAAACCTCTCTTTTCCCAGCCCCGCGCCGACTCCCCTCCCTGTGCGCGTCTGCAAAGGGGTTTGGGCCATAATCCTCACGAGCGCCTGTGTGCCGAATGGGGTAAGGGGGAATGCATCCTTTACAGTGGGAGGGGAGGAGTGGGGCGGGGGGGGGAGAAGCCAGCGGAAGGTGACACTTAAGATTTATTGCCCTGAGTTGACAATGCCACAGCACTTTGGTCCCCATCTTACATCCTTGCCCCCCGATGCGTCTCACACTGTTGGAAGCCAACTAAAATAAGCTGTAGTGCCACAAAACTGTGGTTTTGTACCGCGCGGGCCAGTGTCGTCAGGAGAGCTGCGAGAGCCCTGGCTCACCTCTCTCTGACTGCGTACGCAGCCGGAGCTCTCAGCGACTGCTCCCTTCAGGATAAGCTGGATCATTTTAACTGCTGCTCACAGGCGCAAAGACTCCCTTCTGTGCCCGAACCACGGGTGCCTGGCTTGGCTGTCAAGGGGTGTGAAAATTACCTGGCTCTGATCTTTCCCGTGCTAACGTTGTTGTATCTGGTGTTGAAAATCCGGCCGGTTATTTTTTATTTAGAGCTGTTATCCTGCGTAATTTAAGTGGGAGAGATATGTGCCTTGAAGCGGGTTTGAAGTAGTGGGCACCAGCAGCACGGAAATCCTGCAGCGAGGGGGTATTGTGCTAGGTGAAGGCCCGAGGCTGCACAGCAGCCCGGCTGGAGAAAAGTAAGCAGCGGGAAGAGAGAAAAGGTCAGGGACTGGTTATACCATGAGGATGGCTGGAAGGGAAGGGAGGTGGTTTCCAGGACACGGGCAGGAAGAGAGCTGAAACCAGGGGAAGTTTGGCACAGGGGGCTGTGCACAACAGAAAAGATGGCACCTCAAAAGACCTCTCGGCTCTTCCTGAAGTGTGAGATCAGAGCCAGCTGGGGAAAAAGGTGGGATTACGGAACAGAATCTATTCTGTAACCTACGCGCTTACGGGAAGGAGCGCAACTGAAGTCTGCACTAACCTCTTCATTATCAAACGTGACAGTCGGTGGAAGGGATGTCAGGCAAGCAGGAATCTACAGCCAGCCTGGGTACGAGAAACTTGACTCTTCGCTGGGGTGTTCAGACTATCGACAAGGAGACAGGCGAGATGAAGCCGTGTCCTAGCCAGGCGCCGAGTGGCCCCTTCTCCGCCTGGTGACGGAGGAGGGAGCGGGGAGCACCACAGCTGGGGCTACAGCCGGAACGGCCGCACAGGCGATGAGTTTATGTTGTGCGACTCCCCTGGCACCCCAGCTGCCCAGCACCCCGAAAGCCACCTTCTCACAGATCTGGCACGGAGCACCTCCCTTGCAGCCTCCGGGTAAAACTGATCCTGGAATCGGGCGAGAAGCACAAAACAAGACTCGGAATCCAGGACAACTTTCTTTATTGCTACCAGAAGGCTTTCATCAGTACAATGGCTCCAAATACAATACCTTCCTCAGGGCTGTGGAGAGAGCTTACCATTGGGACAGGTCATTCTGAGAAACAGAGGTGTAACATTTAAGAGACAAGTTTTTAAAGGTTTTACTCTTGGTTAGAAGTTACATGAACACAAAACTTTAGGGTTAGGGTCTTTTGGTTTGGTTTTGTGGCTGATAATTACAAACCTTTCAAACCTCAGGCGTACATAGCCGCCCCAGCACCTCACCGAGCAGTGCTGGACACGTGCTAAGCTTACAAACACGTGGGAAAAAAACAGACTGCAGAATTTAAGGTTTACGCTTGACGTAGAGAGTCAAGCATTGGCGAAAATCCACGCTGAGTGCAACATTTCTTGGTGCAAACGAGGAAAAAAAAATACCGTTTTTGTTCAAGCGATACAAAATCCGTTAACTGCTTTCTGTGTTGGAAAAGGCCAAGTGTTCTAACTTGGAGAAGTCTCTGTTTGGTACAGAGCACAGTGGCCGGCTGCCCTAGTGTTCTTCTAGAGTACGTTCACACTCCTGTGGTTATTACTTAAGTGTGGAGCAGCTTGCAAGCATTGTTTTTGGTTTTTTTTTTTCCTGACTAACTTTTTATTTAAATCCAGTTTTTAAATATTATCACATTTAAACACCAAAGTGCTAACGAAACAAAAAAGGTCTTTTTTCTTTAGAAAGGAAAAAGAAAGCTGTCGTGAAGGTAGTACAGAACATCATGCACAAGACTTGCTGAGAATCAAAAGAGGAGCAAGCAGAAAGAGAGCAAGGAGCAGATGGAAATCGGATCAGAGAGGTGTTAGTTGGCTGGGAAACCTGGAACAACTTTGCACGACTGATGTGAGCTCTTGGACACGGAGAATGGGTTACAACACACAGGAGCAGAAAAACAGTGGAACTGACAACACTAGAAAGAAACAATTTTTTGCTACTTTTTTTGTTTGGTTTTTGGGTCTTTTTTTAGATTTTTATACTTTTTTGTGGTTTTAAGTGCTTAAATAGTGGAACTAGTAATTAGCCGTACAAGAAAAAAATTCAAAAAAGGGTTGGGATTTTTTTTTTTTTTTTTTTTTCTGTTTTTTGGCTCCCTTCAGTTCAGCCTGACAAGGTATGGCCCCTTCTCCCCCCACTGAGAACACGGGAAGCCAGGTTCTGCGTGGTTTCTAGAGTAGCTACGGTGGAGCGGGTGGCGTGCACTCACAGCTACATAACAGACACTGGCTGCAAAGGTGGACAAGGGGAAACGTTGCCCTCCTGCCTGGAGACATCAGCGCCACAAACAGAGCCCATGTTTTCAAGAGCCACTACCTCCGGAGCAATGTCTTCGTTGTAGAGACGCTTGATACCGTCGTAGAAGTCGTCCACTTCCATCTCTTCCACTTTACGCTTGGCAGAGGCTTGCTTGCAACCGCTGGGAGCTGGCAGACGCTGGTAGAGCGCGGCTGTACCTGTGACTGGCACTTCTGGCCTGCCGTTGTCCTTGGAGAAACCCGGCCCTGGGACAGAGGAGGGCTGGCGTTTGAACGCTCCTCTGTTACAGGTCACCAGGGTATGCTGGAGGGGACTGTAGACATATACAGAATTGGGCAGCAGAGAAGACTGCAGAGTGGAAAGGTGATGTGCCACGAGCTCCCGGCAGTGGATCAGCTGCGAGCTATCCATCTGGAGTGGGAAGGCAAGCAGAGATACCGGCATTGCGGGATCAGTGCCCCGGCGAGGAGAGGCTGTCAGCCAGGGCAGGGCTAGGGCCCTGAACGCACGCCTCACTTCTCAGGGCTACGCTGGATGCAGGAGCAAGTAAGTGATAAAGGACCAAAAAGACCCCCAACAGGACGACTTCGTAAGATAGGGACCCCTGCTCCTTACGCCTTACGAGAATAGCGGGGAGGGAAAAACCTTTCGGATATTACAAGGTTTCGCTGCGTATTTTTAGCAGCTCGAGTGTTTGTCTTGGCAGTACTTGTCAGACCACCCCGTACAGTTAGAATGAACGGCAGAGCAGCTAACTCGGATTTTCTCCCCAGTGTGTTATTTTCTCCCTGGTGCAGAGAGAGCCCGCACGCATCGGGGCACACGGCTCCTCCCTTTGTCACCTACCGGAAGCAGTCACGACCAAGACTTGTCGGAACCGTCCCACCGCGCTGAAGCGCAACCACCCTCGCAAAAGCGTAACTGCAGGCGGAGCTCAGCGGCTAGGGATCCGCAAGCTTGGAGCGCCGGAGTCCCGAGCGAGACGCAGCCTTCTGGGCCCCCCCCGCCTCCATCCCTCCCCGCTGCCATCTGCGGTGCCAGCACCCCCTCACCTGTGCCTTCTGGAGCAGCTCGATGATGAGAGCCAGCCAGTCGGGGAGCAGCTTCTCCAGCTCCAGGCTGACGATGGCCAGCGCCAGCATGGAGCCCTTGAACTGCAGCAGCTGGTAACAGGCCATGCAGTGCAGCAGCTGCTTGGCGAGCGCCGCCGCGTGCTGAGAGGGGCTCAGCTTGGGCAGGATGGTCAGTAGCTGAGGCCTGTTGGACACCGCAACTGCGTGGAACTGGGAGGGGGAAACAAGCACGTGAGGCAGCTGGCGTCGCTGACGGGCGACCCCGCAGGCAAAGCCAGGTCCGACCTCGAGAACGGCACGCGACGTCTTGGACGCTCCAGCTTAACCTTCGAGGCAACTGCCGCGCCACAGAAAAAGAAACCCAATGCGTCGAACCCACCAACAGCTTGGTGCAGCCTTTTCGGTGGGACCTGCCATCGTACACATCATCTGCCTGGGGACCAGGCTTCTCGGGGCTCTGCAGAAGGCTGTCCCCTTCCACCCTTCCCTCTCAACGACACAGGTTTGGGAGTTGAGGTGTCCTAGACAAAAACTCCCTTCTCCAGCAAACGGAGAGGATGAAATTCAACAAAGAACCTCAGGACACTTTCCTTCCCTTTGTCTTATCTCATCCATGAATCTCGTTCTCTGGCTGTGCCTTTCTGTAGCAGGTGATTTCTCCTTGGTTTTATTTACTGTTTTTGAGCTGCCTGGCACTTAGCTTTGAGCAAAACCACTAGTAATTAAGACTCGGGGGCAAGGTTTTCAGGAGCTGCGAGTCTTAGTGTGCAGCTTAACACGCCTCAAAACAGGCCAGATGGTCAGATGGCAGGCCCACATTTTGGAAATTGTGCCCAAAGTGTCACACGTCTCCTCTGAGATTCTCTGGCAAGGCTTTTTCTTTCAGAAACTACTTGTACGGAGGAATTGTGAACACGTCCTGAGGCCTTTGCTCCCCTACGGGGCAGAGTTTTTGTTTAGGTAGCCCTCAATATGTTATTTATACCAACAGACTCCAGAAAGAATGTAAATAGCTCCTACTTACAATATGAAGGAAATCCAGTGGCGTTGCCATGTGAAGATCCCAGTTCAGTTTATCCAGGATAATCTTCTCCATTCTGCGAATTTCAGCTGGAGAACAACCACAAAAGCTATCCCTAGCCAACACCTTCAGTACCGGAATCCTCTGCAAAAGCCAACCCAAAAAACCAAGAGAACCAATCACTACAGAAATCGCACAAAATGCTTCATTCCTGTCCTGGCGAGCACCAGCCACCACGAGCAAGCAAAGGCAGGACTGGGAGAGTATATATTCAGACAACGCTAAAGTAGTAAAAACAAAAAAATTACCTCATCTTCCTCAATGGTCTTTGCAGCGAGGAAGAAGCAGCTGATTGCAATACAGTTCAAGTACTTTGGACGGGCCTAGGGTACAGAAGAGCAGAGAAGTCCCTGTGTGAATGTGATGCAAAAATTATGCATAATCCTTTCTGGTCGGACATCCTGAGCCCCAGGGTCTCAGCTGCCCACGCAACGCTTTCTGGATCAGCGGGCTGATCTCCAGCTACGCCACGGCGGTGGCAAGCCGTGCCAAGCAAAAATCCATACTCGGTGACGTAAGGCAGAAGAGCAATCTGCCAGCCCCACGATCGTAATTGGCACCCAGTGATGTGCGGCGCTGGAGCGGAAAAAGCTCATTTTTAGGCGGTGCAGTAGAAACAGGAAGGAGAAAATCAGAAGGGCCAGATTGTCACCTGGCAAAAAACCCACTGCCACTCCACCTGCTTCAGCAGAGCTCTGCTGTTAGTGCTGCTGGCGGTCAGACGCAGGATAGGAAGGGAAAGAAGAGAACTTAAAAACGCTGTCCTTGACTAGGGAAGTCTAAACCACCCCCAAAAATCACCACTCGTGATTTGGCACTGCAGTTCTCACAGCTGTGGCCCAGGGATTCTCGAGGGAGAGGTGGTACTTTCTGCAGTGAGTTGTTTTAGACAAGGTAAGTGAAACTTGGAGGGAAAAGGGTGATGGTTTTCACGTGCATCAAAAAACTCCTTTTATGGGGGGGGGTGAGGGGGAAGCAGGATGCATAGGCTGAAAGTATTCAGACAGTCCCTGTGATGGACCGGATTGAGCACAGGCTCTGAATATGGCGCATGTGCTGGAGTTTTTGCTTAGCAGCAGGTCTGACAAAGGACTTGACTTCCAACATCAGACTAAAAACCATGGGATGTGTCCACCTGCTCCTTAGGGGGCTAGGAAATGCAGAGGCACTGTGTTTCTAAACCGTGTCACAGCCCAGTGAGTAGACAGCTGCAGAGCCATGCCCTCACCTTCCGCAGCCTGCTGGCAACTGGTCCTCTCCTGTCCACGTTAGGAGATGCTGAAAGCAAAGGTAAGTGAAAATCCTGCACTGAATGTGAAAATCTACTTACGACCTGAACTGCTGCCGTGATTTACTCTTGCTAGGTAAATTTTAGCAGATGAAACGGAGCTATGGGGTGGTGCAAGGGTGAGATCCTGCACGTTATACTTATGCAATGAGCTGTCAAGAAATCCAGAACACCTGTTTCCAGAAAGCAACAAGAGAAGAATACAGGGTTGTGTCCAGATTGAAGACCTGTGCCTACATTCAGCCGCAGTTACTTAAAAAGGACCACGCTATGCCTAGAGCTTTGGCTTTCTCGTGCCATTCAAACTTCAACTTAAATGCATGCACAGAATCCACACTTGGGGGCAGGGGCGTGCGTGCACACATCTGCTTGTGCATTTGGGTGTCACTGAAGGCAAAGAGAATAAATTCCCTTAGGGCAAGACTGAAACTTGTTCTTGACCACGCAGGCAGGTTCGAAGGCGGCTGTCAACTTAGCGCAAAATAACGTACAGCGAAGAAAGACGCCTTCGGCGTTGTAATCGGGGAAGAGCAGGCGTCTAGAGCAGGTTCCTACCGCCAGGGAAGCTTGCGCTCCCCAATATTTTTAACAATAATTTTGTCTCTCCTTTTTCCCAAGTGCATTCCCTCTAGAGACTGACCAGGAAGGAACAACTGTGTCTTGCCAAAGCACGTTAAAACCCTGTCACCCATCCCGGTCTCCTACAGGAGCTTCTGCCTTGCCAGCTCCTCGTAGAGGGGCAGGCGCTGCCGAGGTTGGCTGTTCGCAGCGCTCCGTTGAGGGTTAACGAGTGAGTTACACCAAACGCTGCTGGCTGGGCCTCCGAAGCACGGCTGGGTGACAGCCTTAGGAGCAGCCAGTGCCGGCAATTTCCAAGCGTGTTTAAGGTGAAGGGAAGGGACTAGTTGTCTTAATAGTAAAATCCCACAGTGTAGTGCCTGGTAAAAAAAACCCAGGAGTTAAGTTGCATCAGAGGAACCACGGCTTTATGGGAGAGGAAAACTGGGGGAGGGAGAAAAAAGCCCTGAGCTGTTTGAACAATGCTCACCCAGACAAAACACCTTTCCACATTCCTGCTCGATGCCCGAAGCACGCAGTGGCCTCCTTACTCATATTCTCATACTTTCTTTGCAGACTCCTTGGCTGCTGCAAATTACTGAAAGAAAAACTGTACTTGAGGGCATTAGCTGTTGAGAGATTTAAATCTATTTCCCATCTCAGTATTTCATCAAGTCAGCTACTTTAAGATCTCCTTAAAAATAAAAACTTCCATGGCTTGTAATTAAAACATTATCAATATTTATTAATATTTAAAGGGTAGGTTAATGGATGAGGGCATTTGCATTCTACCAAACTAAATCACATTGAAATATAAGTGCACAGGCTGAGAATGCATTCTTCTGCCGAGATCTCTGAAGCTATACTGCTTACCTAACCGTGTTGGTGATGAGATTAGGCACGCACGCAGATGAGACTGCGGATTTGCTCAGCGTGGAATGTAACTGAGCAAATACGCTAAGAGATAAGGCTACCCAAAGCCTGACTTCACAGCTCAAGGCCAGGGATTTCAGCTTGACCCACAGTTTGTTCAGTCATTTGCACAGGAGCAAAACACAGCCCAAGCACAGCACATCTAACTTTATTCCGTGGCAGACTTGCAGGGACCAAAGAGTAGCAGATCCCAGTTGCGGGTAGCCCAAATGCCGATTTTTAAGTTGTCTTTCTTACACAGTTTCTGTGGCGTAACAGGCTTAAAACCGAACAGGCATGTATATTCTGTGTTCTGTTTGGTACAGCAGGAGCGGACGGCCTGTCGCTTTGGCCTGTGCCCAAGCCTGCTTACCTTTCTCTCTCTCTCCTTCACATCTGTGTTATTTAACATCAGTCTTAAGCTCTTAGTCTGTCAGACTGGCTATAGAGCAGGTTAGTACTGAACTACTCCCCCAAAAGCCATCACCTCTGCTTCTGTCTTCTTCCCCCCATTTTTTGGGGTGTTGTGGTTGGTTGGTTTTTTTTTTTTTTTTTCATTTCCCTGCATTAGCACACTTGCCAGGCCCAAACCTGTCCTCAAACATTTACGTTTCCTCTAGCTAGTTCACTGCTAGCAGGTGCTCCCAGCAATTCTAGGTGGTACCAATCAGATTAAATGCAGTCAAAACACCAGCGAAATTAAGAGGTGAGCAGGGACTTTCCCTGACTGTTCTGTCAGAGGGCCTTGGGCCTAGGTTTCTAACTGCGGGCTAGTAGGCACTTCCTTTAGCTTTATGAGTCAATTTAGGTTAAGGTAGAGACTGTTCTCTTTTTATCTAAAGCGTAACCTGTGCGCAGCCTCTGTTTCTGATTGCTTAAAGGAACAAGTCCTGTGCTGAGACAAATTCAACATTCAAACGTGGTTACAAGTAAGCATGTAGTTGAAGGGGAAGGGTGCTTCTTTTCTCTTGGGTTAATATACATTTAAACTAATGAGCTGCATTATGTGAAGGAAATGGGCAGAACAGAGGAAAGAGGGGAAGGTATTGTTGGCAGGTGAACCGCCTGTTCTTATTAAAGCAATGGCTACTTTCACTGGGTGAAAAATGACTACGCAAACAATTTGCCTCCAAAAGTTCCTGGTGGCAGCATGTGCTGTCAGTTTCACAACCCAAAATTATGCTCCTGGGTAGCACAGGTACCATCCTATACATGTTTGAGAAAGGAAGAGGGTGTGAGAGTATAGCGGGGACGTAAGCGTTTCCATACAGCTGCACCACTAGGACAGTACACAGAAATAGCGGAGTGGGTGGCATAAATTGATTTCAGTTTATGTATCTGCAAATATTTACCTTTACTGCAGCTAAAAACCTGTCCAAAAGGCTGATGGCCAGGGCAAGCGTTTCTGGATAAAGGTGGAACTGGTATTTGAGCTTGGCCAGCCACTGAATGACCTCATCCCTCTGCTTTGGAGAAATGGCTACATCCTGTTGGAGAGAAAAACAAACTATTCTTATACACTGGCTGAGCAAGTCAGAAAAGACCAAACATTTTATACCTCCGCAGGAGTTATTCGACAGGGGAACAAAGCCTTCTTTGGAAAGGGGAGGTCTTGAGCCAGCCTGAATCACCACTTTGTTCTTGCAGGTACTTACCCCATCCTAAGACATCTGCCCTGGAAAAGACTACTTTCCTTAAAGCTGCCTCAAATGTCACTCCAAAATTTCACTGTACATTGGGAAAAAGAGGAAGGATGTCTTGTAGTTCCTCAAGTATTGATGGGGTATGCTCCAGCTTAGCTCTAAGGAATTTATTATTTTTTTTATCTCCTTAGAACCATGTAGATACACAGAAATGCCCAGCTTGAACAAAAACAGATACGCTATGGGAGCCAGGTGGCTGTACAGCTGCTGCCAAACAGAAGAAGGGAAGGACCGAGCTGGTGCTTTGAGAGGAAAGGTTTATTTTTCCTTCAAATTACGGGGACATTTTTAGCTCAGTACATGTTAAAAAGAGAAAATTCCAAACAGCTTATGGAAGACCTTTAGCTGTAGAGCTAACTGCGAACTGGGGTAAAGCAGGTACAATACCACCTGAAAAAGTTTGGGTTTGGATTTTATTTTTAAACTTTTTGGCTCAAATCGCCATCATTGATCAGTTTGGACAACAGCTGAATTTCAAACACACACAGAGAACAGTCATTGACATAAAGTCTTTCTCTCTGACTTTCTTCAGAAGTATTTATAGCTTTTCTAGAGCCTTTCAATTCAACAGGGATTATGTGGGGTGATTAGCTACGATGCGTCCAGAAGCGAGAAGTGAAACCAAACAGATTTCTTCTGCTACGCTTAGGGTCCCTGTGCTCTTCTGGCTACGGCTGCGGTGGTTCAAGAGAATGAAACCGAATGAAATGCTGGCTCACCAGTGACTGTGGAAAATAAAGCTAAGGGCTTATGCAAACAGACATCGCTTCTGGGCTGGGTTGTAGCTGTCCTCCCAGCAATAACACGGGGTGGGGAAAGCAGCAGTATTTTAGAAAAACCCACCCCAAACGAATGCAAAATAAATACTTCAGTCTACATCTATCACCAGCTTGCCTACTGTGTCCCTTACGTCGTCAGTAATGCGCTTTGTTACAGGTCTCCTGACTCTCCTGCTCAGGAGTCAAGAACGTGTGAAAGCAGAGCGTGGTAGGCAGAACTGTAATTATAGGGGGGACACCAGCTTCCCACCTTTCGCTGTTACTTGCTGTATGACACCTTTACTCTCTGCTTAACTTCCTTACCAGCGCTGAGCTCCACCTTCACCACCGCGTGCGACAAGAAGGGGCAGGGAAGGTGGCCGGGCTCCAGCCCCGGGGCTGAATTCTGGGCTCTGTGGCAGCGGGTGCGCAGCCAGTTACCGCTGCTCACGGACACGCGTCCTGCCGACACGCAGCCGCCCAATTCCCTTAGAACAAGTACAACGGTAACAGCGCTACGGTAGCAGGGAGCCGGTCGAAAGACAGAGGGTTGTGCAATCCAAAGCCGTTTCTTCCAGCTGTACTAGCTGGGCTGATGAAGCGATACTCCCTATGCCTTCAGTGCTGTATCAGGTGCTCCCCTGAGAACAAAGTCCTGCCTTGTTTTCTCTCCTGAAGCCCTGACGGTGCAACGGCGTCAGCAGGACTGCGTCTGACCCAGATGGTGGGACCTCTGGATGCCACGCGACTGTACGTGGGGCTTTTTAAAAAAGCACCTACCATTTTTCAGGAGAGAAAAGAAAATTGGTTTTCTCAGTCCCCCCAAATAATGATTCTTTCTGAAATCGTTATTGCAATTTAAGGGTGAAACCTCAGCCCCAGCAGGGGCAGGACACCCGCTGTCTGCAACACGTTGCACTCGTTCCAGAAATGCTAGTTCGACGTGCGCTGGGAGTAACACAAGTGCACTACGCGGCAGTAAGGACTTTATTGAACACTTTGCTAAAAACATCTTTTGGACAGCGGGATAGGGACCTAGAATGTATCTGGGGAGAAAAAAGGGCAACGCTATGTTAAATACTGGATGCCCTTAGAGAGCACACTTCTCCTGTAGCAAAGTGAGGCCTGCTCAGCTGAACCTAAAACAGGCAGAAAAGCGGGGGAGTGCTGGTTCAGATGAAGTTCCTTAGTGCCTTGTTCATTGTGCCTGTTTTTAAATGGAAGGAGATAAAGCCACAGAAAAGGGCTTATAACCGTAGCCAGGTCTGGACAATACCGTGGACCTAAAATGTTTCAAGCAGCTTAAGGGATTATCTTGGAAATGCAATATCTGTGTGAATCCAGCAGGTAAGCTCTGTGCACACCTGCTAAAAGCCAACCTGAAACCGCCCTGTCAAACAAAGTAAGCTTGATTTTAAAAACTTGCCTATGACTCTTAGATCACTGCCCTGGTCCTGCCGCAGCAGCTTTACCAGTGAAGGCAGCAGGAAGGGCCTTGGGCCCGTGGTGGGCAAGGAAGGAGCTGCGCCGTCCGTGCTCTACGGACAGGGCAGGAGCCTCGGTCTCCTCCGCGTTGCCTCCGGCGATACGACAGTCTGCTCTAGAGGAGGGGGCGAAAGCGGCATCTGCTGCGCTCCTTGCTGGGGAGGCAGGGCCATCCCTCAGCAGCATGGGGGGATTTCTCCCGTCCCCTTCCATTTCTGGCGCATCTCATTCCTGCTAGATCCCTGCAGAAATGGGCATCTGCTTCGACAGCTCCTGGCGGTGCCTGTCCTCAGCGCTGTTTTCCCTATGCGTGCCAAAGGAAAAGGTTAGGCCTTCTCCTAAAAACAGCATGGGTGGGAAGGGTAAGATCGTCTTTCCCTGCTGTCTCTCAGTCTTCAGTCCTCCCAAGATGTGTCCTTGTATCTTCTCACCCTTCACCGGCAGTGTGAGGCCAAAAGGCAAAATTTCAGACTCAGGAGTTAGCCTTAAACAGCAAGGCTGTAACATAAAGAAGAACAACTGTACACTCAGCCCCTGGTAACAAGTGTCCTTTCCAGGTAAGAAAGAAATGGTGTTTAATCTAAACCACTGAAAAACAACAGTGTATCTAAGTAAGATAGAAAATTAAAACAAAAAAAAACCAGCCCCAACACAGAGCACCAGCTTCCTTTAATACAAAGGAACAACTGCAAAGCGAACTCACATCTAGGTACATGCACAGCCCAAGTAAGGCTTCAAAATAAAATCTGGCTGCTTAAGACCTATCTGGGGAAGCAAAGGAAAGGAGGTGAATCTCCAGCTCTTTCCTGCAGTAACACCAATCCTACAAAGAGTGTGTCTACTCCAGTCACAAATTGCAAATAAAGGAGCACAAGGGCTGGGGGGAGAATTCCCTGACAGGGAAAGACCAGGTAAATTTAAACCTTCTCCCATCAGCACCAGGCCTGTTTTAAGAGTAGGGCAAAAAGAACGAGAACTGATCCCACTGCACGCGTGAATCCTGCTGCTACCTCCAAGCAGGGCAAGGAGCTTCCCACACAAACATGTTGGTCTCTGTCCCATCTCCCTCGAAGGTGTAGCTATGTCATCCTAGAAATACGGCGCTGTATAATTAATTAAGCTGTAAAATTAATTAATTATATTAAATTAATTAATATAACTAAGGTCGCTGTTCCTTAGTTATATAAAACCAAAAGCAAAAGTGAGACACTAGGGTGGCTGAAAGTAAAAAAAGTCCCTTTGGGCTGGAAATCAAATGTTCCTCTTTGGTGTGGAAGCACCTTCCCCATAGACATCGCCTTCTGCCACTCACCCGTCTGTGTGTGGCCAGCTCTTTGTTTTGTTGCCACAAATCCACCGAGGCAGTGCTCAACCCCTGGGGTGGAAGAGCACGCTAGCCCAGCGTGACGGCTTTAATTAGGGAAAAAATTAACCCAAGCCCAGCAACGGCTGACTCTGTTTTCACACAGCAGCAGCAGGTTGCTCCAAGACAGACCTAACCGCTGCCCTCAGGACCGAAGGACAATCCATCTCCTCCGGCTAGCGTGTTCCCCACCTCCCCTCTTTTTTTTTTTTTTTTTTTTTTTTTTGAGGGGAGGCCAGATCAGAGCAAGACCCAACCTACCGATCTGGTTGCCCGTCCCCCCACCAAAGGTGAGCAGAGGAACGACGGCGTTCCCAGCTCTTCACCGCAATCACCGCCAGTATCATGCGACTGCCGCAGCTGCAGCCCTGCTCACTGCATGCCACTGCGGCTGCCCAGCACCCCCCGCTGCTGCGGGGGGGGACACCCCGTGTTACCTGCCCGCCCCCATACCCCCCCCCCCGCCCCCAGCCGTCGCCGAGCGAGCCCGTGCAGGTGCCGGAGTGCTTTTTTCTGGACTGGTGCCCGTGCAGACGTTAGCAGGAGGTGCCGCTTGGCTTGCCCGCAGCAGGAAGCCAGCGGGCAGCTGCCCGGAGCGCCAGGGATTTCAGAACTGCTTTGCTTTGCAGGAAACACCCCACGGAGCACAAGCAGGACTCTTGCAAAAGCGCCTGACGGTTTTACCGCCAGTGAAGAGACGCAGGGCCGCTGCCTTAAGAGTAACTTTTACAAACTGCCCCTGCGTGCCGCTTACAGCCGTTTGCTCACAGCTATCGTGAGCTCATAGCCTGCCTCGTGCTTGGGACCGACGGCGACGTGCGACGTGGTAGGACGAACGCTCCAGCAGAGCGCAAGCTCTACCACCGCTCCTTTTCTCCCTCTCCGTCCTGCTGAGTCCTGCTTGGCACCTCCATAAAACAAGAGAAGAGGTTTCCGCAACTCTTTTCCACCCGCGGAGCACGCAGACACCTCCGCCCGTCGGGAGGCCGGCGGGAGCAGCGGACGCGATGGTGCGCACGACAAGCCCTGCCGGTATCGGCTCGAAACGCGATACCCGAGGAACGCAACAGGCCTGTCAGATGCGCAAACCTATCAAAAATATTCCAGACCCACGTGTGAGCGACAGACCTGTATCATCTTTTCCAAGCGGAAGAGGTGATGCTAATTCCCACCTTTTCAGAGCACAACAGCGTTGTGGTTTTGTTTTGTTTTGTTTTGTTTTGTTTCAGCGCAAACACAAATAATCCACCTTGCAGGAACTACGGAGCTAATGGAATGTGTTTAGGACACAAATGGGGAAGCGGAGGGGTGTCAACTTCTCTCTCCTTCTTGCCTAAAGCAGGGGTACATCACATTGATCTGCTTCCTGCCGTTATTTGCTTGATTCCTTATCAAGAAATATCCTGTCACTTAGTGTATCGATCAACGTGCTGTGAGCGAACAGGAAGCTTCTGCGAAGGATTCCTGACAGGTATTTTAAATAACACGACACGAGAGCAGTCAACGTGGTGGGACCGCAGGTGACTATACCAAATAATGGCAGCGCCACGCTCACCGTGTTTGTCATTTTACCACTCCAAAGTGAGCAACTGCAGAGGTCTGTAATTACGCTCAAGGGAGGGAATACAGAGCCCCAAACAAAACACACAAACCCGAGGCCTCCAGCATCTGCGATGGGTAGTAACTTTCTTATTTGTCCAATTCCCATATGAGCACGCCGAACCTCATTTCTTTGCCGTTCTGGCTGCCCGTGAGGCCCTTGGCGATGGTGAGAGGCGCACAGAGCTGTTGTTCTGCTTTCCGCTTACCGGGAGCCGCATCGCCTTGTTACCGTCCCCAACCTGGCAACCCTGCCGCGGGGCCACTGCGCGCTCGCTGCGTGAGACGGGAGGGCCGGAGGCCGTGACTCAGGCTGCAGGGAGCGAGCACAGTACAGGTCATCTCTAAGAATACCTTGAGACTTCTGGAAAATGCAGTCTGAAAAGAATATTATCTGTGAACTCAAACATGACTCGATTTTATTGCTGCCTTATCTAGGAAAAACACCTTAGCTGTTAATTTTTTTTCTTTAATGTCTGCTGTCCCGGGCAGAGATGTTTTGCTCTTTCCCCTATTTGTTTCTGCCTAGTCTCACTGTGGGCTCCTTGGGGAGCAAGCAGGTGACCTCTGTCAGGACTGGGAGGCTTCTGAAAAGGGCAGCTGTAAACATGGCAGCCAAATCGGTCCTTCCTTGGGTCTCAGGATTGCTCGTTTTACACCCGAGCGACCCCCAACCGAGGCCCAGTGGGTTGCTTCTCACTTGTACCTGTTGAGAATCAGAGGTGCCCTCCTGGTAGCTTTCAGAAGTGGCGTTTTGCAGGGTTTGCCTACGGTTTAGTGGCCCAGCAGAGAGCTCAAGCAGCACGGCCTCTGCCATCTGCGCGGTAACGTGCACCAACAGTGGGGAGAGAGATGACTGCTCGGCAAAGCAGAAGAGCTGGATGCGTTAACTTCACAACGTTTTACAAAATCGGTAAGTCAGTCTGCGATTCGCCCGCAGGATAAAACAGGCACCAGAAGGTTAAAAGACCGACCCAAGGTCATGTGGCGAGACAGTGGAAAAACTGGAAATAAACTGACATCTCCTGATTCCTCAAGAGGTACAGAGAACAAACAAGAAGACAGAAAGAAAGAGCCAGAACAGGCAAGAAAGGAGAAATTACGGAAGTGACACTCTGTTTCTGTAAAAAATTAAAACCAAAAATCTTGACTTGCACACCTCTCTGCTGCAAAGTTACTTGGTAACATGCAAAGATCAACCTTTGACCAGTCTTTACTGCTTGATTTCTCAAGCCTTAATCACATGAAAACTTCTGAATGTCACGTGCATGTTGTATAAACCCAAGAGGGGAAAAAAAAAGACCAACTACATTCAGAAGCACAAGGAGGGTTCCAGACTCAGCCCACCTATTTTTTCAGGCTGAAAAGCCCTTGTGAGAGCTGGCTTTGATATATTGCAAATACCTGGAGCCAGTGGCCTACATTTAAATGAGGGAAACTAAAAGAAATTACCTGCCAGTAGGAAATGGGAGTTTTTGGGCAAAAAGTAAAAATGAAACAGAAAAATCACATACTTTAAATAATCAGGACCAAAGTCCCCAACAGATTCTGCATCCTGTACTAAAAATGTAAAGTCTTCCTGTTCCTGTAACTACAAGTTTCTTTCTTCCTTTCAGAGATCTCAACTCTGACACACATTTAGAAACTGAATTTGTTCCAGTTTTAAACATTAGAACCAAAAATGTCTCCTAAAGAGTCAAAACTAAAAGTTTACTCCTGAAAAATAGTTACGGTATATCTCCAATCCGATCATTAGATTTTTGTAGACGCACTCACATTTTTCTCATTTGCAAACCAGATGACTTCATTAAAACCCTTTCTGTAGTCAGTCTACTTTTGTAGCAAGGAATGGAAAGTTACGCACGCTTCAGGTTGCCAGATCTGATATACAGAAGGATGCAGATTTCCTGACTGTCATGGGAAATAAACAACAGTTTCATACGAGTTAGGTTTTAGGCTACTGCAGCTGCTTTCAGAAGAAGGCAGTAGATGTTAGGGAATATGACCTTCTTCCAGGTATTACAGAAAATAGGATAATTCACACTGAACGTCCGTGACTGCAACATTGCCAAAATGAAAGCTGCAGAAAGGGAGGAACACGTGACCATTTGACAAGTTGGGTGTCACGAACTGCAGGAACAGAGAGACATACGTGACTACAGATCCAGGGTTTTCAGCTGCACCATGGCATTGCAAGTCAGGATTTCCCCAGAGCAGACAGCTGTGTTTATGTTCTCTTTTAATTTTGACCTCTGTACATTTTACACACGTGCACACAGAGATTTCAATCCAATTCAAAGATTATTTACTGCTAGCAAGCATTTAATAGCATGGTGTTCTAGCTGATAAGTCGATGTCTGAACTGACATGTAGGAAAATATAAAGGAAAAGGTTACACAGACAACAAGAGTTTTGGGGGTGGAAATTCCAGGAGTAGAAACCCTAGGGAACAAGCATAGAGGGCCAGGAAACACTCACAAGCACAGACCTCTGCGATACTGTCGTAGTGCAGGGGAGGAAGGGGGGAAGAGATCCTTCGTCATCATGACGTGACCGCACACTAAAAGGACAAACTTGACTTTGTCCAGCCCAGACCTGAGACTCTGCTATCGAGCACAAACTTTACGCTGGCTTTAGCCATCAGGCTGTTTCCATACTTGATCCTACTCTGACTTTTCGCAGCAGGCGACAGAGCTGCCTGCCCGGTTTCGCGTTCGGCAGACCGTCAAAAATCCCGTTAACTTCTCTATTTACCACTGAGGACAACACTTCGCGAGGTGCTGCAAACCTCAGCCGCAGGGCCGTTAAGACCCCCTCAAGGTCCCTGGCTGCAGGACAACTGCTCTTCACCACACACGGGGCTGAGGTTAGTCCTTCTGCTGCAGTGACAACTCGAACGTGGCGCAGGTGGGGAACCTCGTCTTCGAAGGACGACAACGCAGTCCCGCAAGGGAAGGATTGCTGGGAAGACCGTCTAATGCAGGTGGTGGTTTCTGAGGCACCAGAATCAACTTCGGCAAGGCAAGAATGCAAGCGCCTGGTCCCTGTGAAATCTCCACACAAGAATCTGGTTTGGCTACACTCTCCGAGTCCCTAACCTATCTTGTTATACTGTAATCTCACCTCCCTACATTATAATCACGAACCCTGGGAATACTGCCAGCATGGAATAACAGGCTGGTTTACCATAAACCAGGGTCTTAAATTGTACGTGCCCGAAGACAGCCACAGCTACAATATACGCAACGCCTCTGACAACCATATCACCTATTTGGAAACCTAAACGTGGATTAACAAAACTAAGACCGAGCCCCTTAAAAACATATTTGTTCCTACACAACAACAGCATTTTCTTGTTCGCCAGACAGAAAAAACAACCACCACGCTGATTAGCTTTCACAACAGCTGACATACTTGCGTGACCATTTTATATGAATCAAGAACAGCAAGACTGGATCTGAGCCCATTAGTGTGGTTATTTCTGCCCAGCCCAGTGACAAAGTACCAGAAACTCTGTGACAACCACCCTCACACTTCAGATTTTGTTTTAAACAAACCTTTGTGGAGTTCACAGGCATTTTTGAGTGCACATGCTAGATAGCCCCCTCCTCCGCAAGGAGCACCAACGCAATTCAGGCCGGGTAGGACCGTGAGCGACCCGGTCCAACCTCCCAGCTGGCTGGCCCTGCTGCAAATCTTGAGCGGGAGGTTGGACTACGGACCCCTGGCGGTCCCTTCCACCCTGAATTCTCCTCCAGTCCTGTGAGAACATTCCTCACTGGAACAGGCCAGCATCTGGCTGTGCTTCCCTTGACACGAGCTTGCACCCTGCTCCATAAATAGTCCCGTTACAGTCAGTGGGGTTCTTCCTAAAGTAGACAGTGCCTGAGCACACCAGATCCTCATCTGGCTTCAGCCGATACAGCTACAGCCTACCCTGCCGAACTAGGCTGATTTACAGTAGGGAAGAATCTGGCCCAGAATGGGAAAAAGGCGGCAAAGACAGGCTTTTGCTGTGAATATGCTGTTTCAGGGGGAGGCCTGAGCTAAACTAGTGACAACGGTTTATGTGAGAAGACGTCATTTCACGTGGAAAGCAACCAGCATTTCAACGCTGTTATTAGTGAACTTAGTCCAAGAAAATAAAGCTGCTTTTAAGAACTGTTGCAGAGTTGGTACCCACTAGAAATGTGATTAATTATCCATGCAATTTGTAAAATGAATTTAATTAAGACAATATATGTACATGCTTTCACAAGCAACAGCAGAGATCTAACGTTGTGTGCTGTACAGTGTGTTCTGTACTCCTGATTGCAGGTATGTCCCTCAAATAAAAAAGTAATCACAGACTTCAGAGGTTTATTTCCCAGGTCTCAAGCAGAAGGTAACTTCTCATGCAACAGCTTCAGTTGGTCACATAAAAATACACCAGAGGACAGTCTCATGCCTTTACTAAGATGAATGATGTGAAGAAGAGACGTTACCTGATTAGGCTGAATTTTCGGCACATGTGCTTTCCACATTTGAGCTTCCCTAGAGATTGCCGTCTCCAGAAGGAGAGACAACCTCTGGCTCTCCAGGGGTCCTGAAAACTTCATGGTAACCCTTGGATCCACCTGCCACCCAGCTGGATACAGCTACCTGCAAAACCAAAGACAGCCTGGTGAAACGCTGAGCCGTGCCTGTCCGCTAAACTGAGCAAAAGAAAGCACAAAGGTAACTAAAGCTGCAAGAAACGGAACAGCCTCATCTGTAACAGAAGCGATCGGGTATTTGGCAAACCTACCCGAGGAAACCCAAACCAGTCGGCTCAGATTCAGATGAAGCTGGGCCAAAATCGTCCACAGGCCTCCAGCACCTACGTGGGCTGGAGAGTCCTGCCACTTCGAGGTTTTCTGCTTCTCTGTTATGTAGACAATCAGGCAAGACCTCTCCTGCTTCAGCAGCACTAAAAAGTGGGGCTGTTTTATGAAAAATACTTGAGAAGAGGGGAGAGCTGTACGGCAAATATAAAGGGGATTTCAGTTAAGTTGGTTGCCCTGGCTGAAATCTTGCTGAAGTCACAACCAGTCTACCTGTGACTTCAAGGCAAGTTAAGACTGACATTCAAACATTTTTCAAAAATCCCAACCTCGGAATCTGGTTGGTGCCAGCCTTACCCCTGTACTCTCTGCAGCAACAGGAAGTTCTGCGCAAAACAGAGGAACGCTTGTTTGAGAATTTAAATGATTTATGAGCTGAAGCCCGGCAAAAATTCTGCACGGAATGGTTTTTAGCTTCTCACAGAAGCTGCGACCTGTTTCATGTGCAATGCAAATGTACCAGGGAGTTCAGGACGGTTCCTCTCGGGTCTCATCACTCTGAAAACATGTTAGATCCACAAAACTTTAGGGCACATCTCTAATTTTAGATAGGAAATGAGTTTTAGAGGAGGAAAAAAGTGGCAAACCCAGTGACAGGCTTTGCAAAGCATGAATTGACTACAAGCCAGGTAAGCGACGGAGAAAATTTCTGCAAGGCCTACAATATCCAGAAACACTTGCTTCCACTGGCAGAAGTGATGATAAAAAGCATGCAATTTAAAGCAAAACACTTTGTTATACACGAAAGAGAAAAAAGGGAGTTCTCCTGGCCCTAGTGCAGCCTCCCTCAGCAGTAACAATATGACAAGAAAGAAACTTGTAAATTTGAAATGAAAAGCAAAGCAGAGGCAAGATTTTTTATTTAAAGACAACGAATTCTACCACCTGCTTGCAAATGGAGAAGATGATCTGATAGAAAAGGTTGTTCAAATTGTTCTAATACTGCCTACCATTACTCTGGCCGCAAATTTCTTGACAGTATTAAATCACTTAGGCAAAACAATTCAGCCCCGAAGGGTAAATCCACGGGAAAGTTATTTAAACTTTCAATTCCTTCTGTGAGCTCTTGTGAAATCCGCAACAGGTGGATATTGGCCAGACGCTAACCAGGCTATTTTATAAAGACCAGTTTGTTAATACAACAGTTTATGCTGTATTTACAGGAAATAAGGCAACATCTTGAATCAGAGAAAATAAACAAAATTCACAGTGAAAATAATCAGTTTATTATAAATAATAACAACAGCAGCTCTGAACACATGAAGATTCAGAGTGCTTTCACAGAGTTAAGGGAAAGTAAAAAAAATATTTTTTTTATCAATTTACAGGAGTTTTTAACGGGCGCGATTCACACAGAACCTGCACGAGGCATAAAACCGCACTCAAATCCCACTTACAGCCAAGCAGGTTTGAAGTGGCAAATAAATGTCAAGCCTCTCGGTCCTGAACAGAAACCCCTTTTATATTAGATTTTTATAGAACAAATGCTTCTCCATGAACAAAGGAGAGGCTGTACTGGCTTGGCATACACAAGGTTTCCAGCCCGTCACTGCGAATGACCCAAGGTGACTGGGACCATATACTGACTTTCCAGCTGGAAGGAACACCTTGGATCCAGGATTCCTGAGCCGGCTCAAAATGCTCTGCAGTGTGTCTCAAAATCACTTCCCACCAGCCCCCAAATGCCTAACTGAGTATCACTAGGGACTGAAAAATCCCTGTTAAAAGCTCCTCACTTCACAAGAGGGAGATTCTGCCTGAGAAGAGGTGAAACTCTGTTCTCCTAAACAGAACCGTGGCTTGAACCGCAGCTTATTTATGTACATTTACTAATTTTTACACTTCTTTTTTAAACCTCGGGGTGATCCTGATGACACTCATACCACTGTAAATGGGGCTGCTGAAGGTGAAGGGGAGAAACATGCACATTCACAGCCCCCCCCCCCCCGCCTGCCCCGCCCCAGCTCATTCCTATGGGGGCAGGGGGGGCTTCATTAGCATCTCATTATCCTCTCATCAGACACTAGAGGTTTCAGTGTGGGCTGGGCTGGTTCCCAAAGGCCGGATCACCCACCATTTCCAGAGCCATCAGCGCTTCCAAAGGAGGTGTAAAGCCCTAGGAAATGAGGACAGCAGCGATGAGGGCTGCACCCCTGCACTGACGGAGAAAAGCAGTTCAAATTGCAGGTGCAGGTAAAATATTTTGTCCCATCTGGTGTGCGGAGGGGAGCATCCAGCAGACGAGGGTTTTGTTGGGGGACCCCGCATCAGGGATTGTAGCCTTCCCACCTTACAACTCAAGAACCCAGGAAAAGGGGTTTCTCCAGACCTATGCAGAGTGAAAGATGGGTGATTTTTCGTTTATTTAACTGAGCCTGCAGATTGTCAGTTGCTACGTGCCAGGTAATGCTAACTGGGTATCATCCAGCGGGGCATCAGCTCTCTCAGACCGCACCTGCAGAAGCCGGCAATTAAAGGTGCGTGCGAGCGCTCGGCGTTGCACGAGGAGAAATACGCGCATGGAGAAAAACGGCGAGGTTAGGACCAGACCCAACGCTCGTCCAAGCCAGCGGAGAGGCCAAAGTCAGGGATCAGCGCTGAGCGCCGAAAGCCGGGAGATAGCGAGCTCCTCGCTGCACTCTTGTCAGGAAAAAAGCAATAGCTATATTTAGCCTGACCACGTCTCCCAATATGAAATATTGATGGTCCCTTCTTGGTTTTGCAGGAAAGAGAGAGTAATTAGCCACCCCTCAAATCACTGGAGAAAACACATGAAAAATTTCAGGCCAAACTGAGCATCCTCAGGCGCCTTTTTTCTTCCTGTGACTGTATTTACAACACAAATGGGTTTCACAGGCCTCTGGGCCCAGAAAAGATCTTTTAGTTACCCTGATCCCTTTTCAGGTTGTCCCTGTACTGCCTCAGCCCCAGCAGAGAGCTCAGGGGAGTCCTTGGAGCACCCTTAAATACCAACGGCCCTGCAAGGGACATTTTTATTGAGCAGTGATGGCAATTCTTCTGGAGTTGCCAGAGAAAAGAGAGGGAAAAATAACCTTTCCTTTCTGAACTAGGGAGGTAATCCAATGAGCGCTGAGGCACAATAACCTTTATAAGGAAAAAAGAAAAGGAATGACGCGCTTGAAACTTTCCCTTGGAGCAACGGCGGTGTGCCCTTTTCCAGCACCAAGAGCACGCCAGGCAACTTGCCAAGCACCCCGAGGGCTGAAACGAGTTTGCATCTAAATTTACATAGCTCTTAATCAGATAAATGCAAGCCATTTTAAAAAAATGCCAGCATGTTTTACGTGTATGCAGTGCTTCACAAAACACAAGGGAGCCAGTGCAGAGCTTGGAGAAGATGAGAAACGGGATGGTCGGCACAGCTTCCCGAAATCCAGCGCATGGAAGTCGGGCGAAGGCCATGGAGGGACCCGACTCTCTTCTCTCTGCTGAGATCAAGATGATAAAACCCGAGCATCGCAGAAAAGCGACGTCAAGGCTCCCATCAGCAGTAGCAGGCATCCCTGCAGAGAACGGCAGTACCGACAGGAGAGCTGAGCCTGCCCTAACAGCAAAGATTTGCTCCAGCCAAAAACTTGCACGTGTTTTTTTGCGACGGAGCCCAGGAGACCCACGGCGGGAGGAACTGCCGAAGCTGTGACAGTCACCATAAACTAACTCGCCCTAGCTTTCTGTTTCTGCTTCCCTAGTTAAAATTAAACTTTAGCTCCAGGGTGGTGCAGGGTTTTTTTTTCTGTGGTCACTTTGGAAATTTTTAAACCACTGTTCAAACAGGTCCTAAAGTTTCTGAATCTTCAGTGGAAGGTCAACTGTCTATCCTGAAACTTCTGAAAGAACAGCTGGAACGTCAGTGAAGGAGAAGTGAGCCAAGTCAACGCATCGGCTTTGTTTTTTGACGTCTCCTGTGAGCAAGGTCACGAGCTGCAGGTTGAATCTTGCTCTGAAATTAGAGAGTCAAAACTTTGGTGTGAGGTTTTCACTTGTGAGAGGCGTTAAAAATCACCTGCTTATCCATTTAAAAATACCCTGACTTGGTCCATAAAATGTAACCCATCTCATATAAAGATCTCCCTTTTTGATCCAAGTTTATAGCTAACTTTAAGTAAAGAGGTACTTTCGGTTTCCCTAGAGAAGTTTTACACTGCTAAGTGCTGCAGGCTACGGTTTTCAAAAACATTTGCGTGTTTGCAGTAATTGAGGCAGACAGCTACCTGGCCAGAAACGCTTTTTTGTTTGGGAAGGTGTGCATTTGTGTAGGATGCAAAATAATCGATTTTCTTTTTTTTTCCTCAGGATTTGTAATCACTTGCACTGGCAATAAAAAGTGCCTCTTGCAAGCAAAAGATGCACTTACAGGAATGCGTTATCCACTGGCAGAATAAGCTCGTAACACGGTTCTTGATTTTCCCCTGCCTCCAGTTGCAATTCAGCTGTGCCAATACAACTGCACTGTAAATGGGATCGCTGAAATCATTCAGGGCAATTATAAAAACCTCTTTTGTTTTGGTTGTGAGTTGGTTTTGGGGGTTTTGTTGTTTTGTTTTTTTTAAATCTAGACCATTTCATAAACCATTAACAAGATTTCTAGGACTAGAGACAGCCTAAAAACTGCTATCCTTACTTTGCGCATAAATCCAGGTGAGTATTCTGGACAAGAGGGGCCATTCCAATAGGGCTTAACCACCACGTGCATTTCTGCAGACCTTTTAAGTATTTTCAGCAACCAGCAGCCAAATCTGCTTCAGCTTTAAGCAAGCAATAATACAATCTTACAGATGACCTGAAAACAGACTTTTCTGGGTGGGGGAGGAAGGCGAAGCAGAAGGAAGAGAGGAAGGAGACTGAATTCCTCCGAGCCTCAGCCAGCCATCTGTGATTTCAAATGATCAAAACGTAGCTTGCTCTGCTAGAAGAAATGGTCTAACTGCAAGTTAGAAATTTCAAAGCTGTGGGCGGGGGGTGGGATGGATGTTAATTTTAGTACCTGGGGCTTTCTCTTAGCTTAACTCTTTCCTCACCCCACGTCGGTAAAACAGTCTAGAAATTTATGCCAGAGGCAGATGCCTACAGTGTTGCTTACACCCGAGAAGAAAAAAGCAGGAGGCATAAACTACTTTTACAATTTTACATTATTTCTGTGCCACATAACAGTTCTAAGAGGACAATGCTTCTGTGGTTTAGAGAGTAAAATTTCCCATGAATGGCTCCCTACTGGAAATCAATGCTTCTGTCTTTTCAACTTGCCAAAGCACAAGCTGACAAGATAGCGATAAGCAGAGGACCGGCGTGGGTTAAAACCAACTGTTTTGAGTTGTAGAAAGTAAATCATGTTAGTGGAAATAGCTTGACAGAGTTGTGAGACAATAGATGATCTTTCTCGAGTTGAATGACTGGGAAAAATATGCTTGGGAATATAGTTTTGAATTTCAACATCTGAATAAACGAGCCTATTCGAAGCAACGAACTGACTTCTATGGAAAAAATACTAATATACATTAAAATAAGAATCCGCTTCCCCATGAGAAATCCATTAGTACCAAACACAAATATGGCACAGGTATGCATATGATATTGCACCTTTAACAAGCAGCGTATTTGACTTGTGTATAAGCCAGCCAGCAGACCTAAATTCGGAAAGAGGTAATTTTATTCAGGCTGGGAAATGAAGAGGGCCCTTGCCATTTGTCTGTATGACTCACCCAGAGCTAACTCCCACAACCTGCTACAAAGGCAAGTCTGTGAGATATTTTGGCAGCATCGTGCAGGCAGGCTCATGTACATCACACACTCGCCACTTCTTTTCCTCCAACCAGATTTTTCCTGGGAGTGCAAATAAAGTTGACCTCATTTTAGTGCCGCTTTTCCAAACTGAAGAATTTTTCCAAACATTTTAAAGAAACCTGCCAGTTAAAAACACAGGTCCGCAACTGCAAAAAGAGAATGCAGAGCAATGTTTTGATGGGAGGGAAGGGAGGCACGTTTAAGTCTGTTTTGAAACAGAGAAATCTCAGGGCCTATTTAGCAACTACGGAGGAGGAGCAGGAGCTCTCTGGAGAGGGCTGCATCGTGACCAGCAGCAGCGCACTCTTCTCACCACCGTCTTCTGCTTCTATTCCGTTCAGAAAGGAAAGCTCAGATGGAATTTGTCACAGCACCATAAACACTTTCGGATTTGCAGAGCGATGCGGCAGAAAACCTGAACATCTTCGGTTCTTCATGGTATTCCCTAAGGGTAGCAAAAAAATCATCAAGAAAACAGGGGGAATAATTCAGGGTTAAAAAAAAAAGAAAGCCTGGATGAGGGCATTTTTATTTAAAGGGTGGGTGGGAGGGAGGGTGCCACAGAGCCACTGGTGACGGCAGTGGTATAAAGCTGCTGTCTGACGGCTGTCACTCACTGGGTTTCTGCAGGTACCAGCCTGAGCCATTTGTTTTTTACAGCAGCCACCGCTTTGTAAAATCTATGCCTGCTGCCCAGCCTTTTCTATCCTACACCCAGGGACCATAAACCAGACTAATTCTAAGAAATCTCTGCTGTACTTCCTTCCCCAGGCCTCATGACTGACACCAGGGTTTTGCTATTTTAGGAAAGCTTAAATGGTATGTTCCAAAATATGGAATTTTAAAAAACAAGGTAGAAGATGAACTCCTGACTGAACTTTCAGACAATGTCACCATTCTTTCCTCCTGGCGAGACGGGCACGCTTTCAGACCCATGCCCGCCCTGCCCCCTTTCCTAATGGCTCCGGTTGGAAACGCCGGAGGTGGTTTGCATTTATTTCCTTTTTCTCTCAGCAACTGCCAAGATGAGTCCGTCCAAGCAGCATTTGCCCAGAAAGGCCTTTGGTCAGCAACGGCTTAAACTTTCCATGCCACAGCTCGCGAGTGATGCAGACAAGCTGTTTCAATCACAACTCCTTTCCCTTCTGAGGCAGTGTGTGGCAACATACCAACTAAAGTGTGGATAAAAGGTAAACTCTGAATCCAGCCCTCGGAGACCAGCTCCAGCTGCGTAACGTATGCGTTTGATGCAAAGAGCAGATGAAAGTCAATATACTTTAATGAGCTCTGCTTTGAGATCTTGGTTTATTTGAACCTAAAAATCAAAGGAAAAGTTATTAACTGATGGAGGCTGTTTGCTTGCATGGATTAAATTAAGCAAAAACAAAACCCTTGCAAACCAAAACCCCTCTATGACATTTTATGAACACTTGCAACAGAAATGCTTACATTTTGTACTCTTTCAACGCTGTGGGCTCATCATCTGGCTGCTGATATGCATGCAAGATGCCTCCTAAAGACGTAAACTCCTCACAACGTTTATTAGAATCAGCCATGGGACTCAGGCTAACATTTTGGTAGGAACGGGCCCCGCTATTGTTCGGCACGCAGATCTCAACGCTCAGGAACAGCCGAGCTGCCAGGTCAGGAATGTGAGCCTTTATTGTGTGCACTGGGGTATCACATCAAGGGCGGACAGCCCTTGTATGGGACAATTTGTGGTCATCTGCCAAAAAGGTGGTGCTACCTCCTTGTTCAGAACTGAAGCAGGAGACAGGTACAAAGCGGCTACAAACGAGT
The DNA here is from genome assembly GCA_035590195.1 of Aviceda cuculoides. NCBI lineage: Eukaryota > Metazoa > Chordata > Aves > Accipitriformes > Accipitridae > Aviceda > Aviceda cuculoides. The sequence continues at coordinate 8,185,679 of JAVJGG010000007.1, forward strand.
GTTTGCTGAAACGACACGCATTATTTTTACGCTGTTTCCAACCTAAATGACGGGTAAATCCAAGAAAGCAACGGCTCAGCCCCGTACCAAATTATCTGGACACTGTTAGCAAAAGAACGAGCACAGCTCCCAGAGGCAACCAACCAAGGTTTGCGCAGCAGTCTCTGGGTTCTGCTTTGGGACCTTCCAAGCTTTTGGGGACAAGGTCTGGGATCACTGGGGAACACCTGGGAACCCCCTGAGAAACTTGAGGGTGCCGCTGTTGCTAGGTAAGAACAAGGTAAGGGGAGCCATAAGGCCGTGGGCCTGAGGAAGTTCCAGCAGCTTCTAACGAGCATCATCAGCTGTCCTTGATCCAGCATGCAGCCGCCCGCTAATTAGGGAGGGTCAAGCACCCTTTTAGCCAGTGCTTGGGCGAGGTCTATATAAGAGCCAGGCTCAAGGCACCACCAATAAATGCAGAAGTTTATGTTAAAGGCTGTTGTGAAGGGAGACCTGGCTTGATCTCCTCCAGTGTAAATAGCCTCAGATATGCTGGTGGCACACCACGGGGCAGCTCCCCCAGCAGATGTTGGAGCAGCTGCCCCTGCTAGGGTAGACGTTTTGATGCAGATAGAGCTTTGGGCGATGGGCACAGCCCTCCAAGCCCCAGGCCCTGCCTAGGGCCTCTCTCTGAGGCTGGGAGAGGTGGCCCTCTGTCCTGCAGGAGGTTTGTTGTCTTGGAGAAGCTGTGGTGGCAAGTGAAGGAGTTAGAGGAGGAAGTGAGCAGGCTGCGCAGCATCAGAGAAATTTCATGGGAGACGGACAGGATCTTCTCCAGAACTCAGTAGCTTGAAGAGGCTCTGCCCCCATCTGCAATACAGAAGTAGGCAGTGTCCACCCTTACCATTGAGGTAAGTGCAATCTCTGGAGAAGGTGAAGGATGGCAGTGGGTGACTTTTGGCACTAAAAGGAAATGTTTTGCCCTCCCTAAGGGCTTATAACTACAAAAGAGGTTCATCACACTCATTAAAGAGGAGCCAGATGGCCGTTGAAACAATGGGCCACCTGACCCTAAACCATGCAACACCTTTAGGAAGAAGGTGTGAGTGATTGTAATGGGTGATTCTGTGCTGCAGGGAACAGAGACATCCACCTGCCAACCTGACCTATTATCTGGAGAGGTTTGCTGCCTGCTGGGGGCCCAGATCTGGGATTTTGTAGAGGGACTGTCTGGGTTTGTCCAGGCTTCTGACTGCTACCCCTGCTGTTCTTATATGCGGGCATCAATGATACCACAAGGGGCAACCTGGAGAGTATCAAGTGACTACCGAGGTCTGGGGGGTGGTGGCCAAAGGCTTGGTGGCCCTGGTGATGTTCTCCTCAGTGCAGGTCAGTAGTCGGCTGCAGTACTGGTGTTGGTGACAGAGTTTTGGGTTCTACAACCATGGGATCCTGCTTGTGGAGCAGCATCTGCTTGGGAGGGATGGGATCCACTTAACCAAGCTGGGCAAAGGTATCTCTGCCAGTAGGATGGCTGACCTTCTAAGTAGGGCTTCACACTAGGCATGATGGTGCAGGGACAGATTTACCAGGAGCCCTGTGAAAGTGACGGATGGGGTTGGTGGGCAAAGGGCCTGGGGTGATATTATAGGAAGAGATTGCAAAATAAAAAAAATTAGGCTTAAGTAGGGTTACTTCCAGCATTTGCATGTAAGCAAGGACGTATCCATAAGGTACCATTATGGTTAAATTCCCCCCAAACCCGTTTTGGAAAATAAGCATGTTGGGGTGTTTCTCTGAAGTGAATGTATGCTTATGAACACAGTTTGGCAAGTAACATGTTGAGAGACCTGTGAGGAGTTGAAACACTACAATCTTGCTGGGATCACGGTGACGTGGTGGGATGGCTCCAGTGACCTGCAATGCTTGGAGTGTTGCAATGGAGGGATACAGGGGCTATAGGAAAGACACGCTGGAAAGAGGAGGATGGTGGAGTTCCCCTTCATGTGAGAGAACAGGTGGAATGTGTGGAGACTTGCCTGGGGATGGATGAGGAGCCAACTGAGAGCTTATGGGTGAGGATTAAAGAGAAAACAGATAAGGGTGACACTGTAGTGGGTGGAAAAACAAGTGCATGAGGCCTTCTACAGACAGGTGGAAGGAGCCTCATGTTTGCAGACCCTGGTCCTCCTGGAGGACTCCAACCATCCTGACATATGCAGGAGGGACAACACAGCAGAGCATAAGCAATCCAGGAGGTTCCTGGAGTGCACTGATAACATTTCCTGACCCAAGTGATAGAGAAGCTAAATGTGAGAGGTGTTCTGCAGGCCCTTATACTCTGCTATAAGGAGGGGCTTGCTGGGGACATGAAGGTCAAAGGCTGTCTTGGCTCAGTGACCATGGGATAGTGGAGTTCCAGATCCTGAGGGATAGGAGGAAGGCAATAATCAAGCTCACCACCTTGGGCTTCAGGTGAGCAAGCTTTGGCCTCTTCAAACATCTGCTTTGAAGGGTCCCATGGGGCAAGGCCCTGAAGGGAAGAGGGACTTGAAAATGCTGGTTAGTATTCAAGGATCACTTCCTTGGAACTCAAGAGTTGAATCCAAACCAATATCAAGTTGGGCAAAAATGCCAGGAGGCCTGTGTGGATAAGTAAGGAGCTCCTGCCAAAATTCAAACATAAAATGTAAGGATTACAGAGGGTGGGTAACCTGGGAGGAATAGAGAAACATTGACAAGCCAGGGATGAGGTTAGGGAAGCCAAAGCCCAGTTGGAATTCTATCTGGGAAGGGATGTCAAAGACAAGAGGGGCTTGAACAAGCGTATAGGTACCAAAGGGAAGGCCAGGGAAAATACGGGCATGCTACTGAAAGTAGTGGCTGAATGAGCAGACAGTGAGGTGGACTGAAAACTGGCTTAATGACTGCGTCCAGAGGGTGGTGATCAGTGGCACAAAGTCTAGCTGCCGGTGGTGACTAGTTGTACACCCCAGGGGTCAATACTGGGTCCAGTTCTGTTTAACATCTTCATTAATGATCTGGATGATGGGCCAGCAGGTACTCTTGGCAAGTTTGCAGGTGACACCTAATGATGAGGAGTGGCTGATATGCCAGAGGGTCACGCTGCCATCCAGAGGGACCTCGACATGCTGGAGAAATGGGCTGTCAGGAACCTCATGAAGGTTAAGTGCCAAGTCCTGCACCTGGGGAGGAACAACCCCAGGTACCAGTATATGCTGGGGGGGGCTGTGGCTGGAAAGCAGCTTTGCAGGACAGGCCTTTGGAGTCCTAGTAGACACGAAGATGACCACGAGCCAGCAGTGTACTCCTGTGGCACAGAAAGCTAATGGTATCCTGGGCTGCATTAGGAGTGTTGTCAGCAGATTGTGAGGCTGCATCTGAGTGTTGCGTCCAGTTCAGGGTTCCGCAGAATAAGAGAGACATGGACACACTGCAGACAGTCCAGTACAGGACCACTACTACGATGAAGGGACTGGAGCATCTCTCTACGAGGCAAGGCTGAGAGAGCTGGGGCTGTTCAGACTGGAAAGAGAAGGTTCAGGGGGGATCTTACCAATATACATAGATACCTGAAGGGAGGGTGCAAAGGAGATGGAGCCAGGCTCTTTTCCCTTGTGCCTAGTGCCAGGAGCAGAGATAATGGGCATGAACTGAAACACAGGAGGTTCCTTGTCAACACCATAATCCTGTCTTTACTGTGAGGGTGACAGAGCATTGGCAGAGATTGCCCAGAGAGGTTGTGGAGTGTCCATCCTTGGAGATATTGTAAAGGTGTGTGGGCATGGGACAGGGCAACTGGTTTTAAGTGGCCCTGCTTCACTGGGGGGTGTTGGACAAAATGACCTTCAGAGGTCTCTTCCAGCCCCAACCACTCTGTGATCTCATGGGCTTTAGGCTCAAAGGAGGACAGTTGTGAGAACTTGGGTGT
>JAVJGG010000007.1:8194295-8219681 GCA_035590195.1 Aviceda cuculoides
CGAGCGGGGTCCGGGCTCGGAGGCGGGTCCCTGCGGGCCCCGGGGTTATTTCGCCGCGCGCTGCAGTAGGAAGCGACGTCACCTTCCAGAGCAAAGCGGGCTGGGGAGGGCGGGGGGCACAAAATAAAACCTCTCCTTGGGTTAAAACCAGCCTAATCCTCAAAGCTTCACTGCAGGGCCTCACTGCTCCTGTGCATCGCGTCCCTGGCTTTCTGATTTCCCTTCTGTCCTGGTGATAAATTCAGAATGCCCAAACCTCTTGTACAACTGTCCTCAGGAATTTGGGTCTCTTTCTCCAGACTACCCCAAGAAAATTTTAAATTAAAAAAATAACACAGGAAAAAAAGAAAATAAGTACTCTGTAGCATTCTTAAATGACATTAAAAGGTGAAGTCAATTCTAAGCAATATAACCCCCCCCAGACTATGTACATAAAAAGATTTAAGATCTCTTGAAACATAAATATACAGTGTATAAATCCAGGTGTCACCTAAAAGGCTGAAGACGCAGAACTATTTCACAGACAAAAAGCAAACCAAACTCACCGCGCCAAGCGTAGACACACGGCCACGACATTTGGGGGTGTGTATCTGCAGGGAAGACACCGACCCATCTTGGTGGCGGTCCCTTGTATCCGCACACGGACCAGGGAAGGGTGCTAGTGGTTTCCAGGGAACGTAACATAACCATACGTACATGCCACATTCCTACACTCTATTTAGGGTGCGGGTGAGAGGTCGGGAAATGGGATTAGACCCTGAGTCCCCAATTATTTCCAGGCACGTGCTCTGCTGAAGCAGTTAAAGGAGCACCTCTAACTGGGATCCAGCAGGTTCTTTAATATTGCTCACCAACAGAGATACTTGGTATCTCTCAGTGCAGACTCAGAACACGCCGGCTGAAATTCTGCACCCTGTGCTTTAAGAGTTACCATGACTTTCATGGAAATAATACAGCCTTGATCAGGGTAAAAGACTAATGGAGGTCTTTAGCCCAATCTTAAAGAGGTTTGCTTTCTACAGCACGGGCACGCTACGACTCCGACATACATAAATAGGTACTAGTTACTGTAAAGTGACAATGCAGTGTCTTAATTATTCTAGCATTATCCTTTCTGCTGTTAGGGAAGATATGAGAGTGGTTAGGAGTTGTGGGGAGGAGAGCTGGTGTTTGACGGAGGCTGCAAGTGGAACAGGTCCAGCTCTAACTGGAAATATAGGTAGACAGCCAAAAGACACTTTTAGCTTTACTTGATACGCAGTTTTATGGCATGCAATAAAACTCCTAAGACAACACTTGATACAAAGCACACGGCATCTCCAGTCCCACTGCTGGTATCTCAAGAGAACAAGTAAAGCTAAGAGTCTGCTTGCGAGGGGAGGCCACGTGTGTGTGTGTGTACGGGGGGCGGGGGGAAGGACCGGGCAGGGAAACGTCCTGTTTTGCTGAAACCACGCTCTTCGGCAAACCTCCTTCCTTCTATCGCTGGCCAGCCTCCCGGATCCGGCAGGCCACCGCCGTGATGAGCGCTGCGCCCTTGCCGCTGCCGTCTTCCGACTGGAGGAAGGTCACTTCGCACTTCGGAGACAACTGCTTCACTGTTTCGTGCATGACGGTGGAGAAGCTGGGAGAGGCAAGGGAGAGATGCTGATTTAACTTGCCTGGGGCTGAAGCTGCCGGCCCCACAAACCGCTCGACACTTATCTTCATAGCTGCCTTCAGCAGAGTCCCACACAGTGCTACAGGCACAGAGGGGAAAGACGGATGGGGAGAGAGCTGCTGGGTAGGAGACACCGGAGAGCGTAAGTCCCCGTGCTTCAGCCCAAGTCCACAGTTAACACGACATAATCCTGCTCTTCCCTCCACTTAGGACTAAATCTAAGCCCTTCTCTAGTCCCACCAAGCCCTGAGAGCACTAATAAGCCTTAATCGCCCTGACCAGCCGCACCTGGGGGGATCTTCAGAGCCCTCCCTCTACCCATGGGCTCCTGAGCCCTATTTAAGCTCAGCCCTGTGCCCTTAGTCCTTATCTCAGCAACGTCATCCTAGCAGCACCAGCCTTCAGCTCAGGCATTGTCCTATTTTTGCTTGGCCGTGGGCCTTCTGGATCCAGATCATGGACCAACTTTTTGGTTTACACCTGCTTCATCCCCGTGATTTTGCCTGATGATCTGGACTCCTGGTTGAGCCTGGTCACCATCTCTGGGTCAGTCTGACCTTGGGTACTAGGGGACCAGGTCCTGGTGCCCCATCCTTTAGGGAGCAGCTGGCTCCTGCTGTGCCTTGACAGTTTAGATCATTCTAAAGAGTGAGACCTTAAAATAACTCCTCTCCTCTCCAACCACCCCTCGAAGCTCTTCACACCGGCTCTTCCTAAGCAACCCATCTGCCCAAGATGGGCAGGTGCACCGGCGTGAGCCTTCTTGGAAGACGACCGGGCACCACCGAGCAACTCACTGAGGGTGCAGCTTGTAGAGGGTCCCATCCACGCCGACCGTGACCTTGAGGAAGTCCAGCCCGCGGTTCTCCCGGATCTTGTCCACCACAGCTGCCATGCCAGCCCCGCAGAGCTGAGCTGCCCGCCGGGCCACCACCGTGCACACCTCCTTCACGATGATGCTGTCGTCGCACGTGGTCTCCAGGCCGAGGTGCTGGAGGATGGAGCGGACCTGGAGCAGGGCCAGGCAGTCGCTGGGGAGGACACGAGGGCCAGGCAGCGTTAGGAGATGGAGCAACTTGGACGCGTGGCTTCCTCTTTCTTATCTACCTCCTGCAGAGCCCCGTGACTTGCGGCTTGGGGGACACTGACTGGAGGGGCTCTACAGCTCCCCTCTAACCTCAGCTTCCAGACCTGGATGTGGCTCTGGTGTCACATCCTCATCGGTGCGGCTATCTCAGGACAAAGCCATTGACTGGAAGCAAGGCAGCTATTTAATCTGTGGCCCCTCTCTGCCCAGGGCAGAGGATAAGAGGCATCTGTGTTGGCAACCCCAGACGGTTTCCTTGTCTCTCAACACGGGCGCTATCAGAACCACGTGGATTTTGCTGACTTATCAGCATTGTACCACCCTGTGTCATCCTGGCTCCAGACCGAGTGCTTGGGACTTCTCCCACAAGCCCTGGGAACGCTCTCCCCAAAGTACAGCTCTGCTCTGACCTGCAGCTGTAAGGCCAGTCCTCACCCCGCCTGTTGGAGCTCACCTTTCTATCTGGGACAGGAACTTGGTCTCGAAGATCCCTCTGGTCTTCAGCCTCTCTGAGATCCGTCCCCGGAAGAGCAGCCCTCGCTTGGTGAAATCCATCAGAATGTTTCGGACGATCTCCCCCAGGTACATCCCGCTGATCATCTTCTCAAACCTGGGAAGGAGAGGGCAAGGCTGGACATCAGGACGAGAAGGGACACTGGGTCTGGACTGGGATCCCAGCTCTGCCAGATGCCTTTGACGCAAACCCCTGGCCTGACGCTCCGGAGCAAGTCCAGCAGCGCGGTCCCCACTCTGCGGGCAGGGGACGAGGGACGCATCGGTGCGTTGCGAAGCCGGGCTCTGCCCTGCTCGTCATCATCCAGAGGCTGGTGGGGCACCACTGAACCGTTCCTGGACACCCGGCCCCACCACGGGTCCCTTCCCAGCCCCGCCAAAGCCACCACGTGTGGCGGTGCGTTTCTTTCCCCCTCTCCGGGCCGATTGACGAGCTTGGGAAGGCTCGCTAAGCCTTCGCCCAAGTGTAATGAGTCGGGCAGGTGAGCGGCCCTCGGCTGTGCCAGGAACAATTACAGAGCGAAGACAGGGAGATACGCCGCGCGTCCCAAGGAGTCCTGCTGCTCGGCCAAGGCGGAGGGATGGGAGCAGGGACAGGCAGTTTTCTCTCATAACAACCACGAGACATTACAGTCCTCCCTTGACAACCCTGGAGCATCCCGAATCTATGTTTCGAGTTATTCACCAACAGTCTCAGAATTTTCCAGCACAGCTGGGATTCTAGCAATTTCTTAATGACGAAAGTCAATCATCTCCTAAACCCACCAACAGCGGTGCTGAGTGAGGCCCTTTGAGCTCTCCTGGACCGCAGCGGGCTGCCACCGGCAGCTCCCTCCGAGTGGGACGCCTCTCGGAGCTCACAAACTTTCTGGTTTGAGAAAATCAGAGGTCTCTTGCTGAAAGCCGACACAACCTGGGCTGATTCTCTCCGTTCCTTGAGGCTCGTCCCTTCGCCCGTTGAGACAAATGCTGAAGCATTCGATGTGAATATTTTCACTGACCTCGAGGGGAATTTTTAACAGGTATACCGCTTCCTACTCTCTTTTGTGTGTTTCTCTTAGTGTCTTTACGCATGCATTTGTACTAACCTGAATAGACCATAGTAAGTTATAGCAAGTATATTATAAGATATGTTGTAAGTTAATACTTTCAAATTCATACTTAATTTACTGTCATGATTTTTACTCAACTGTGAATGAATTTTAGGCTGCTGTTATACTCATAATCCCTTTAGACATAAACCGTTGCTCAAGTCTGGGACTAGGAGTTGATCCAGCTGCACCTAGACTCCGACTGGAATTTAGAAAGCAAGGGGGTCTTCTCTGAACCTCGTGACTTGACGGGAGGGTCTTAATTACCCTTTCCCACATTCCCTTTCACCCTATTATGTTTTCAGTCCCTACATAGATAAGTTTAGTTGGATTCTGATTTAATTTTCCTGTGTGCGTTTTATCCGTCTACTAAGTAATAGAGTGAACCTTGCCAACGAATTCTGTGAAGTCGCGCTTCTGCACAAAATTCTATTAAATCATCTTTCTATTGCTAATACAATTGGAGGTGATTCTCTAAGCGACCCGAACCCCTCTCTCATTTCTATTTCCCCCGCGACACCACGTACCTTTGCTTCCCAGGGTTGAGAGACAGCTCATCCACCGCCGTGTCGAACTCTGTCCGTATGTCATCCAAGCACCCGTTGTCACCGAAGGCCCCCCACTCCATGTTGATGCACATCCTGCCCTCCTCCCCTTCCACCAGCTCCACGTTCCTCATCTCCTCCATGTAACAGGCGTTGCTGCCTGTGCCTGCAGAGAGAGAAGCATCTTTCAACGGGGCTGTCGGAGAAGCGGGGCGCGGAGGCAAGATACAGGCCCTCAGACAGCTTCTGGAGCCAGGAGCACCCCGCGGGGCCGGGTTTGGGACGGCGGGCGGAGGAACTCCGTAAGAAAGTTTCAGTCCTCACCGACTATCAGCCCAACTTCGCAATAAGGGTCTTCGTACCCACAGGTCATCATGGTGCCAACTGTGTCATTTACCACCGCGACCACGTCCAGGTCGAATTCCTGCAGAGGGATGGGATTGCGCGGGTAGTCCTGAAGGACGCAGCTTGCTACGTCTGCTCCCGCAATTGGGAAAGGACCTGTCTGCTGAGCATGGGAGTCCTCCTGGCACCCACAGGCTTCCTGCAGCCCCACGCGTCTGCAGGTGGACGCTCAGAGCTCAAGACACAACTGCAGAGGAGCTGGCACACAGGGACAGCCCTGCCAGAACCAGCCCCCAGGGCAGGAGCTTTTGGTGGTCTGCACTGGGGAGACTGGCATGGTGTCCTCCTAACTCACAGGGAGACAAGTCTGCTCCAGCCCTGGCCAGAAGCCAGCGTTTAGCTCCAGGGTCTGAAAATCCAACCTGTAGCGATGACTAAGGGTGGCTGTTAAAATTCAGACACCCATTAGCCCTGGGCTCAGCCCACTAATTTGCTTTACAGGCCAATTAAAGATGCCAAAGACAGCCGGGATGTGGGAGCAAGCAGCCAGCTTCTCGCAGCCACGTGGATACTCACCTCTCTCCTGTGAATTGCCTCCTTCAGCAGGTTCACCACATCTTCTCCTTCACAGCCAGTTGCCTTGAAACCTTTTGTCCACTTCAGGAGAATCCCCTGTTGCGGGAAAAAAACCCCGCAGTGAATCACCCAGGCTGCGGGGCGGGAGCGACAGCAACCCCACGTCCAGCGGCTGCCGGCGGGCGCTGCCCGGAGCGCCGGGGTCGGCTCCTCCCGCCCGGAGGACGCCTCAGCCGGGCTGTCGGCGGGGCTCAGGGGGTCTGCGCGTGCTGTGATGCAGCGAGGGGGCTTTTCAGAAGCACCGCCAGCTCCGAGCTCCTGCCTTCCCCCTCTCCTGGGCCTCTCTCTGACCTGCCACGCGGTCAGCGGTGCTGGTACAGAGTTTCCAGCCTGTTTTGGCTTTCCAGCCGGCCCTGGGTACCGGACGCGCCTGCTGCCACGCGGGTTGGGGTTACCTCATCCAGGTTGTTCTGCTGGCAAGGGAAGGAGAATGTGAATCCAAGCGGGAGCGACACGCCTTTCATGCCCATGTATTCCAGGAAGTCGGAGATGCAGTGGACGATGTGGTCGAAGAGCTGGGTGCGCAAAGCCAAAAGGAGAAGTTACCATCGCAGAAAGACGCTCAGCTGGACGCCAGCCCGCCTGACCTACTGGAGATGTTGATCCATTCCCAAGCCAACAGGGCTCTGAACAGACCAGGGGGCTGTTCAGCTGCGCTGTGTGAGGTGAGCAAGCCCGAAACAGCTCCTCTTTCATCCTCTTCCCCACAAACGGCGCGGTCGTTTCGCTGTGATACCTCCACCCTGCAGGTCCCGTACTGCGCCCCGAAGGGAAGGAGGGGCTAGCGGGGAGGTGAGCAGCTTCCCAGGGGTGACAAGGAGTCCGGTCACTCTGCAAGGTGTCCCCAGAGCCCGTCTGCTAGAAACACTCCCCAGTCCCTGAGCACTGCCTGGAGTGGTTTGCAAAACTCTTTCCATCTGCAAATAAGACTCTGGAGACGTCTCTCACTGCTTGTGTTGTGGTTTCTCTAGCTGGGAAACAGGGATGATGCTTATCTGCCCTTGCGGAGTGTGTGGGATTCCGGGAAGTTCAGTGATGTCTGAGACTAATGCAATTTCTAACTTAAAAACCAGTCTCAAGCTTCCTAAAGCACATTGCAAACTCCCGAGCCTTGGGCAGAACTCGCTGCTCTAAAGGCAGGAGAGCACCAGCCTTCTCCACTCCTGGTTTTGCACACTGGAAAGCAGAGCAAGGCAAAAAGAGTTCCTCTGGTCAGCCAGCACTACTGCCTGCCACTTCTGCTGCCAGGGAAGATGCCCCAGTTTTCCACCTCCAGCTGCCCATCCTCACCTCCTCTCCCGTCCCCTGCATGATCTCCACTGGGATGGAGTAGATCTTGTTGTGCATCTCGACACCACGCCTCATCCCGTTCCTGATGCGCACCAGCAGCACACGGAAATTGGTACCGCCCAGGTCCAGGGCAAGGAAATCTCCTTTTTCTGAAACCCAAGAGAGAATCGTTAGGAGAGAGATCCCGACAAGGGGCATCCTGAATGTAGCACAAAGCTGATCCAAATCTGCCCTCTTCCTGGGAGCAGACCAGAAACCAAGACGTGGCTGGGAATGGAGAAGAGCAGGTACACGTAGGAACGTGATGGAGAGGTTTGCTCCGGACTTGGGGAGATCCCAGGGCTTCAAGCCAAGGGCAGGCGCACACCCAAGCCACTGACAGAACTGGGAGCACAACCCAGGACAATGGCGGTGAGAAACCTGGGGCAGTGAAAACCACAGTGAAAGCCAGGCTTTGTGTTAAGTCAAGTGCAGAACGTCCCGGAGGCTCAGCTGCTTTTCCCAGTATCATACTGGAGGCTAAAAAGCTTTGCGCCACTCCCACCACGAACAGGGATCTGGCCATGGCAAAGGTCCCATCCCTTCCCGAAGCGGTGCAGATGTTGGGACTAGCGACGCTGGCTCTTTGCCCTACGCAGGACATACGTGGGCTTAGACACAAGGTACCTCACCTGTCCCATCTGGAGTTGAGCACACGTAGGTGGGAAGCATTTTCACCGCTGCCTCTGCGTGCGTCTCCTTGCCCAGCCCCTTCTCCATCTCTATCCTCATCCTCTGCTTCACCTCCAGGAGCTGCTCGTGGCTCAGCTTGAGCGCCTCCAAAATCTTCTGCCGTGCCTTGTGCTGGGCGGCCAGCCTGTAGGCCACCGCCGTCACCATGGCTGCCCCTTTGCCACTTCCATCTTCTGACCTCACGAAACGGATCTCGCAGTCCGGCAGCAGCTTCCGCACTGTCTTATGGAGGCGCCGGGCAAACCTACGGAGGAGGAAAGAGGACCTGAGTATGCCACCGCAGGTGATGTGACCTCTGGGGTCGTAAACGACCGGGGCCCCTTTGCGATCCAAATAGAGGTGCCCGGGGGAACATTTGGAGATGCTCTGCTTGTGCCAAGCTTTATCCGCTGCCGGCGGGAACAGGTTTGCGCTCTCTCACCCTCTCTCTCCCCACCGGCCTTGCCTATCTTCGTGGACTCACTGAGGATGCTTCTTGTAGACGGAGCCATCCACGCCGACCGTGGACCGCAGCCGGTCCACCCCCTTGTTCTCCTTGATGCGTCGCAGCACAGCTGCCAGGGTGGCCCCGCACAGGTTGGCCGAGCGGGTGGAGACGATCTGGCAGATGCGGTGGGTGGCCACGCAGTCTTCATGAGATGGCTCCAGGCCCAGCTTGGTGAGGATCTCGTGGGCTTTCTGCAGTCCTTCTTTCTCCCTGCACATCAAAGAACAAAAAAGGATTCATGCCTGGAAATCCAGCTTTTGCCGTCTGAAGTGCCCTGGTTTGCTCAGTCGCTGGATAGCCCTGTGATGGGTCCTCTTTTCCCCCAGCACAGATGTCAGGAGATGGGCTGGGACCCCAGGAAACTGTCCGGATCCTACTTACTTCTCAATAGCAGAGACGTATCTGGTCTCGAAGTGGCCGGTAGTGAGCAGATCTGGTGTGAGCCTTCCTCCAAACAAGAGCCCTTCCTTGGCCATCTTCACCAGGATGAGTCTGACCAGCTCTCCCATGTACATCCCGCTGATCATCTTCTCAAACCTGCCAACAGGGAAGCACGAGATGCATTTGTTTGGCTGTGTGTGCCGTGAGGTGGCCACAGGTTGACCCTAAAAAACACTTGGCAGCCTTCCAGGCCCAAATGCAATCTGGGTAGTCTCTTTCCAGAGTAGTTTATCCCATCACTGAGAAAATAAAGCCATGTTGACATAACCATCGTTCTGCAAGAAGAACTTGTGGCTACATGGAGGGGGTCTGTCAGTTTGCAGAGACTCCCCCAAATCCCACCCATGCTGCCAGAAGCCATTTGGGGAATGGGAGATCTGTAGGATTTGGATGCGGACATTAGGTGGTGGTGTTTGCCTTGGCTGGCAGATAACTTCATTGGTGGGAGAAAGAAACAGAAATCAACACATTCAAGTGAAAGGCTCATGAGGGAAGCAAGTGTTGAGCGGTTCAGTTGGGTGTACCAACCCAAACTTGTGATACAGTCCCTATTTGCATCGGTGGAGCTGGCACGGCAGAGGACGTGGTGACCTAGTTAACTAGGACGACCTCTTCGGTCCCACTAACGCCAGCGCAATGGGAGGACGGACAACGCAAAGCAAACCCCGAGCCTGAGCCGAAGCCAAGAATCTGCTTACAATTGTTTGCCAGGGTTGAGCGAGCCCATGTCTATCTCGCGGTCGAACTCTGTCCGGATGTCGTTGAGCACGCCGTCGTCACCGAAGGCCCCCCACTCCATGTTGATGCACATCCGACCTTCGTCCCCTTCCACCAGGTCAATGTGCCTCATCTCCTCCATGTAACAGGCGTTGGTACCGGTACCTGAGCCAAGCGGGGGGACACGGTGAGAGAGGATGCTGCCTTTCCCTTATTCCCCATAATTACCAACCGCCAAATGCACCATAGAAAGCAAAGATGGAAGAAAGCGAACACTGGGCAATGCTGGTTTTCTAACATCGCTATCCCCTTTCTTTTTCCCCCAAAAGACCCTGAAACCCGCAAGAAATGCGATCTCCTTCTGGAGTTCACGCAGAGGTGGACCCCAATTCTCCCCCCCTTGCTGCAGCTCACCAACAATGAGGCCAACTTCACAGTTATGATCATCGTAGCCACAGGTCATCATGGTCCCAACGGTGTCGTTCACCACAGCCACGATGTCAATGTCAAAGTCCTGAGATGGTGGAGAGGAGAGCGATTGAGTCGGCGTGGCCAAACCAGACTGAAACACCTCTGCTGTCACGGTGGGGCCTTAAGCGTCTTGTCCCACCCCCCCAGGAGGTGACAGACCTGCCCAACTTCTTACCCCTCTTTTCTTGATGGACTTGCGCAGCATCGACACCACGTCTTTCCCCTCCACGCTGCTGCATTTGAATCCCTTCGTCCACGTAACGAGGATGCTCTGCGGAGAAACAGCAAGAAGGAACGCTCGGAGGACAGACCCACCAAGCCACGTGTCTCAAGGGCTCCCCGGTGCAAGGCAAGGGCTGGACGGACACACAGGTCAGTCCTTCCCTATTACCAGCTTGCGAGCTGTGGTATCAGCAATAATTTCCGTGTATCTGCGCAGATAAATTTTATGGCCACGAAATAGCACAGAGGTTGCTCGTTGCTCCTGCCAGCAGGAGGGAATGTGATTCCAGTGACTGGGTTTTATGGAGCCCTGGAGCAAAACCTGTTCCCAAGCCTATGGAGAGATCCTTGACCCATCCCTGCAGGATGGGGGTCTCACCATCCCCTGTGGCTGGAGACATCAGGTGTGTCCCCACCCAGCAGAGCCATCGCAGTCACCTGGCCGGAGGCTGAGCTGAGCCTTGGGGGAAGGGAAAGGACTCGATCGCATCCAAAATCTCCAGCCCTGGAGCCCCAGATGCCTTAGTGAGGCAAACAGCCGCCCTGCCTGACAGATGGGGAAACTGAGGCACGGAGAGAAGCAAAGCAGAACAGGTCACTGGGGACAGATGCTTCCTCTCTCAGCTTTTTTTTTTTTTTTTTTTTTTTTTTACAGCCCCTGCTTCTACCACGAGGAAAGCGTTAATCTTCTTCCTCATTACTTTTGCTGAATCGCTCAGGCACAAGAGCACGACTTGCCCCATCCCTGGTACAAAATGCCGCTGCCTTCCCCACCCAGGGAGGACGTGCCGGATCGCCAGCACGCCATGGAGCCGCCCTCCTTTTCCGATCCTGCCTGGGAAGCCGGGTGAGATAAGGGCAAGGAAAGCACCCGCGCCCCCCCCCCCCAAAGTGACACTGTGGCAGCAGGCAGGTTAAAGCTTTAAAGTTTCGTTTAAAACGCTCGCGAAACAAGGAGCGGAGGCGTTTATTTACAAACGGCCTTCTTGAGGGGACGCTCGGCAAAGGCGTCGAGTTGCGGCTGTTTTTACGGCCGAGGCGTCTCTCCCGGCCCGTGTCGGCGGGGACAGAGCTCCGGGTCCCCGCTGGAGTTGCCGTTATTTACCGCCGTGCGAGACCCAAGCGGGAACTGACCCTTTACTTGCTTTATTTATTTACTGAAGCTTTTGCCCAGCACAAAGGCCTGCAGCAGGAGGGGCTCACTGTCTTTTTTCTTCTCTTTTCCAGATGGCAGGCTCTGTCTGGCAGTCCCACTGACATAGCAGGAGACAGATGCTTGAAGTGCCAGGGAAGCCGAGAGGTTTTCTCAAGCTCCGTTTATTCCTTTTGTCCGTTTGACTTAAGAACTGAACAACTAAACTTGTGAGTGTTCAGGTTTTTTGTAACATAAGTTGTTTTTTTTTTTTTTTCTTCCCCCGGAGGGGGCTGGGTGTGTGGTACAAGGCTGTACAGTAAAGACCAGGAACTGAATAAATACTTTGCATGAAAATCGTGGTGCTGTGAAGATGAGTGGCAAAACCTTGCTGTACCACTAGAGGTTGAAATTAACAGATAAAAGCAAGAAGTTCAGAGCAAAGGCAACTCAGTTTCTTTAAACTCCTTCCAGTATCTGTAGTTATTAGCTGTTTAGACAGCACACAAAGGAGGATTTCCTCTAGAGATAATAAGCACAGTGACATAAATCAAGTGTAGAGAGAGCATAGAATTTTCTTCTGTTTATGTCCTGACAAATTAACTCTGAATCAGTTTGCTAAAAATTCATCTGTTGCGTGCTTTTTTTAACCCTTCCTCTAGTAACTCTCGGGCCACACTTACAAGACTGAAATGAAAGGCTCTTTTTTTGCTGCAGCGACCAAAATTCTCTCTGCATAGGGTGAACTGCTCTTTGAATCCAAGCTTGCTGTGTGCTGCTCCCTTGCGTTTTTCTTGCTTTTTGTCTTGAAGTAGGATATGCCTTTTAGAACCAAGAAGGTGCAGAGCAAGGCAAGTCCCACTGGAGTTTTATGTAGCTTTCCCAAGTTTCATTCTAATTCTTCTGGGTCTCATTGTTTAAGAAGTCTGTAAAGGCGTTAAGGTTTTCCAAAATCGGTTGGCCCACTGGTAGTTTGTGGCACTGACCAAGTGAATATAATTGAGCTGATGCTTCTAGCTGGGAAATTGTTACTGGAGGTCTGACGGACACTGTCCCGAGATTGTTCTGCTCCTGCAGTTACAGCAGTTCTTGCATATTCTGACTATTTGCTCAAGGGATTTCCATCAGGGCCCTTCCCAGAACATTTCGCGTGTCAGCGCTAGGAGCCCGAGGCAGGGTGGCACATCCTCAGACCGAGAGACTGTGGAATCAATGGCAGGAACCTCTAGTGCTAACATACCGCAAGAGAGTTCCTTTTATTTGTCTTGTGCTGAATATGCCCTCAGCTGCATACGTAGGATTACAGTCCTTTGTCCTCAGTAACAGTAGGAAGGGACAGTTGAGGCGGCACCCAGGCGAGTTGAAAGTAGCGCAATAAAGTGTTCAGCTACTGGATCAATACTCCTTCCGAAGGAAATCCTGGAGACTGAGGAGTGGGTCGCCAGGCACAGGAGGGACCTCAGAGCAGGTCATCCTAGGAAGGTGTTGAGCTGAAGGCGAGGTCTCCCAGGACCGCTTCAGGCCTCTCTAGGAGGTAGCCTGGGTCTGGGCGCAACCGCCCAGGGGTCGAAATAGCAGCACAGTTGTACAAACTCCGAGAAGAAAAGATACAGCGTGTGCCCAGAGCAGCTGAGGGTTATGGTGGGCAGGCTGCCATAAGTAAGTGGCTGCCAAGGCCAAGGGATTTAGAGAGACTGCTGGGAAAGAGACGGATGCAACCAGCAAGAACTATTATGTGTTTGGGCTTGTGGCCCAGGGAGAAAGCAAAAGAGGTGATATTAAACCTAGCAGAAAAATTAACCTGGTGAATGTAATGAAGCGCACCTGGAGGAAGGCCGTTGCACCATTACAAGCAGGTGTTCCGCATGCAGGGACTTGACGGGCTGTACTAAACTGTGATGCCTTGCAACAGTATAGAGACCCCCAAGTGCCGTGTCAGCCAAGGAAGAAGTGCACGTCAGTAGCAGGGAGAAGGCCTCGTCATCCAGGTGGGGGGAAATGAAGCGCCTCTATTTTAAGGAGTCTTGACAGGACAACCGCATTGTCACAAGCAGCAGGTACAGCGGACAAAATGAAATGTGTCGCAGCCTGGCTCCCGAGACAGTGTGACAACATGCAAGTGTAGCTACGCAGCTGGCCACTGCCTTAGCGCAGACTGGGCTCTAGGGAGGTGATAAACCAGTAAATATTAGGCTGATAAGAGAGCCACGTTAGTGGAAACGAGAAAATCCCACATATTAGACATTTGTAGTACCTGCCTTTCAGCTTATGCAATGCCTGCTTTTTCTGCCACTGAGTGGAGAGAAAGAAGAGACCCTGTAAGACTCATAGTCAAATCCCAATATGTGGAAAAGGGAAGGACACATATCTTAGCAGCAGACATTTCCATCTGCACTGTTCAAACACCCTTCAGAGGGGAAAAGCAGATGGTCTTGTGGTGTGGCTCTGTGTTCTCCTTTGGAGACCCAAGCGCTATTCACTGCGTGACTTTTGACCAGTTAGTTAAACCCACAGATGCAAAGGTTAATACTAATTTTCATATTCACTCAACTTAAGTGCACGCAAAGTCCAGCACGGGCAAGCAAGCTTGATGAGTTCAAATACGTCTGCAGACAACAGCTTCAGAACAAGGATAAATTTACCCTCCTGTCAGGTTGGTTGTGAGGCTAAATTAAAGTATTTTGTAAGGCATTTGAATATCCCGAGGGGCTAGAGACATGCAAACTTTTAATAATAATTGCTGTTTGGATTTAGCTGGTCAAGTTCAGTCTAGTGTGGCAGAGTAAGTAGTTATTACTCGGTTTGTGCTTTGACTCCAACCGTTATATAACTTACCTATATTTACTGCTAACCTGAGATCTTTAAAATAGCAAGCAAGTTTTGATCAGCCCAGAGAAGGCAATACTGATGTTGGTTTAAAGAACAAAACACACAAAACCCTAAAAAAAAATTAATGAAAAAGTCCTATTGTTCTTTTCCAAACCGATCTCAGACATAAAATTCGGTGAGCAGCAGAGCTCTCGTTGGAAGTCACGTTCATCAGGAGAGAGGAAGGGCCTGGAGCATCTCCGCTGCCTGCCTGTAGGCAGGCCAAGCTTGGGCTGTTGGTAGAGGAAACCCTCACAGAGGCATCTGAGTGCTTATTGAAGCAACCAGGAGAGATATGTATGCTGATAGCAGTGAAGAAATATTATGGTGAGGCTTATTCAGGGCTTAGAAAGACTTCTTTTCTTGGAGGGAACCTCTTTTTTTCGAAGACGGGAATGAAACAGACCCTCAGGAAGCGATTTTTCAAAAGCTGCTAAGAGAGTTACGCTCCATTTTCTTTGTCTAGAGGCAGAGTTTGCAAAACAATATTGTGGAATATTGGGAAGCAACAGGAGAAAACAAGGAGAATTTTAAAAAATAGTTTACGGTAAAATTACCTGGCAAGACTTCGCGCAGCTTCCTGGGAGTAAGTCCTCATCGAATAAAAATCACTGGAACATAGGAACTCGCGAAGAGGAATGAAATGGGCTTGAGCACTGAACTGTCTCTGACCTCTGTGAAAACTGAAATGTCCAAAATCGCTAGTTATTTTTGCAAATCTTATCCTTTCTGTGTGATGAATCCATCAATGGAATGCTAATTTTCCAAGTAAGTAGTGTGGAAGCCGGTACATACACATTGTAAGACTGTTCTACCTTATAAGTACATTAGCTATGCTTGTTCTTACAGACAATAATTAATTGCCCTTTGAAAAAAAATAGTAGTCTAGTATTGCTGAAGTATGTGGCAAAGAAAAAAAAGAAACTACATGAAGGCTCCTTCATTTCTTTCAGCTTAAAATGTAGACTTCCACTGCAGCTGGACAGACAAACCCTGGCTTCAGTTTCACAAGTAGAATTCAGCTGTTCCATGCATGAAACTGAAGCTAAATTATTGTCCTGGCATGGAACAGGAAGAACCATCTGGCTGGTAAGAGAGACTAGTAGCAAGCAAGCCCCCTTTCCAAAGTACTGTACATTGGTTCACTTTTTCCAAAACAGATGAGAAAAATGCAACATAATTTCCCAGTCCAAATACTTGTCAGCTTTAGGAAAAAAAAAAAGTTTAACAAAAAAATAAAATAGCTTGCACGCTAATTGTCTCAGATACCTAAATCCTTTTTTTAATAAAGGTAGCAGAAAGAGCAGCCGTGGCTGCATGTAGCATGCACAGTCAACGAATTGTGCAACTGTGCAGTCAGTTCCATCTATTTTAAATCAATTGTCAGTTTTAGTGCTCTCCCTTATCAGAAGCTATCACCTGTCATGCAGGGAGAGGCAGTCTCTCAGGTACGTAACCACTTGCTTTTGGCTGTAAGTCTTCAGAATCGCATTTTAAAAGAAATCCATTGATATTAGAAATCATCCTAAGCTGAATCACAGGAGTGCCAGATCAAGTGTGACTTCTTCATGGCCTCTTAGGACTTCATAGCTGTTATTACGCTGCTTTCCGACAGTCCCTCACAACTTCTTCCCAACAGCAGGAATATAAATTATTTACTAGGGAAACAAACCCTGCTATCTGAGCTGAAGAAGATTCCCTTACTATCTGTTCCCACCACAGAGCTTCTTGAAACACTGAGACACACTTCTGCTTTCATCCAGAACAGCGAAACACATGTTTACGTTTAGCAAATGAAGTACGTCTTTCACATTCAGTGATTGATTTGGAGGCGAACTGCAGGCACCAAATAAACCTTTTTACCTGATTTATTTTCACTAAATAAACAGCCCATAATGTAATTTTCTCAACCAGAACAGATATTTTCTGTCGTTTGCTTTGCTATTTGGAAAATATTCTAATCTATTCCATTTAACTTGGTAATAGTAAAACCTCCAGACTGTGTCCCTCGCCCTAGGGATCGCACCTGTAAATCAATCGTTCTTCCTAGAAAATGGATAACTAGTCAGAAACGCATGTTGCAACACGCGAGAACACCGACAGAAATGTATCTCTTCCTCTACAGCATTTCCAATTTTGCCCTTTTAGTATTGGTAGCGTGAATGATACAGTGGAACAGCTAGCTGATAGTAGTATTTCATGCACATTTCTCCTTAATTTTCTTTCATATGTATAATCTATATGCCTGAATCCAAATTGCTGTAGGGAAAAAAATCCATCTTAGTTTAACCGTCTGTATGCAAACCTTTTTGACCTGCCTTTCTAAAGGATAAAGTGGTGCCAGATTTTCAAAAAACTCTTTTCAAATAGTCATCATCTGCCATTAAGTTCAATTCTTGTATAATTTGATCTGAAGAGATGTGTTTTCTTGAATCGCTTTCTAAACTACAATATAATTTCTTATGGCCTTTCTTAATAGTGCTAGAAGCAAAGCAGTGGTAATACGGCAGTACAGGAGAAGCAGAAAATTACCTACTTTCACAATCCAAGATCAACAGGTAAATGGGCATTATAAATGCAAAGGTGTTAACTGCAATAAATAGTCATAAAATTGAAGAATAACTGAGGTTGGAAGGGACTTCTGGAAGTTTTCTAGGCCCAGCTCCTGCTCAGAGCAGGGCTAATTTCCGAGTTAAATGAGGTCGAACAGTTTTCCACATTGCATGTGACAAAGACGATGGGTAAGTGCATGGCAATGGACATCAAGGTAAACTGAGGCAACAACAGCCGTCTACTCTTAAGCATACCTACTCCAAACAGGCCTTCAGCTAAAGCATCTTTATCACGGTCTTCAGGAAGGGGGAAAACGTGAGTAAGACTACCTTAAAAACTCATTCTCTCTGACTCACTTAATATAGGTTTTCTTACATTTTTCCCTTCCAGAATATAAAAATTCCTTTCTTTTTGCCATGTGACTACTTAAAGGCAGTTCACATTAACTACCTGACTGTGGTTATACTTCACTGTAGACATCATTATCTATAATTGCATATTTTATGTCCTGGAGAGCTCATATCAGCATTGTAGGAGTTTATAATCTAGCAAAATGTATAGTATTTCTGTGACACTTGTATACATGCCTTTTTAAATGGATAATTTGCTGCCCAGTAACACAGTGACTTGCACTTTTCTGCGTGTGGGTAAGTGGGTGAGGATCACATGTGCTGACGCTCTTTTGGATAGAAGGAAGGTTGCAGATTTTACAAAAGCGATATATGCTCCCGTTTGCTAAAAATCACCTGGCACGTCAAGTGGATACAACAGTCCTGTTTCCTGTCCTCGCTCTGGAATCCTTGCTGCTAGGGCCTGGCTTTTCTTCCACTGAAGGAGATGGCAGCTTTGCCATGGGCTGCTGTGACAGCAGGAGGAGAGCAGACACAGATTAGGCAAGGTGTTGGAGGATTTTCTGCACGTTTTCTTAAGTATTTAGGGAACCGTATGATAGGTGATCCTAAATGCAAGGTTAGGCTGTTTGAACTCTTGAGTTCGACCCAGATATTTCCAGACAGGCAGAGCTACCTACTGGCTGTACATCTGAGAAAGTACATCTGAATTATTTCTTGCGGCAAGTATCAAGAGTATGTTAGTGAACTGTGCCTGGATATGGTAGCTTAAGATAGGACTATGCTGGAAATGTTCCTGCAGCTGTTACTTGGAAAACATCTGTGGCACTGTGCACAGAAATTTGTACATCTCTGTTCATACTAGCGTAAAGCAATTAATCTTGTGAAACAAAGTATAGATTATTACTGGGAAATATGAGAAGGACATCATGCACCAGTGGACATGAAATGACTGAAGGTAGTTATCGCTTGGAAAGAAAGGAAAAAAAATGGAGTATTCCATTTCTGGCACGGGAGATAGAATAAGATCGGCAGACTCTGCAAGACTTCCAGAACTCCCAACTGCTAGTTATTTCAGTGAGAACAATCAATCCACTAGACTTGAGGGGTGAAATTTTTCACATTTACAGTCGGAAAAAACTTCCATCTGTGATAATTTGTGACAGTCTGTGTTTGTATAGTCTGTTAAAGGAAGAATATACAGGTTGACATGACTTCTTATTTACAGTTAATGGTTATCCCTATGCAAAGTATAAAAGACATTGCCCCAAAGAACAATTGCAATTTCAGCAAAAGACATACAAGAAGGTAAACTTAAGAAACCCTGGGAAAGGACAATGAGATGCATTTCCTTCGGAGCACATTAGGTTATTAAGGGATTTTTCATCTCTTGAGGCTTTCACATTAAGCCTGGGTCATTAGAAGGTGTGCTTACTGCAACGTAATGGCCGGTTGTATTCAAGAACTCAGACTGGATAATCTACGAAAAGCGAGTGTGTAAGGAGTTGGGAATGTCTTTGGTAACATAGCAGAGAGCAGCACGATAAGAAATGAGGGGCGATATCTGACTGGTGGCCAGAAATTTGTCACTGACTGCTACTGAGGCACGGTTTCTGCTAATAATGGATGAGGCGTAAGTTGCGGTGTGTGACCCCTCATGTCGTCTCCCAATAGCCATGTATGAGCTCTGTGGTACAGAACATCTGTACTTGGCTTTTTTAATAATTTTCTCTCATGACAATTGCATAGCATGATTAAAAAACAGAAATCAAGATGGAAGTATCTTCTTACTGTTTCGTGGATGCTTTGCGCAAAGGGTCTATCGGCCTCGTAGTGTTTAATCCAAATTCCATAAAATGGATTTGCACCATGTTAAATCTGAAAATAAATTTAAAGTATCCATTCCCAGTCCTCGTAACTGAATGCCTCCTAGCAAATCATTTTACTCAGCAGCTGCCTGGTTCTACAGTCAGAAAGGTGACTGCTCTTTTTTCCTTTGTTTAACTTTTAATGAGTAATTTAAATTCCATTTATGCAGAATCCTTATGATTTTGAAAATGCTTTCTGAAATTATGCGCAACTACCTTTCTAAAGAAGTACTTTAAAAAGCCTTAAGTACAACATCGCCTAGAATTATCTTGTCAATTAAATAAAAGAGCCCACTTGAAATGTGACAAAAACATACAGTGAATGAAACGCACCTTCCAGTAACAAATCATTGTCGAAAGAGACCTTTAAGCAAACTGCTAGTTATACGTGGTCATGCTTAGACAAGCACAAGGTTATTGAAACATACAGCTTCCTTTCAGACAATTTAACTCGCACTGAAGGCAAATTATTGCCATAAAAGCACTGAAGCACGTTGCTCAGGCATTTGGTGTAATTCTCTTGGCTTCTGAAAGATTCCCTTCGCTGCACAACACTGTCAGTGGGATCAGAATCGGGTCTGCATCTTGAGCTGCCATTACAAATAATGCCTGCGACATCTTCCTGCAGAAAATTGATGTATGCATCTGATACTATTATCTAAAAAAGACAGGAAGCAATATTTTAATAGACTTGAAGATGCAATTTAGTTTTCTGATGATAGCTGTAATGAAAGCCAGTGAGACTGAGCCGGCTCACAAAGGAGCTGCAAGGGGACTAATGCAAAGGGCACCTAAACCTGCCCAGTGCAGAAATCATGGATAATAATTGTATTCACTGGGTAAGTGATGAAATGTGCCACAGATTTGGAATCTTTCCCGGTTCCTTGCTTTTTCTCAGCGCACAGTGAGTGGAATTTGAACAAGGCGGGGCAACAACAACCCGTGAGCAATAAAACTGCAAATATTCTTGACGTGGCACCGGTGAAGTCATCCACTAGCGTCTTCCCCTTGTCACCCTCTTTACGTGAGAGTTTGCATGGGTGTGGGGGCCTAGTTCCCCCTTCCTCTTGACATTCTAGATCCATTTTCAAGGTCTTTAGAATGAAATTTGACGATGTTACCAAAGTAGGTTGCATTGGACACTGTGCTTGCAAGCTGGGCAGTTAGCTCCTTGATACCACTCTACATCTTTTCAGCTCTGTGTAGAGGGAGGTCTTTGTGAAAACACAGGCAGAGCATCAGGCCTGCCAGAGCGCTGTGCACTCTCCAGCCATTTCCTCACGCTCCATCAGTATCGGGGATCGTGGATTTCTGCGGTTACCAGCATACCGTACTGGGGCTTGCTCAGAACCACGAAATAATAGAGAGGGACCTACCCACAGTGTTATTTCTGGAACAAAATCCTTTTGTGTCAGTGCAAATTCTCAATGAAGACTTGGAATTGCCTTCATTAATCAAGATTTTACCACTATAGGCAATTAGATTTTTAGCTGTGTTTTACAAGTTTTATGTCCCCTACTGTACAGGGAATAAGACTATTGTCTAGGAAAGATCTGTTTTCCAATAGACTTGTTTGATCTCTCTCTTCTAGTAACCTCACCTTGGGAGTCAGAAGTTAGGTTCCTCTGTTGTCAGAGAGGATTCAGAAAAGCCTTCTGAGACAGTTTAAGGTCAAAAGTATCTCTGACGAAACCAGATGAAATGGGCAGGGAGAAGAACACTGCATTAAAACAGCATAAACTGCATGAAAACAGACCAAATGTTAATTGAGGCAGTGAAAATGGAGGCCTCGAGTAGTCGGCTTCAGCGCTTCGCATCAACATTTCATCTCCTCTAGGAGTCTTGGTGGTCAGCTGTAGTTTTGCCTTCGTTATACTAGCAATTTTTGCAATTTAAGTTACACAGACGCACTTCCTCTTCTCCCAGGACTTTGATGCAGCTGTGCTGCTATAGGGGTACTTACACCGACAGAATGGTATAAATGCAGTGGCTTTTTTTTCATTAAACAAAGTATGTGGTATCAGTACATGGCAGCTTTACACCAGCTTAAATGCATACATAATTTTTTGTGTCTGTAAATATAATATGTACACGAATGATAGATGCTTCCTCTAAATACATGCTGGAGTTCTAGGGTATATATAAGCGGCTCCATATACCATGAGGGTTCTTTTCATCTGGCCTGTCCTAAAAATGCAAGCAGCTTGTGTGAAGGTGCCCTGCAGTCAGCCGTGCAGCTTCATAAACATCCCAATGAACAAATGGTGCTTCCAGGCTCGCTCTCTGGACGCGTCTGAAAAGCGTTTCTGGATACCCATCGAAAAAACATGTAAACTTTGCCTTTGCAAAACAAAGCAATGCACCCAAACAGCCTCGCTGTGCTGTTACAGGTTTTCTCGTGTAGGCTAACTTGCGTTTCCCTTTGTGGTGATCTTCCTCTTGTAATGGAAATTCCTTTCACCTAGCTATTAACGCTGTTAGAAGCTATTTCTGCATCGCTTTGCCGTACGTTGCAGCAGCAAGACAAAAATCACAATCTCTGTCCTAAACTTAGTAAGTTTCCATTGATTTGTGTTTGGGTCGTGTCGGCTCAAAATATTTTCTGCTAAGTATAGCTCCCTTCTCCCGAGCAAACAAGCTGGGTTTCTTTTTTCTGCACCCTCCCTTCCTAATTTCAACAGCTATGTTGAGCTCGGGGTGTGGTCACCGAGACAGACATACACGCGCTGTCATTGCTTGTCTCTAGATTTGTTCATGTTGCCAGTGAACCTTTTCTCTTCTCCAACACCAACCTCATATTTACATTAATCCTTGATCGGCAAGCCTTGCTCTCCTTCCGTTTTTTAAGAAGCACGTAATAAATCTGAATAAATGTATTTATTTATGAATTCTAAATATGACCAGCTTCCATGAGCACAAGATGACAAGTGTGAAATTACACTCCTCTGTACTGAAGACAGGAGCTGTACCAGCGGGGGACATTGACTCCTGTGGCTACGAGAGGATCAAATGGCACTCTCCTTTAGAGGATTCTGTCAGGGGAACAAGTTTTAAATTCTGGCGGATTTACGAATCATTTCATCTCCTAGACTTGTTACTTCACAAACGGCCTGGTGCAGGGAAGCCTGTGCAAAGCCTTCAGTTTTGATAGCTTTCATCACCAGGCACTGGTCCCACTGCTTCTAAAGCAACAGAATCTAAAAAATATTTCTCAGATACATCTATATGTATGTGTCTACATACATATACTTATGTATGTAATCTTTGTATATGTTTTCTAAGATGTATATTTCTGTTTAAAAATAAAATGCACGTACTGAGGTTATTTTATTTGCTTGAAGAACCTATTTCTACTCCCCTCAGTTAAACAGAAAACACCCAACTGTCAAATCATCCCATTTAATTGAAACAGAGATTTTTTTTTTTTTTTTTCATGTGATGCCTCTTAAGGAGTTATGAAAGAATAAGCCGCTCTTAAGGGGGGGAAGGGATTCTAGGGCTAATCTCGTTTGATGCAGGCTGTCTTGATGTTTGATACTTCAGCCATATTCTCAAACGAGCTTGAATTAGGTTTGAAGAAAATGCTAATTCAAGCATGATCTGTTGTCTCTTCCGTCATTGCAGAAAACAGGGATGTTGGCCAGACTAGACACATTTTTCTTCCCCGAGTTAGGTGCTCGGTCCCTAATCATCATATAGCGGCAGTTTGGTCTTAATGGGAAGAGTAGTCACAACTCTGTGACTTCTGCCTTCCAGTTTTCAACACTGCTGCCCTCCTGGTGCCGCTGTCCTCCTTACCAGTATAATGGGATAGCAGTGGGGCACTTAGATTAATTAGTGGCTGTAAAGCATGTGGAGCTCTGTGGTTGAGTGGTTCAAAGGAAACTATTGTTCTAAGTGACCCCTATTGTTCTTACCTGGGTGTTCAATTGCCAAGTGGGCTGCCTGCTTGTGTCTAGAGTGTTAATTACCGCGTGTCCCTTAATCGTGAAGGTTTGTAATCCAATTCCAGCTTGGAAATTCACATGCCACAAGGCCCAATTAACATCTCTGATACCATCACCTGCTAGTCAATACACAGCTATTAGCCATCCATAAGTATTCCCCATGAATGGCCGTGCGGGCATGCCAGGATAAGTTTTGCCAAGCCATATTGGAAGATAGTTTAGCAAGGCTAGTTAAAATAATACCTATTTAATTTGACAGCCTTGGAAAGTCTCACATCTCAACAAATAGTTTTATTTAGTTTAAAATTTGTCTTGCAAAGGTTAAGTCTTCAGTATAAGTCTTCGCTTTTATTAGCATCCCAAAAGATTTCAGATGGATTTTCCTCCATTTTAATTCCCTTTTCTGTTGATTTCACACCAGCCTTCTGGTTCAGTGTTAACTCAACAATTCCCCTCTCAAAGGCTATCGTCACTGTTTCTAAATAATGAGTGCTATAGCATCTGTAGCTAAGGAATATATAACTTTATTTTCACTTACTGCATGTAGGTTCCCAAAGAATGTCAGGAAGGAATTGCTATTCTGTGAAGCACAGCATGTTACAGAATAGATAAATTGTGTTTTCTCCTAACACGGGAAACACTCCTCATGTCTCCCCCCACACACATACTTCCCTTAATCGCAAATAAAAGCCACATTGAAAGAAAATTATTCCTTGCATAAGTGAAAAAACCCTCACTGATTTTTTTTCTAGACCTTACCATGATTCCTCCTTTGCCCATGACACTTGATTGTTCTGTCAGGTCCAGGCAGCAGAGAGAGCTGACGAATTTTCCCTGTTTATAATCCCAAAGCTGATGAGTGCATCACTTATAGTAAGGATCCTTGGGGTCCGAGTGTTTTGGTTTTTTCTCCACACTACTCAGCTCTTTGCAACAGATCAGTTAATTACAGAGGAACAAAGATGGGGCAGGGATCCTTCTCTCATGTAGGAAATGAGCCCTTCTGCTGCAAGGCTGCAGAGAAAACACTGTTGAGCCGTGCTCTTATAACAGATTTCCTCCTGCCAAATTACATGGTATATGAATGATAATTTTGCAGAGTGTTCTCTTAGGTTTAAATTAGTAAAGAGAAAGCAATGTATATGTTCCAGTAGATGTCGGAATTAGCGTTTTTAGAATTTGCACGCTATGTGTTTACAAAATGAACCTTTTTTGCCATTTAGGTAAACCGTAACTATATGTTCCACCATGTGGCTTAATACAGCAGTCGGAGGAGGAAGAACATCCATACTCCATCTCTGCGACGGCAGGATACACTTTAGAATGTGGAGGAAAAAAAGCGGCGATGGCCAAGGGCATTTGGATAACAGAGGCTGGAGCTCACAGCCTCATCCTGTAAACATCACCTAGATGACGCCACTGCAAGGAGTTAGTATGAAGTCAACTCCATTAACAGTAATCGCTGTTGTTCAAACTGGAGCAGATCCACAGCTCTTGCTTCAGAGCGTAAAACTACTTTTGTCCCACAAAAAAATCAGTTGGCATGCCCGTTCATTCACCTCGCAGGGATGTTGTATTTAAGGGTGCTCAGATATATCTGATGGTACCTACAGGAGCGCTGGCCTGTGTCAAGAACATCCTGAGGAAGTTGGGCATGTTTATGGGAATCTAAGAGCGCTTGTCATCAAAATAAACTTGGAAGAAATTGTTGGCCGTCATCACTGGCATAGCAGACAGGAACTGTGCCTAGAAATAGAGATTGGCATAGCAACATCGCTGGCTGTTTTGTAGAGAAGGCGGCTTATTTTTCCAGACTGCAACATTTAATAAACATTTTCTGTTTGTTGAAACTGCAGAACCTCACTAGATGAAACTGAATGCTAATCTGTTCGAGTCGCCACCACAGACTTTTGTCTCCAGTATGTACACATCACGAGTCACTGTGGTTTCGTTGGTTTTGTCCTATGACATTTGTTCCTTTGTCTTTGTCCACGAAAAATAGACAGGACATGGAACGCGTTGAAACAGCCCCACAAATCCTCCAGACGATGATTTATTTTGCGAGATCCCGTTTTATCTTGTCATTAGGGCTCTGTTCAGCGGCAGGCTGAGGAGCCCTTTGATGCAGCCTGTGACGAGGGATCTGGTAGGGGGTCGATAGCGCAGCTGCCAGCTCTTCCCCCGTTAGCCATCTTCCTTCCACCCGAAGCATCGGGCCTCGGCCTCACACCCCGCACAAACGGGCCGCGCTTCCGAAGAGAACCTTGGAAGCACGCATCCCCAACGCTCTGCGACACCAGGCTCTACATAAAACTTTGACTCTTGGTTCCAAGCTTTTAAATGGGGATTTTAAAGCCAGACAGGCATCTGGGCACCCTCGAGAAACAGGACGAGGAGAAGAGTTTCCACACAGGAACCCCCTGAGGAGCTT
>JAVJGG010000007.1:8221215-8249041 GCA_035590195.1 Aviceda cuculoides
CTGGGGGGGGGGGTCAGGGAGGGAGGGAGGAGGCAGCCCTCACAGGGCAGGAAAGAAAGTGATTTTAAAATATATCCGAGCTGGGAGACGTGCGTTAACTTCGGAAAGTTGATTTTCTTCCCTGTAAACGCCACTTGCCTTTTGTTTTAACTCTTATCTTAAATTGGATTTAGTAACATACACGATGTTGTCAAAGGTCTGTGACTTACAGGGCAAGTAAGATATTTAGGCGTTTAATATTTATTGTTTAAGTTTCGAGTGAAAGCAGAACCGAGAGAAGCGTATTATTTTCACCTCCGGAGCTTCGTACCACTGTGTTGTGTTGTGTACCACTGCGGGGAGCTGGGATGTCTAGTAGGCAATTAACGAATGGGGAAATGACCAGCTGTTCATTAGCAAAGTCTAGGGAGATGAAGCTAGAAATACTCAGTGTTTAACAGTAAAAAACAAATTAAGCTTAAACCTTCTGACCTTAATGACCAGAGTTCCCTACTGAGTTAAGGGAGGCTTACATTCCTTCGGATGCTTGTCAGTTTTTTTGCAAGAGACCTTAATGCTTAACAAAGAAACTTCTTGAAATCGGTCTCCTTCTTTGTTTTGAAAGCAGAACATCTGTTGCTTCAATATTGACAGGCATGCAGAGAGGTGAATAAGTTGAGTTTGGTCATCTCTCTCTCCGTAGGTCAGGAGTCACCGGGTATGCATGCCCTTAGTAACTATTGTCTTAAAATAACAAGTGGGTACGAGGAAATGTGGTTGTGCTGGGTATTGCAGCAGTGAGACTCAGGATTTGGATGTAATCTGTGTACCTTGGGTGTGTTTTGAGTCTCGAGTTTCTAAATTTTTAAGTTAAAGAATTTAAGGAAAAAAGAATTGCTTCCTTTCGATTTAAGTAAAAGGTAATTTAGGGAGTGAGTGGTCACAGTCGTCACTGCTGCCACTGAATAATTCTGACTTTGTTTCTGTTGCCATAGAATGAAAATACTCTGTGTCCAAGACAAAGGAATGCCAAGGTGGAAGATCTT
Organism: Aviceda cuculoides; assembly: GCA_035590195.1. Classification (NCBI taxonomy): domain Eukaryota; kingdom Metazoa; phylum Chordata; class Aves; order Accipitriformes; family Accipitridae; genus Aviceda; species Aviceda cuculoides. The sequence continues at coordinate 8,222,241 of JAVJGG010000007.1, forward strand.
TGGAGTCTGACCAACTTTTTTGGTTTTGCAACTGAAACGTTTGTTTTGGCTGTTAACATTCTGGACAGATTCCTGGCTCTTATGAAGGTATTTTGGGGGGAGAGGACCTGCTATAGTGTCAGCTGGAAATACATGAGCTTCTTGCGAGCTTTCTTGTCTGACAAAAAGGGGGAGGCTGTGACCTAGGATGTAACTGTGGCTATTTAGCCATTCTATGCTAGCAATGTTTCTGAAGTCCTGCTTTGTAAACCTGAAATTGAGTACAATTCTTTTTACCTCTAAAGGCAAGTAGCAGTGTGGTTTATTTCCTTTAATAAGTTTGTAGTCTTCACCAGGTAGACGTAGAAGACTAAGAAAGGAGGAATTAAGGAGGAACAAAACAATTTGTGTTGCAGCCTATTTCTAGGTACTGTGTTAAAGCTTAGCTTGCTGCTGTAACTAATACCAAATGATCATTTCCTGGATGTTTTTCTTTTCGTGTTTGTGCTGCTTCATGGCAGACAATTTGAACCTAAACCAGTTCTCCGTTGTTAAAGTAGGCACAAAAAGTGAAGTTGCATCGGTTTTCTGGTCTGACTGTCCTCGAAGGTTGCATGAAATGTTATGCTGGTACATGGGAGAGATTAGCAGAGGTAGGAGCAAGTTGTGGAGGGACAGGACTGCCTAGAACAGGCTCAGGCTGGATTTGAATAGGCTTGAAATGAGGGTGTGTGAGCACTGCCGCTTGGAGAAGCCAGGTATTACAGTTCTCACTGTAATTCATTTATTGTGTAGTCATGTGGAACAATTTCAATAGAGGGTGCCCAGCTGTCAAACTTGACTTGGTCTGACTTGGCTATGGCAGATCGATAACTGCTTTATTGGCTCTGCCAGGTGTGTTTTGATGAAACTTCAGTGATGAAACTGGTTATGACTAGGTGAGGTGTCTGAGTTGACTGTTACCAGGTCTAGTTGAGAAAAGCAAATCTCTTTCTATTGAACTATGAATATTCAGAACAGCTCACCTGGGCTGGGTGAGCTGTTGGTGTTGCTGTTTGATAAGCACAGTATTTCGGGGGGGGAAGTATTCATAATGCTTCCTCTTACTTTTAGGTGAAACCGAAGCATTTATCTTGCATTGGAGTGTGTTGTTTCCAGCTGGCTGCCCGAGTAGTCGAAGAAGAATGCAATATTCCATCTGCTCATGAGATTATCCGGATCAGCCAATGTAAATGCACTGTGTCTGACCTGAAACGGATGGAAAAGATAATTTCAGAAAAGTTGCACTTTGAATTTAAAGCTACTACTGCCTTAACCTTCTTGCACTTGTACCATACTATTGTACTCTGTCATACCTCAGAAAGGTGCGTTGAGTTGCGTGTTGGTGGTGGTCTAAGTGTTTGCTAAGCCCTTCTTCTCTTCAGTTGCCTCTTAAGCGATTATGGCATTGGCTGTAGAGGAGGCAGCTCCTTAGTTTTTATTTCCTGACATGCGAATGCTTGTCGAGAAACATGCGTTTCTCTTGGGTGTCTTACAGGAAAGAAGTATTGAATCTTGACAAATTGGAAGCACAGCTAAAAGCTTGCAACTGCCGTCTAGTCTTTTCTAAAGCAAAAGTAAGTACAAGTAGCTTTCTTTTGACTTCTGAGTAGGTTTTGGTTCATGTTATGTTGAGCAGTGTTTTTTGTCCTTCCAGCCATCTGTCTTGGCCTTGTGCCTTCTCACTCTAGAAGTTCAGACTTTGAAATCTGTTGAGCTGTTTGAGATCCTTCTGCGTGTTCAAAAGCATTCTAAGGTAAATATTTTCCGTGGATTGTTTTTGCAGCTGTTGGGACTGGTGCGGTTAATGATGTACAGGGTTACATTTAAGGGGCCCCCTTCTGTCAGTATACAATCTTCACAGGTACTGTTTGGCATCAGCTGAAACAAGCAATGAAAGGGATCTTTAAGCATCTGTCTGCAAGTGTTGTAACTAACACTGTTTCACTGGTAGAATGCCAAATGCAAAAACCTGTTGCTTAGAGAATGAGGTCAGGTAGTCACTTTGCACTGGCTCACGTTGGCAGCTGCCTGGCAAGCCAAAGGATGACGGTTTAAAAAACTAGCTTAAATGTATAAAATCACCAGAAATGCTGACCTAATGCCTACACAATACATGCTTTAACAACCATCTGATTTAACTTGTACAGCTCTAGCTGTATGTTCTAGAGGAAGTTCCAGTCGTTTCGTAGGACTACAATGAGTTGGGCTGGTTATTCTTTTTACCTGAATAACTTAATACAGGATTTTTAGCTGATAGTTGAGTGCTGTATCAGTCGATGCTCTAGAAAAAGCTTTTTTACGCTCGTAGTCAAATTGAACTGACTCAATTGAACTCCCGTTTCTGGAGGGGTGGACATAGTTCCTTGAACTATGAGATTGTTCTATTTTAAAATGGAATAATCTCAGTTTCACTTTACCTTTGGAAGTGGTCATGAAAATCGTAACAGCAACTGGCAGGCATACTGTCAACTTAACTCAAACTTCAACGTGGGCTTTTTAGGAGGTGTATAGGAGTTCATCTTCAAAAGCAGCCAAACTGTGACAAAGATATCGCAGCGATGACTCACTTGTATCTTGACTGATACTTTTTCAAGTCTTTCTTGGGAAGGTAAAAATGGAGGGAGGGGTTATCTTTAGAGCCTGTGTGTAATAGACTAGGTAGGTTCATTTTTTGTTTTTCAGATAAGTGATAGTGACCTACTTTACTGGAGGGAACTGGTCTCGAAATGCCTAGCAGATTATTCTTCTCCTGAATGCTGCAAGCCCGATCATAAAAAGCTAGTTTGGATTGTTTCGAGACGTACAGCCCAGAACCTACAAAACAGTTACTACAGTGTTCCCGAGTTGCCAACGATACCGGAGGGTGGATGTTTCAATGAAAGCGAGAGGTTGGTAAAACTTACACCAGGTGGTTAGTTTGGGAATTCTCACTTTATGGAAGTGTTAATGGCAACTCTGTATAACTAGGGTAATTCGCTACTCTTTAGAAAAAAAACCCAAACCTGCTAGCTTTGAAAATACTGAGCGTTTTAAACAGAAGGAGAAAAAAAAAAACGGGGAACTGTCATTATAGTGTTCAAGAAGTACAAGTGCTTTGCAGGGTGTGGGGGGAAGAGATTGCTTTTCTTTTAAGGCACGGAGGCTTATAAAGCATTTAAGTCTTCCAAAGTAATTTATGTTTGATATCTTGAATGCTGGTTTCTTGGTTGGTAGGAGATTTTTGGCATTAGAAGAAAGGAAGTTGTACCTTATGATTTAAGCTTTAGTGCTGAGAAGTGTTTAGGTCTGGGATGTTACACTGGGAACAGAAAAGTGCAAGAAAACACAGGGTTGAGGAATTGCTGCCTTCAAGGGGTTGTGCTTGGTCTAAATTACCTTTCCTGCTGTTTCTTCCTAGTGAAGACTCCTGTGAAGATATGAGCAGCGGAGAAGAAAGCCTTAGCAGTTCTCCTCCGAGTGATCTGGAAGGCACCTTCTTCTTTGAACTCAAACCGAAAACGAAGTGGCAAGCTCTTTGCTGTCGGTCGTAGCGTAAAGTCTTGATTGTATTAGGTTCAAGTTACTAATGCACCGTGGGGTCTTTTGGCAATAATGAGGTGGTAATCTGTAAACTGTATTAACGCAAGAATTGCTGTGGTATATCAATGCTTTGAATGCCTGCCTTGGTTTTTTTTTGTTGTTGTTGTAATTCTAAGGAAGAAAAAACAAATAATCCCGTTTAGGTCCCCAGTTCAGCAAAAAAGTTCACGTGTAGTTCTGTTGTTAAGAAGCTTAAATGTAGTCCTGTACCTGGTGGTTCGAAGTGCTTAGCAGCTAAACACGTTAGCGGCGTGCCCGGGCAGCAGTGAAGCTGACGGCGTACTGGGCTGTGTTAACAGGGGTGTAGCAGATAAATTGAGGGAGGTACAGGGTTTTTTTTTTCCCCCTCCCTTTAATTGGCATTCATTCTCATCTGGAACAGTGTCCAGTTTGGGGCTCAAAACATCGGTCAACTTGTGCAAGTCCGCAAGGAAGCTGCCAAGATGGTTGTGGGTTTTGGGGCACAGGACCTGTGAGGAGAGGTTTTAAGCAAGATGAGCTTATTCAGCGGCGAAGCGGCCTTTGGGGGGAAAATGGAATGGAACAGCAGCCTTTTGGTATCTTAAGAGGAGGTTGCTGAGGAGGAGGTGATTTCAAGGTTTTGAGAGAGAAGCATGGAGCAAGAATGAGAGGCTTTCATTGGATCAAAATGTGACTTTCTCAGTTAATGGGAGAAGTTTGCTCCGTGGGGACCATCAAGCATGGGAGGGGACCGAGAGGGGCTGTGCCGTCTTTGTCCTGGGAGATTCTCAGGATTCAACATGACAAAACCCCGAGCTTGGTTCGCATTCAATTTTGACCTTGCTTTTGAGCAGGAGGTTGCACTAGAGTCCCCTTGAGGGCACCTTCACTCTTCAGTGTTTTGGGATTCGATCATATGGGCTGAGTAGGTTACGTGGAGTGGTATGTGTACATAGTACCGGGATGAAATGATTTCCTGTCAGATGGGCCAAATACTGAAACTGCTTTAACACTTTACATGCTGTGCTGCTTTTCAGCAGGGTTTTGAGTTGTATGCTCCCAAGCAGATTTTTTTATAGCTTGGTTTCTATAAACTTCAAGAATGCCTATTTCACAACAAGGGTATGCATGGCAAGAAGGAGGTTTCTGGTCGAGATAAGTTTTCACTAAAGGGTAGTATAAAGTGTGTGGCAGGGAGTTAATTCCTATTTTCTTCAATACAGATGTTTTTACACTGAAATTCACATGGTATACTTCAGTGTGTTTAAATCTTAACAGTTAACATGTCAATCCATACTATTAGCTTAGACTTATTAACGTGGTAAAACTTGATAAGTCTACATTCCTTTTAATATTTAACCCTTGTAGTTGTTTTTCAGTATATTCATGTTATTGATTGAGTCATAATCAGACTTGTTTGCATGCTTATGTAAAGCAGTTAGTGCAGGAAGAGTTGATATTATGCAGTAATATCAGGTAAATGTGATGTTGATGAAGTAGTTAATGTAATGGTTTTTTCCGAACTTTTTTACTGAAGCACAAATTGAAGTATGATTGTGTTTCTCCGTATCGAGAACACGGCTAGGTAGGAAGCGCGCTAATTAGCTCAGAAGAATGGTGTGAAGTGTGTTGGTGCCAAAGTAGAAATGAAGGAGCAAACAAGCTAAAGGCTGTTTTGTAGATGCAAGCATTGTTTTAGAATGGTAAGAGCAGTGCCGTAAGTTCATAACTGTTATGTGATTAAAGTTTTATAAAAATAAAAAAGTTTACAAAAATGTATATAAAAATGTAAATTAAAAAATGTACAGAAAAAAATTTAAAACAAAAAATGAGCAGAAAATACTGTATTTTTTTACATTGTATGTAACTTTTTGTAGGTATGTTGCATGTAGATAGTAATTTATTGTGTACTCTGTATGATATAAATACTGTACATCTGAAGACTTCTTACTGCAAGTCGCTGCGCCTGGAAACTCGCTTCTGAAATGGAGTACTCTGGTTGCAGGTAACAAACCTACTCAGTCGTGTTTCAGTTGAGAACAAAAATAAACCAAGTGCTGTGTTTGTTAATTGCCTTGTGCTTTTTTTTTTCTTTTTTTTGAATAGCCTGTATGGTACTGCAGCTGTGTTCCAGGTTCCCCAGAAGTTCTAGTAAGCGGTTTGCAAGGGGAAAAAAAAAAAGAAAAAGACTTCTGTGTGGGTTGCTACTGCATGTGAATCTCCTCACAGCTTTGCTCCTAGCAGTTTTGGAAGCCAGTGTGAGGTATCCTGTGGTTCAAGTTAGGGGTCACTACAGGCCAGGTGTGCTGGGGTTTGCTGGGTTTGGGGCTGATGCTGTTCCCAGTTTTCCAAGTAGAATCTGGTCTCGGGATGTGTCTGCATCTGGGCAGTGCGAAACAATTACGATAGCTGCTCAAAGGCAAACCTGAGTTAGTTTCCTTCTCATTTCATCTTGCCAGCGTATTTCCAAGTGGTGCTTTTGTTGCAAAAATGAAGGAATAAGGGGGCTACAACTGGTTCTTGCCGGAAAAGATCTTCTGAGCCCTAGAAAGACTGAAAGAGGGAGCATGGACCAGCACTCAGCCGCCTGCCGAAATTGCTGTAAGCATCATCATACACCTATGGCTTGATACAGAGCTGCCCTCATTCTGGCTTTTTTTTTTTTTTTTTTTTTTCCTCTTGTGCAAGGGATGGAGTGAGAGAAAGGCCCAAGGTGCTTCCTCTGCCAGGTCAGCCTGTCTTCCAGCTGCGGCCACGGCTGCTGCGAAGGGAAATCCTGCCTCGGATGTTCCAGCATGGGGGCAGTGTGTGTATGCTGGGACTGGGGATGTATAGGGTGCTGGGAGGCTGACAGTGCTGTCGCTCACTGGCAGGGAGCATGCGTAGGAAGAATAGGGTTACTGCAGCTGTTAAAACAATCCTCTTGAGCGTAATAATAATATTCAATTTTTTCTTCATGGCTTTCGTCGCTACTTTTTTTTTTAAATACAGGAACACACCACAAGGCTTCCCACATGCAACAGGTGAGGGATGGACACTCGATACTACTAACAGTTCTGTGTGAAGTTCCCTTCTGTCTAATAAGTCTCATGTACCACCAGTTCAGTTATATAAAGGAACAGTTCATCTTGGAAACGCGCTCTGTGATGTTTTAAGAGCAACGGCTTCCTTGCTGTCTGTCGTGACCGCTTTGAACATGAAAGCTGCCGCAGCAAAGACGTTGAGCTTCCACTTCAAAGGTGCTCGCTGGGGTGGCTCCAGTACGGCAACCGCCCGGCCCGGGAGTCGGCGGAGGGTGCGTGCGCCGCGTAGGTGGGCTGTTGGGAAGGTAGGAAGCCATGGGCAATGTCCCTGGGTTTACTAAGAGCTTGTGAGATGAGTCTGTTTAATAAAGCTTGAGGTGTACCGTGCAGCCCCTTTCGAGTTGGTCCCAGCACGAAAAGACATTTGCTTGCAAGAACGTTGGTCGGGCTGACTTCTGTGGTTTGATAATTTAGGCTCGACTTTGATTTTGCCGGGTCAGGTAGCTGGGTATCCCTCAAAGGAGGTTCGCCCGGCTTTGTTCAAAGAACGAGGCTTTTGGTGGTTGGCTTGTTTTTAATAGCAGAGGTGTGCATGGTTTTTAAATGCTGTTTCGGGCTTGCTTCTACCGCGAGGTGAAACTTCGAGCGCTTGCCGTCTCCAGAGTTGAAATGCGTGCTCATTTTCATAAGTGCCTCGTCAGTAAGACTGGTTTGGGTGGAGGCTGAGGGGGCTGAAAGGGAATGTTTTTGTGGGGGAGACATCTCCTGGGAGAGCTCCTGGCTGTGTGGTTTCTGTACGAGCGCTGGGGTGTTACTCCCTGTGTTTTTCTGAGAGAGTGGGTTGCCTCACCTGTGTAAAAGCGTAGAGTTGATGGTTCACATGGGTCTAGATGAGCCCTGGTTTCTGAAAGGATCTCGAGATGTTATCATACTGCTCAGCTGCTCTCCTGGGGCTGAACTGGGCTGCAAGGGATCAGCAGTGGAACCACTTCTGTTCCTAGTGAATTGTCATTCCGTAATTAAATCATGATGACGGCCTTCTACACAGGAAACTTGACTTCTCTGCCACTTAATTACGTAAGAAGTGATATGAAGCAATAAAATATTTCAGCATAAATCCATCGGTGTGCTCAGGCCCTGGTCTTTAGCAGCTCCTCTTTTTTTTCCTGGCGGATTAAGTAATACGTTTCTCTTGGGCAGTGCTTAGAGCGGGCTCTGCACTTGACTGTAGCGTGGAAGGCTGAGCCACACAGTAAAGGAAACATTGGATTTAAGGACGGCGCTGCTCCGCAATCTCATACCGGTTTTTTGTTTGCTTGTGAAGGGGCTGGACTACTAGGTGAATGCCTTTATTTGTCTGATACCAGTCAGCTATCAGGGCTTTGAAGCTCAGTGAATTGTGAATCAGTAGATACTGGGGCAAGACCAGAAACCAGCTTCTGCAGTTTCCAGTTCAATGTACGCTGCAAAGGGCCTTTAACCAAGGGCGATATCTGGTTCCATTTCCAAACAATTTCTAACTCACAGCTGCCGTCTTCAGCTTCCTAAAAACTTGTTTCATGTGAAAGGGATGACTTGCAAGAGATTTTAAGGATGTACTCCGGGGACCTGCAAAACGTGCTTCGCTAGCATACGTGCTCGGAGAGCGAGGTCTGTTTTGCTGTGCGCGAGTTACTGGGAATGTTTGCACGTGAGCAGCAGTTCCCCCGTCACTGGGGAGAGACTGGGCAGGAGAGAGAAACAGGAGTGGATGTTGAAGTAAAAAGCCTGTGCTGGGTGTTCTTGTTTAACCGAACTGCGAACAGCAAAAGGCACGGGTTCGACTTCAGGTCTCAACTGTCAGGTTTTGAGTTCATGCTCTGAATTCACGTTGTGTAAAAGCTTTTCTGGAGAAGAGTCAGGATATAGATGAGATAATGTCTTAACATATGTGCCGACAAAGATAATGTCTTAACATATGTGCTGACAAAACTGCCGTTACTAACTAGCTTCTTCACAAAACGGCCACCGTTTTCGCTCGAGCGGAGTGCCAAGTAGTTGAAACCACGAATAGTTAGTGGTGGAGATAAGCATGGAAGTCATCAGCTGGGACAGCCGAGAGAAACTGCATATAATAATAAAACATTATAGACCAGAAGATGTTAGCCAGCTCTATGGTCTCTGCCTACTACGCATCGAATGAGCAGAATAGTCAGTATTATTTTACAATACGTGTTGCAACTGTGGTGTGTCACATTGCCTTACTTCATGGTTTAAATGTGTAAGCGTCTAGTGTAGGGCATATACTAAAAGGAGAAAGTTGCCATAACAACTGAATGAAATCAATTAGAGTAATAAGCAATTAAAATCTCATCCTTAGTGTTGCATAAACATAGCGTTTCGCTCATGAATTATTAGTAATCTTGCCTCTAGACCTGTATGTTCTGTTCCTGATTTGCAGTCTCAACAATTTTTGAATTAACGAAGCGTTTAATTTCTCCTTCAAAGAGTGCTGGTGGGGGTTTTTTTGGCTGCGGCAAGCACGTCTTCATCAGAGAGACGTGAAGACTATTAAAACATCTAAACGAAGGAGGCGTTCCTGATGGGATTTCCAGAGCGCTTGGCGCTGGCTTCCTTCCCACCCGGTGAAGGCAATGGGAGAACTAGCCTTACGGTGAGAAATTTTGTCCTGGACCTAGAAAGGCAAATGCAACTCCTTCCTCTGTCACACGCTTCCTCCTCGACCTTCTGTGTGCGTTTCGGAACCTCTCGCTTCCGTTATTCCCCCTCGGCAGAAGAAAGATAGGAACAGCTCCTGACTCACTTTCTCAGCTGTCGAGGATAAATCGGCTGAAAACGGCGAACGACGTAGCTGTGGTGGAAAGGCGGGATGGGTAACGGCCCGTGAGAAAATAGGGTTTTGGTGGGAGCGGAGCTAGGCCACCCCTCTCATCCCAGCAGGGCAGTTCCTATAAAAAAAATGTGCCCGGGCAGGGATTCGGGCTCAAACGTAACGTCGCCTTTGCTAGCGTGGCGGGACCGGCGTTACGACCGGTGGATGCCATCCCCCGGCTGCCCCAGTTGCTGCGGGAGGAGGTATTCAGCGTTTTCCCAGTACAGATGTCCCCCGTTTGCTGGCAAGGCCCCGTGCTGTGCCTTGAAGGGTCCCGTTTCTCCGACAGCCTCGCGCGTGCACCCGGAGCTTTGCCCACCGTGCGTCACACGTGGATCAAGCCGAAGGGAGTCGCGGTCGTGCAAGTCACGCAAGGGTCGAAATGCAACATCTCTGTTGACTTCTCGAGGGCCTGTGTCCTTGTCCTCTGAGGATTTCATGGAGCTGTGGGTGAAATGTTTCAAAGGTTAGAGTTGAATTTATAATCCCAAGTCTCCAAGGAACTTGGGAAAACATTACTGTGGTCTAAATAGCAGTCTTCTCCCGTACAGTGGCTGAGCCAGAGATCTAGGAAGCCTTTTTTTATCGACAGCTCAATTATTAACTCTGTTAAGAAGCAAAAGGACCTGGGCTGATCCCTGGTTTTGGCTTGCTGTCCTGCCGAGATTACGAAAGCGAAGGCCAGAAGCCTCACGGCCTGTGCCGCGGACCGTCGGCCCCCCGGTGCGCTTCACGTGCCAACTCCTCGCCCAAGACGTTGGCACGGCGTCAGACGAAGAGGAGGGGAAAGCTCTTCTACGGCAAAGAGCGAAGCAGCGCGCTCCTCCCTCGCCGCGCCGGGAGAGCCGAGGGATGCCGCCGGTCCCGGTTGATGCTCCGGCAGCGGCTGCGTGCCGTCCCTCGCTCGAAGCGCGCTGTAAGCAGCGATTTTGGTGTATTGCTCCTGGGGCCGAGACCTCCCCTTCTTGGAATGCCGCTTAGCAGATTCGGCAGCGCTGTCTTACCGGAGGCACTATGCAGTGCATCCAGAGCTCATCTCTCTGACGCCTTTTGCTTTTTTTTTGAGCTTTTGTTGTTCTATTAAATGTCATCCTGCCACCTTTATCCTCTCTGGGCAGTCGGGAAAAGCCAGGCACTCCGTGCCGTAAATGCAACACGAGCTACTTAAATCAGTTGCGAAATGAAAAGTGGCTCGGTTGAAGGAATTTGGTTTTGCGTGGTTGGCGAGATGTGTACTTGGACCGGTGACCTCCACAGCCTGCCATGGCCACTGGAATAGCTGTTGGAGTAGTCTTACAAGCCCGAGTTAGGGATTCCCTCTTCCACCCCAAACTTGCTCATTCCACGTGAGTTCTCGGGGTGTTTTTAAAGGAAACTACACCGAGCGAGCGACGGCGATGACGCGCGCTCCTCCGATCTGGATGCGTGTACGCTGTGTGGCTCTTAAGGCTTAGGAGAACACGGATTTCAGTTTCAACGTAAAAAACGCGTGCACCTTACCCTGCCGAGGACACGCAGTCACAGAACATGTCAAATGCTTGCTCGTAGTCAGCTGAGTGCTAAACAGCTATTAAGTCTGTTTATCATTTAGATAGGAGCTTCTCCAGGGATGAGCACAACGCTGAGGCTTTCTGGTTTGCAGTGAGACGAAGCAGAAAATGGTTGAATACTGGTTTCTAACAGGAACAGAGCTTCCTCCCTCTTTGGCAGCCTATGGGATTATTTTGGTTTTCTAGAGGAGGTTCTGAGAGGCAGGGGGGGTTGGATTTGTCTTTCCACTGTGCAGCTCTACACCTTTGCACTCATAAAAAGGAAGAGGGAAGGAGAAGAAGGAATACCGTTTTAAGTCTTGGACCTTACTTAGAACATCTCTCTTTATATACCAGTTGTGTACTGATACAGTCACTGCTCACAGGTAAGTTTCCGAAGGCTGTGGCTGTGATTTTATAGAGAAGGGCCCATCTTTGCTGTCATCCGTGGCTGTTAAAGGTATGAGGTTTCCTACAGACTGGAAAGGTTGGTTGAAGTGTTTGACTGGCTTAAAGATGATATGGGCTGGATTCCTAGCCTTGTCTTGGGTTTTTTACCATGACTTTTGAATAGCTGCTGTCCCACCCTATAGAAATTTAGCTTAACTGTTGTCCCGTTTGCAAAACGAGAATAGTAAATCTCTCCCTACCTTTTTTGTGTGCTTGGCGTGTTACTGCAGTGAAGCCAGTGCTGTGTGCTTATTTGCTGTGTATGTAGTGTATCTTATTTCCACCTGCATATAGCAGTCTCACCTGGTATCTTCGGATAAATACAAAAGATCACTATAATTAAGGGCTGTTTTGTTGTCTATAATAATGTCTGGGTTCTTATCCTCTCGTCTACTAGCCGATTTAATAAACAACAACTTACCTGTGGTGGTAGCTTAGCACTCTTCTCAGATCTCCAGGATGAATACGGATTAATCCCTTCCAGGGGAATAACAGCAGCTTTAACTTCCACTGCTGTATAACCTCAGTGCCTCTGCTTTTCTAATTTCTCCAAGTCACCTGGCAGCAACACTTGACTCCCGAGTGCTTTCGGTCAAGTGTAATCCTTCAGCTTTTCCTCTCTGGATTGATTCAGCATCCGAGCTCTCGGTCCACAGGTTACGTGTCACTGCGCGTTCGCTGGAAGCCGAAATCTCAATCCGGGTAGATGTTTAGGCTCGGTGGCCCGGAGCCTTCAGCCAGATCCAGCTACCAAAGACGTGGGGAGCTGGGGTTAGTGCTCGGTTTTTGTCGCCTGCTTCCTTTCTTCTCCAGGGATTATTTCAGAACTCCTAGGAATTCAGGACCCGAGATAGAGAAAAATCAGGAACAGTCGACGACGGGCTTAACGGGGCCAAGCCTGCTGCTCAGCTCAACTGGGTTTTAGGATTCCACGGTCCTCAGGGTGCAGCGGGGGATTTGGCCTGGACGTTTGCTGATAAGCTTTGATTTTGCCAGGCCATAGTTACAAAGCAGAGAAACCACTGGATTTAGATGTGTAGCTGAAGATAAAGCAGGCAATTAACCTGTCTGGTGATGGGAGAAGGGGACTGGAGAAAGAGGGGACTTTTTTATTCCCACTTCACTGCTCCGATAGGCTGCTGGCAGCTGCACGTGCAGCAAGCACCTATCCACAAAGGTAAATTTGGGGAATTAGATGCAATTAAGCAGGAAAGGGGACCTGCTAATCCAGTGCAGAATGCTGCTATTCAGTGTCTGGGTTTAGAAAACACTGTTTTAGGATGCCACCTCTCTTTTCTTCAACGAACCACTTGGCATCCCTCTCTCGAGTCTCTCCAAAAAGAGACCATGTCTGTCCCAGACAGCCGCTGCAAATGGCTCCGCCGTGTCCTATTAGTTCCATTAGGGTGACTTTTAGTTTCTTTACAGGGGAGGGTTTAGTTGCAGAGGCTGCAAACGGAGAAGGATCTCGGCAGTCGGCGTCTCCAAGCGCCCTTGGGAGGAGAGGGAAGCCTGGGAGCCTTCTCGGGAGTTTACGGAGGCTGGTGCTAGCGTTAGGAAAGTTGGACTGTGGCGGGGACGAGGTAAACCCGTGCTGCAACCCACGAAAAGGCATCTGAGCTGGCTTTGGCTGGAGTACCCTGAGGGGGAACCAGGGTCACTTGCTGCTGCTTTTTGCCATTTCTCACCATCACTTTCAGGGCAGCAGGTTGCTTGTACAGGTAGGGACGGCGTTCCCTCTCTCCCGATGACACAGCACCGAATTAATGTGTAAAAACTCTCAATCCTTTCATTTTTTTTCCCTTCTAACGTTGGAAGACGAGACAAACAAAGCCCTTGAGCCTCCCCTTTCCTAGAATTCATCTGTCTGCCCTGGGCAGGATCTTTAGCACAGCCTTCTGCTTAGAGCACCGTTCTTCAAATGCAAGTAGTGAGCTGTGTTTGCGTCTAAATGAGCCCCGGTGATGTTAAATTTTGTAGGGCTGGACTTTCCCAGGTGCTCAGCACTAACCCATGCCCTACTCTCCTTGCTGATGCCACCGAGGGTTTTCTACTCTGCCTCCGTAAGAAATGCGCCCCTCGAATGCGTATCCGCTGCACGCAAACGCGGAGTTGCAAGAAGGTTGATGAGGGGTTTGCATTTAACATGGGGTGCTCTAGAGGCCAACTTATAACTGGCATGTAGTTCTCAGTAAAAAAGATTCAAAGGCTTGGCTGTTAAAATAATTCTTATTTACACTGTGCTGGGTATACCGATGTACGTTTTAATTGGGGTTTATTGGCAGGGGTTTTTTTTACTGTCACTATTGTTGGAAAGCGACCCTGTGTAATGGAGAATTTGCGAGCTCTCCTGCTCTATTTCATGGGCTTTGGCCACAGTTGCCGTAGAAGCCTGCCTTCCGAACGCCCCTGCGGTTTATCTGTTACAAAAGGTCCACCTGAACTCTTTCTCTATATAGCTTTCAGGCCTCAGAGGGTCAAAGCCATGCCAGCTCTGGTCATAAATCATTTTCTGCTTCACCGGGGTTCAAGCTTTTAGGTTATTGCTTTCTTTTCATCTTTCCAGGCCAACCTTTTAGATGCCGTGGCGTGTGGAGCACTTAGGTCTGTGCTGGCCACGGCTTGATGTTGTTGCTCGGCGATCAGTTTATATCTTTGGGCATTATTTCTTGAGCTGTAAGCGGTAAGCCAGCCCTTGTTTCAGTAAGCAGCAGTGGATGACAGTGCTCTGTATCTGCTACTTATCCCTCAACTGATGTCCCGCGTGCCTTACGTTATATAAAAGGCAAATAAAATGTGAAATGTCTCGCTTCTTGGAGGTGTTAGGTTGTCAGCGCTGGAGATCAAAGTCCTTTTTTAAGCAGCCAACAGCAGCACACGCTTTTCTGTACTTCCTCTGGTCCGTGCCTCAAATCTGACCTCAAGAGGCTGTTTTTTGAGAAGCATATTTATGCTACAGAAATTTACTCGGCTGAGTAAAGCCATTTTCCCGCCAGGTTGGAAAACCCCGCGCATTTCCATGCGGAATTTGGCCTGGTCCTTCGCAAGGCAGGTAATTCTATACGGAAGGACCCGCACATCCCCGGGCCACTGCTTCTGTCGGTGTCGGGCTCGGTCTCCTAGTGTCATCTTGGCTACGAAATAGCGACAGGACTGGATTAGTCCCTGTGCTGTTGCATCCCTCCAGGATACTCAGGATTCACTGTTTCTGGAGAAGCTGAAGAAGCAGAGGTAGGTAGTTTCAGGGATGTGCTTGTGCGACAGTTCTTGTAAGACATTGACAATAAATCTTAGCTCTGGAGCGTGGCCCGTCTGTGCTCCAGCTGCCGGTCCACCTTCGTCGGTGGACTCTTCGTCGTCGAGCTTGCTGTTGAAGCCAAGATTGCTCCTTCAAGACGGTGCATACCTGTTACGGGCAACTCCTGGAAGAATACTGCTCCAGTAGGACTGTTCAAGTTCCTAGCAGAGATTTGGATGTGAAACGGGGGCAGCATTTTTCCACCTACGCGCCGAGAGGGTGATTTTTCCAGTAGCTGAACGCCTCCATCTGCCACTACTTTCTGAAGGAGTTGAAGAGAATCATGAGCTCCGAAGCTCAGGTCTTGTACCTCCGAGGGTTATGCCGGAGGGAAAACTTCGGCTATAAAATACCTAACCAACACCTGACTTCTGCAAATGCTTGCTCAAGTAAGTTCTTATCTTTAGGAACAGGTTTTTGAAAACAAACAAGCAAGCAAAATTGTCCTGCATTACTGTGGGCTGAATTAAAACAAAGTCAGAATGCTCCTGAACTGCAGGAAGTCTGAAATTCAAATCTGCACTCTGAGACTGGGCCAGCCTTTTAATTTCCATTTCAGAAGCGGAAATACCCTGCGGTAGATTGAGCCAGGAGTAATCGGCCAGACCTAGTGTCTTAACAGAACCTTTTGAGCAGACAGACATAAGCAAAGATCACAAAGTATAAGATGGAGAATATCTATTTTACCACTTTATCTTTACTCACAAGCGTTTTTAGAGCTGCCTAGTGATGCCGATGGTTTTGTGTGTATGTCCAGGGATGCGGATCGAGGCTGGAGCACAATTTCCAGAGAGTGGGGGCTTAGAAGAAACAGTTTCCCACACCCTATCAAGGCCAGAGAAGGAATGTCAGATTCGGCACATAAGCCTCTCTCATTAAAGGACCAAAAATAAACTGTTTTGAGAAGCATGTAAAGGAAAATGTAAAGGACGAAGGGGGACTGATGAGTCGCCTCCAACCTGGGATACAGCCAGGAGCATCCTGGAGACACGGGTCCCCCATACCACGGAAGCTGTGACAGTTTGCCCCGCGTAGCCATTAGTTACGCTGACATCTGGTTTCCAAAATCCCCACCTAGCAAAACTCTTAACTCGCTCCAGCCCAGCGGATTCCCTCGTGGAACGGCCTTGAGCTGAGTCTCCAGCTCCGTACTTTGGGCTGATGGGGTTGGCTTTGGCAAGGAGGTGTCCCAACATACTCCGCTGTGTCCTAAGAGCAGAACGTTAGCAAATAGTTTGTTTTCACTTTCCCTTTACCTCAGCTGTCTTTTTTTTTTTTTTTTTTCCCCTATTTGGTTCCAGCACGGTATTTCGTCCTCAGCCCACTATTGCCTTCCCTGGCCTTCGTCAGGTAAGGTCCGGCTTAACCAACAGGCTTGTGGTTTAGAGCAGCTACGATGGGGTATGAAAACACAGGCTGGGGGAGCGATTCTTCCCCCATTTCTAGCATATGTAAGGCATGCAAATCTTTTTGGTACACATTTGGATAGGTATCTAACTGTCATCACTCGCCTG
The DNA here is from genome assembly GCA_035590195.1 of Aviceda cuculoides. Lineage (NCBI taxonomy): Eukaryota > Metazoa > Chordata > Aves > Accipitriformes > Accipitridae > Aviceda > Aviceda cuculoides. The sequence goes on from JAVJGG010000007.1 coordinate 8,238,488, forward strand.
AACCTCCTGATAGCATTGCCATGCCCTTCTGGGTAAAAAATCAGGACTATTTATGTCCCTGCCAGCAGCCCGAAACTCTCAAAATGCTTCATGTTGTCAAGGGCAGCAACCCTTTCATCTTGCCAAACGAAGAGAAACAAAAGTGAGAGGGGAACAAGACCGTGGTGGGGTTTTTACCTTCCTGCAGCGGGGAAACTCTTGGAGGATGGAAACATATAGGACAGGTTCCTATATGGCCAAAGAAAGCAACAGAGGACGCCTTTGCTATTTAGGCGGTCGCTCGATAATGGCAAAATACCAGCGCTTGTCATGGATAAGCTATCAGGCTGCTTCCAAGAGAAAGGTTTGGACAGAAATCCAAGTTCGGAGGTAAAATTTGTAGTTTTAAGTCGATCAGCCCAACAGTTAAGTTGCTGATTAAGATGCCCTCGCTCACCCGAGGCAGATAAATGTGCAGCAGGAGGTACAACCCCAGGGGGTACAGTTATTCCCTCATCCATAAAGGACGCAAGCGAGACGTCCCGTGTCTTGCACCGCCAGCGGTGCCTGTGCCCAGCCTTGCCGAGGAATTCTCGCCTTTCTCCAGGGCTGTTCCTTTACAGCCTCCCAGTGAAATTGCTGCTGACAGCTGGGAAAGACCCAGTCTGGCGTAGCCGGGTGCCTTTCAACCCCTTTTTTTTAAGCACCCTTGGGAACTCAGACGGGGCCGTTTTGCAAATCCCTCATCCGGAGCGTATTACAAAGAGCGGAGGCCTTTTTTTTCCCTGCCTACGTTTACGTCCAGAACCCACCCCAGCCTCTCTTGGGCTTTTATGGAGGGCCCGATTCCTTCACCAGTACCTACCCCCTTACCAGTTGTCTTGCGGGCTGGCCTATCCTCGCAGGCGCAGATGATGACGCGCCCACAAAATGCTCTCGAGGGGATGCCCTCCTTGCTTTGCGCCTGCGTGGCTCGGCAAGAGCGAGGCCAGCGCCGCCACCGCCGCCGAAAACCCGAGCCGGGAGCGCGGGGTCGGTCCCTTTCAGAGGCCAGCGGTGCTGGCGTAACGTCCCGCCGATCCGCTCAGCCACGTCTCTCCTCCTGATTTTTGGAACCGCGTAGATAGGCGAGTCTTCTGCGAGCTAAGAGTTGGCCAAAGGATGCCCAAAACGTCCTCTTGGTTAAGGGCAACACGCTCAAGCCGAGACATAGACATTCCCTGGGTTTTTTTGTGTTTTGTGCTAAACTGGTAAGAGTAATAGAGCTATTTATTGCGGGGGGGGGGGGATAGGGAGGCAAATCTGCAGGGCCAGGGGTTATACATGGAAGAAGTACCGAGTGACAGCTGTCACTAGTCTATAAAATAACCTGTTTGGGGACGAAGGAGCAAAAAAAAGTCATTCGGCCACCCCATGTGCTTAAATTTAGAAGAGGGAGCTGCTGCTGACCCTACAAAAGGGGGGCTGTGCCGGTCTGTAATTTTTAAATGGTGGGGGATAATTTGAGGGAAGGCTGGGTGGAAACGCCGAGCGGCGAGACGGAGATGGGGGACGTGGTCGTCTTTTCTTCCGTGAGCACTTGATGGGAAATGGCAGGGAAATGCTTTCACGTAGAGGAGCCTGTCAAGAGAAGAAACTGTAGGAAGAAAACAGATGTTGAGAGAAATGATTTCTTAGCTGACTTCACACCGGCTCGCTAGGGAGTCGGAGGGCTTGACAGAAATCAGACTCTTCTCCTAGGGTTCGGCTTCATTAGCATCGGCAGAAATCAAACTTCCACAGGTGAAAATAACCTACAAATAAGAAGAGCTGGGGGGAAAAAGAACCTACCTGACAAAGAAATCATCTAGGAGAGAGGATTTTAAAGTGCAGCCTGCAGGGCACTTGAGGCTTGACAAGCCTCTACATGCAGCCTGTAAGGGGATTTTTTTTGTTTTAAACCGAGGCGTTGCATTTATCTGGGGAATTGCGCTGTGGACGAATGCTACGTGATCCAAGCCTGGCAGCCCACTGATGGAGAGGGTGACGAGGAACATGAGTAATCCCACAGTACGGCTGTCCTATCAAGAACTTCCTAAAGTTTTCTTTAGGCGTGAGTGTTATTTGTACCGAGAAAAAAAAAAAAAGCCTTCTGAGACGCTAGGAAGGAAAATAATCTCCTGAAAGTCATATGGTTTGTCCTGTGGTTTCGTTAATTTTCTCAGGGAATTGGGCTTCAAAAAAAAAAAAAAAAAGGGAAATAATAAGGGCAGTTTGCATTTTTTTGGTACTTAATGTCAGTCTTAATCAGTTATCTGAATTCTATCTCTGTTTCTTTCTGCGTTATTGCAGCGCTGGTCTGGGTAGCCTGCCATGAAGTGGCTGGAATAGTCAGAAACTACCTTTTTTGCAATCTGCATCCTCTTTATCACGGCCAGGGAAAAACAAGCTCAGGGCTGCGTATGTGTAGAAATACTGACAACTAGGAGAAATCTGGCCGCAGGGTCCCTTCAGCCCTCCCGGCTGTGTAAAATGGGTCACTGGAAACACGTAAGCGGAACGAAAGGAGTGGGGAGAACCTGCTAATCCTGGATTTTTTTGGTTCCTTGAGCACAAATTTAATGCTAAACTACTTTCTGACGTGAGGGATCGACGCGTGCTAAAACGTTTTGCGACAAAAAAGGGAGAGAGCGGCAGAACATCAAGGAAAGGGAAGTCCTGTGCTCCTGCAAGCAACCCTGACTTACTAAGAAAGACATTGGAGGTTTTCTGGAAATGCGTTCCCACTTTGGTACCACTCGACGGAAATGACTTTCCACCTGACGAAGAAAACTCGTGGTGCACTTGCAGAATTTCCCTGGCATCCTCGCTCTCCGGAGGCAATGCCCGGCATTACCCTGCCCTCGGCGGAGACGGTGCGGTGTAAATCCCCTGTCCCAGCACTCGGGATGACGTGGTGGACTCTCCGGTGGAGAAAACCCACCTACGGCCCTCGGGGGTCGTGCGCTGCTGCCGACTAACCCGCCGCTCGGAGCGGGTAAAATTTAAGCTCGGAAATCACTGCGGAGAGGGGATGACAGAAGCCTGTAGGGAAGTAGTCAGGGGGTAAAATGCCATTAATTTGCTTCTGCCTTCCTCTAATTAGCTCGATTCGTCTTCTGCTCTTGCTGCCAATCCCCAGATAGCTGAGGAAACGCATCCTTCTCCCTGGCCTTGCCTGGCTCCCAGGTGGGAGCGCTTTACGAGGAACTGGGCGGCACACCAGTTCCAAACTGGGCCCAGGTGCAGAGCCTGCCCTGGCAGCCAGCTGCCTGTTGATTGTAGGAAGCCTGATGGCCACGTTTCTTAGCAGAGAGGCCTTGGGGAAGAGAGCTGTGGAGTAGAATATGGTCGTGGAGAGGACGGTACTTTTGCTTCGTTGCTCTTCTTACAGCGGTTCGACTTCGATATGTAAGTACATGTGGTTTTTTCCAGTTGTTTTACTAGTAGTTTATGCTGGTGGCTGTTTTTGAACTCGGATAGGAGTTTGTTTATTTGTAGAAATACATCTTAACCTCATCTGTTTTCAGACGTGAGTAGAAGTCTGTATTTGGCTGTGCCTTTCTCTCAGCTAGGTGTTATGAGGCACGAGGACAAGGCAGTACGTCCTCTCCCTCGAGGAACACAGCCGTGCTGGTGCCGATACAACTTGTCTCGGAAAAAGTGGAATTGAAATTTACTCTCTGTTAACAAGTTTTGTACGAGCCTGGCGGTTTTCCGAATGGTTGAAAAGATGGTCTTGGGGAAAGAAGGAAAGAGTTTGTGTTCTCTAATAAGTTGAAATGAGCAAAGCGAGCATTGGGGAGAGCAGCTGTGACCCCGTCTTGAGTCCACAGCACTAGTTTTTGGGGTCGTTTCTGGCTTCTTTGCTCTTTTTGGGGAGAGGTGTGTTACTTGGTCTGCTGAACCAGGCTTGTCTTAAAGATGGAAGTGGAGGGGAAGGAAGAGAATGAAGGGGGGAAGGAGCAGAGCCGGTATACACCCAAGGAAGGGAATGGTCAGGCAGTGCTGAAGCTCACGTAGATAGCGTAGTCCTTGGGTCTCGCTATATTTGGTCCTCGGGTCTCGCTATATTTGGTCCTCAAAGACTTGCTGAGGTTCTGGCTCCAAGGTCCCGGTGCCACCAGGTCACAACCAACCTCCTTCTGCCCTGGGGAGCCAAAAATCCGCTCGGAGCACTGCCCCAGCAACTGTTGTCACCCTCATGTTAGCCGCGGGGGAGAGAAATGGCTCTGAAACTCTCTGTAGCTTTTTCCAGCCCAATGTTGGGAGCTGAGGAGCTCAGGGACAGGAAGGGAGGGGAAAAGCTGTGTTCCTCCCTCCGAGTCGTTCCCAAGGGCGGGAAGGGTTTGCGATGTCAGCTGTGACTGTTTAAATACAGCAGCAAGAGAGAAGAAAACTTACTGCCCTGTGACGGGGTCTTCTGGCTTTTGGGGATAGGCCGGGGCTCTTTGGACTCTGGAGGAGGAAAGAAGTTCTGTATTTGGAGAATCCGCGTTCGGTTGGTATCGCCCCAGGATCCTACTTTTTCCATGCGAAACTTTCCCGTCGTGTATTTGAACCAACCTGTCTTTCTCTGTGAAAAAGACGTCTGCAGAACAGAGGTTTCAGGTTAGGGCGGTGACTGGTTTTACTTCCATTTTAAGTACCCCTAATTTGAAGTAACTTCACAAACACACTAGTATTGCTGCTGAACGCGTAAGCTCTGGAAACAGAGCGATACGTACAAGCTGCTGGCGGGTCCCAGGCTCCTTCCAGAAGGAGAAAGTGGGAAGAGGGTTGGCTCTTCTTTGCCGTTAATTCTAGAAGAAACCGCGGCTTCCTCCGTGCGCTTCAAAGCGCGTACGGACTGCGAGGCTCCCGATTCCTTGCGAGGGCAGCGAGGTAGCCAGCCTCCCGGGAAAAGCAGCCGTACCTCGGCGGCAAAAATAGTCTGAGGCTCCGATGGGGAGCGGGGATTTTGCTGACAGCAAGTAAATTGGCTCAGGCTCAAATAAAGACTTAAAGACTCCCATCTCCTCAACCACGGCTTTGGAGGGGTTGCGTTGCCGTGCGGGGGCACTCGCTGCGTGTCCCGTGATTGACTACCACTGCTTGGGATGTGTCGCGCGGGAAAGAAGAACGAGCTCGCATCGTTTCCTCCGTCTTTCGCATCTCGCGTCTTGGCAAAGGGCCTCCCGATGTCTCCCAGCCTGGATTATACGGAAGCAGGCTGGCGGTGGGCGCCTGTCGTGACCCCGAAACGCAAGCGCCGTGGTTACGAGCGGCCGGGAGCAACTGCGCCTCGAAACGAAGGGTTTTTCTGTAGGTGTGGTAGAAACGTGGGCTCCCTGCTTGCGGGTTGGTCTGAGGTTAGGCAGGACGGTGAGTAAGCTTAGGAGGGGCTGGGGAAGGAAGGTGTGAGTGCGCTGCTATTTATGCAAACACCCCGATAGCTCAAGCAATTCAGGAAGACTCCTCGGGAGCTCGGAAACTGAGGAAATATCGTCAGCTGGGTAGGGCGAATAGCTGTGGCATTACCCGTGAGGAGGTGGAACTGGCGACGGGTCGGGAGCGTGACACGGACGTGTCGTTGGACTCGCACCTTCGCCTCGGCTTGCCCCGTCCGAAGGAGAAGAAGAAGAAGAAGGAGGGGAGGCGGTTTTGTAGTTGCCCATCGCAGGCCATGTCTCGGGGGAGGCTGGCGAGAAAGCGATGGGGGAGCCGGTGACGGGGACGCAACGGGGCTGTCTCGCCTTGGGGCTGTGCGAGAGCCGGGGTAGGGACGCTGACCTCGCGCGCGTCGTAAAATATCTACTGGTGGCAGAGGTGGGGGGAAGGAGCCCTTCTCTCCGTGCCCAAACCAGCAGAGGCACCATCCTAGGGCTGATACCGAAAGGAGTCCTTGGAGTGGCAAAAAATATTCCAACGGCATTTAGCGCCGTGACCTTTAAACACTTCCACGGGCTGATTCAACTCGAGATGAGAAAACACTTTGGGTGAGGCAGGGCTCAACGTAAATCTGTCGTGAATCACGCTGTTGTGATGCTGGTCGCCGCGTCGCGTGATCTCCCGGTCCCATGCGCTTGAGTTCTGGGCAGATAAACATCATTTGCTTTAGCATGGCAAATTAAACAGTTGGGAGGGTCCGTTGCGGTTGCCTGCGAGTGCTTGGGTAAGCGTTGGAGAAGAAAAGGCCTACCGCGCGAGAGACCTAAAGCATCGTTTCACTGTTAGTTCCTGTTGGTTATTGCTTCTGGAGTATTAAAAATCCCAGCTTTTGAGGAGGTTCGGTGTGGAAATGCATTTTACCCACCCTCCCTGCAAAGTTGTGTCGCATTCCAGGAAAGAGCTGAAAGTCCTCCAGCCCGGTGGCTTTCCCAGTATCGCTCCCCTCCAGCTGAAATGACAACCAGTTGTACCATCAAAGAGGAAAAACCAGGCTCAAGTGAGGCTGAGGCATAACTGTGAGATGGGCTGGTTATATCAACCAGGACTGAATGTTTTCTGGGTGGCAGTTTGGGCAAACCCTGGGGAAAATCCTAGCCCAGCTCCTGGGTTGACCTCCTGAGGCTGCCCGGAAAGAACCGGGTATTGTGTCTACGTACACTTCAATATTATAGGGGGATTTTGTGTTTCCACTGAACCGTGTGGTTTACTCAGTCGATTGACACCTGTATCGCTCTACTCGGAAGTACTGACTGGCACAAAACCAAGAAATACTGTGCAAAAGCAAATAGATCGTGCTGTGTCACGTTCACTAGCCGTGTCTTGCGCTGGACGGGCAGATTTTGGCAACGGTTGGAGTGGAGGACTTTGGAGGAACTTGGTAGTTTCTCGTGAGGTTCACAGGCTCGAGTAAACGTTAGGGTAACAGCACCGTTCCTCGCTCTCTGTCTCCTTTATCTTTCGCCTCTGGGAGTCCTACCCTGTAGGCTTGCACCCGTGTTACTTTTTTTAGCAAATAAGCATCCAACACTGGCTTGGGGGACGCGCGTCCATGGGACGCAAAACTCCTTTGCAAGCAAAAACCCGGGAGAAATTAGGAAAGAAGTTCACCTCGAGCTCCCTTCGATCCCACCATTGCTTCTCTTTGGGATTCAAGAAAACAGAGATCCCAAATGTGTGCTCTCCCGGCAATTAAACATGAATTTTACGTGAGATCAGGTACTCAAGCCATCGAAGCGGGCAGCCTGTGCTCTGGTTCTCCAGCTGCTCCCGGCGGGAAGCCTCAGCCATTATAGTATTTCTCTGGTTTTATATGTGGCATGCTGGCTTTCTGTGACACTAACGGCTTCCAGATGTTTCCAGGTGTGCCGGCGAAGAGTGACGCTCATGCCTCAGCTTCAGACTACTGAACCTTCGAGCTTTCTAGCTAGGAATATAATTAGTATACACATACTAAAAAGGCATTGCCTGTAAACTTGTGTCGTGGTTTAACCAGGACAACTTGCATCTTCGTGCTTTTCGCAAAAGCCTAGATATATTAATAAATTTCTCTGGACTCGGAAAAATAGGAGTGATACTTTCCTAGCTGACCGTCTTTTTGACGTTGGCCCGCTTGTAGCGTCAAGTATGGCAGCACAGTTCAGCAGTGGGAGCCATTCCCAGCACACGTTGCCCAGCCGTGCTGCCTTTGGTTGGGCTGTGTAGCTACGTTAATACTCTTTCGGGCCATAAGCACAAGAAACGTGTCTTTTGGTTAACTCGGAAATAACTCCGGTATTTTAAGCTGCTTGTAAAGTCGGGCAAACGCGTTCCAGAGAAGGTTTCCAGGTATATTGGCCAAGAAGGGTCCCGTGATGTACCTGGAGGAAAGGTTGGGCTTTAGAGCCCAAAGCAGGGCAGCGTTCGACGGAGGCAGCCCGTCGGACTGCCCAAGGGCAGTATCCCTTGTAAAATAACGTCAGGCCACCCGTGTGCTCCGTAAGCTCGATGTGCGGAGCAGGAGGATGCTGCCAGATTTTGGAGAACGGCGCAAAAGCTTCTGGCCTGCGTGTTTTCAGCCGCAGAGGTACTTTGCCTACGCAGCGAGACGTGCCTTGAGTTTGCTCATCCGGGCGACACTGCGGCCTCGCTCCGTTTCGGGTGGTTTGCTCTCCAGCCTCCTCTTTCCACCCACAGATGGTCCTGGGCGTTTTTCCCTGTTGGGAATGCTCTGTCCCTCCATGGCAATGCCTTGGTTGCAGGCTGTCGTCCTTTTCCGCGCTGTAGGCTTCAGCCAGTCCCCCAGCAACGCGAGAAAAAGCGGATTTTCTGTCTACATCTCCTCCTCGTCGTCTTCCGGGGCGATTGCCGTTGGGCGCCACGGTCTTCCTCCATCCTCCCTCAAACAAAGGTCCCTTGGGGCTGCTGCAGGGTCTGTAGGGTCTAACCTGCATTTCTAGATTTCCAGCACGCCTCCGTCCTTCTCCCCACCCAAAAAACCTACCCTAAACCCTGCTTTGCTGCGGAACATCAAGACCAGCCAGTTCCACAGGTTGCTACTGCTTTCCCCTGGGAACCGAGCGGAGAGCACCAAGCCGCGTGTTTCGGGGGAGGAGGAAGCCCCCTCCTTTCCCCTCATCTCTTTCCTCCTGGTTTTCCTTCTCCAAGCCCGAGTTTCCTCGGATCATTCCCGGTCTCTTGGTCCTTCTCGCCCGCGTCCCATCTCCGTGCCCTTTCCTTGGGGCACCACCTTCTTGGCGCAGCCCCCGCCAGCTCCAGTCCTATCGCCCCGCCGCCGCTGGCAGGAACGGCCAACTGGGAAAAAATTGCAAGCGGGTGGTTCAGAAATACTTCGGAAAATTGCTTTTCCTAAGGGGGGGGGGGCAGTGGGGGAAAAAAAAAAACCAACTCTCCGTGATGAGAGCGGTCACATGTAACGCCTATAAAACTGTTAAAATTTTTCCTGTACTGTCGGTCAGCTTTGATTGTCATCATCTGCCTGTGACTTGGGTGGATTCCCAGTATGAAAATCTCCCTTCCCACTCCATTTTTCCCTGCTCAGCTGGCGTCTGCCGCTCTCTAGCGGTGCTGAGCCCTGCTTCCCACCGGCTTTTCACTTCACTGCCGAATACGGACACACGTGCAGGCGCTGGAAAGGGGGAGTTTCGGCGTCCGTTTGTCTGTCCGTCCACCCCTGTCCAGGCATCCGCCACCGGACCCTGCGCACGATGAGTTACTGGGCTCCCTGTCCCACCCAGTACAGCTGTTCTCGGGGCCTTTTCTCGAACCACATTAAATATCTTCCTATGAGAAGGGCAAAAAAAATATTCCGGATATCCGCACGTGCGTTGCACAAACCGTTCAGCTACCGCAGCTGTGCCTGAAGACCGGTGCGATGGAATAAAACAGCAAAAGGAATAAAACAGCAAATACAGCTCTGAAACTAAAGGAGAAGGCTTTTTTTTTTTTAATTTTTTTTTTCTGACTTGCTGTACATGAATCCTGTGGTGTCACCGCAAACTGAGAAGCTAGCTGGTGCTTTGTTTTTTAATTATTATTATTATTATTTTACGGAGCTAGCTTCTGCCGTGGCAAGTCTGAATCCTGTATCTACACGTTGCGGGCATTTCAGCTGCCCACATTCCCCAGTCCCGTGTTCGGAGGCAGAAGGAAAGTCCCTTATTTTGTTACGCAAAGGCGATATTTTATGTGGACGTGTTACGTTGGGGAAAAGTCTTTCCAAGCACCTCCCCTTTGCCTGCTATGCAGCCAAAACTGCCAAGTGAAATACTTACTATTACTACCACTGAGACCAGTAATATCCAGTTAGATGTCCTCAGCAAATATTGTAGGAAAGAAAATCCCTTGTTCAGGAGAGGAAAAACCCTTTGTAGCCTTAATATCCTCCTGCTCTGGGGCGTCACGCCGGGATCTGAGTTACCATTCCTTGATTTTTTTTTTTTTCCCCTATTTAAATAAAATTTCTGTGTTTGTCAAAGTATTAGATGTGTTAAAGAATCCAGGTTTTCTACGGGATATCGGTTGTAGTTTTTTTCCAAACTATCTGTGCGTTTTCCTTGGGGATCAGCAAACTAAGGAAAGGAAAAGGATATTTTCTGACAAATGCAGGTGCAGGGCAGGAGTTTATCTTGTGTGTGATCCACGGAGGGTATTTGGCAGGACAGAAAAAGCTAAAATAGTTATAGAAACAAACGCAAGCAAGTTTCCCTCAGATACCAGTTATGGCAAACTGATATTCCCTCAACTAGGAAGCTGGTGAGATTTAATAATTTTGTTTGTTTGGGGTTTTTTTGCTTCAAGAAAGGTTTTTTTCCCCCGGTTGGGAGCCTCTCTGCAAAGCCGGTGCTGGCTCAGCACCCTCTGGCCCTGGGTGCTGCCACCCTGCGCCCAGCTCAGCCCATCGTGCCTTCCATAATTTTTTTTTTTTTTTTTTTTTTGTTCAATCCAGCCTGCAGAAGGTGGTTTGCTGACGTACTGGCTTGCTGCTTGCTTTGGACAAAAAAATGAACTGCTTTGAGTGACTGAATAGCAGGGTCACTTGTTTAATAAAGGTATTTTAAGATGTCTTTTTTTTTCTTTTTTTTCTTTTTTTTCTTTTTTTTCTTTTTTTTCTTTTTTTTCTTTTTTTTC
>JAVJGG010000007.1:8249141-8262700 GCA_035590195.1 Aviceda cuculoides
TTTTTTTCTTTTTTCTTTTTTTTTTTTTTTTTTCTTTTTTTTTTTTTTTTCTTTTTTTTTCTTTCCTCTTTCTTTCCTTTTTTTTTTCTTTCCTTCTGGGCCCAGAAAATACCCTGTGCAAGTACTCATGTAGTCAGAAGAGGTATTTCAAACCGTGTCATGTTCAGCGCTTGCCTTTGCCTCCGGAGCTTTGCAAGCAAGCGTGCCTTTTGTCTGTTTTGTACGGATGCTTTTATGACACTGGAGACGCACAACGCGTCTAAATGCCTTGTTAAGCCTCCAAGTAGGCAGGAGGGCTATAACGGCGTAAAGGATATACCAAAAATCAAGGGTTTCGCCTGCGGCGCTCGGCAGACGCTGCGCTTCTTTCCGCTTTCTAGCGCTGAACCTCTAAATAAGTTTTTAACGTTGCGTTGACCCTATTAGCATCTTGGTTTTGCGACGCCGCCAGTGTTGAGCCGTAAATGCACGCCTTCTCGGAAAAACGCGTATTATCGTGTCGGCGCCAGCCACGCTCGTGTTTCGGTCCGGAAAGGGCTGGCACGGCTGCTGGGAAGCGCGCGCTTCCGAAGGGTACGTCCTATACTCCGGCGGCAGTCCGGGGCAGCCTGGTGCCCCTTCGGTCTCGAAGGTCTGCCCAGTTTCTCTGGCTCCTTCCGATGTTTTGACTTCTCAACGCAGCTGCCTTCCGTCTTTTTCTTCGACGAGGGTCGGGATCAGGAGCTATTCCCGTTGGGCGTTGGGTTTAAGTCAACTGTAGTGATTATATACCCCCAAATGCAAGGGCTTTGTGCTTCCATGTAGGTTTTAAAAATCGCTCTCGGATCGTTTTTGGGTTGTTATGATGATCACTGACCCGTCACAGCCTCGGTTTCCCCAGTACTGCGCAAGGCGCGATCTTCTCGTACACGCAGACGCCCGTGCTGACTCAAAGCCAACATCTCCATTCACGATGGCTTGGGTCTTGTCGAAGTTTAAGGCGAAGCCGTAGGACAAGCCATCGGGTTTTTCTTTCCTTGCGTGGATTTCTAAGGCGGGAACGAACCTCAAAAAACCCGGAACGTGCCTTACGGAATGCTCCTCCTTGAGCAGCCTGTAATGACAGAATTAGGGGTGCGGGTCGACTCCCCCAACCCGTGCGCCTTCCCTCCACGCAGCCAGGGTCCGCGTGGTCTTGCTGCCAGGTATTTCGCAACTGGCTGCTTTGCCTTTCCCCAGAAGCTAATTTGGTCCTTTCTACCTCGTGGGCTTTTCATACTCTGAATAGCAATGCCTCTTGTAAAAATATAGTTGTGCTCAATAATAGGATTAATGTGGCGGTTGTAAAGAGGGGTAGCTGAATTTTACTACAGGGTTGTGGCAAGTAGCTGTATTGCTTCTTGTAGTTCTCATTCTGTTATTTAGCTTCCTAATGTTCCTCCCCCATTTCTTCCGCCACATCCACGGGACGGAGAAAACCGGTGCTCCCTCTCTCCGCGCGTGCCCCGCTCGCCCTTTTTGCTGGTGCAGCATGTTTCTGACTGAAGAAAGAGTCTGGGGCTCGCTACGATGGGGCAATTTGGGCTGAACCCATCTTGGGGTGTATTTACATTAGTGTCTCGGTTTGGATTACTAGGGTTGGGTGGGTGGGTTGGGTTTTTTTGTAGTTTTGGGGGGGTGGTTTGGGGTTTTTTTGGTCTTGTTTTGGTTTTTTGTTGGACCAAATATCCCCAGCATCTCCGCTTACAGTGCTGTGCTTCATCCTCCGGGGTGGCCCTCACGGGCACGACGTCGGTTCCCTTCTGGCAAAACTAAGCGGGACAACAAAGCACACCAGACCTCCAGTGGGTGTTCAGTCTACGAGACTGGATTAGGCTGGGTCAAGGATGAAAACAAAAAAGCCCCCCCCGATGCATGCATAGATTCTGGGTGCCCAGTCTTCAGACTGGTCAATGCTTTGCAGGCGTCGTGTTGGTCCGGGCTACTTGCTGATGTAGACGGGACTGGAACGATCCCGTCTGACCTTAAGGGAATAAATCACCGTGCTGAGAGGAGCGTGGAAGGAGGAGGAGAGTAGTAATGAATCCTTTCTGGAGCACTGGGAAATGTACGGCGGGAGAAAAATTTAACTGGAATACCTTTCTTCTTCAGGCTGAGATCAAGCTGGGAGCTTTCCTCCCTAGATCAGCTTCCTTGGTGCGTCCCCCTGAAAAATTGGTCTGGTTGGGTAAAAACTGTTTTTCCCCTGTTTTCCGTTTGCAAATGGCTAGCAGGGCTGGGAAAGTTCAGGTTTGGGATGGGAAACCTTTCTCATACAACAAAACTTCAAGCCAGGAGATGCTCTAGTCTGTGCTTGCGAGAGGCAGTCACCCGAGCCGCGGGAAGCGGGGGTATGAAGCGGGGGGGGATGCACAAATAGCTTCAGGGACATTCTGGATCCAACCCAAGGCTGCACCCCGCGACAGATGTGACTTTTTAGGCCTTATTGGTTTTCAGGGTGTGTTTTGTAAGCGGCAACCGAGATAAAAGCTGAGGAAAGATCAAAGCAGATTTCATGGTTTCTAGGGGTTTATGCTTCTTGGTTTCATTTTCCAGCATCTCCCTGAGCCTTTCTTCTCTCCCGGCGCGTTGCCCTTTCATCTGCCTCCCCGTTTCCACCCGGCAGGCGAGAGCTTGCTGACCTTCCAGCCTTGAGCACGACTTGTGAGGTCAACCAGCCTTTCTTTCATCCTCCCAAACCTGAAGGGACGTTGGGTTATTTTAGCTGCGAGACAACTCCTTTCAGTATCTATTCTCTGAGCTGGTGAGATTTACGTCCTTTGCAGAAGTTGGCCTTGAGTTTCTCCTTCCCTCTTGAGAGCATCTCCGGGTAGCTGCGTTGGCAGCGCGCGCAAGGCTCTGATGCCCGAAGTGCTGATTCAGGGGTGCTGGGTCCAAGAGAAACGGTTGAGAAGGGGCTTTCCAGGGGGAGGGAGGGCCGCTCATCTCCCCAAAAGATGTTTGTATTGCAGTGACATGGTTCCTTCTCGGTGGAGACCTGGATTTCCCCTCCTTACCATGTGCACTTCTACTTGCTGCTAGAGAACAGTCGCTCTTGGCTTGCGTTTTTTTTTTTTTTTTTTTTTTTAATATAACTAGTCCTAGAGTGGCTTGCGGGCGAATTGTGGGGAAAGCATCTTCCCCAAGGAGAAGAGGTGGAGAGACACCTGGCAAAAAGGGGATGAGGGAAGGCCTCGAAACATTAAGTGGACATGAATGAAAGCAACGACTCCGGGCGTAAGCCCAAGTCTGGTGGTCGAATTTGGGTCCGCTCCTGGTATGTTAGGGTACCGAGTGCCTCGTGGCAGAAGCGATATACTTGAGTGCCTTGTGCTGCACCGGGGTTGGGACCCCAGCCACAAACGTCATCCCCCAGTATCTTGGGAGGGGAGGGTGGATGGGGCTGGCACGCAGCTGGTCACATCGGCTGGATGCGACCGAAATGTCCCGGGGGGTGGGACTCCCCCAGTCCCCACGCGTAATCCCATCCCCTCAGCCATTCCCCATGTATCTCATCCTTCTCCTGCCCCCCAGCAGCGATGAACCCTGGCAGGATGGCAGGCATTCACCTGTACCTGTCTGCGGCGGGGACCGTCGCTCCCTCTCCTGCCCCGCCACGTCGCTCTTCCACAAGTAGCACGTTTGGGTGCTCTGACTTCGTTTGCACATATTTCGCCTCGCTGCCAGCGGGCCTAGGACTTGGAGAGGCATCCGTAGACGTGACGGGCAGAAATGCTCGTCGCACGGGGCTAGTGAGGCTCTCAAAGGTAGCCGGGCACGTCCTTCTCCTTTGGCCGTGTCGCTTGAACTGTCCCAGTTCTATAGAGCAGATGTTGGTGTAGGCAGCTGTGCGTTGCGAGGACGAGTGCTGGGGTGGCTTCTCTGCATCTCTTGGCTTCAGAGCGGGACCGTGGCTCATCTCCAGGTCCCTTTAGCTGGTCGTCGTGCCTTGCTGGCTCCCCGTCCTCTAGGTGGCTCATCCCAGGCTGTGGTCTCTGTGCGCAATTCCCGCTTGGAGAGGTGTGTCCTGTGGGCAGTGGGGATTTGCAAACCCTTCCACTAGCTTTGGTCGCCTTCGGGTTACTTAATCAGCCTGGAGCTCGTTAGGCGAGACCCTGCTTTGAGGTGGGGAGATGGACCTCCTGTGTGGTTGGTGAACTTTGTAAGTAGGGAGGACATGACTCGGTCAGACGGGAAATGTGCAAGCACAAGATCAGTAAATACCGCTTTGAAGGGGTGGAAAACAGCGGAGGCAAAGGTCATATATGCTGTGGCAATCAAACTCGAGTAGTCTGGAAAGAGATGACGTTTGTTGGGAAATGAGTCATTAACATACGTGTGAAGCGGAGATGTGCCACTAGACATCAGGGAGGTTGGTGGTTGTGGTTGAGGAAGCTTGTGCCAAGCTAGAAAGCAAGAGGCGCTACATTTCTGAAGATGAGCTACTGTCTTCCGACTTAACGGGTAGAAAAAGGGTCAAGACCGTCTAGCTCTACCAGAAATAATAGTTATGGGCTATTCTGCAAGCCAAATAGTGTGGACACAGCTTAATTACTGACTCAACTAAAATGGAAACCACTGATTTTTGGAAAAATAAAAAAATACCAATTTAACCAAGCCTGCCAGCTTCTAGCTGCATTTATCAAAATGTCAAACTCTGAGGCGAAGGGGAGGAGACCTTGCCATAATGCTCCTTGGGAGGTTGGTGGTAGGACTGTTGCTTAGTGTTTGCCAAAATACATTACCAAATAGGATGTAATTCAGCTCAAGCAATTAAAATCTGCCTTCAGGAGGTGGCTCCCTCGGGTACGGAGGGGAAACGTGCTTGCGTACCAGCATCTGGGTTGTATTTCTGGCCTTTGTGGCATTTTTGGCACCTCTTTCCTCCTTGTCACGAGCAGAAGGGTCCAATGCTAAAACCTCGCGTGAATCCTTCCGTATCGTGGCAGTACCCCGCGTCTAATTCCTTTTTCCAGGCGCCCAGCTAGCGGTGCAGTTGTTGACACAGCCGCAGAAGACGGCTAAAACCTTGAGCTGCCGCAGCGGTGCGCTCGATATCCAGCCTCCCACCGGCGCCGTGGGCTCGGCTGGATCGTCGGCTCTGCGGGACGAGCAGGCGATGTGATCCTGCCGCTCCGATTCAGCTTTTTCTCTTTAGCACCCGTTGCGTAAGTCTCCTGAAGCGCTGGAGCATCCTCGCCGGCATTGCAGCCTCCTCCTCCTATTCCAGGGAAAGGCGCTGGGGCCGCCTTCGAGTTTGGCAACTTCCCATCTTGCGAAGGCGCAAGGCTAGATCTAGCTTGGGGGAGTTTCCAGGAGCGCGTTTGGGTCTAGCCGTTGTAATTTAGGCCCGGACCACTTCTTTGCTCACCCAAAAATGAAGTGCTAAAAGCAAGAGACCTTCCTCCCAGCCGGCGGAGATGCGGAGGACGTCGGCTCGAAGTCGCGCCGACTACCCAACGAGGGCAGCGGGGCCATGCCAACAGGCACGTCTCCCTTATAACGCGCCGGCTCGCCATTTATTGGCTCCCTTCCCTGTCGCAGCCTGACTTCGTTGAAGCTCATCATCGTCTTCCTCCCGCCCCGGGTGGGGGGGGTCGAGTCGTCACCGTCGCACCAAGCCGGCCCCTATGCAAATCGCTAACGGCGTTGGCTCGGCGGCACCTGCAGCGTCTAGACCGGTTCCTGCACCCCCATGCAAATATGCGGAGAGGGAGCCGAGACCTGCGGCCGAGCCACCGACATCGCTTTTTTGGTCAAGCTCTTGGGTTTCATTCCCTCTTAACCGTTTTTTTTTTTTTTTTTTTTTTTTTTAATGCCAGGCAACACAGAGCTTTCTGCTTTTCCGGCGTGCCTTTTGAGGAATAACGCTGCTTCTCCGCTTCGCGTTAGGTTCATTTCGGATTGACTCGTGCTGGAAGCAAACCGAGAGCTCCAGGCCAAGAAGCGCGGGGGTGCCGGGGTATTTCTCCAGCCTGCTTTTCTAGCAGCAAGTGCAAATGAGCACAGCAGCCCGGGGATTTTCTCCTGCGCTTGCTTGGTGCCATTTGCATCTCTGGGGTGGACGGGGTGTCCCAGAAACTGTCCCTGCTCTGGGGTCAGCTGCCACGCTCTGACCCGCTGCCGAACGTGGGCTGCTGCTTTCCCTTTGGCAGAAAGCGCCCGGTTGCTGCTCTGCAGAGGTCTCGTGGCTTGGGCTTGGACCGGGGAGGCAGGCATATCAAAATCACATTTCTTCAAAGTTTTCCTTAACTTCTCTCGTCCCGATGGAGCTTTTCTTCTTGTTCTGAGCCTTTCCCCTTCCTCCTCACCCATTCCTTTTTAAAGCTCCCTCTTACTGTATTATTCCCAAGACCAAATACTTGAGCCCTGCTTTTAAAGATGCCCGCAGTAGGTTTTTTCAGCCGCTTGCAGATAGGCAGAGCAGAGGTGTCCTCGCACAGCTCCGGTATCGCCAAAAATGAATTTTTGTCCCCGTGCCACGTCACCAGCAAGTTTCTGCGCCTTCGCTAGAAGACAGCAAGCGACACTGAGCTTGACAGCTGGTTTGAACAACCTAAATTTGGACTGATTTCGTTAGGCTTTGGCTAATTCTGGTGCTCTGGTGTGGAAATTTCACTTCTAGACCTGACGTCTGCCGCAGAAAGCGCCGTCTGTTTTGTATCCCAGTACAAATAAAACTCTGCTGGGTTGGTAACCACCAGCACAGGGCCTGGGAGATCCCACATCCCGGTCAGTTGTTCCCTTCCCCTGGGCTGATACCCTTGCGTCGGTGTTATTTTTTGCAGATTTTGGCTATTAATATTTTGGAGGAAAGGAAGGCCAGTTGTATCAAGGGAGTGATTCTTCTTAAAACGCAGCCAGGAGAAGGGACATCAGGGGTTAAAAAAAGGGGTGAAGGAAGTTCTTTCCATATGTGGATAAATGAACACAGGCCGGTTAGGAACATGGTTTTGAGGTGTAGGAGGCACGAGGGGACGGAGAACATCCCAGTAGGGCTGGAAGGAGCCCTGGGCTGGAAACTGGGCACCGCACGAAGCGGCCGAGACACGCTTTTGTACGATAAGAGAGAAACCAGCGCGGTGCTCTGGTCCTGGGTGCTTCTGGGGTTTTCATGCAGTGCCGAACTGGTTGTCGCTGAAATAGGTGTGGGTGCAGCTCTCCCTCAGGTTTTGGCAGGAGGCATCGTTATCTTAGAAGCAGATGATGGACCACAAACCACAGTGGTGCCAATTCACTGCAGTTGGGGTTTTGGGGGGGTAATTATAAAAAAAAAAAAAAAAAAAAAAACCAAACAACAGGGGTTTTTTTACCTCTCCCGCAAGGAGCGTTGGGTGAGTTGCGGAGAAAGGAGAGGTGAAAGTTCACTTTCTCTCAAAACAAACCCAGTGGTTTCAGCGTGGCCGAGAGGTTTGCCTGCTGCAGACATCTCCAACGCAGCCTCTTGCAAATCCTTACGCGCTTGCTGGCAGAGCACAGGGTTCCTCGCTGAAGGGCGGGAGAGCCGGCATCTCCACGGCATTTACATCAGGGCTGGGCTTCTGCCCATCCTGCTCAAACGTGGAAAAGGTTGGGTTTGGGGGTTTTTTTGGTTTGTTTTTTATTTTTTCCCCTCCTGTTCCACTTAGCTCAGGTCATTTTCTACTCTTCTCAGAAGCTGAGACCAAGTTCTCGCTCCGTCCCTGGTGGCTGTGCTTGGAGATGGTGTGACAGGTTTTCCATTCTCATCTTCCAGAGGGGGCTCAGGCTTGTAAAACCTCCAGTTTCCATCTGCCAAAGAGCACGAGCTCTCTTCTTCTTTCCACACACGGCTCACCTACCTCCCCTCTCATTTCCCATCACCTATTTTTCAGTGTCTTCAAGGAAATCTTTGACTTTGCTGAACTAGCTCGAGGCTTTCTACGGGTTGGTGCCACTATGCGACGTGGTTTTAAGCAGTTTAATGTCTGTAGAAGCAGAGCGAAGCCACGCAGCGGAGGACTTCTGTCCTGCCACGGTCCTGGCTTTTGGGAGGTATTTGCACCATGTTTCTGTAGGCCTCTCATTTAGGTACCGTGAGAAGGACGTCTGGAGGATCCGGCGGGTGTAAAAAATTTTAAAACGCCTACTAAACATAACAGAAATAAAAAATGACTCCAATCAAACTCTTGCCTGCAAAGGTACAGCTGCTGCAGAAAATACAGAAGCTGTTAGGATATTTCTAACGTGTTTCGGTTGATGCTGGGCTGGATAAGTCCACGGTTCAACATGTGAGGGCCACTTTTCTGAATTACTGGCATCTAGGAAGTGGTTAGCTTCCACGTAGTCGCAGGCTAGGTCCTCACCCTCCTTCTCCCTTTTCAGAATTACCACTCGGCGTGCACAAATATTAGCCACCCGCAATGGCTGCGAGCTTTTCCTTCCTGAGAAAACACCACAATGTTTATCAATAGACATGTTAGGCGTACATCAAAACCACCGTGACTACTACCAAGGCCATTCAGAAACCCCGGGATTACAGCATCTGGCTCGAGTTCTCCTTTCTCACCCCGTCCACATTTATTTCGCCTTTCCTACCCGAAGCAGAAACTTCTAGCAGCTTGAGGACCAGCTAGGCAAATGTCCGTCCTCTGGGGCCGTGTGGCGGGGATTCACCCAACTACCCCGGTGTCCTGGGGGAAACCCGAGCGCTTTGCTTCGGAGAGGGAGCCGGAGCTGGGCTTCGCTATGAAAATCTGCGTCTAGGTATGAATCAGGAGGGTACGTCTGACAGGGAACCGCTGGTTACGCTCCGTTCATCATGGCGGCCGCGTAGGCCCGGCGCCTGAAATCCCAGAGCCGAGGCCGCGCTTTGAGCCGTCTTTCCAGAAGAACCCACGGACCAGGCCGAGGACGGCGTCGGGCGGCGTTGCTTGCCCGAAGGATGGCCTGACGGCTGCCGCTTCTCTGCAGGCCCGGGGCGAGCGCGTTATTTTCGTCCCGGCAGCGTTGACTTCTCCTGCTTGGAAGGGAGCCGGTGCCGAGGCCGCCTCTGCGGAGGAGACGGCTTCCTCGGTGCTCGCGACGAAGAGGAGGCCCTCCCGTCCTCCCCCGGAGGGACGTGTGGGTTTCATCCCAGGAACGAAGCGAGTTAACGATCACCACGACGGTGAGGACAGGCATAAAGCAAGGTACCGGCACGAAGCGGCGCATCCTTAGAGGAGACAACCTCGGTGAAAGCACCCGGAATCCTGCGTAGGTCTGGGGGCAAACATCTGCCCTAGGCTAAAACTGAGGTCGCTGTGGCCGAGCTGGTGACCCAGGACCCCTCTAAAGCTGCTTCTCGAAATCCATCCACGCTTCTGCAGCTCCTACTTCTCTCCAGGGTAGTCGGGAGATGGACACTTGCCCCGTAGCCACGGATCTGGGGCGCGATCTCGCTCGTGAGTTGTCTCGGTCTGCCCGCTGCACGTCTCCCAGGGGTAGCTTCTTCCCATACCAGTTTCCCTAAGCGTCGCCAGCACTGGTGTTGGGTTTCTTCAGTCGTGGAAGAGCCATGTTTGGGGCACCGGCTGTGTGCCCCAAATCCGTCCTCTCCGCCACGCAGCTCTGGGGAAAGCCGCTTTCACTTCTCTCTGGTTTCCCCAGCCGTAAAAGCAGGATCATTTCAGAAGTCATGAACTTCAGAACCAGCTTGAAACTTTTTTTTTTAGTGCCTCCGTAGCACTTTTGACCAGTCATCTCTCCTGGTAAATCGCTGCCTTCCCCACCGTTTTGCAGAGTTTTGTTTGAAGAGACCCCTGCCACGACCCAGCAAAACCACTTAAGCCGGTCTTAGGTTGGGCTCCTTCTAATAGCTCTCTGCAAGGAAATCGAAAACTCTGAAAGTGTTGAACAAAACCCGGTTTTAAAGCCATCTCCTTTCCCACTGCCATAGCAGCAAGGCTCTCATTCCCTCCATAGCACTTTGGGAATAGCTCATGGGAATTCTCCCTGGCCTCTCTGCCACCCTGACGTACAGGGAGTTAAACTGCTCGCTTGTTCACTTTTGACCTTGATCTGTTGAACTAAGTCTTTACAAGACTTGTGGACCTATCTCGGAGGAAAAAAGAGTTTTTAAGAGAAAGATAAGTAGCTTACAGTTTGAGTGGAAGACTTTTTATTATTATTTATTAGTTTACCATTTTGTTACTCTATAAAACGCTGATGTGATTCGAAAGCTCCAAATTACAACCTTATCACGCAACCACAACGTTTTTCTTCTGCCCTCTTCCTCCCTCCTTGCCTCGCGATCCTGGCTACGGCTCCCCTTCCCCTTTTGCTTCCCGGCTGGTGAACTTGCCTTATTCGGTCCAACCCCCGTCCCCCCAAAACCCGAGAGCGTGGGGTGCCGCTGCGGCCGTCGCCTTGATATCCCGTGTGAGAACCCGAGGTGTTGGCGTTACAGGACTGACCCCTTGCGTGCCGAAACACGTTGTTTTAGTCCTTCCGTGGCTCGTTTCGAGGGAAACCCCAAAGACTCTGGGAAACGTGGGAAGGTACAAGCGCCAGGCCACGTTCCCCCAAAACGGGCCGGCGTAGCTCCGTGCGTGTAAGGCCCGGAGGATGCCGCGTTGCCAGAATAAAGCCTTAAAGCCTTGTGGGCCCGTGGCTCTACGGCCTTGTGAGGATGTGCGCAGCCTGACCTCCCTTTTTATACGTTCCTACGGTTTCTCGCCGCCCCGTAACGCGTCTACTTCGGTGTCAACACACCGTTTGATTGTCCCCGCCGCCAACGATGGAGAACCGGCTCCTGGACCGCAGAGTACACTGCGCCTCCGAGCGGATAACGTAATAAAACCTGCTTTTCCTCAAACGATAGGCAGGCAGGATGCTTCTAACTAAGCTCAAGTTATTTCAGATTTTAAGTGCTGTAATGGGCTAATAAATGGGGCCAAATCGGGAGAGCCCTGGTGCCGCCCCACGGCGCCTTGCGCATCCAAATGGGGATTTGATCCCTGCGTTATCCAAGGGCACGCTGGCCGTAACCTAAAGAGATGTTCCCAAGGGAAACGGCGGGGCCAGAGCCCCTCTCCCTCCAGTCCCAGCGCTGCAAGGGGAGAGCTCGGGTCTCGCCCTCGCCGATCCCCGAGTCCATCCCAGCTCCGTCGCTTTTCCCGCCGCCCTTCTCTGGCGTCCATCTGCGTTTCAATCCCAGGCCGCCGGTACCCGGGAAGTCAATGCTGATAAATGGGCGCGTCAGCACGTAGTCACAAATGTGCAGAGATGCAGGAATAATTTGCTTTTTGCTGGTGCTACGGTACCAGTCATCTCTTGCATTTTCTGGGTGTTTTTACTCGTACAGCGAAGTGCTAGATTTGAAGGCTCTGAGTGGAAATGTGTAGCAGAGATCTTTATTATTTTTCCCCAGGGCGGCGCTAGGCATTTTTGCTGATGTAAGAGATAGCAAAAATAGCGTGGGGGAATTATAGCCCTAAAAAAGAAATATGTAAATATCTGAGTGCATTAAAAAACCCCCTGCTTACCCAGGGTTTGCGCTCCGATTTTATGCTGGACTCTTTTTGTGGTCGAGGGGTAAATGCTGAAGGGAACAAAAGGCGATGTTTGTACAGAGGCAGCTAATGAGAAACGGGGTGTGGGCACGATTAGGCGGGGAATCCAAATATGCCCTCGATTCCAAGGGCTGGTTTTAATCAATAATATCGTAAATTCAGTTTCTGACACGGCCGCGGGGAGCATCCGAGAAATTACGTCACCCCTTCGCGCTCCGCCGGTCCGATGTGCCTGCCGAAGTTTGAATCTTACCGCTTGCGTCGGAGCGTGACCCTGCCAAATAAATAGGGGTTGTTTCTTCCCCCGGTTCCTCAGACCATCTCTGGGGGCCGAGCCGGCTGGGATGGGGACAGGAGCTCCCGTGTTCCCGTGGCGGCGGCGGCTGCTGCTGCTGCTTCTGGCGACGATGATGACGGTGACGATGATGATGTCCCGCTCGGCCCGCGCAGGTGAGCTTCTGACGTCTTTGCGGAGATACCCACGGCCCTCGGCTCCCAGCCTGCCGTGGTCCTCGCCATGGGTGGGCATCGCCCGCATCCCGCGCCCAAAGGGATCGGAGCGGACCGGGATTCCTCCTGGCCCTTTAGCCCAGGGTTTTTCTCGTAGCCAAGGAAAGAGAGCGACCGTCTTTCTCCGTTAGGACCCGGTTCAGCTTTCAGGAGCTGCGTGAGAGCAGGGTACCGAGCTCAGAAAAGAGTTTCTTACCGTGGTCCCTAAAGCCTGGTCGGTGAAAACACGGAAAGGGGCGTTTCTTTGGCTCTCGAATAGATTCGGAGTTGCCGCATCCCGAAATAACGGCGTTTGGCTCTGTAAGTTGCTCCCTTCTCTCTTCCTCAGCCATCCTGGAGGTGAACGGCAACCTCAACTGTAGGTGCGTAAAGACCACTTCGGACTACATCAGTCCGAAGCGATACGAAAGCATCGAGATAAGGCCGGTGGGAAGCTCCTGCAGACGGACGGAGATCATGTAAGTGCTGGGGGGGGGCTGGCGGGGCCGAAAGCTGCTTTCTCCTCCGGTTCCCGCAGAACGGGGGGGCCATCGCCGTGCCCGGTCTTCCGCAACCGCCCCGCTTTGCCCTTCTTTTTCTGAAAAGTAAAGCTTTGGAAAAAAACGTCGGCAAGCTCGCTCCCGCTTCGGGGCTGAGGAATATCGGGTCAGCTCGCGGTGGAGGAAAGGCAGCCGAGCCGACCTGCCAGAGGTCCCCAGGACCTAAAGGATCCTTTCCGGCAAGGGAAAGCGTGATTTCCCCGTGCTGGTGCTTAGTGGGGAGCGTTTGCAGTTTGGGGGAAGCATATCCTCGGACGGCAAGGCAGGATGAGCCGTAAACAATTTTTCCACTACCGATACGCAACGCTCCGGAGGGCAAACGGCGTCTCGGGTCAAAGCCCTGATCTCGTTACTCCGCTTCTGCCTGGAGCGGCGCGTTGAGCAGAAGCGTAAGATTTCTTGAACCGCTCGGCGTCGATACATCTGTAAATCTCCAGGGAAGATGGTCTTGGAGCGCGCTTCAAGCACGGTCTCCGCTCCGAACGGGAACGTGTCGCATCTTGCTTTTTCCCACTCTCGCGAGCGGCTCGCGGCGACGTGCTGGCACTGTCCGTGAAAGCCGAGCCTTGCGGATCGGCTCGGGCAGCTCGAATCCCTGCCTTGGGAGGGGAAGGCGACGCTCACCGGCTTTCCTTGCCTTCCAGAATTAAATTAAAAGCCCCGGGGAAAGTGTGCGTGAATCCTGAGGCCCCTTGGGTAAAGAAACTGCTGAAGCGTATTGCTAGCACGTAAGTCGTTTCGGTGGGAAAACCCGTTGGCTCGGGCGGCCCTGGAGAGCATCCGGACTCCTCCGCGGTCCTGGGGAGCGCTCGCAGGCCCGAGGGCTCGTGGGGGGGGGGGCTGCCGGGGGCCGAGGGACCCGCTCCCCAGGCGAGGAGGACGCGAGACCTCGCAGCCTTCGGTCGTTCACGCTGCCATCGGTGGGTCGCGCTCGCCCCGGCTGTTACGCGCGGTGCCGCGCCAGCGAAAACATTTTTAGGGA
>JAVJGG010000007.1:8267359-8305663 GCA_035590195.1 Aviceda cuculoides
GCAGGAGCCTTTCGCTGATCCCCCCCCCCCCAAAAAAAGGCTTTTTCCACGGGCGCCCGGCGTCACCCTCCGTTTCGGGTGCCCGCGCTGTTTTTTCAGGCGATGGCAGCCCCCTCCCGGGCGCCATCAATAAAAGGATGAACCCGCTTCCCTCCTCGCACGGCGGCGGCAGCTCTTTCTGCGCGGATTTGTGTAAAAATTGGGATTTTGGGGGTGGGGGAGTTGGACCGGACCGTGAAGTGGGCCGCTTTGCCGTAGGGCGCTCCCGAACGCGCCGGCTTTCCTCTGCCCCGAGTTTCCGTGCCTTTTTCTGACAGCTCCCGGGAGGAGCGGGTCGTGCTCTGGGATGCTGGCAGGAATCGGATGGGGGCCGACCTCTGCGGCCCCGCGCTGCCGGTTGGGCAAGCACGATGGGAGATACTGGGAAATTTCCCAGTGCCTGGCTGAGGCTCTCTCGGTGGACCCCCAATTTCCAGGGATGCTGGCGCGGCACAGGGATTGTCCCTCGGCCACATGGACCAAGGCGACGCAGGTACGACTTGCAAACCTGCACAAAATTCAAAATTATCACCGTGTAAAAATCGGGCTCGGCCGCACCGGTACTAGGGGTCTGAGGTCTGGGGATCCCCCCAAAAGGGAAGGAATCGAATTCGCGTCGCCCGCCCCACCACCCTGGATGCCGCAAGGGCGTCCCAGGGCCGTGGCAAAACAGCCGGGCGGCCCCCGTGTCCCCCCCCCCTCCTTCCCACCCTGTCCTTCTCAGGAACCACGGCAGGGGACGAGCCTGTTTGGTTTGCAAAAGGGCTGTTTATTGCCTACAGAAGGAAACAAAAGTACACAGGTGGGGAGAAACAAGCAGATATTTAGCCCTATCCATCACTTGCGAGCAGTACCCCATCTCCACGGTGCCGGCGGGGGGGTGTTTCAATGAGAAAAAAAAAAAAAAAAAAGAAAAAAGATATTTAAAAAGGCAAGAAAAAAGTAACGGTTCAGGGTTATGGTTATTTTGAGCGGGCCAGGTCTGTGCAGGGGAGCAGGTCTTCCCCCTGCCTGGGTCCCCACCGTCCCCACTCGACGGGAATTCGCTTTCTTGGTGAGTTTTTCGTTGCAAAGTATAATTACGGGGGGAATCGCAGCACGGCGCGGGGCTTTCTGCAAAACACGAGTTCTTTCAGGGGGAGAGAAAAAAAGGATCCTTTTGTAAAAGCGAAGGAGAGGGCTGGAGAGAAGGTGCCTTACTATTTATTCCCATGGGAAACATGGAACGAGCGACTCAGGTTTTTTGTTCAGGTCCATAAAACGAGACGTAATCCCCCCCCCCCCCCGAATTTCAGCGTAAGCACACCCGGGGGTGACACTGCAGCTTCTCCCCTTTCCATGTGCACTTCCACCTTCTGAGGGACAGGACCTTGCGGTTGCAAAGGCAACGCACAAGAAAGAAATCTAAATTAAAAAAAAAAAAAACCAACCCCCGACTTCCCAAAATAACCACCGTGAAATAGGGTGGGAGGGGGAGCCCGGGCTCCCATCACCGCTGCTCCGGTCCAGCCTGTGAGTTTATGAATTAAGGGCATATTTAGCTAACATGATGCACACAAAAGACTTTAATTGCTCAGAAAGCAAACACACGATGCAATAATTAAAAATGGAAAACAAGCCCAAGTCATGTAATATCACTTGTAAAGAAAGCCACCATGAGGTTGGGTTTTTTGTGGGTTTTTTTTTGGTTGGGTTATTTTTTGCTTTGGAACAAAGACAAATACAGACAAATGCAAACTCAGTAAATGCCTAAATTGTCGGAACTGTTTAACAAAGAGGACAAGACCAAGTACCAGGATCGTTCTAACCTTCCCCACTGAAACAGTGAGAGATCTCGCACGCTAAACACACCGTACGGTTGCAGGAGGGGAAGGAAAAAAGAGAAAGAGTCGTCTCTCTTGGCATGCTTTGCCATCAACGCTGCTGAAAACACCCTAAAGTACCCCAGCACTTCTCTACCTGCACGCTTGTTTTCAGATATACTCCAAGAAACTGTATGCCTGAAGTCCGTCATCCTCAAACGCAGCCGAACCAGCCAACTTTATTTATTGTCTCTTATTTATAGAGCCAAATCGTTTTTCATCGGATGAAGGAGTTCTTTAAAGGCGTCAATTTTGTCCCTCTTCTGATCACGCGATGCCCGCGCCTGCCTCATCCGCTCTGTTTTTTGTCCCTGCTCTCGTTTTCTGGAGGAAAAGCAAACCCGTGGTCAGTGTCAGTGCAAAGAGTGGTCACAGGAGAGGATACTGTTACCGCTTAGAGCTCTGCCTGGATCTAGAGCCTCTTAATCTTCTGCTAAAGTTGTTTTTAAAGTGAGTTCTTGGCTGACTCTCGGCATAGAGACTTAAGACGTGAACGGTTTCCACCAGGTTCTCTCGGGGTTTGTGTCGCCTTTCAACACTGAAGGGTGAGAAAGGGAGGGGGGGTGACTACACTTCTGTAATTTTACAAAAAAACTGATGAGCTGCATACCACAAGACGCTTTTCCTCACTATGAGATGGAGAGACTCAGCTAAATAACAGCGTCTGTCAGAAAAACGCGAACTTCTCTGCGTCTAGGACTCTTTTCTTTTCTGGTCTCTAACAAATCGGGTCCTCTGCTCCCCTGGGTAAAAGCCCCGCAAGACCAAGCACTTAAGCTCCTTTCGGGACACGTGAAAACAGGCAGGCGAGTTTTTTCCACGCGTGTGCTTGCTGCCGAAACCGTATCACTTTTGAAGTCAACGGGAACTTCAGCGAGCCTCGTGCGCCGCTTTGCTTCCTACCAGGCAGTTTTGGCTGCGAAGACGGCCCAGAAGAACGTCAAGCCTCTGGGGTGACCAAGTAGGACAACGACCCACCGCTCTTTCGTGTTGACAGCCTGATTTTAGCTGAACCACCTCCTGCTGCCGCCTCGCCTACCGGCGTGCCAGATAAGGGGGTGTTTCGGTCAGTCATCTCCCCATACGACGGAGAGAGTCCTTCCTTAGGTTTAAATCGGGCCTCACATCTTCATCACCAGTACAAGAAAAGCATCTATGCAGAAGCCAAGAACAGAAGAATCTTAATTATGTGCAAAGCCGAGGTTGCTGGGGGGAGGACAACTGCTATTTGCCATTTAACTTCATTTTAAACCAGTACGAGGGTACGTATCGCATTTGTGCGGTACTTCTAATGCAGGCTGTTGACTGGGTTTGGATAGGACTAAAAGACTTTTCACTCCACCCCACTACGCCAGGTTTCAGGCCAAAGGAAAGTTTTGGTGCTAGAAGCTGAAAATGCATCGTGGAAATGAAGTAGCCGCTGCTGTGTTGCTGGGTTTAAATCCGGTCTTCAGATATTAAGGACTGACTGCCCCTTCTGGTTCCTGCTCCCTACCAAGAAGGCGTAAATACTGCACCTCCTGCTCTAGGAATCCTTAAAAATGTTTCCCTAACCCATCTTCTAAATTAACAGGGAAACCCTGAGTTTCAACAAGCCTTTTTGGCTTCCCCCTCGCCTCCTGACCAAACCCAACCCCAGCGAAAAAAAGCGATATGAACCTCTGAGGTCTCAAACTCTCACTCGTGATTCAGACCCGATGTCTCACAAGCTGGGTGCGGAAAGCCGGTCCCCAAAAAAGCGATATTTGGGATTAAGTGGGAGCTGCAGATGCTCAGCACCTTCGTGAAGTGGGCCTTGGGGAGCTCACGAGCGTGAACGTGGATTTAGGAGTGTCTGTGGCAAAGCCAGCAAGGTGGGAGACCATCAGCCATCCGCAGCGTTACCCAAAGGCTGAAGATCACGGTAGGATTTTGAAAGCTGTCTTAGGTCAGCGGCAAGTGCTTCTGAAAAGGTTAAGAGTCAAAGAGTTTGGTTTTCTAGGCTATACAACACAGAACAGCGAGGACTTAGGACTAACGAGACCTTTTCTGAATGTTTCTGCAGACTAAACAGGAGTGACTTCCGACAGAGAAAGCTTACCCATAAAATGAAATATTTTCTCAACAAGTACTAGAAAGGGACGACAAAAGCTTTTAACCGGGCAAATGGGAAGGAAAGCTGGTCTCGGACCCCATTGTGCCATACCTGACTTCAGCGTGTGGTACGCAAATGTTCACACTCCTTACATCGAAATAAGGAAACAAAAATATTCAGCTACATTGTACAAAATTCTCTTTTTTTTTTTATATATATATACACACACAAAACCCCATATCTAACAGATTTACCATATTGAATTTTAAAAAGTTGCATGTAGAAGGGTGTTGGATTTTTTTTTTTTCTCTGCTTGCTTTAGGCAGTGCTGTTGCTTAGAAGTTGACACCAGGCACCATATTTTTGAAAGCAAACCAAGACAGCGAGGAGCAGTAAAGGGCTTAGAGCTTTTTTTTTTTTCCAGCTGTCGGCTGCGAGGACGCTGCGACGTGCTGGGAACCGAGGGCCAGTGATGGAGAGAACTGACGGTGTCCCATCCCTCTCCGCTTAGGGTTAGGGATAATTTGCTTTGTATTACCCCCTCTCCCCTAGCAAACACCCTACCATCAGCTTCTATCCGGGTCAAAAGAAAACTAGCGTTGCCATCAGGATGATGCGTATGTTTGTTGAAAGGCTGCCTGCTCCCCGCTCTCTCTCTTCCTAGAGTAAAAAATTGCTACCGAGAGCGGCGTTTCTGCTCAGCTGGAAAAAAAGCGCAGTCCCCTTACTGCTCCTGCTGGGAAAGGAGAGAAAAAAAAAAAAAAACAAAACAGAAAGAAAACAGAGAGGGAGCCAGACATGTGAAAGGCGGGTAAACATGTCCCCAGTTATGTGCATTGACTGAAACATAAACAAGACTCTTTTTTTAAAAATCCAGAGGTTTTGTGCAACGTCTGTTAAAATAACTTTTTTTTAAAAAAATCGCACAGCGTAATGGACGTTCGGAAGTGCATTTCGCAGCAGAGAAAATCCAATTAAACACCTTCCCGCAACAGAACACTTCAATCGGTTAGAAACCAAAGGAAAGTCAAACTTAAGCAGTTTACAATGTTTGCCAGTTTTTTTTTTTCCTCATCCCCATCGTCTCCCGCCCCGATATTACAAAACATTGTTGTTGGGTTTTATTTTTATTAATAAATGGGCTCCTCTGCAGTTCATATACAATCATAGGTGAATTTTAAATTCCATTTTATACAAACATCTCAAAAAATATTGGGAGTGAAGTATGGTAGGAAATACTGCTCACGTTGCTAGTTAACATGCGTGTAGGAAAAGGAGGACAAGGGTTTGTTAGTGCACACCTCCAGAGCAGAGCACCCCCCCCTCCAAAAAAGATACAGTAGCTGATTACAGAAAGGTAATGTCCACAAAATTAAGTTTTTCATGCTATTCTACTTTCCAGTACTATACTCTCAAATCGCTTCCGCGATTTATCTGCAACGGCTAGGTGGCGAACGCTGAGGTATATTAAAAAAGAGATACCTGCACCTAGAAGAAAATCCGTCTTTAGAAAGGGCTTTTTTTTTGTTTTTTGGTGCTGCACAAAGCAATTGCCGGACGGGAATTTCACCCAGTTACGATCACTTCCAATTTATAGTAGACAATAGATGACGCCTCCGTTTTTTAGGCACTTCTTTTAAAAGGGAGTTGTTGTTTCGTTGAACCGATTTTTGCGTTCTGTCCCACACCACCCCCTCCCCGGCCCCCAACAAGCGTCAGGGAATAGTTTCTACTCTAGGTCCAATTGATTTTTTTTTTTTTTCCCCTATGGATAATTTCCTATGTATAAAACGACAAAGGAAATGTTTAATTAAAGAGTAGAGGAACAGCCTGACTTGGCAGTTTTGCAAGACAGAAGATGGCTCCTTAGTATTTAAAACTAATTTCACAATTTAAATTTGACTTTTTGAAGTATACGAATGAGACATAAATATAGGCTATCAATCTCTTTAAAAATTTCATTCACATAATGGAAAATTTTTTCATTTATTAAAAATATCACATTTTGAGACTAGAAACAGTAAAGTGCATGAAAAGTTTAAAATATAAATTCAAGAAAATCTTATAGCAGCAAAAAAGCAGAATAAAGAAAAACTTAAAAACACAGACACAACCTTTTCCTATCACTGTGCCATTTTTTTTTTTTTCTAACATTAAGCAGCCAACCAATTTTTTAGAAAATTGCATTACGTTTCATGCCTCTTCAGGCACAAGGTTTTGAACTGGCCACCTAGAGCATAAAAAGGGAAAAAAAGGATTTCCAACACATCCAAAGAGCATTAACAGTTGGGAATGAACCAGCAGCTTTTTAATTCAACCCTGACCGACAACAGAAAAGAAGGATTATAAAAAAAGTGTGATGGCTATTTGGCAACTAGGGTCAGGAAAAATGATCCAAGGAATGACTACGGCTACCGCTCGCTCCCCCAGTGAAAAAAAACATGCCGACAGCTACTCCGCGTGCCCTTTTGGAGACAGAAGTAAGGTCATTTCCAGCGGTTTTTCCTGTTCCCTACGCTTCAGCAGTTAATCCCAAGTTTCCCATCTTTGCAACCGAACTTCGGGAAAGGGAAGCTTGGACAGATTTGCATCACCTTTATTCACCCCGGAACCCAAAGGCTCGCGACGGCTCGCTTCCAACGCAATTTCTTACCGTTCCTAAAGTCCTGCTCCCAAACTGTGCGGCTCAACGGTGTGTCGCCCTGGCAGCTCTGTTTCACAGAGGTCCCGCGGATCCCTGTGTACCTCGCCCAGAAAGGACCGAGTTCTTCAGAGCTCCAAAAAAAAAAAAAAAGTCACCGCGGCGGCGCCCGAGCAAGCGGTCTATACGCGGCATTGAACGCTCACCGGTCAAGTCTTGTGAGACGCAGCTTCGCTGGAAATTTCATTCTCAATGAAATTACTTCAGGAGAATTTAGACCTCAATTTTTATCACAGGTATTAAGCCATCTTTGGTTTTTAATATTAGTCAGACGAGGGGCAGGGCCGCACCGCTAATCTTTTATAGTCGGGTATTAAGTGCTTTGCTGATGTGCAAAATTTATTTTGGATGCGGAGTTCATTCTCCGTTTTGGGTTCAAACAAACGGGATTTCTAATATTCTTCCTACAAAACAAGCGTTTCTATTTTTGTTTTTCTTTCTCCTAAAAGGTTGGCTCGTTTCGCCACGTTCTGGAAAAAAGCATTACCTTGAAATATGTTAGTACGCGAGTTTTTAACCTCATTTCTCCATTTATAAGTGCAGCTTTCTACCGAAAAGAAAAAGCTTGCCAGTTTAAAAAAAAAAAAAAAAAAAAATTAAATTAAAAACCTGGAAAGGGAATAATACTTTGGTTCCAGCCCTAGTGCCAAATGATACCAATATGCACCAAAATGTGCAAAATCTCATATCAAACACATAAGGAGAGGAGCTTGAAGAAGCAGCTTAAGGTTGGCCATACTTCACTCCTATATACTTTGATTTACAACTGTACAGGTCCGTAACAACAGGTCCTTGCCCTCAAAGGGGCAGGGCTCCACTACCTCCGGTTAGGCAAGTGCACACCGTTGACAAGAGGCAGGAGCGGAGGATGGAGTTCTAGTTGTGTTAACAGTGAGAAGTGGTCTGAAGGGATGTGAGGGTGTGGACACCCAGTGATGTTGTTGTCAACCAGCCACTGAGGGTCCAAAGGCCCCAGGACACCAAGCACGTTCATGTGAGTGTTGGAATAGAAAATGTAGTCAATCACACCCTAGGGAGAAAGAGAAACACGACAGTGAGAACAGACCTCGCTCCTGGCAACCCGAACTCGACTGGCTTCTGGCTGCAATTCGCGGGAAGAGGCACAGCGCTGGGATTAGGGTAAGAAACGCGCGGGGCGTTCTGCGTTCAAAGCGCTGCATCCGTTCTCATTAAGTCGCTGGCCAGAGCCAGGTCGAAAGCTTAAAAAATGCCAGCAAATCAAGGATTTGTGTGCGGTAGGAAAAGTGTCCAGCGAGTGTAGGAACCAGCGATGAAGCACGCACAGGAACAGAGGGAAAGACAGCCAATGGTCAGAGAATTCAGACAGCATCCTGGGGAGACCAGGTCAATGTCTGCCATTTCAGAAAAATCGCTGCTTACTTTGAAATCAAAAGTGTAATTGGTGTAAGGCATCAAGTTGTTTTCGTAGGCGCTCTTGAGTTGGAAGCCGTGCGTAATTCTTCCTTCAGAAGCCCCGTTTTTCCCATTGCCGCTGAAGTTCATGAGACACTCGTTATAACGCAACTCCTTGAAGTCCTTGTGGTTGTCAGCTACTATGCCATTGCTTAAGTATTCCACTACACCTGTTTGCAGAGGAAAGGATTCAGGGAGTTGCTTTAAATTACGACGTTCAGGGAACGTTGGTCTCGGAGTCAAACCCCAAAACACCAGCAAGACACACCGTGAGATTAGAAAAGAGCTTTCCACCTAAGGGGAAACCTACACAGGGGCTGTCTTGTCCACGTCTGAGCCGTACACGCCTTTCTGACACCGAGCCAGGGAACTGAGGCTCTCCTTTGAGGATTACAGTAAACCCATAGTAGACGTACTCTAGTACGTCTAGTGCTAGAGGGACAGCTTTCGTACGTATACCTGATACTACGGGATCGGATGTCATAATTACCAAAGCAAACCTGGCTCCTTAGAAAGTTTTCACGTTCCGTCACGAACTCACGTCTTTCCGAATTATTGCTGCTCAAGGCACGGGTATTTATTTAACAATTTATTTAAGATCTATTTGTTCTTTTCTACATCTCTCTAGGCGTAACCAACTTTTCTGGAGTGTACACCAGACCGCAAAAAGCAGACTGCTCAACCGGAGGACTCGCATTCTCTTCAGCCAGATTTCGAAAGACAGCTGCTACTAAGAAAGCTTTCATCTAAACCTACCCAGGGAAGTGCAAACCGCCCCACTGCCCTCAGAGGAAAAGAGGATTCAAACGTTCTAAAGAGGTAAATTGAAAATTAAGCCAAAACCAGTCTTACCCGAATCAGGCAGTGAGTTGAGATCCGCACACAGCACCAGAGGGATAGAGTTAGGATCTGCTGTTGGGCTACCTGGCCTGCTTGAGGCTTTCTCGAGGATATTTTTCAGTTCTGAGACAAACATCATAGTCTGAATGAGTTTCACATCTGAGTATTCAGGGTCCCAGTGCATGTGGGCATTGGCCACAATAAGCAGCTGTTTGTCCACATGAAGCGATTTCATACCTGGATAAACAAACACATTTTTATCAGCGAAAGGCTGATTGCGTGAATACGGCAGATTTCCCCGTTAACATTCGGGGTCTAGCTACTAAGGACTCCCAAGTCAGACAAACCAGCAGATGGATGTATTTTCACTGCTGGAAAAAAGGCACTACCTGAACCACTACCCCTTTCTAAATCAGCAGCATTTACATAATATTACGTGACTAAATCTCTCCAATATAGGAAAGAAATGGCCAGCACAATCTGATAGCGTTACAATTGCATTCCTTCTCCGCTCTTCATGCGGTCCTCGCTTGACCGTGCACCACTATTCAATATTTAAGGCACAAGGGAGCTTCCCGACTCTTAGCTGCCACGGTATGGCAAATTGTTCCCTTGGGAAAAAAATCAAACCTGCTTATATGAATGCAGTATGAACCTGGCTGCTGCAAAACGCTGTAGCTGGTTTTACTATTTATCTGAGAAACAGTACTCTGAAAGATGGGGCATAAAGTCACAGGCAGCTTCTTCCAGTCCTGCAATTTAGACATTCCGCTCCTTTGAAGGGTACGCCGGCAACAAACAATCAAAAAACCAGACACGCAGACAGAGCAGGGTGGCAATTTTAAGTATGTTGAAACTGTCTACTGCATCTGATCAAACGTAATGAAAATGTGACAGTCAGTCAATCAAGTGGCATGAAAAGATACCCGATAATCTCATTCTTGCACATCAGTACATTAGCGCTGTCATATAATCACCCGGGGAGGATGCAAGGATTCAATCAAGGGGAAAAAAAGATGGTTGAAAATAGAAGTTCAACACTACTGACAACTACTTGTAAGAGCATACGCATGTAAACACACTGACCTTGGAAAAGCTTAATTCTTCAACTAGAATTTAACAGAATAAGTAAGCAGGGACAAAAGCTTGAAAGGAGAAGGCTAAATGCTGGGCAGCTGGCTGCAAGTGCAACCAGACCAGGAAATCCCGTCGCCTGTGTCCTGCCTTAGCCACCCATGGGCTATCGTTTCTCAAATGAGCACAACGAACAGCGTTCGCTCATCTGCGAGTATTTGGCGACCACCACCAATGGCAATAATATTCTAGAGAACCGTATTACCTAGGAATAACTCATGCCTTTACGTGGAACTGGCTAATCCATGAGAGAACCAGGGTCGTACTCACTTGCTCCAAATAATTCTTTGTGCACCTCTAACACCACGGCAACTCCGATGTTGTCCTTCGTCATCACTCTGTTTAACATAGCTTCCGAACCTTCAGAGTTAGCCATCGCCACCTGGTTGAACTCCACTGTATGCTTCTGCACCAGTGTAAATCTGATTAAACAAAGAGAATCACGTCTGAACACGTGTGATGTACAGCTACCTGTAAAGACATGGTTTCTATCTGCACTCCGGTCTACCACGTCCGAGGAGAGAGCCTGCAGGACAGGGTGAGGCACGTGTCTTTTGTCCTCTTGCTTTATAAAAGTAAAAACAGTTCTAGGAAATATTGCCCCAGTCAGGATAGAGCTCTCGGTCTGGCAAGTGAGATACTCTCAGGGGATACAAGATACCTGGGGTTTAGGATGTGTTTACTTGTTTCAGCGTAGCATTCTGAGAGGACTATTCAGAGCAACGCTCAGAGGTTATCGCACCTCCTCGGGAGTGTTCTAGGCAAAAAATTAAGATGAGATGGTAATTAAAGGCTTGCCTTTTACTTTGGGCGAATGCAATATTAAAAACCAGCTTCTTTCAAACCACTAGCTACCACCATTAGTTTAATGAAATTGGTTTTTCATTCCTTTCCAGCCTTAGGATGCCCAAAGATACCTTGCTTCAGGAAAAACTGAAGGCTACCTATTGAAAGGTTGGGGGTTTTTTTTGTGCTCCAAGAAAATTAAAAAAGAGTATTATTAGTTTTCTGTTTTCACCTGTGAGAGCCACAGCATAATAATCAGTTCTCTATATACCCTTGTTAGTTTCCAGGTTTGAAAAACATCAGTTGTTTGTTTTCACAGACCTCCTCCATTCAAAACCAATCCAGTTGTTTTTATACATGATCTGAAAGGCCGAATTTTGTTTCTGGAAGCAGTGAAAACTCTGGAAGGGAGCTAAGGCTTTGCGCAACTTCCATTTTAATGACTGAAAACTGTTCAGAGGGAATATTCAGAGGCATACTCGGTGTGGTACAACCCGTGAGCAGTTTACACAGATGAGAAGTGTGAATGCCAGCACCTCTCCTCCCTTCCCAATAGTTTGTTGCTTTTAGTGTAGCAGAACTTTTTTGGATCAGCTATTCAATTATGTAATGTTTCGATTAATAAAAGCAGAGAATATTCTGTGATCCTTTGGCAGCAACACATCTTTTAATACCTGAAGATTAAGCCAGCACAGCTTACAGATCTTTAATCTCAGAGGGGTGAAACTTTTGTCAAGCAAGGCAAAAGTGTGTCGAGAAGACGAGCTATTTATTAGATCTGCCAAAAAAAGCACACACGAAGCACCTAAGTTTTTACTCATACTCGCTCTCCTGCAGCTTCCATGTTTCTGAAGAGATACCTTTGTTCATAGTCTGAATGGGATGGAGGGACTGAGTTTGATTCTTTGTAGTGAACTTTATCTTCTGTTTTATAGCACAGTACTTTGGTTACCATGCACCCTGAGAGACGAAAGCTTTCAGACCTAAACCAAGCTGGTTTTAATGTATTTTTAAAAAGCTGCTTCTGCCCCTTACTTTTCAGTTTTGAAGAATATTGCACAGCCATCCACATGCTTTTTCTCCTGCTCAGACATGATTTTGGCACGTGACTTGGGAGAAAAGAATCCATCGTATCCTCGTTCTTTCAAGGCTGGCAGAAAAAGGGTGAAGTATTGCTCTGTTTCCACTTCCTGGAATTGAACACAAATGCCTTAGGCTAACAAAGTCAAGTAAACCCTTCCTATCGCTGTACAGCAACTTGGGCCTGCCTTGGCTTGCAGTCAGCAGCTCTCACCGAAGTGAAAAGCTTCTGTTTGCACAAATCATGTCACTTCCTACACTAATGGCCTGCTGGAAACAGATTTGCATTCCTGGATATCCTGGAATCCCCCCAAAAGGAAAAGTGACAGGTGTATTTTGCATAGCAATAGATTACACCTGATATTTTTGACATCTGAACGCGGATACCGTCCTAGGTCAAAACTTCTGAGAGGTCAACAGATATCAAGTAGCAATTAGTATTTAATCTGGAGAGCTCTTTTGCACAATGGTCTCTCACTGTTCTGTAACGATACATTTTCTCTGTAGTAACATTTGGACTCCAAGAGGATTTCAGATGTTGATCTCGAGGTTTTCAGACCAAAATAACGACTCTCTTCTTGTGCAAGATTTTTGCTTACCAAAACTTGCTTTAAAAACGAAAGATGAGTTTAAAGGCAGAAGTGTTCAACTGTCCTAAACATCGGCAATAAACTTCTAATAACACAGCAGGATACACGTACCAATGACAATTGGTATTTAACTTGGAGCATGAGAGTCCCCTTGTTAGCCAATGAGAGTATTTTTGAGACTTTAACTTCTGTACCAAGCAGGAATGGACTAGGAACAGCGGCATTTGGGGATATAGCATTCTACCTTCTCCCCTCCTGCCGTGAACCCCATACACCCAGAGGGAGTACATTTAGGATGTTTATCTGAGGGGGAAAAGACCCAGATCTTCCAACGCAAATCACCTCCTAATTTAGCTAATTTTGTCTCACTTTGTCTCATTTCATAAAACACAAGCCAACGTGTAAACAAGTTGCTGTGCACACAGCTTGTATCGGTAAGCCCCGGAATTTGTTAGCAAGCAGGCGAATATAGTGTTCTCAAGGGAGCGTTTCATTCTAAAGGTGGAAGTTAAGGTTTTCTGTTTCTGATCAAAATTACAGTTATTTTCCAGTTACCTGAAGACTAATGATATCTGCATCACAGTTGACAATTTCTTCCATGATTCCCTTTTTTCTATACTCCCAATTGAGTGCCCAAGATGGGCAGTAGCCATAGAGCTGCCGGGTGGCGTATTTATCACACAACACATTGTAACACATGACCGTGAATGAAGCTGGAAGGAAAGAAAGAAAGAAAGGGCAAGGTTATCAACCTCCGAAGACTACAAATGCTGAACTTATTCAAGCCAAAATACTGAACCTTACATGGTCTATTCGGGAGGGCCTACTGAACACAAGTCAGTGGGCTTATTCCACTAGCGTTTCGTGAGCAGGAGTAAAAAAGGCCCTGCTGAGCCAGCAGTTACCACGTAAGGCTAAACTCTTCCTGAAAAAAAATCAGCATTACTACCAAAACGAGAGGGCATCATGTGCGTCACAAAGCAATGCGATCCTATTTTGCAGTCAATTCTTTGTTACCTTTGGGGTTGGGGGAGACCTAGGGGTTGGCAGCAATTAGGAACAGCCTCTCTCTCTGGTAAGGAGAGGGAAAGGAGCAGCGATTTCAGCGACAGAGTCAAAACCCAGCATTTCTTGCATGACGTGCCTTGCTACAGCAACTTAGTGACCCGTACAGTTCTAAAGCAAAAGTAAAGCCAAGCTGCTAAAGAAGCTGTTACTATGTCATGATACCACAGCATCAGAGAGAAGTGCTGATTTAGAACGTTTCATTTTAAGGCAGTCTGATTCCAAAACATTTTTACAATTTTCCTAGCGCCCGTACAACATTTCTAAGTTGTATACAGTTGTAGCTGTGTCTATCATGTCTAAGCGGGAGACAGGTCTGGGTGAGGGCAAGGAAAAGAAGAAGAAATTAAGTCATAAATTAGCAAGCATCTAATACATTGTTTGGTCGCATTTCAAAAAAAAGAGAGAGAAGTCAGCATGCAGCTTATCAGATCATTCAACTTGAAACACACGTCTTTCACACACAAACTTCTCAACTCCCTTAGATTTTACACCATGAAAAAAAGATAGGTAAATGCAATATCCTAGCACCATGCCACTGGAAAAGTCTGCTCATATTTGCAGGGAAAGAATCAAGGTTTTACTGTGAGGCTACTCCAGAGCTGTATTTTTTTATACTGGTAGTCAGAGAAGATGTCCACTGTTAGGTTGTTTCAGTTTTATAATAATAACCTTGTTACAGTTTCAACCACGAAATATTGCACAGCTCACTTGCCTAACACTATGCTTTCTAATGACTTCTGAATTCTGTTTCTGCTCAGGAAGTTTGATTTAAAAAATAAAACCAAAGTCCATAAAACTCCACTGAGATACTGATTTGTAAGGGAATGTGAAACAGAAATGCAGAACTTAATGTTGTGGTGGCTTACAGGACTTTTGGCATTTTCCGTTTCCTCCTATTTTTTTTTTTTCTGGTTTGTTGTTCTTTAATAGAAAAAAGGTGATAGATGAGCTTAACTGCAACATTAGCCTGCCTAACACGCGACCGAGTTAAGTTTTAAAGACCCGCCACCTTCACGCTTCTAAAAAGAAAAAGTACAGAGGACAGCCACATTATTCTTGCTGGTTATTAATCTGATCTTCTGCAATAGCAATATCAGCATTCTTCTTCTTTACACAAGCTCGCGGACGCTTTTTGAGAGCTATATTCAGGATGTACAGGAGAAGAAAGGCCACTGGATTTAGACAGCCTGAAGAAATGCTGCCTCTTGCACTTTACCAAAAGCAACACTAGAGGGCATTAAACTAACTTCAGTACCAGGCACTCCACGTGTTTACTTGCAGACAGCGTCTTCTTAAAGTCTCTCTCCCTTTAGTCAGCCTGTGCGCCGACACGGCACTTGTATACAGTTATTTTACCATTCTTACTATTTCTGAGAACGGAATTTTTTAAAAAAAGCTCTTCTGCTTGAGCATCAGTGGCTGGAACAGTTATGACACAGCCTAACATGGAAAAGACATGACCAGCATCCCATTCAAATTACAAAAATTATATTTACAGCACAGCCATATGTTAATTGTTTCAGTACAAATGAACACAAATTGCTATTTTCGATCTGATCCATGGAAGGCAGAAGACTTCTCTGAAAGTAAAGCCAAAGAAAAGCTTTTCAAGCGCATTATTGTGAGAACACAGGGTAAAGAACCACAGATTTACCTGAGGGCAGAATTTGGTCTCGTTCTTTTAAAGTAATCCACGGCCTTGGCGGCAGCTGCTCTGGATGAACTAAAAAAAATTTAAAACAGTGATTAATTCAGGGTTTGTATTTGTAAGTTACAATTTCCAAGTCAAAACTTTGACTGAACAGTTATGTTCCATATGCAACCCCAACTCCCCAAGTCTTTTTACGCTCCAGGGGAGGCAAGAATCATTTAGCTAGCTAGCTATAGTAAGAGCAAGTTTGTCAGTTGTAAGATTCCCAACTATTTTTGTCTCTTGCTTTCAAATCTAGAAGCACCACCGAAATACTCCTGCACCCTGAAGGCACTGCTGAAGAAGGAAGGGTAAGTCCCGTAGTGGTTCAGACATCCCGCACTCCCTTCTCCAGGATCCTCACCCTATACCCATCATTCCTGCAATGCTTTAACTTAGCAGACATCAAGTGGCAAATGGAAAGCTCAGTTACAGAACCACGAAGCAGGATTTGAGTCAGGTACCGGATATTCTTAATTGCTTTGGTATTTCTAGATCTAAATTTGACATTCTGCTTGCATTTGGATTATAATTTCTAGTGGAAAGCACCAAAATGGCTTCAGCAAGGAAGACTTAGCACTTTGTTGGCAATCGAAGGGCTTCAAACAGAACAGTGGGAACAACTGGCTGTAACATGGGAACACGGGAAAAGCTTAGAAAATACGTCAACCTCTTCCACTGTGCGTGTTTATGCGTACGACTGGAACCACTTGACAAAAACACAACAGCGGTTAGACAACACTCTCCCTTCAGTGGTTCAGATTCTTGGTTTAGCAGCAAATACTGTCAGAAATGCATGTTTTTAAACCACTTCTGTCAATCAGATTTGTAGGGCCGTCACCTGCTAGATTGTCAAGCATGTAGTTCAGTAGCTTTCGAGTTCCATCCGGATCCTGGTAGAGGCTGAGAATATCTTGTGATAAAGGATTGCCTGCCAACAGCATAAAACAACAACTGGGTGATTAGCTGCCTGACTTTCTTGAGGCTTTCCAACCAAAGAAAATCCCCCGTAATGAGAACAGACGAATTGACCCAGAAGATATTTAGGTTGCTTAACTTGGAACTGTAGAATACCACAGTAACAGATGCTATAGAATTAGCTAGCACACATATTCTTTCTTACTCCGACTCACCTCAGTCAATAATACAGTAGGTTAGAGGGTTTATTTACCTATCTACAGATTTAAAATAGGCTTGTAAGAAAGTTTAATAGCAATAAAAAAGAAAAGCGTTGTTTTCCAAACTGGCTGGTCATTTTTGCTGCAAGCTTAATATCTCAAATAAACTGTAAGAAAATATTGAGGTAATACGCAAAGCTTTTGAGCCCACTCCCTCGGTAATTCAAGAGTACTCCTAGGAGTATTTAGCTGTAAAGAACTCACTCACCTTTCAAACCTAGGGTTTGTAGCTGGAAGAGCCGTCCAAGTTCATAAGGCAAAACCCGTAACAGATTGTTATTTAAAAGCAATTCCCTGCAGCAAATGCAAAAACACTTTTGATGAGTATCACATCAGAAGAAAACTCTTAAAGCGCTATATGCCGCTCATCTTCAAAGATGACACTTTTCACCCC
This sequence comes from Aviceda cuculoides, assembly GCA_035590195.1. Taxonomy (NCBI): domain Eukaryota; kingdom Metazoa; phylum Chordata; class Aves; order Accipitriformes; family Accipitridae; genus Aviceda; species Aviceda cuculoides. The sequence continues at coordinate 8,284,230 of JAVJGG010000007.1, forward strand.
GGATTTTTTTGTATTATGGAAAGATATGCCAATCTTCCCATTTCAAAGCATGACCAAAACATTTTCATTAGGGAGAAAATAAAAGCCGCAAAACCCCCAAAACACAAAGTTACATCAGGGAGAATTCAAACAGCAGGCAATCACCTACTCTCAAAGAATGTTTCAGAGCAGAAGACTACATAGCTTACAGACATGTATCTGTAGAGATCAGAAAAGGAGGGTAATGAACCCCCAAATAATTATTAGAACTGAAACTTTGCACCAATCTTGAATTTTTCAGAATTATTTTAAATACAAGAACGGAAAGCAAAATAAAATTCTCGGTCCCAAGCTCAGAACGTAGGTTTTTGAAAAGGTAACCAGAATAATTTCTCTCACCTGAGAGATACCATGTTTCCTAGTTCTGCTGGTAAACTTCTGAGTTTGTTGGATGACAGGTCCAGGTAAACCAGATTATGAAGCTTGGCAATATCAGGTGGAATGCGAGTAAGATTATTGTCATTGAGGTGCAGAGCAGTCAAGTGCGTCAGCGACCAAAGAGACGTACTTAAGCTCCGCACTCTACCTAAAAAAGAAAAGCAAAGAACCACCTCTTCAGTCTGGTCTGCACTCTCAAACCATCAGATACAAACTATGGGGGATGTCAGAATATGGGATTTCCAGTATGGAAACCCTACCACTTCACTGGAACACTCAGTGACGCTTGGGGATGATACCTACATGTGTCTCTTCTATGAGCAGACTGTAAATAATTATCTAACCCTCCCAGTTAAAAGGGTAGAGACAGAGGTACAGTTCTAGGAAAGCAGATGTGCTATCCAAAAGCTCGCGTCCAATCTGAGTTGGTGTTTTAAACCGACTGGGCTGAATGTGAGACAGCCAAGCTCAAAGACAACCTGGTAAGTCAATTACTCTTACTCCCCCAACTCCAAAAAGCTGTCTTCACAACAGGATCCCCTATCTGAAAGCGTCTGGTACGATTCTGGGGCACCAACAACTCCGCCGAACCAAAATTCAACACCGAATCAACTCACCCGAGATCTCTAATTCAGCCCAGTGCGACTTCTTCCCGTTGGCTACCTCTTCTGCTGACATGATGGTGTAAATTCTGCGAGGATCTGGAGGATCATATTTTTCCTTTGGCATCCCTGTTAGTCTGAAAGACCATCACAACCATTACTGTCTGCCACTCGGCAACATTTCTTCATTTCTCGCCCGCCCGGAGCTTACCTTCCCCAGTGACACTCTGCAAAAACACATGCCCTAGAGTTTATGTACAATAAATATTATGCTGACGTCAGCCCAACTGCTCCCAGCAGCACGGAGTTAAGCAGGTGCTCAGGCCTTTGCAGAATTCGGGCCCGTAGTGGAAAAGGGCATTTCTTCCTACAAAGTTTGGTTTTCTGCAGTCATCCGCAATGCAACCTTGTACTGTCCTGACGCAGAGTTTCTGGATTTCCTAGTTTATCCCCCAGACCGAAGCATAACCTACATCATCGCTGAGTTATTTGCCGTGTGCAGAACCTGCAGACAAGATGACAGCGTTTCGCCGTTCACGGCGAAAGCACACGGAATGCTCCCTCCTGTAGTTTTCACAGGGAACCAACCATTGAAGGGAAGGCTCTTCTCTTTGCTTTTACAGCAATTATTTTCAACATACAAAGTCCCGCTTTTGCACTCCACTTACACAAGACTTGAAATTGCAGTCTGAAAGGGAATTAGCTCAATTTTTCCATTAACTATCTAGCTTTTCTGTTTTGTGCTTTTTCATGCTCAGCATCAGTCAAGACCTTTTTACTGCTAATGGCCTAGGAGACGTAAAATGAGCTCAGGTAAAATTCTCATTAGCTGTTCTTGTGCATACAGGGCTTCGGCCCAGTCCAAAACTTTCATGTCAGATGCACTCACGTCTTAAGGGTGAGCTTGCGCACACACACAAATTCGACTGATCTCATTTTCCAGATTCTTGTCTGAAGAGAGCTCTGATATCCCATTCAAAAACCATACACCTTCCAGATGACACGGGGAGGTTTCCCTCCATACCTCCCCAGACCATTGTGCTGAGGAAGACTAGGTTGGCTGAATTGGCTGTTCACCCCTCTTTTCCTCCCCAGACACACAAAATACACAAACCTTGATTTCATACAAATCCAAAGTAGCTGGTCTACAGGATGCATTTTTTCCCCCCTACATACGTCTTTACTACAACCGGCTGCAATAGCTGTGAAGCTCTTAAAACAACTATAGCTCGTTTGGTTTGCTGAACTGGCAAGAGAGAAAACGATCAACAATTTGAGGAAACTACTTCAAGGTTTTTTTTTTAGCTAGTCCAACTAAACAAAGATCACACGTCCGTTTTATGAGCTCAGAGTGCTGCAGTTTTTTTCCAGTTGATGCAGACAGCCAAACCAGCGTTCCGGCACTGCGCAGGAGCAGGAGTTGTCAGGGCTGTCCCCTGCAAAGGGTCTCAGTGACGGGTCTGGTGCTTCCCTCCATGACGAATGCCCAAGGAAATTCCATTTAAACGGAATTAGGGCTCCCTGTTGCAAGCGCAGGGGAGATGCAAGCTCCACTGCGTCTAATTATAGTCAACTTCTATTTACAGGTGAAGTCATACGGCAAGGAAAGCTATAGGATAAGAGGATTCTGCGCTCACGCTGCTCAGCTGCAGCAATTCAGTTTGGGGTGATGAATGAAACAGATTATTTAAGGACACGGGATTAGACCTGAAATCCTTCGATCCTCGTTTCAGAGCCCCAAAATCGGGAACGGTGCTTCCCAACACAATCAGAGTTACAGGCTATGCTTCGGGAGCGCTAACTCTCCAGTGCTTGGGTTTTGCTGGATTTAACTCCGCTGTTAAACACGCGCATGCGCAGAAGCAGGGAGCAGCCCCGGCCCCAAGAACGGATTCCTCACGGCTCCTGCCGAGAGCCACGAGAGCCCTATTTCACCTTTTCTCCCAGGCATCCTTGCCTTTAGACACGTATGAAACTAATCCGCATTCCAGCGAGTCTCGACACAGCTCTTCCTGGATTTTGCTAGACCCCTGGAGCCGACCAGAGACATCCAGCAGAGCCGTGAATCACTGCTGAGACGGGGGGCCGAGACCCGAGCGCTGGGAGAGCTTGCAGTCCCTGGCAGCCGCGGAGAGCATCGTCCCCGTCCCAACGCCTGCGAGGAAGCACACTGCAACGTTACCGTACTTTGTATTAAAGCCGGATTGCCTGGACAAGCACCGAGTGTATTATCTAGCACCCTACTCAACACAAATTTTACATGATACACACCTAAATCAAGACCACAGTCCTAGCATTTCAGACGCGGCATAAATGGACCAAGTGTGTTTGTGCCAAAAAGCAGCAAGCTGCTTTTGGAGTAAGTAAAGCTGTCACATCACTGTCACAGGATTACCAGCAATGATCCCTTAATAGAAAATGAGATTTCATTACCTGGCAATATTTATTTCATCCGCAAGGCCTACTGCAGCTTAGAGGGGGGAAACCTAAAAGCTGGGTGGTGAAAGTCAAGCAGAATACCAACAAAGGATTCAGGGCTTAGGGCAGAAGGGAGTTTTTTTGGATCTTTAAGTCTTAATCATCGAACATTTGACCTGACCCAGGATGGGCCTTCATTTTGCTTTTTAATCTGTCGTATCTTAAAATGATCCATACTTCTGCCACATCTGCACCTAAGACATCGCAAACTTTGCTGTCCAATGCCCAGCATCAGCATTTGGGTGAGCGCTCTGTGAAACACGCTGTCCTTACCGGGTCTTTGCGTTCTTATTTTCTACACCATAATATTATAGTGATATCAGACCCAGGCAGGCTTAAATTTCAGTTTCTACATACTGAAACTCCTCCCTGCCCCGCATACTGCTGGCAAAAGCTTTGGCCGCAGTTGCTTCCTACGAGCTTCTCAAGGTGCATTTCCAGCTAAAAAAGGAAGCGGGGAAATTATTTGTATTTCTGCTCGCCATTTCATCGCAAGCCAGACACAGACGGCTAACGGCTCAGGAAGGCTCAGTCCGGCCAGGGGTCCTGGCTGTGACACACGCACGTCGATTCGAAGACTTGAAACGGCAGCAGCCTCACTGGAAACCAGCGCAGGGCTTGCCATTCCCACTGCCAGACCCCCAGCAGCCTCGCTCCTCGCAGCGGGAGTGAAGTTGGACAAATATCCCAGGGCCTGGCAGTGAAGTCATTAATACTGCGGTGGTCAGACCATCTGAGTCAACCCATACTCATCCATACCTGCCCACAGGCCAAGAGGTGACCACTGACCGGGTGACACCATCAAAAAGCTTCAGGATTACAGTTTCCTCCTTGGCAGGGAACCCAATTAAATTATGTTGAAATATCGCTCGTTATGAGAAGCGCTCTGCCAATTTAAAGCAATTTGCGGCAGTCAGAGGCCTTCCAATGAAATGAGCCCTGAACTGCGAGTCAAACGACACGCACATTTTTCAGGTATTAGTCACTTCAATATTATTTTGAAATAGTAGTGAGTCAAACGAGCACCAGTGTAATTTCCACAGTTACAGAAAAGGGAAAACAAACCTAAATCAAATATTATTTTTTTTTTTCTTGTGCGTAACAGCAACATTGAGCAAGACTTGAAAGCCACCACATGTATTTTTTTGAAGCAAAAATGAATTCTGCCTGGGTTCCCAACTCCTATCGTTCCCATCTCCCCGTCTGCTTGTCCTGGATCTAAACCAGCGTCCAAAAATCCCAGCCTATTTTTGCTCGGTCTTCAGGGAGCTACACCAAGTTCCCTGAATCAGTTAACCCCCAAATCGGACACACATTAGCGCTGTGGCAAGGAACAAAGCAGGAAGGCCCGGCCAGTGGTGTGGGAACTGAAATAGCACTGATTTAGGTCAGCTTGAGCTGTTGCCGAGTTCCACCCTGCAGGTTCAAGCAAGGCCTTTGCTAAAATTCAGCTAACAACATAGGTGTGACGGGAGCGGAACACGTGGACTCAGTTTCTTTGTTTTTCAAGTGGGACCAAAAAAAAATTCTTGCCGGCTTTTCTTCTAAAGAGTTCCCTTGGAAAACTTTTGAAGCTACTAGAACTTGCTCTCCACTACAAATCTAACCACGTAAACTTAAAGAGTATGACCCTGATATTATGCAAATTAAAGAAAACTTGAATATGAGAACACCAGGGCATTAGTAAGGACAATATTTACGCTCTGAACTAACTTCGAAATCTGGGGGTTCCTAACAATGTCACGCTTAAGGGCTAACTCTTTGGCTACAAGCCCATCCTCAAAAGCCTAGAGATGAGTGGCATAACAGGGTTACTCAGCCGAAACCCTAAATATGGTCCCAGGTGAACTTAAGCAGCGCTAGCTCAGCTGTATATAAAAAGGGTTAGGGGGAGGTGAGTTGTTTTGGAAGTGTTGCAAGCAGTAGGTTTGTGGCTGCCTTTTTTTGTGCTCTTGTTTTTATATGCTGTTGTGTTTGCTGGCTTTTGTTTAGGGGCTTGCTAACTATCTATTAAAGCCAAAAAAGAAGTAATAATGTAACAGTACTGAAGGTGTGAAGAGTGTTAAAGAAGAAAGTTTTGAGCTATGAGGCTGTGCCACAGGCTTTTACTCTGAAGACACAGTTCTGGGGCAACAAACAACAGGAGCTTCTGCACACTTGGAGTTTCAGACGACCAGGTAATAACAGAAAAGAGCACTGGTTTTTTAGACTTTACTATCCAAGACCTTTTTGAGTAATACAGGTGCGGAGAATATGAGATAGAGAGCATATAGTTAGCAGTATGAAATAGAAACTGTGATTTTTTTTTTTCTTAGGGAAAAGCTGAAGGCAGCCTTACGAACTGCATCAACACAACAAGAGAAAACAGGACAGTATGCTAGATATGAAGAAATTTCTTAACTCGGAGTGTATTTTTTTTTTTTGTTTGGGTGGGGGAAATCAACAGCAGCTGTGAACATAGAAAAAGATCTTCCATTACATAGCACATCCAAACACACCAAAGTAGCTATCTCAGGGTTGCTATGAGGGATGAACTGCATCACTATCACTTTTAATAAAGTCATAACTCTACTTCTGAAGGGAAATATCCCCCACCAAGCAGAAGGATTAATGTATGTTCAGTGGAAACAGAAAGCCTGCTCAAAGCTGTGCAGATGATTTGGCATTTATGTTGCAGGAGGGCTTTGAAGCCAGATAGGTCAAAGTCCCTCAGAGCTATGTGCTGCTGCAAAATAATGATCGGTCCCTTCCCCAGAGAGGTTAGAAGATGCATTTCTTAAATTACAGCAACCAGAACGCGTTGTTCCATTTAAGTTCTTTCATACTTCGATGCATAAATGAATTGTCTGTTTCTAACGAGGAAGCAAATGGAAAAGAGCTGCAACTTCATCTCGCTTCAGCCCTATGTTCGTGGAAGTGTTGGCACAACTCAAAATCCTTGCCTCCAGCAGAGTGACATTCTTTGTGATATTTTTTTTTTTTCAGTCTCTGTATATAGATGAGTCAAACTGCCAAAGCATTTTGAAAACTATCCAGCAGACGGCCCTGAATCATTCCTCCTTCCTCTGCGCAGTAACAGCTTACTGTCCATCCACTTCCATATGGTGATCCCTCCCAGGAATTAAAAATCCTGCTGGCTGACGAGGCCGGAGCGTGCGCGTGTATACACACAGGCACGTGTTACTTCATGCTGGAAAGTTGGGCCGCAAGCTGGAAAACAGAGCCATTTTTATCTATGTATTCTGTAAACAGGAGTAAACGGTTGCAAAGGGAGGAGAGGAAGGCTGCTGGTCTGTAACAAGCATGCTGTGTTTTTATATGACTGTATGACAGAAGTCTCCCCACTTCAGCCTGTCAGAGGAGAAGGGGAAGTATAGCCACTACCCACCAGTACAAAAAATTACTTAGAGTACCTTTGAGGTGGGGATGAAGATCAAGAAAATAAGGCGATTGTTTAAGCCTATGTTAAGGGGATTTAAATCAAAACTGCTAATACTAGGATATGTATATATGTGTTAGCTTAAGGTGAACTACTTAGTATATCAGTATATATAGTATCTAGTGTAAATATACTAGCAAGAAAATATGCAAGGGGAATTTTTATAGGCTTTTGTTTGGATCTGAATTGTCTTCGTTGTGCTTCCCTGCAGGAACGCGTGCAACCACTGCTGCATACACTGTCTCTACCAAGAGTTCAATGAGCACTGTGAGTATGACAACAAAAGTACCGTCTCTTTTCTGTTTCTTATTCCAAGTAACCTGATTGGGAATAGAGTTTATCGGTGAAACAAATAAAAATGCCTCATCGTGGTTTTTTTATTAAGAAGAGAAAATAAGCATTTTGTTACTGTCATTTCCCTATACTGAGATTTCAAACAGCCTTCCAGGAAAGTATAATCTAAGTACATGAATAAAGACTACCTGGACACAAGTAAGTATCCTACCAAGAGGAGGGTAGATGAACAGTAAGTGGAAATAAATCGCAAGGCAAAAGATGAAACTTGAAGTTAATATTAAATCTAACGAATAACTACTAAAACTTCAAGCTTAGCACCACAGAGCTAGCAACAAATGAGAAGTCCACAAGTATAACTAAAAAAAAAAAAATATTTTCTTTTGTAAATCTGTAAAAAGATGTATTTATTTTTGTATCATCCTTCCAAGGAAATTGCTTTTTATGAGAAGGCACACTGACTCTGCTGTGCAGAGGGCTCCACTACATGAACTCAGTAGGACTGTCTATCTCTACTCTTTAGCAATGTCTTCTTTAGCAGAAAGAGTCTATATTAGAACTGTGGAAATCTAAAGCATTAAGGGTCATTTACTTCTATCTCCTTTCAAGTCTGTACCAACAGTAACTCTGCCTCTGTAGTAACCTGTAGACAGGGCCTCAGCCCAGTTTGCTTTTTTTTAAATGATCTGGGCTCCAAGTGGGAAAGAGACAGGACCTTACTTCTGTAATGCTGTTAGAAAATTACATCAGCTTGTACACTTCTCATCTGCTAATGCCTTTAAAAATACGGCAACGTAATACAGGGGTTTTCTTGAACCACATCAGTCACGCATCTAAAACCAAACTTTCTTTACCAAGACCTTTGTTACTCTTAGGTTCAGTACTTAAATTCCTTAACTTGAAACTTTTAGGGAGTTAACTTGAAACTTTTAGGGAGTCTTCACACACATTGCGATCTGAATGTTTTAATAAAACTACCACCTCTTCTATGTGACGAAGACAAATATTAGATGTAGAAAATATTTCATCAAAATAAACTTCAGAAGTAATTTTTATAGTCCTTCCTTGTACCTATCACAAGGCAGATCTCCTTCAAGGACTATAACCTTATGTTTAAGCAGAAGTAGAAGGACCTCAGTAGTGGGATCTCTATACTGATGCTGAGAGGATGAAAAGTTGTTCCTCCAAGCTATAACTGGCCAGGAGGCATGTTTGTGCTGAGAAGCAGAAGGGAACAGACTCTACTTATGGTGTTGCCCCTGCCTAGGAATTTTATGTTTGCCACAGTCAAGGGAAACTTGCAGCTATCCACCAGGTTTGGAACGAGGTTGCACAGGCAGGAGGCCTCTTCATGGACTAACTTCAGGGTTGGGAAGAGAGCGCTACTGTTTGATAAACTTGGCTGACAATTTGGAAAGCGTTGCAGTCCTTGCCAGGATGGTGGCAAACCTGTGAAGAACCTGCATGCAGGATTTCAGACTTGCACTCACCCACTACAGCTATCGAACCCCAAAGCGTGGTGAAAAGGACATGTCAACAACAAGCACAGAAACAACATGATGGAATTTTTCCAAACCTTGCTCTAGGTTTTTATTCTGTGTCGTACTTAGATTAGGCTCAGCAAGAGGAGGCTATTTAAGTTTCACATGTTCAGTTTCACAGCAAATCCTCTCTTTGCTCATTAGCGAGCTCTTCATCATGCAAGATGTGCAGCATTTCATAGGGATCCGCTACAGGCTGTTGTACAAAGGGACTGTTTTCAGGGCTTGAAAACACAGTCGCTGTTACCTGAACTGCACAGCTTTCTTCCTTTCCAGTAAGGAATTGCCTATGCCTGGTACACCGGTTTGGGTACCAGCTGAGCTCATGGAAAGCTGCTCCTGTGCTGTCGAGCCCCCGTGAGGCAAGCAAAACACGATGTAGGACCACCTGCAGCAACGTACAGGAACCGCATCCTCTGAGGCTTCTCGCCTCTTCTGCCCGTCTTGACATACGGCACAAGCCTGAGCGCAGGGAAACTCAAGTTAGGGGTGGGAATAGTGAAACACAAGAGGTAACCAAGAACCTGCAGCTGACAGTAAATTCAGTGGCAGTGGGATCCCGGGGGCCTTCACGTTAGCACTTCAACAAAGCCTGTGAAAGCCCAGAGAAGCATAGAAAAGTCATAGAAGCAAACCCTGGTTAAAAACAAACAAACAAACAACCAGCAAAAGCCAAGGGGAGGAGTGGGAAGGAGGGAATGAGCTGTATTTGATTAATTCTAGAGCCAACTGACACCTGCTTGATGGAAATGCTAATTTGTTCTACTGACATACACCCACTAATTATTTCCCCCTGTTCCCTCATCTCCTCTAAATGAAGTACAGTTTTTTCTTAAATCGCAGGTAATGCAAGAATATCCAGGTTTCCACCCTTCCTTTTCCTCTATGTCACACCCCCACTTACAAGAATAGCTGAACTCTTTACTGCATGGAAATACTATGTAGCATTACATAGTTATTTTTAGTTTCTGTACTTAATTAACATTTCAGTCCTTACTCCAAAAGAACAGTTTCTGCTCTGTTTGAAGTAGTCTGTTACCTGTTATTGTATACATGACAATTCTTGAATATCTGCATCAAGTCAGAGAGGAATACCTGCCTTTGTCTGCAGGTGCCTTTTATACTTACTGCTTTCAGAGGAGCTCTTAGGGGCTAGTTTACAAGCCAACACAGGGCAGGTAGCTCCCCAAAAGCAGAGCTCTGCTTAATTGAAATGCATACAAGGGATCTATTATAGGGCAAGAAGATTTTTCAACAGACAACCTGTAAATAAACCTAATCAGAAGCCCCCAGAGGGATGGTTTAAATAGCACATTTATTTACACAAGTATTCCAAGCTAGTTCAAAGAAATGACCCATTTGCAATGCCACCCCATCCCCTGGAGAGCGCCGGTCTTTTAATGAGATACAGGACAGAGTGGCTTAAAGGATTAAGAACTGAAGTCACTAGGAGTCTGAGGAAGAAAGCAGCCAGTGCCGGATCAGTAGCAAGCATCAAGACAAAACACTCTCCTGGGCTGTGAGCACAGAAGAAAAGCGGCTCTGCGTGGCTGCAACTTAAAGCAGGAGGTTTTGCCAGTACCAGTTGAACAGCGATAGGACTGGGGAGACAGAAAGCCCTCAACAGCAAGGACTGAGTAAGCTTAAAGTGTCGTGGTGTGCGAGCATCCCCTCGAGCTTCTAGGGAAGGAGCTGTTTTATTGACAAGCCTAATCCAACACCTCAGCTCATTCAGTCACTTGCTTAGAAATGATAAAGACCCTGTTCAGGTTGCCCTGAGCCAACACCTTGTCTCATTCAACTCCCCAGGATCAATAATTGGAGAGAAGTCGGCTATCGACCTGTTTTTTGAGCAAAACTACAGCAGAATTATTAATTCACGCACACCACTGCAGCAACTTGGAAGTGGTCTTCTCAATGAACATTTCCTCCTTTCTTTAAAATACAACTTGAATCATCAATAACCTTTCATCCTTCAAAGAAAAGTTCATGCTAGGAGAAAAGAACAAATGAGATTATTTCCGTGGCTACGACATTATCTTGCCCTTTAAGTGGTAGGCTGCCAACACTTCAAGAAAATAAGCAAAGCCCAGCAGCGCTTCAGCTACTCTCCCTTTATGATAGAAAGATAATGGCCAGCTTATCGCTCACGATCTGTTCTTTGCAGCAAAAATTAACAGGGAAATCTGCCACCATTAAACGTAGTTCAAACATCTTTAAAGTTACAAGGCCTGCCCTGTTCAACTACAGGTAGATTTGGATGAGTCAAAGCTCAAGATTTTAAAAGGCACAAACCGCCGCCCCCAACCCACCCCCCCCCAAAAAAAATTTAAAAAAAAAAATAATAACCCAGAGGGAAAAAAGTACACACCAATAGTGGAAACTCTTGCAATCGCTGGCATAGTAAATTAGCCGTTTTCATATTACGGCCCAGTTTCAGCAGGCCACAGGATGCTGCACTAGCACTTAAAGTAGCTAGGCTTCTATGCTCAGAAGAGGAGAATGAAAAGGAATCTCTTTAAAATAAAGCAGTTTATAGGAATAAACCCCTTTCTCAGTAGGGTATATTTAAATGTATTTTATTTCTTTAATCAAAGAAGTAAAAGAGCTTGCCTGGTAGCCTGAGAAGAGCATATTATTTGTATATCAAAAGATAGTTAGTTCAGCTGCTTCTGTATCTGATTATCCAAATCTTTCCTGTGTGCATTTACACCGTGCTTAAACTTGCAAACACTAGATTTAGTTTTAAAATACATGTTGATGAGTAACTTATACTCTTCTAGCTGTGTTCCAGCAAGGTGGAAAATGAGGAACTATAGCAACAATAGCCCAAGATAATCTCTGGGGGGACCAGAAATTCACCTCTAACAAAAGTGAGATGCAGATATCTGGAGGTTAAGTCGCTACGAGCATCTATGAAATCTGACCGCAACAAGACACGCGAGAGCTGTGATGTCCAGTGGGTCAAGATGCTACCAGCGCAGCAGGTATCCTGCTCTCTAAACCAAAATTAGAAGAAGGCTAATTCTCTTGCCCAGAATGATCAGTGTAATATTTAGTTTATTAGAGGGAAGCAGGCCGCACAGGAACAAACCCCGAGGTATATGTCAGCTGGCAGGGGACACGGCCAAGAGCTGACATGAATTGCGCTTGTTCCTCTGTTAGAAGACAGGCTGAACTTGGGTGGATTCCTCTGTTCAGCCACTTGAAGGGATTTCATCTAAAGTACATGCATTACCTAACCAGGCAATTCCTTTGGCAATTTTTGCTGCAGTTTTTCAAACAAGTCAGTTTTCTGCTATTTCTTAATATGCTAGCATGTGAGAAGTTAATTCAAGAGCTCCCTAATGTTCGTGTTTGCAAAGGCTTCCTCGCGGTCCCCCTTCCTTCCCCATCACGCTGAGTTTTGGTCACGGTCCTTTGCCGTGGATTCAGAGTTATGCAAGCCACCGGGAACTGTTGGAAGAGCTGCGGAGGTCCAAGCAGTCATGACACTAAATGCTGTAAAAACCTGAAAAGAAGGTAATGATATCTGAAAGGAAGTTGAAGAACAGAAATACAGTCCGAAGCCCTGGCCCTACCAAGCATCACTCACCACTGGGTAGCACACACACCGCTCGCTGCTTTACAGAAACGGAGCCTAAAGCAAGAGCACACACACAGGGGCTATGTGGAAGAGGCAGGTACGGATTCAGGAATGCTGTCGCGTTGTTGACAGCTTGATGTTTTAAAGCACCTAATTTTCCAAGTAGAAAATACTTATGAGTTGTACTCATCTCCCCGCATACGCGTCCAGGGTTGTTTTGTCCGTACCTGCAGCTGCTGTGAAATAAGTGGCCATCAATTTAAAACCGAACAGTTCCACCTTCATGTGCACGGGGAGCTTTGTTTTGCAGCACCTAGGGGTTACTGTAGCAGGCAGAAAAACATCTTGCAGTTCATCACAGGACTAGTCACTGTGCAGTCTCCAAGTCAAACCATACACCAAAAAATACATCAAAGAATGAAACGGATATCCTAAGGTCACAGCCTCCCTCAGACTTTGCTATGTAAGTCTGCAAAAAGGATATATAACCTTGTAATCCAAGACATTTCAAAGAGATCTTAGCACTGTAAAAAACCCAAATGTCCTAGTCTATCCACAGGTCTCAAATAATTAATATATGTGCTTCTCTTTTCCACTCAAAATTTATCTGATGAACTCTACTCCTTCACAATCTGTCGCTCCAGACTAAGGAGGAGAAGAAAGAAGATCATTGCACAGGTACAAATATGTGCCTAGAGATTGAACTACTCCCAATGGTAAGACAAAATTTGGCTGGAGGAAAAAATGCAAGCCCAGGGCCATCTGACAATCTGAACCCAACTCTTTCTGGCACTTCTGACTATATTCTGGTATGCGAGAAGTTTGGCTCTTTTTTCCTTTTGCCGTCCTAACTTTCCAAAACAAAAAGGGATTAGAGGAAAGGCGTTCACAAGTGGAAATTTCTGCTGGGTGGATAATTCATCCTGTGCTAGCTCTCTCCCACTTCCAGGGCCAGTTGTAAATTCATGTAACAGAATAAATATGAGTTGAATTTTAAGATATAGAGGAAGCAGTAACCAGTTTTCTGTAACTACATTCAGCACTGCCCCAATCGGCCCTTTCCTGCCCACAGCTGCAAGTTCCACGAGTCTAAGAAAATGCAAGAGGAGTGTTTTCTTTTACCTGGAGAGCACGGTTTCCGACAACTGTTCTGCTTTTACGTCCCTTGCGAATCAGTTTTAAGTTCCCTATCCGCATCAGCAGGAAGCTGTTTTGCAGCAGCAGCCTGTCATGTGTGCAAGAGCAGAGCTGTGCATACCGATACGTGCTCCGACAAGAAGCAAGTGAACCAACCCTTTCCGAAAAGCCAGGAAACACTGGCAGTTTCACGGCGCTGGTACCAGCTCCTATCTGCATTTCTCCCAACAGATGACTGAGTGACAATCCTATGCTTTCCCCTGAGCGTTTTAATGCTGCTCCAGCTCTAGAAGAGCAAAGGATATTTTCCACATGTCAAGGCTGACTCCAGATAAAAGATCTATTTGAGGGAGCTACCCCCCCTGCCCCTTGTGTCATTGGGAAGTTTATTGACTTCACACAAGTACATATGGCAAGCAAGCCTTGGGTGCACATTCACCGCCGCCCCCCAAGAGCAAACCGTGTAGCTTGCATGGAAGAGACAAATGCATCCCGACTGTTTGAATGGGACCTTTCCATTGGAAGCTCTCAAATACCTTTTTCAGGCCATGAAATCTTAGCGTTAAGCACCAGGAGTAGGAATGGCTGCAGGCCATGTAGCTGAAAACATAAAAATCTATAGGATCCCTCCACTCCATTGTTTACAAAACACAGGATGGTAATATCCAGCAAAGCATAAGAAATATGTTTTCTGCTTTCCCCCCTTTCTCAATTTTCTTGGGAGTTCTGCGTGGAAAAAAACAGCTAAAAATCTGCAGAACTAAGTCTTCCTCAACACACTTCTCTCTCTACATACTTAAAGCCAAGCCAGAACCTTCTCAGAGCGCCTTTATATTGATTTCTTAGGAAGAAAAAAAAGCAAAACTAATTTGTGATGAGAAGGCACAAAGATGTTCAGTCAGATGGAAGCATTCCTGAAAAGCGAGGAGAAAACTACACCATCAATTCATTCAGCTGCCCTAAAGGGTAAACAGCAAACTTGAGCACAATCTACAAATCTCGACTATTATTAACAGCTTGACCAAACATGGCTGGTTTTTGTAGTTATGTTGATACTTCTGAAATCCAGTGACCTAAAATAATATGTTGGACGGACCCTGACACCAAAGCAAAGAGGACAAAAAGAAGAGGAGGTCGCTTTGCACTATTGCTCCCAATGTGAAGTTCAGGTCTCTCACTCGGAGAAGAAACTTGCTAAAAAAGGTTGTTTCAGCTGGCAGTGGACACTGAAAGAAATGAAAACAAAAGAGGCTTTCCGGGTCTCAAATTTACCCACAAGGCATACATCTCTAGCATTCACAAAACTTTGCTTACCAGCCTGTAAAAACCTCCTTTTCAAAATGATCTGTCAGTAAAGCAGTTTTCTGGAGCTGTCAGAACGTCTTAAGGAAACCAAAGGCATTTTTTACATGGGGAAAGCTCCCTTAGCAATACTGGGACCCCGCAAGGTGAAGGCTATGTATCCCTTCTGTCTGTAGCTGTGAGTTGCCGCGTGTGTATTGCTAAGCAGAAGGCAATTCCCTTTCCCCCTCATTACTCCCGAGACCTTCCTTCTCCCTGCCCGCCCCAAAAGCAGACAACAAAACCTCCCTCCGCAGCAACACAAGGTTAAACATTCCTCTTCTGCAACTTGCAGAGCTGCCTTGGCCCACGAATATTTTTTGCCTTTAAAAAGCATTTCAGATAGTTTAACTGGGTTTTCTAGTTTCAGGTGGTTGTAAGGAGGAGACTGGGAGCTGTTGACTTGCAGTAGTAGCTGTGGCAGGATCGGTGTCCAGGATAAAGGACCCTTACTCGGGAGCTTTGGTTCGCATTCCCCTTTCCAACACAGGCCTCCGGAGACCACAGGTGAGTGCACAACTCGGGAAGGGCAATCGCCCACAGGCTCTTCAGAGGAGAGCTGCCTCTGGTAGTTTCCCAGCCATAAAAATTCCTGCTGCTCCTAGGAGAGGGCCCAATAGGTTTTCCTTTACGCTTCGTTTAGGGTAACAAATAATCCTGACTCAGATCGGCGGGGACGATGGCAGGGTGCTCTGAAGGATTAGTCAGTTTGTGTCTGTAAACAGTCAAAGATTTACCAATCCTCAAGCTGCAAATGGCGGGGGGGGGACGACACGGGATGGGACGGGACCCCAAACTGAAAACCCTTCTGAACATCTATCACCCCATGGACTCAGAAAGTATATGCCCTCTCCTGAGGGCTGCCATCTTTATTCCCTCAAGCGGACCTGCTCGAATTAGAGCCTGGCAGCAGTGCTGCTGTTTTGATCCCGGGATCGCTATTTTTGACGCTGCTGCTTTTAAACATCAGAGTCAGAGGCAAGCCTCAGCTTGCTTTTGGCAGCGAGGCAATGAGCAAAAACTCCTCCTCTTCCTCTCTCCTCTGGCCCTACTCTCACTGTTGTGCTCAAATTGGAAGTTTCGCTTTCTCCAACCTGTTTACTTTTGACAAAAAGAAGTATTTAATTTCTCCGCCGCTGTGAAATCTGCCTGCAGACAACATACATGCAGTGGTTACTTAGAATATGCACCTATACCACAGACTTCATATCCTAGGAAATCTGCAGTTAAGAGTCCTACAGCCCCTTTAACCTCATTTTATATACCTTTCTCAGAGAAAACATAAAGCTCCTTTACAGGCAAGCGAAATGTGAAAGACAATAACCCATTTAGCGAAATGCTAAGCATAAACAGCTACAATGCCATGCAATCATAAAACGCCATTAATCATTTACATCAGGAAATGCCAAAGTAAGGGTGAACACAGGCAACCTTATCTGTTCCTTGTGTACACATGAGGTTACAAGCTTTGGTGAAATTACTTCTACGCTTGACACACAACGGCTAAACGGAGTTCTGTTCCTCGGCCCTGGGTGCTGACTTCATACAGTTTCAAAAATCTCTGTGTTCACTGACTGCACTTGAGTTGTAGCTAAAATCGTTCGGAGCTGCTTTTTTCTTCATCTTGGAGCATTTTTATCAGTGCTGGTTTAATGTCTCCCCTTGAAAGGGATAAAATTTGTTCCTTGTAGAATATCATATAACGCATTTCTGCCTTAAATAAGGCATTTCTGCCTACCTTTAATCATATTTTCAATGAGCACCTCTCGAACCCTGGAGGGAAAGCTTTCTGGTAGCGTCTGAACACTGTTAAGTTACTTCTTGATCCTCTGATGGGAAATGCGCAAGCAACTGCAAAAGTTGTTCTTCTATAACAGGATTCCAGAGCACCTTTTCTGGAGAGATTTTCTTCCCGTGCTCTCTTTTATTCAGAGTAATTTCAGTTTGGGGTTGGGTTTTTTCAGTGGATTTTTCTTTTTCTTGCTTTTAACTTTGAGAGGAGTTTTCTCCCAAATAATAGAAACCTAGTCATGTCCAGTACCTTGCCATTACAGGTAGGTATCACGTAGCCCTTCTGTGAATTTAACAAGTTTCAAACAAAGCTAGTCAGCGTGTTCAGCTAAAGGCCTTACACGGTCTTCTCTGCACCCCGTTCTGAGATCTATTCCAAGGCACTCCTGAAAGAGGCACAAATGGATCCAGTAAATCTTGTGCATATAAAGCCTTTTTCCTATTTCCCGCGGGATACTTCGGAGTTTACTTTGTGCGCTCTGTTGGATCTTTTTTTTGGGGGGGGGGGGGGTCTTGGGGCGGGGTTACATGTGGGCAGTTTGCCACCATGGACCTGAGATGCACAAGCCTTTTAAGATGTGGAAGGACAGCAAGAGAATTCCAGAAACCTTGTCACCTGCTAAAGATACCAGTGAAGAAAGGTCCTAAGACAGGCTTTTTTTCTCATGACAGGCGAGATGGAGAAGCTGTACAGACAAATGACTGAAACCCAAAGAATTAATCAAAAGGTGACATTACACGGTACGGTCGCTGCTGATCTAAGAGTCAACGCTTTTAAAACACATGAACACCCTGCAGCCTCCATCTCCTGTTTTTTTTTTAATTTATTTACTGTCAGGTTAGTGAGCGAAACTGGCTCAGCACAGGGTCCGATGCGTGGCAGGGCTGGGAGCAAAGCAGCACTTCCCCTTCCGCCACCAGCAAAGTCCAGTCCGCTCAGCTGAGATAATTGCACCATCCAAACAGCTTGCTGCATGTTTTGACGTGTACATAACTGATAACCTGACAAACGGAGGAGAACGCGCGGCTCTTGGATTTAGTCACAATTTCTACGCAGCTTTCCAGAGCGACGATGGAAGACCCGGCAGGCGGGTGTCCTGAGCGAGGTAAGTGCAGCATTAAAGGCAGCCTGCTCCCCTAGCCTGAGCCACCAGTGGTGCACAGGGGACGTAGACAAATGCAGAGGAGAGCTATCTCGATTTTTACAGTGCTACCAAATCTGCTTGAGACAGGAGAAACACTCTGTTAAACTGAAGAAAGCCAGTAACAAGCACTCAAGCCTTGATTACAGGCTATCATCAAAAGAACCACAGAATTTCGGAAAAAAAAAATATTACAAGAGGCTTAGCATTTAATGCTTTAAAGTAGTAAATCCACAGCAAATCCTCCTGAACCTAAACATGCCTAAGACATAGTTTAACTTATTTTTTAAAGTTTTCTCAAATGCCATCTTATGCTCCCAAAAAACTAAGCTCCACCGTTACGCTTGCTTTCTCAGTACTCTGCAAATCAGGTTACATCCAGTGCCTCGAATGCCCTTTTGGCATCCCAAAAGCTCTTTCCAATAAATAGTAAGCAAGCCATTTATTTGTATTTATCTGCCCTTTTAAACTCAAGTAACCCAAAACTGTCCAACAGATTAAAGCTGATCTAAGCAGTAATTTTTTTTTCGCAGTTAAAGAAAGCTTGCTTTAAAATTATGCACGTTACTGATGCATAATTTTACCACTTAAAACCAGAATGCCCTCAGAAAGGTTTTAATAAGAAAAAAGAAATACACCTCCCCATTTGTGCATATTGACTAGGAACAAAAAAGACTGCGGCTGCTGCGATCTATCTAAATGTAAGTTTTTATTCTCAGTGTTTTAGATTTCAATTAAGGAAAGACCCCAGTGTGGAAATTAATTAATTTTTCTCCAGTGGCGCCTTTTTGTTTTACTACCAGAGTCCACACACACCTTGGGATCGCTTTCTGGCTTATTTCTTGTAAGATTGGTGTGAAAGCTAAATACTACTGTGCTCGGCAAACTTGGTCAAAAGCCTGCCTCGTTTTTGCTAAAACAAGATCGTTAATGAAAAATAACCACAGTTCACATGGAAAAAAAAAATAATAATAATCCCAGCTTATCACATGAAACGGAAGTTTTATAAAGACCTTCGGATGGAAAGAAAACCAGTAGCAGCCATAACATCACTTACTTCCACGAGAGAATTCCCACTGCAAACGTGACCAAGCTTCTACGGACCGTGGATGGGAAGAGGAGAGCCACACACAGAAAATAGACCCTTGAACAGTCGTCCCTTCCAAGCCAGGCAAATAAATGTCTGATTACACTACATCCCTGGGAGCACGGCGCTTCACTGGCAGCAGCGCTGCTACCAGGATAGGGAAAAACACCCTTTAAAAACGAAAACAAGCTATATCAGTAAAAGTGCGCTTTTGCAGATAACTGCTTCTACAGTTGGGGCTTCTGCTGGCACAGCTATGTCAGTCACGGGTCACACTTCGTCACAGTGCTCACTGACAGAGCTGTGCCAGCAGAAGTTTACCATGTAGACCTGGTGGGAAACTCAACAGGGACTAAAATGAATCTGCAAAGTTTCATGGGTTTCACGCTGCTACCAAAAGTAAGTTTTTCTAACAGTCTGATGGTGGGTAGTCTTACTCCTGTGCTGCTAACATGTTAGGACCTCGGCTTCCAAGGACAGAAGAAACCTAAACGTAGCTCAGGAATGTGGCAATACCTATCAGCCATTTGCATTGTACTTTATCCTTCAATTAAATACACAAACTAAATTAGAAAGAGCAGTTGTAGGAAGAAAAGATAGAACGGAATAAATAAAACTCTGCTGTACTTTAGCACTCAGAGTAGACCGCCCTCACTTTTAATAGAAAGAAAAGAACAAAACTCCAAGTGTTTAACGGGATTTGTTTAGCAGACAGCGAAGCACTGGAGAATTCCCACCGTTCAGTTAAACCAAACAGTCAAACTGTAACGGGGCTTTTGTCATCTTCAATCATCTTTGACGACAGCGGGCAAGGAGATTTAACACCCGAGTTGATGCTTAAACCTAAGTTCTATTCGGTTGAAGCCACAAGATACCGCGGGTCGTGTGTACGGCGATGCGTATCGTTATTCCAGAGCACAGAGCAGCAAGACGTCAGAGGTGTGCGCTGCCGATCTGCTCCGGGGCAAAATTAAAAAATCAAGCTGTAAACAAACTCCCACCACCCTCCATGGGGGGAAAAGAATGCTACAGGCAAGCGCTCCGGTGACTTCGAACCTGCTTAAGCTAAATAATGAATAAAGCCATCCGAAGCGCAGGGCTGAGGAAAGAACGGCTACGTAGAGGAAGTCAGGTCAGGCTGCGGTGCTTGCAGGCAGTGCAAAGTAAACCTCAAATGTAAAGCCTGCCTTTATCTTTTGTGAGGTATCGCCAGCACGCGGCCATACCTAAAGCGGGCTGTGTCTTGGAAGACCGACGTTTGGCAGTACAAATTTCACTGTCGCTTCCTATTTTGATAGGGAGAACGCAGGAATAAAATCGCTGGCAGCGCTGTGTTTGTAAAGGCCGTGCTCCACCTTCGTCAGAGCTTTCTGGCCCTCCAAATCGGGATACAGCTTCTAAGAATTCCTTGGGTTGTATCACAGGGAAGACTGTGATGTTTGAAATAATGTACTTTTTTTTTTTTAGAAAAACAAAAAAAAAGCACCAGGGCAAAAACATCTCAAAGGAATGGCAGAGGCTAAAAATAGACACATTATCATCACTTTCATTATCAGCCATGTCTTCACACACAAGAAGTACAACCGTGAGCAAGTTCAGGATGAGGCGTTTTCCCCTCCCGGTTGGTTTTAGGTTGCAGGGGAGCGCGTTTGTGCTTGGCTGAGCAGCGCGGCGACACAGAGGGGGGTTGGCACAGGTATGAATTTAATTGTAGCACACACCCCCCCCCCAGCTTAAACAAGGCCAGCTAAAATTCTTATCAGCAGGCCAGCTCATAAGTTGTAACTCCCCAAAGCAAATAGTTAGCCTATTCAAAGTTTCAAAAATGGCCTGATAAAGTCTACTCGTCTAAAGATTTCAGAAGGTCAGATAAAACTCGGTGCGGCCGCAAAACGGCAGAAAGTAACCGAGCCCTCCGCCATATTTACCAAGAGTACTTAAGTTTAAAAAGCAAGCCCCGAACTGTTAAAAAAACTCAGTGTTAAGGCGCATTACTTTATTTGCAAGCACCGCCGCGTAAACTCCAAGCCCAGCTTTTACTGCAGGTGACGTTCCTGCCATCTTCCTCGTACGGGACCGCCACGGACCACCGGGAAAAAGCGGAGAGACCCGCATCTCCCCAAAAACACCCTCGCCAACCCCGCTGCCGGGTCACCTACCGTGCCAGGCAAAGGTCCCATCGCGGGATACTGGCCGGCCCGGAGGAGACTGGGGCCGAGCGCTTGTGTTCACCCCACAACCGGGTTTCACCTCACGACCGGGGTTCACCTCACGACAGGGGTTTGCCCCACAACCGGGTTTCACCTCACGACCGGGGTTCACCTCACGACGGGTGTTCACCTCACGACGGGCGTTCACCTCACAACCGGGGTTCGCCTCATGACCAGGGTTCACCTCACAACTGGGGTTCACCTCACGACTGGGGTTCACCTCACGATTGAGGTTCGCCCCACAACCAGGGTTTGCCCCACAACTGGGGTTCACCTCACGACTGGGGTTCACCTCACGATTGAGGATCGCCCCACAACCGGGGTCTGCCCCACAATCGGGGTTCACCTCACGACCAGGGTTCGCCTCAC
>JAVJGG010000007.1:8308757-8326623 GCA_035590195.1 Aviceda cuculoides
GTGGTTTAACCCCAGCTGGCAACTAAGCATCTGCTCTCTGGTGGGATGGGGGCAAAAATCAGAAGAGTAAAAGTGAGAAAACTTGTGGGTTGAGATCAAGACAATTTTCCTACTGGCTAGTTTCTAGCTTTATTTTCTTGCCCACTGATTCTTAAAGCATTGAGTTAAAATAGCTGGCAATAATCTTGTTTTGCAGAGTGTTAATCATTTTGTGTTAATCATTTCTCATCTTGTACCAAGTGTTTCTGCCCTGCCGTGACTGCCATTCCTACATGTGTGTTATATATGAACTGCCTGCTAGTTAAGTCTGCAGTACAGTTTCAGTGGTCTGAATGATCTCTTGGTAGAATTCTCTAAATAGAGTTTAGAAAAGCAGTTCTGTGGTGAAAGCTAGTGTTTTAATTGCAGGGCATCTTTTTGTTCTTCAGTTGCATATTTAGCCAGGAAATAGCTGAGTGGCTCTTCTGTGCACTCAGTTGCAGTCTTCCAAAGATCCCCCAGAAGATTAGAAGCATTGAGACTTCATCAGTCAAGTTTTAAACATGATCTGTTCTGGTGAAACTTGCGCAGTGCTGAATATTGATAGGCAATTTCCCACTAGGCAGCAGAGTTAGTGGGGAGGCCCTTTTAAAGACAAATATAACGTTTCTTACTGCAAAAAAAACAATAAAAAAATAAAAAAGGAACCAGTAACTTCCCTGAAGCTTTTTACAGCACCTCGTGCTGCTCTAGAGAGAAGTGACCTGAACTTTAAACAGTAGGATAGGTAATGATTCATTTCTGTGTTTTGATTGTAGTATATACTGTCATTTTCGAAGGTTCTTTGTGGTTAGGCTGTATTTATACGAACTGGACTAGAAATTGATTTGTAGTTGCTTCCTCTGCAGGCATGATTATTCTTCAGGAAGGCTCAGGACTTAAAGATATTTAGCTGTCATTGCGATCAGTCTGAAGAGAGTAGCTTGCACAGCCTTGAAGATGTGGTCCAGAGTACTTTGGTCAGTTTGGTGAAGGTTTGAATTAAACTAAATGTCCAAGTGCTGATACACAGTGACTGTGTACACACAAGGGTTTGATGTGGAATACTTACTTGGAAGCTGGAATATTTATTTGGATGTGTAAGCTATTTTGAAATACTTGGAACCCTCTGAGCATTACCTTTTTTATTATGGAGCTGTCGGCATCTCAAGTAAATTATGATACGTGATCTCTTGGGATGTGTCCTGTTGTCTGATATGAATGAAAGTCACTCTGTCCTATTTTCCGGTCTGAACAACTACAGAATATTAACTAACACCTTTATATGTTGAGGTGGGTCTTGTCTCAGAATGTCTTGTACTTCTAAAACTTTATAAGAAGTTGTAACTTGTTTAGAGCAACTTGCAAATTCTGTCTCTTCTGAATATTTCTAGACTTTGTTACAGATGATGAATGCCAAATAGCTCCCTGAAATTGTGCAACTTCTTGGCTTAAGAACTGAACTTTGTGTAAGGTTTGGAAGCAAACGCTATTCGAACCTTCATTGGAAGTATAGTTTCTAATTAATTGCTGCCAATGATTTTTTTATTTAAATGGTTCTGAGTATTCCTCTATTTCGTAGTTGGTAAAGCATGATGTGTCTGTCAGTGAAGTGAAATGCTCAGCAGTAACAAGCAGATTTTTTTTATGTGCGTTAATTTATGAATGATTAAGCATGTTGCAATCGGCATAACAATGATAAAGACAAATGTGTTTTGGCCTGTGTAACAGAGGAACTGCATTTAGATTGTAAGTGTGCCAGAAGAGCATAAAGAGAGATTAATGGACCAGACCTGGGAGGAAAGTAGTGAAGTATAACTGTATTTCTATTGCAAATTAATGCATACATTTACAGATAAGTGAGATGTTAATAAAATCTGTTCATGCTACATTGGGAGGTGGTAGAGAGGAAGAGGAGACCCCAATGGTGCCTGTACGGTCCCCTGAAACAGAGTTAATTGTGTGAGAATAAATGCCTTTTTTTTTTTAATTCCATAGCTGAAAGCTCTAGAAAAAGAACTTGATTTTTCATTCAGAGAAGGACAAGTGGATGATATGGGTGAGACCAGACAGCAAATTAATTAAATCATAGCAGGGCATTATAGCAGCCGAACATTTAAGTCTGAGAAATGCATGTTAAGCTCTCCAGGAGCTGAGAGTCAGGTCAGTCCTGGCTTTGACCTGAGGCTGTTCAGGTTGGCCTGTCTGGTGATCATGAGTTGCACGTTCTTTAAGAGAGTCCAGATAAGAGGAATAGCAGTCTTGGTTTAAGGCGATTGGTCTAAGAGAGAAGATGGAGGTATTAATTTTTTGGCAAGTGTTGGTTCACTTCCAAATATCAGTGATTGGTCCAGTGAGGATCACATCTGTGTCGGAAGTAAGCTGTGCTTACGTGCTCCGTTAGATGAGGACATTGGGCAGGACGAGGAGCCATCAGTCCGTGGTTTTCGTTGGAAGGTCAAAACCGCCATGGATGGGAACGGGGGTCCATAAAAACGGTAGATGCAGAATGGGTACGTGTTTAGAGCTCAATGCTTCCACGTAATTTATGTAAAAAGTACAAGTTCCGTTTAATATGTTAAAATGGGAAAGAAAAGGGGATGAAGCTTTATAATTTTTTTCAGATTATGCAATTGGTTCTGTTAAATTTCTTAATGCCTTCAATTTTAGATGCTTGTGTTTTTTGAGTTGATCTGTTTTGTGGTCGTCGGCAGCTACTTCTTGAGGCTTTTTTCCGCAAATACTTTATTTTAATATGATTTTTTGCAAAATCACTTTACATATATTGTTTTTAAGACTTTACCTCTCTAAGGGTACATGTTGTTACAGAGCCGTGGAAATCTAATGTCATGAGTAGAAATGCAGAGAAAAATGATGAACGTATAACCATGTATAAAATAGTTTTTTCTCCCAGTCATTTGGATATGGCTGTTAATGGGATTTGTAACTCCTTAACAGGGAATGCAGAGAAACAAAGTCTAACCAAATGTAGAATAAATACCTACCCGGTGCTTGTAGATTTATTAATCTACACTTTAAGTATCCCCATGGCTAACTTTGCATTATCCTTTTTCAGCTGGATATGCCTACTGAGCAGATAGTTGCCAATCTAAAAACAGTTATCCATGATATCTGCACGTTCAAGCCATCGACTTACGGTAAGTAGCTGTTCTTCTCGTGCGGTAGTTGACGTTACAGCTAACAAAATTAAGAAATGAGTCTTGGTTTACCGGGTTGTCATTAAATGACCTTGCTGCTTTGTCTGCCTTGGGGCAGGAGGAAGCTGTTAGGCAACTCAGTAAATCAAGACCTAAGAAATTACAGCCTCTAAGGGCGTGAATAGCATCTGCTCTTACTGATGTGAACTCCAATTGCACCTTGTAAGTGTTTGTGCGAGGAAAGGAGTGAGATATTGTACAAAACTTAAGTTTGCAGACTTGATGCTTAAGTGGATTAAAGCTATACAAGGAAGTCCTTATGGGACATGGAGGTCTTCAGTGTCTGTGTGCATTGGTTTTACTCCACTGACGTGACCCTGTTATGGCTCAATGTATAGAATCTGAACCTGGAATCCACTGGCAGTTGCCTAAGTTAAAATCCGTGCTTCAGTTAACATCTAGTCTGGTTAGCTACCCTGTTTGAAGGTATACCACCTTTTTTTTTTTTTCTTGATTACCAAGATATTTTTAAAATTTTGGCTGCTCCAAGGGAAAAGCTGTTAATTTTTTTTTTTTTTTTAAATTCCTTAGCAAAAGGATCAGTTTACAAAGGAGTTAAGGTGTGAATTCTGCCTGTTGTTCCTGTGGTTTCTGCTCACTGTTCTGAGCAAATAATGTGAACAACTAATATGCTGTGTGTTTTTAGTCATAACGATAACCTTGTTTGAGCTAAGAAAACAGTGTTTTAATATTGGCTTAATGTCTGCACAAAGAATTATCTTGCATCTCTTCCAGTGATGCTGTTAATAGTAAATACCGTACGGAGAAGAGACCGCGAAAAGCCAAGTACACATGCCTTTAGAAGCATTTCAGCCCACATAAAAAGTATAAGGGGTTTGTTGACTTGAGATCGAAGTAAATAGAAGCAGGAAGTGGTGGTATTTTTGTCCTTAATGAGACTTGGTAATTAACTCATCTTTGCGACAGTGGAGTCTAGATATGCTTGCTAACTATCACTCGCTTAGACCAACTAGCTATAGATATCTGTTCATTAGTTCCTTTCAGACTTTCCATATGTAATAGCATGTCCTCATGCAGCTATTTAGTTATCACTAAAATGTCGTTCCTCCGCGAGTCACTTGATCTAATGCGAGACTAAAAATACCACCAAGCAAATGTTCTCAGACTATAATGTAGATCTATTTAATCTTCCATAAAGCAATCTGACTGTTTTTGTAGTTCTTCTTGTCAAAAGGTTCCTTCAGCATTTCATGGTAGGATCCCGAATTAGAAATGGTGTCTTTCATGCCCTTAGTCATGTATGAATATTTGGGAGATCAAAACTCCACCGCTGCCCCCCCATATCTTGCCAATCAGGACTGCTTCCCAAAGTGTATTACATTTATTTTGGAGGAGTATGTGTGTGAAGTTTTATTTGTATGTTCAAAAGCCCAGGAGCACCAGTGATGTCAACTGAAGGAATAAGGTAGCCATCAAGTTATATCTTCTATGGCACCAGAGTGTGAATTGCATTTTGAACCCAGTCTGCCACGGTGGATGTTAAACACTGTACTTGAAGGCATGTGTCTACATGTATAGTTCTGATCCTGGTCACGTGCTTGATGCCGTATAGATTAGTACTGAGACGGATCAGCCTGGACACGTGAGGAGTGGCAGAGTGACCGAATTGTTGGTGTTCTTTTTTCCCAGGTCCTTTTGTGCAGAAGCTGGTTATTAGATCTTCAACCAGTGAAGGTTTGCTATTGAACCTTGATGGACTTCTACCTCAGGTGGAGAAAGCAGAAGAAGAAAAAAATGCAGAAGATGATGAAGAAAAGCATGTTCAAGAACCTGTTAGTACCTGATGTCTTTCCTTGTAGAACTGATGATCAACCTTGAAAGCAAATAGTGTAATTCAAATCATACTTTATGAGAAGAAAAAATAAATGTAACTTGTGAATTTCACTTGTAAATTCTTTGTGACAAGAAACTTGTCACAAACAGGAGTCTGTTGTCAAAACTAAAGACATTTTAGATTGCTTTTGTTGGTAGCTTAAAGCTCCCTAGTTTGTGTGGATGTTTTTTCCCTGCACGTAATAGTTCTTACTTTAATAAAAAGTATTTCTGTAACTTTTGAAGTATTGCCATTCAATTTCCACAGTTGCAGCCAAAAGGCGAGCACATGTTATATCCATAATGCTGGGCTCTTTACTCTGTTGAAATTGCAGAATGTTCAATGCTTTCGTTGTCTTGACTCAAGTCCTCCCCACAGAGCAACTAATGCGGTTATTTGTAGAAAGCTGCTGTATAACTTGCCAATGAAGGAAACTGTTTTTTACTTACCGTTCTGTTTTTCTGTCGAGTTAGACGTGGTGTCCCTTTTGAGTTGAGTTTTGAGCTGCTTGATGCTTGTGATACCTCACTTGGTTTTCATTTAATCTGCACACGGTGATACTGGAGGGGTTAACAGAGGATTACTGCTCTGCTATTTTGAGCCTGTGCGTGCAGGTTAGTCTTTTGTGACAAATTGTAATGGGTGAGGTTTTTCTATGGAAAAATTGGATGTATTCTGTGGGAGGACTGATGATGCACCTTATCTTTCAAATACTGCTATTTCATCTACGCGTAACTGCTACGATGCCCCTTAGAGAATCCAGTCAGTTAATGGTTTGTTTGCACTGTCCTGGAAGGAATTATCCTTAAAATGTTTTGGGATGAAACCTGAGTGTGAAGCTACAAAGTTCTAAGTGTCACTTCCTTGTCTTTTTTTTTTCTATCATAAAGGTTGTTCTTGATGAGCTTTTGAATAACCACTCGGGATAAGTGGATGGCTTTGGGGGAGTGGGGGTGGCTTCGCAACAAGCAGCAGGAGATCTTTTCCATACGGGTGACTCTCAGAGGAAGACTCCCATGCTGCAATTCCTAATAAATTTTTTTTTTCTTTTTTTCTTTTTTTTTTTTTTCTGCCTAAAAATGCTGACTGATGCCTTATGTGGATTTCATCTGTTATTGTCTGTAGATGAAGAGCATGTATGTAATGGGAGCAGTGAGCAGCTAGGACTGTAGGGCTGCGGTCCTGTGCTAGGTTAGTCACCTTGGAGGTGCACGAGGCTCTGGAGACCTGGCAAGAAGACACTGATTTTTCTAGTGGCAGGATGGAGGCCCTCCATCCCCGCTGCCAGTGTAGGAGGGGAAAAAACAAAAGGCAGTGCGGGTCACCTTTGGTTATTTACCTGCTGAACTTTGTTCCTCTGACTCTTGGTATTTATGCATACCACTGAGATTTGGCAGAAAAATCTTGAAAATAAAGACTCTTTAATTGAAATGGAGGTCTGTCTTAGCAATAGCACAGTTTGACCGAAGTGGTAAATTCCCAATAAATGAATTGAACTCTTGCTGGGGTTTGAGCTCTTAAACACATCAGAAGGCTCAACTTGGCAATGGTTCCAGTTTTTGCACAGTTAGCTTCTTGTTCTTTGGAGCCGGTCGGTGTGGGTCAAACAGATTAAAACAAAAACACTAACCCTTTTTTGCAATAGCCAGTCTTGACTGTGCTTGTAATGTAATCTTACCGTTCTGCCTGATTTAATTCAGTCTTATTTTGCTTACTCTGGTTTCTTCCAGCATAGTTCTTAAATATAAACTGGAGACCAGCATAAATATCCATGCATCTTTTAACTGGCTCTTTAAAAATATGTGGCTTTTGCTTTGCTGCAGGATTTTTTTGCCACGTTGTTTCCAGCAGGTGGCATTCTTGTTCCCTTCTGTAGAGGTGTTGGGAAAAGAGTTTCTCAGTGTGGTTTTTTTTGAGACTTTGTTGCTAAACATATTAGTAAAACTGCACCCTAAAATGTCAGATGGTTCCGAAAAGGATTGGCTACTTAAAAAAGGGATGAGCTTATCCAAATCTGGACGGGTGGTTTGTGTTTGCAGCTTCAAATCATTCCTATTTTTGGAGGTGGAGCTCCCCCCCCCGCCCCGAGGTTACCTATATCTGTCTGCTTAAAGTTCTTGTACTTCCCATCTGAAGCATTTGGCTGCTGTCAGTCAGGGTGATTGACAGATTCCTGTTAGGCCATGCTGTTGTATTTTTGATTATATGGGGTGTTTTGCTCAGCGTTTGATCAGAAAATTCTATTAGGGGTAAAGGAATCAGAAAATTCTCACGGGGGTAAAGGAAGGCTTCACGCTGACTTGAGTCGACTTAGTAGGTTGGGTGTGGAAAAAGCAACGTCAGTGCTCTTGAATAGCCACCTAAACAATTTTTTTTTTTTTTTTTTTTTTACTGTGGGCTCTGCTCATATGCCTGGTAGAAAGAAGAAAATTAAAACTCTTGCTTTTCCAAGAGAAGAGTTGATGTCACTGGCAAAAATACTGTCAAATGTGTTCAGTGACGTTAACTGCCCTAAACATCCCATTTGATGCAAGTCGTCTTATATCAGGAATTGGTGATGAGGTGGCTGATAATGGTAGTCATTTGTAAGTATCTTTAGAATGGATCATGTGTTGGGGTTTCTTATGGGTGGTTTTGGTTTGGGGTTTTTTTTCCCCTCTCTCCTCCTCATTCTTGTGTTCTGCAGAAGTTAAAGTTGTAGAGCAAAGCTTTTTTAGCTCCCTAATACTGATGTCTATTAATTTCTGGTCTGGAGCACCAGGCAAGTTTCAGAAGATAGGTGAGAGGAGGTAATCAACAGGAAACAGGGCTTTTTTAAGTGTTTCAAATTTATGGTTTTTTTGCCCAACACCTTGTGCCTTAAGTAATCGATTCTACCGTTTACTGACGGTTGTGCGCTGGCCATCTAGTCTAAGCCAACATAGAATGGGGCAGCAGCTTAATGAGGCTGTAGCAAAAGGCTTGATTACTTATGACAAGTTTTACCTAGATGTTTTCTCCTAATGAAAAAAAAAATTAATGATGTTCCATAAGCTCGTCTGCAGTATGTCTAGCTTCATTAGCTGAAGTACACCATCCTCTGCAAGTACAACGCTTACGCTGTAACCTCTTTCTGCTTGGAGTCTGTGCTAAGGATGCGTACGGGCACGAACGGAAAAGAGAAAGCCACGCGCGTGTGCTTTGTTTTGAGGACCTGTCTCTTAACTTAGGTGCATCTCAAATGGATCAGGAGCAGTTGATTAATGCTGTGAATTTTAGCAAAAGGTAGGCTGTTGTTTTACAGGAACGTTGTTTGACCCTGCAAATAACCTTTTGTGCCTGTGTGTAGGCCAAGAGTGTTTTTATTACTGATCAATTACATACACAAGGAATATTATGAGATATTACAACAGTTATGTGCTGTTTGCAATCCAAAAGGAACAATGTGAAGGTAAGTTACCTGTTGGTGTAGAAAAGCAAGGCTTGTGGTACGGTTTGTGTAGGTTTCTTGGTCTCTTCTCTGTTCTTTTGTGGCGAATTTCAAAGACTTTACTATCCATTACGGAAAAAGGTAGACCTGCCCTTTTGAGGATGGGTGGCTTTTAAAAAAAGTGATGCTTAAGCATAAATATATAGGGGAAATTAAATCATAAGCTCTCAGACTGTTGAGTGTACTTTCAAAGAGTAAAAGTGTGGAATAATAAACGTTCTGGAAGAAATCTGTACTTGGAAAATGTGAACACTTTGGAAATACTGTAAAACTGAACCTCCAGAAGTCAGGTGAGCAAAAACAGTAACTAATGAACTTAGCAAATTTTTAGCTGCATTTGTTCAGGTGTAATCCTGCAGTTCTGGATACGTGTTACTACGCTACTAATTGATGAAGTAATAATACCCCTGGTCTGTGTAATACTGAAATAACGTTGTACAGGCTGTTGAGTATATTGTGATTTTTGTAGCGAAATGCTTGATTGACACAGAGGAGAGATGAAAAGGAGGAAGACAACATGAGATTATTCCCCTTTAATAAGCTTAGTCCTGAAACATGCGGAGTGGGAATTGTTGTACGTGTGGTTCTTGTGCCAGTATGCCTTAGAAACCAGTTTAATTGTTACAGTAAGCCTAACTAAAATGACATTGCTGGCTTCTAGAAATTATTACTAGTGTACTTGTGAAGCGTTGGATTGTAATGCTTAGCGGTTTCTGATTAATGAGAGCGGTATATAAACAGGTTATCTGTCCTGAATATTAAGTTCTTGTAAGTCCTGTATAATAAGAGGCACCCTTTTCACCAGAGTTGCTGTTAATGAGTGCTCAGTACTCCTTTGCTAGGTAAATAGAACACAGATCTTCTATCAACAGCAAAATGGCAGTAACCCAGGAGCTGGTGACCCAAATACGTGGTCAAGCGAGGAAGGATGTGTTACAGGGCATTAACCAGTCCGTGCTAGCTGCTTTTCTGTGACGTTACCTGCAGTCAGTGGAAACTTATTTCAAGTAAGTTACTTCCTAGTGAAAGGTACTCTAGGCAAACTCTCTGTACGTACTTGGGTTTGAGGCCACGTACTCTTGCTTCCTCCGGAGCAGTTGACTAATTACTAAACGTTATCTCCTCTTAACAACCCATACCTTGCTGTGCATGCTTGGCCCTCAGCAAGAAGGGGGAGATGTCTGGGAGGGTGGTGGCTGGAAGGACGAGACCGTCTTCCCACGTACCGCAGAAGTGTCGAAGGCTGATCGCTGTGCCCTTGTTCTCTCCCCAAGGGCTTTGTGGGGTTTTTTGGTGCATTTACCCTTTTTTCTCTCTTGTCTTAATTTTTAGCAGCACAATCCAAGCTATGCTGAGTTTGGGTGGTAGCTTCGTTTCAACCAAAAATATTTCTCGGGGAAGTATCGGGTTACGGCGTTTGAGGTCATAGCCACTTTGTCTCTAAAAGTGCACTCTTGCTGATGGCGAGAAAGCAGGAGTTGATGTATGGGGCTTGGAATGCCCACTATTTATGAGTATTGCAAGAGCTCACTGTTCCTTGTGGAAAAAAGCGGAGTGCTGCAATACGTTTAGTAATGCAGATGATGTATGATTGCTTTTAAAATTGTCTTATACGAAACTGCTGTTAGTTTAACTAAGGAGAAGCAGGCTATGAACTTGGATTGACAGTTGGTGCGTACAGAAACATTTGCCCAAACAAGGAAGAAATTGCCATAGAGGCGTGCACGCAGTTGTGGGGAATGAAGGGCTTAGGCTGACACTCAGCCTAAACCTGGACTTGTACGGGAATTAGCAGCACTCCAAAAACCTTTGAGTCTGTCTAGGTCAAACTGAGTTCACGGGGCTTTTGCTGTAAATTATGGCATGAAGGTAGAGTTGGAAAAGCAGGACAGGGATGTTAGAAATGCCACGTTCAAAACTGATGCAGGAAAGGCTAGAGTCTTCGTACCCACTAGGATTTTTCCAGTGCTAGCGGTTAGAATTGGCACTAGTCCCACAGTTGCTGTTCTGCTGTACTGTGGCTGAGCATAGTCTTGGAAATGTCAAGTAGAACCAGCCTTGTACACCTTTTGAATTGAACTTGCAAGCTATAGACACCAATTTTATTTTTCCCAGGGACAGAACTACCAAATTCTGCTGTGTGGCTGCCTCTGTTCTGAAAGTTAGGCTAGTCTAAGCTTTCGTGCAGAGCGCTTCATTTTTTTTCTGGGTTTTTTCTAATCGGATCCCCAGAAAATCAAAAACTGCTTGGGAGGATGTGGGCTAAGCACAAAGCCCATCCAGACCATGTCACTGATGAGGTCTGCTTAAAAATCTAATTGAGCCTGTAAGGAGTAAGGTGTTTCTAAATGCTGAGACAGGCACTATGAATTATTACATTTATATTCTGCAGTACCATTGGTATTGTCAGCCTCCAAACTTTGAGTGAAGCCAACACCGTAGCCTGAATTCTGTCAGTATGGTAAAACTTGCACTGACTTGAATAGGACAGAGGAAAAAAACCCTAAACTGTTAAGGCTGACTAAAAATACTGTTAGGGTTAAACATCATTATTTTACAAGCTGTCATTTCTGTCAGTACCTCAGCTTGCAGGGGGCTAGAAGCTTCATCCCACAGCTCCGTGAAGGGGGAGTTGTCGGAGTGAATTCCTGATGGTTGTACCTTGCAGGGCTAGCGTTCGGTGCATGTGCAAGTAGTTTTTTAATATTGGGGAGAGCTATGTCATTCAAGTGGAAAGCTGGTTTGGGAGGAAAGCAATGTCCTTGCTTCCTGCCACTGTTCTTGGAAAATAGGACTTGTATGCCGTGAGGATAAGCAGCATGGGAATCGGTCCATCAGGGATTTGTATTTGCATCCTTCTGAAAGGAGGCAGCTTCATGGGAGACTTGATTTGGGTGCACTCCTTGACTTTGGAGGTTTAGTACTCTCTTTCATCAGTGGCCTTCAATATAAGCTGCTTATTTTTAGGGTTACCTTTACCCCTAGTGGGTAGTGTTCTACCATTTAGCAAAGGCGAGTGCTCTTTTGTGAAGGTTTTGAGAACAAAGATCAGGCTTTCTGCTGAAACTGCCTGTGAAAAATGTGAAAGCAATCGGAAGAGTATTGAATTTTGTACACTCAAGTCCTGTTAAGTTAAACATGAAGTTCTTCAGCTGCAAGATTACTTGGAAAACAAGGGGAAAACCCCAGACCTCCCAAATTGCCAGGTACTGGGAAATGCTGGGTTAAGATAAACTTTTACTGCACGTGTTGACTATGCAATTTTCTAAAAGCTTCGTTTTGCCAGCAGGAGGAGTCCTGCCATTACATTGCCAGCAGCATGGACTCTCGAGTCCCTAGGAGGAAAAGTGACTGGTGCAGAAATAAAAGACAAGTAAGGCAAAAATTTTTTTTTTTTTTTTTAAGTTGCCCCTTGACAAAGTCAGGTAAATTTCATTTCCCATTATTAGTGAAATTGGTTATGAGAAGAGAAATTTGGAAGTGACCTGTACACAGGCTAGCTACTCTTCAAAGCTTTTGGAAAAGATAGTGTGCCAACAACGGTAGACACTGACCTTATGCTAGAGGTGCCTTGTGAAAAATAAAGCTTTATTTCAGGGACTTGGAACCATTGAGAGCATGGTTTTCCCATGGCTTTCCCAAATGCACCTGCCTTCAGCTCCCAGGGTTTGTCGGGGATGGGGGGTGGATTTGGGGGACTGGGACAGTGAAATATAAGGACGTCATCCTAGTTGAAGCATGTGTACTATTTAGCAGAAAGACATTTACTATTTCTGAGGTTTCTGGAAATGCCTGCTGTGCCGCATGAGCGCGGTCCGTCATACGCTTCCCTAAAACTAAAGGCCAGGTCTGTGTGTGCTCTGTAGCACGTGTAAGTGCACGTCCGCATCGGCTATACCAAGCGGAAATGCAGGCACCCCTGCATAAAAAAAAAAGTGAAGTAATTTTGTGCCGAGCACCGGGTTTGTGGAAGGGTTGCTTTTCCGCTTCTCAGGGGCTTTGCAACTGCATTGTGAGTAGATGAGATGGCAGTGGAAGCTCGAGTTGTTCATATTTCAAGAAAACTATTTTTAATATGTTTTGGTTAGTTGCGTTTTTTTCCAAAATCCTTACAAGAATCTGTTATCAATGGATAGTAGCTCGAAAGAGATGCATTTTTTTACTGGCCTAATCTCATTGTGGTTTAAAAATTCTTTTTAACAAAATCTGTAGTACTATATGTAGCGCACGGAGGTGGTGTCTTACTCCTTGCCTGTGTGCAGAGACATTGGGAAAAGATGGAATTTCCTTTATTTTGGTAGTGATTTGTCGTCTTGGATGACATGAAGGATGGATGACCCCACATGAAGGGGTGAAATGTCTACTAGATGTAGAGCTTCCAGACTCTGAAATGCAGACTCTTTTGTCATTTTCTTTCCAAAGCCTTTGTAAAAAAGGTGTTGTAAAGGCTACTTACAATTTGGAGAACTTGAAACTGAAATCAAAGACAGGCATTGTACGTGTGTGTGTGTGCGCGTGCGTGTGTGTATTGAGCCACAGACACTTAGGTATTTTAAAAGTATATTTTAATGTTTCTGAGGGAGATTGACCAAGTGGGGAGAAGGTCAAATGAATAATATTGGAAGAGTAACTTAAAGGCATCCTGTTAAAAACACATCTCTCCTCTCCAAATACGTATATTGGTAAAAAAAGCAGTTTTGCTTACCTCTGACAAAAGACTGACCAAAATTAAATATGTAGTAGTGAAAGATGGCTAGGGTATATCAGGCTTCATGGGGCGTGAGAGAGAATTTAATCTCCTAGCCTTATCACAGCATCAGAATATTACGGAAGAAAGTTGTTTTCTCTTTGGCCAGATAAAACCCATTCAGTGCTTGATCTCACAGTTAGATTAGAAAAAAAATCTTTTCTTTCTTAAAATAAAGAAATAAATCCTTCATCCTTCCGGGTGATATAATACCATCTGTAAACAACCATGAACACATTAAAGTCAAGCCAAGCTTCTCGTCAATGACAGTGTCTTGACACGTTAGGGAATGAGTGTCAAGTCCTCTCCCAAAAAGCTTGGGACACTTTATGCAGCATTTGTTTACTTTTCATATGAGAACCGCGAATTACTTAATGGCACAGTTGCAGCCTCTGGCACATTGTTGTTTTGTGCCAAGCAAAACATCCACCAGTAGAGATTTCCATTCAACTTTGACAGGGTTTGCTGCTTGGAATTCAGCAAAGCACTGTTATCAAAGATGAATTGGTTTTGCTATTTAATATTGATTAGGAGACTTGCATCTGGCAAGCACTTTTAACTCCAGGCAAGGGAAGAAAGTACAGTGTAATTTTGTTGTTCGTGGAACGTTTGTTCCCGTAGCTCTCGCTTCGTTACCCTCGGTTTTCTCTACGGAGAAAGCCATCTACATTTTTTTCCTCCCAGAGCTGCTAAAAGGTCAATGTAAGCACAGCACTGGTGCTGTTACTCACTGAAGAAGGTCAGTTTGTTCTACCATTCTCTGGACTTCAACAAATCAGCTTATTCTTAAAAAAGACAGAGCAGAAATAGACCAAGATGCCAAAAAAAAAAAAAAAAAAAAAAAAATTCAGCTATGGCAAAATTCTGCGCACAGGACAGGCTGGCAATGTTAACAGCAGAAGGAAGAAGAGCTGTGCAGAGGGTAGATTCTGGCCTCCTGTTTACCCTTTTCCACAGAAGAGCAATGACCAGTTTAACCAGAAGTTAGAAGTTCAAAGTGATTAAATGTAATTAATACATATAAAAATAATATACGTAACTCATTTCTGTAATTTAGCAGCCTTAAAGAAAGGAGTGCATATTTATATCTGGTAAAACTTGGAAGAATTTTTAACTGTAGGAACCGAAGTGCCAGGGATTCTGGAAGTGGGGAATTCACAGAAGAATCCATTTCATAATTGTCTGCTTGTCAGCTTTTTTTATTTGTCCCAGAAAGCAGTGGTCTTGATACAAGTATAGGACTACATCTGAGTCTACTTCTGGCTGACAAGTTCCTGTATGAAGGTCACAATCTTCTTTGGAAAGCTTAACTCCCAGATTTCCGCGTAGGGATCACGTGGGCTAAATTCCAAGAAATTCAGAAGATCCTGAGAAGAGACCTCAGCCAGCAGAGCTGGAATGAGACGGATCCTTTTCAGAAACATGTTTTTTTTCAGCTATTCTGTGTGAGTCTGTGCCAGCACGTGCCCAGCTTTCCATGAACATAAGTTATGCCTGGCTCGAATCACTCAAGCCGGTGGTTTGCATGCCAATTTGAGAAACAGATCTTTAACACCAATGTGCAGAAAATTGACCTCTGCCTAGAGATTTGATAAAAGGATGGTTAAAAAATGGTTTATTCATACGACCTCAGTGACTTGTGCCTTTAGTTCCAAGATAGATGGCTGCAGTTGACAGTTGGGTCATTGCTTTGCAAGATGCACCCGTCAAGCTTTCAGCCTTAGAACAATCTGATATTTCTCTAGACAGTCTGAAGCTTATTCTGTAACATCGTTTGCTGTTAACTTCTAAGTAGACTCAGAACAGAAATGCTGCTTTTGTATTGATTTAGGAGTTTAAAAAAAAAAATATGTGAAGGACAAGATTTTACTTAACTTTGAATTTCTGAAACAGCGTGGGAGGCCTTAGTGCAAAACTTGAGAAATGATTTCTTCTCCAGAGGGAAAAAGCTCTTAATTCGTATCATGGAATGGGTAAATTTCCAAAACTATGTATATTATGGATCTCCAGTTCTTCTGACTTTAACAGCTTGTTTGGAACGGTGTTAATATTAATGTAAGTTACTTTTACGGTCATCTGAAATTATTTCAAACCTGTAACACGATTTGCCTTTGACGGCTAGTGGCAAAATACCTGTTCTCTCCGTGTGATAGCAAATCTACTTTTTCAGGTCTGGCGAGATCAGAATGGTGTGAGTCCTGACAAGTGTTTCGCTTCTCTGTGTGGGTACATTGGTGAGGCGGGAAGGAATTGACTTCAGCCTTTGCTCTTCTCCTGTGTTGCACCAGGACTTGTGTTACCTTCCGCAATGGCTTTGTGTAGGAATGGATTCCCTCGGGGATCGCCTATCTTCTGTTGCTCCGCTTGGATCTTTCTTTTCTTGCCTGCTGGCTATCAACGCATGCCTTAAGGAGCTGCCTTGGTTGACTTTGAGGTCTCCTGAACTTCCTTCTTAAATCCCTTCATTTCTTAAAGGGCTTTAGGGCTAGCAGTGTGTAGTACTAGGGCCCCCAGCAGGACACAGCACGGAGGGAAACGCATCACAGCAGGAGGGCTGGAGCTGGTGCGCATAGGCGAGAGCTGGAATACGGAGTATTACTGCGGGGGTGACTCTGGTAGCAGAGAGACCCCGCTGAATGGGTATGAATGTAGGTAGGACTAGTGAAAAAACCACACAGAGTGTGAGGAAGCAGGTCTGACCTTCCCAAACCTCATTTCGTTTGTTAAGGCAGTTTGAGCGTGGAAAACGGCATTCTTAGCAGAGGTGTTGGATGCTGGCAGTATATTTTGCTCTCCACTCCCAGAAAGCAAAACCTCGTTGCTTTACGGCTGCATAGGGCATCAGGAATTGTGAAGTGTGCAGCAGGGCCTGTTGGAAGAAAGCTGGAGAAATGACAAAAGCAAGATGGGGGCATGGGAGCGATGAGCAGGTCGGTGCTCGGGAGACGGGCAGAAAAGGAAGGGGGAAGGAGAATCAAGCTTGGAACTGCAGAAAGGAAGGTAGGAGAAATAGGGAGGGGGAAGCTGCAGATGAACAAGGGAAACAAATTGTAAAAGCATAGAGAATAGTAGCGGAAAGATGGACAGCAACATAAATTAGTCAAAAAATGTGCAGGTAAGCAGTTTGCTTTGTGGCTTCCCTCTTTGTGCGGGTCCTCCCCCTGAAGAAAAGGGTGGAGGGAAAAGGAAGCAGACTAGGATGCAGCTGAGCACAGCAATGAAAAATACACGTGAAAGGGAAAGACTAATTAAACTGACCTCCCCAGTAGAGTTGCCATTCCTTAATAATTCCTTACTTCTGTCTTGTTCCATCTTAGGTAGTTGGGAAGGACCTGTCTTGCTTCTGTTAACCCATTGGTAAGAATCGCAATCTCACTGAGAGCATGAGCAGGTGATAAATTTTTGTTCCAGTTGTTATATGGTTGGTTGGTGTTTGTGTGTGCAGTGGTGGTTCCTATGTCTCTCTGCTCTTATTTTTATAAAAAGTAGTTCCTGCTAATAGCTAACGAGTATTAACTCGGTAAAGCACTGAGAAACTCACCGTGCAAACTGCTGTTTGAATCTTGGATCGGTGCCGTGCTGTACATTTCACTTCTCATGTTTGTTGCTGGAATTCCGGCACACTAATTAATGGCATACAATCCTGAAAAAAATTGACCTCCAGCTTGGAGTTTGAGATGGTAGTGTTCCTTTGAAAGTGAATCAAAATTGAACAGATAGAATTACCATGAGGAATTACTATTAAATGTAGCTGGCATAGTTGCATTTAATCAGACAGACTTCGTTTAAAGCAAGCGGGAGAAGAAGGCTGCAGCAGTCCACCCTTGTACGACTGACTGAGTGCTACATGATAATTGGGGTGCTGCTATGAAGGAGGTACATGGAAATTAGCTGGGGAAAAAAATATATTGCATTCATGCACTGGCCAAGCTAGGATCACTTTTCTAGTTCGTTTCAGTTGTAGGCTTTTGCACATAGCGATTTAATGGCTGTGACTTCAAAACTTGTGGCGGGATTTGTTTGTCCCACAACTTAAAGGAACCCAACTTTCATACTGCAGAAGCACTTGGAAAAGTTGGCTCCAATATCTCCTGTTGAGCGTGTGGTGCTGGAGGTGTGAATTAGGGAATTTTTAATGACCGGCCAAGAGCTGGGAAGAGCCGTGGGTACTCTGTGTGTGGGGAAGTGCCTCAAGAAAGGAAATTTTACAGTGGGAAGAGTCGAACTTGGGCTTTGTGGAGCGCTTTGGCAGTTTTTCTTGGTTTGAGTCCTTGATTTGTGATGGGTAATGTTCGAGTCTTCCTCTAGAGAGGAAGTCTATATGATGGGTGAAGGCGGAGGAACTGAAATTGGAGGAGGAAACTAACAGAATCTTTCGATGGGGACCTAAGTGACACGAAAACAGTTCTTCTAGCAAACAGATCGTGCCCCTTGGAATTTTATTTTTTTTTTTTTTTTTCCGAAATCCTGCCAACAAAACCGAGACCCAAACAAAAATAACTACTGAAAAGCTTCCAAAACCCTCGGCAAGGCCACTTCTCCATCCCACCCCGTGACCAGGCCCGAGCCCCGCCCCCCCC
>JAVJGG010000007.1:8326754-8340307 GCA_035590195.1 Aviceda cuculoides
GCCCGCCCCCCCCCCCCCCCCCCCCCCCAAACTCCCTCCGCCTCCCTTCCCACCAGCCTTTCCCAGCGCCGCCGGCTTTGCCGGATCCTCGGACACTGCTGCCAGCCCCGGCCTTGGGCTTCGACCCTCGCCGTGAGAGGTGGTGGGGAGGTGGGAACGGAGGGAGGGAGCGGGGAAAGCGCTGCCCGGGGCGGAGCGGAGGGCGGGCGGGTTACGGCGCATTTTCTTACCGGCGGCCGCCGCCGCTTTGTCTGCGGGGAAAGTTTAGCGGCGGGGCCGGGGGGTGGAGGGGCTGCCCCGGCACCTGCCGAGGGTCAGACTCCCCTTCCTCGCTTTTTACCTTCCCCGACGCCGCGTCTCTCCTTCTCTTCCCCCGCAGCCGGCGGCGGGGCCATGGGCGACCCGGCCGCCGCCTGGGCGACGCTGTGTCTCCTCAGCGCGGCGCTGGCCGCCGCCTCCTCCTCCTCCTTCTCCTCAGGTGAGTCGTCGTCGCGCCGAGCCCCGTCCCGCGGGCGGTTCGTGGCCTGAGGAAAAGCCGAGCTCCCCCGGCTGAGGAGAAGTCCCCCTCTCCCGGGGTGGAGGCACCTTTCCTTCCCTTCTCCTTCTCCTCAGCCCGGGCGGGGGTCCGCCTCCAGCCCCCCGCCATTTTGGCGGCCTCTCCACAGGCGGGGTGAAGCCGTGCCCGGGCCGGGCCCCTCACGGCTCTTCCTTCTCCGGGGTGGTGGTCCCGGGGCTGCCCGGCTTTCCCCTTCTCTTCATCAGCTTTTCCTGACGGAGGGAGGGCGAGGAGGCAGCCCGGGAGAGCAGTAACCCCCCTGCCGAGCTGAGGGTGGGGATACCCTTAAAGGTGGTGTGTTTCGTTTTAGGGTTGGTTTTGTTTTTTTTTTTGTTTTTTTTTTTTGGTGGGTGTTAGTTAGGTAACAGTCCATCCGCCTTTCCTTCTTCTAGAAGTAGGGCTGAGCTCAACGTGGTGCCTGTGGATGTTGCTCTAAGAGTGCCTTAGCTAGCATCAAGCGTTGGTTTCTTCTGTCCTTCAAAAAGTGTTCCGGACAGAGTGGTAAAAAAATGCAAGGTTATGATCTTACGACACCGTTCAGGCAGTAAAGTTACTGATGTTTTAAGTTGGGGAGTGCAGTGTGGCTGCGTTTGTGCTCTTAGGTTGTTTTCCAGCTTTTTTTTTTTTGGCAGTGAGACTGTAGGTTGTTGGTTTCCGAAGCGGCAGGCTCCCCAAGTACTGCTCCCACCATAACACTGGGATTCCCATTTGGAATAGTTGTCTTAGTGAGGAACAGTAGTTAAAAATAGCTGTGTGTATGTGAGCTGAGGAGCTGTTAGATAGGAATTTGGGATACTAACTTGTTGGGCAGTACTCTGAGAGAATTAACTTTTATTTAAAAAAACACCAAACAAAACCCCCCCAAAACCCACCACACCAAGAAAAACCTCCAAACTCGAAAGCCCCCAAATCAGAAAACTACACTACCAACCGCCTGCATTGAAGATGCCCGACACAAAAATACCAAAGCAAAAAATTTGGGTATTTCTTCCAAAGCTGCTTCAGTATGTGAAAGGCAATGTGGTCATTTGAGGAAACCCTTTCAGGTGTGCTTTGCAAACAGTCGTTAATCACACCGGTGACCTGGACTCAGTTACAGGGCACTGTAACTGAGCAATGTTGCTTAATGTGTGTGTGATGTCTTGGGCTCACTCACAGTTGTGAATAAAAAGTAGTTAATAGGTTGGGTTTTTTAGCTAAGGATTTTCCAAGTTCTGCAAAGATGGGTTATATCTTGTTATCCCCCATGGTAACTTGTGAGGGAGTGAAACATGACTTTGCTTTAACGGCGAGGAAGAATCAGACTTTCTGTGTTTGCTTTTTAGCCCCGCATGGGCTGGGGTGAGCCTGTCTCTGTAGAGGGCAGTGGAGGGAGTAGGCTGTAGAGCCGAGACATAATTTTTTGAAGGTTTGTCTCATTCCTGCTGTTGCCTGCCTGGGATATTTGAGGCAGCTGCTCTCGCCCTGCTGCCTTGGTCCTTAGTCTCTGCTCTGGCCCCGTGGGCGATGAGCTCTTTGGCACATGGCTGCTTTTTCGTGATGTGTTTGTAGTGCCTGGCACAAAGGGCCCTGGATGTAATTACAGCCCCTTGAAGGAAAAGTAGGAAATACTGATTTTTTTATTTTTATTTTTATTTTTTTTGTTGTTGTTGTTGATAGTTCTCCCCAGTGTCTTTAAGGTTTTCAAATCATAAGTGGGGGCTCTGATGCCATGGTTCACATTTTAGGGTGTCAAACCGTTGTTAGTTACTTTGTTACGTTGGTACTTTTAAGGAACTATAGCTGTCAGTGAGCAATAAAGAAAGGGCAGCCAGCCCTTTTTTAGGAGTAAAACAGTCATGTTGTGCTGGTCTTAACTAACCGGTGTTAAGTACTTCTTTTTTATCTGCATGCTTTCCGACAGTATGTGACCTTGTGTTTTGCACTGAGTTTTGAGGTGCAGCTGGATGATGAACCTTGAAATTATCCTCACTTGCCAAAATAAGAGTTTTGGGTAGGAGAGATATGTGGGGGGCAGGAAGATAATTGGCATTTGAAAATCAGTGCAGTAACATGTAGTCAAGGTATGGTCAAGTGTTTGGGTGTTTTTTCTGTAAGCAGAAATTGCTGTGAAAGTCAAGCAAATAAATGAACAGGTAATTGCTGAGAGTCGGAGTCTTAGTAGCATTCAAGTGACTTGGCACCTCCATGAGCTTGTCAGATGTAAAGTGGTTAACCACACGATTTGTGGGGTGGCATGTGGGGGCTCTGCAGATGTGAGAGTGAAACCCAGTGTTTCAGCATGTTAGTCCTCTTGGGTGCTCAGTCTGCGCATGGGATGGCTAGGGCTCAATTTGTTTGCTGTCAATATGAGTAGAAAGGTGAATTTGGTGAATTTGGTGAATTTGAGAGAAACACGACTGGGCTCTTGTGGCTCATCTACTCGGCAAGGGAAAATAATTCCTGATGGTGCCTCTGCAGCATCTTGTAGCTGAGCTGAAGACCGGCTCGAAGGAGGAGCTTTTGATTCAAAGCAGCATAACTCCAAGGTTTTCTGTACAAATTTGTCTAATCTGCGTTTTATGGGAAGCACCACTCTTCAATGAGGAAATTCTTAGTTGTTTGGGTGGTCCCCTGAGACAGCTTTACCCACATTATCTTTTCTTTTCATCTTTTGAGTTTCTTGGGTTGCTTTTGATTTCACATTCTTGTCACGTTTTCAGTAGGCAGATATGTGTAGTTGTTCAAGAACGGCTGTTCCCCAGAAAATCAATGAAAGAACTGTCATTCAGCTTATTCATGGTTTTATTTTCAAACCTCTTACTTGATTTATTGAAGTAGAATATATAAAGTATGCTTGAATGTGTGTATATCTCTATCACTTGCTTGGAGCACCTTTCTCTCAGCTGGCAGTGTCAGTGGTGAGGACTAGGGAGACGGAAGCAGGAGGAATCCCATGAGCCTGTCATTAGGTAAAATGTGACCCGTTGCCCATGGAGGAGTGATTTAGGAGCAGGAATTCACACCCGCTCTCCTTGCCATGATTGTGGTTTTATGTGTATAATCATGTGCTTATTTGTTTCTCCTGCAGTAGTAAAAGGATTTATAGGAGCAGAGAGAAAAGACTGCTCTTTAGCATGCAATTGAAATGCTGTGTAGCCTTGCATTTTTAAGGGCTATATTTTGCTCTCTAATAACTGTGGCTTCCCTTTATTTCAGTAAGAGCTCGGGCAATTACTGAAAGTTACAGTTCTGAGCTTCACCTTACGTGTATATTGTGAGAATTCCCCTCTTACCGGGGGCAGCTTTTGTGACAGTGGAGGGAGAGAACGTATGCCCTTCGCATGTGTGGCACCACGTGTCGGAATTTGTCACCCATCTGAGAGCGTGAGGTGGTTGTGGGAACGGTTGACGATACTAGCCCTGTTCCAAAGTGGGCGATTATTGGCAATGGTGCGGTCAGGTCCTTGTGAGGTTAGTGTCTGTCCCTGTTTTACTGCCTTGCATTCTCCTGCTTTCTTCAATAGTTGTCTGTGTCCTTGATTTCTCTCTGAGGAATTCTTCTTGCAGTTATAATGCTGTGATGCTTCATTAGTGGTCTGGTGAGGTGCTGCAGAGGCGTGTGCTGACCCCTTCTTGAAGATCAGCTGTATTATTTTGGCAGGTCGCCCCTTTCGTTTCTGCCTTGTTCATGCC
Source organism: Aviceda cuculoides (assembly GCA_035590195.1). Lineage (NCBI taxonomy): Eukaryota > Metazoa > Chordata > Aves > Accipitriformes > Accipitridae > Aviceda > Aviceda cuculoides. The sequence goes on from JAVJGG010000007.1 coordinate 8,330,986, forward strand.
ACTCTCCAAGTTCTGGGGTTCATCTTGGCCAGAGTCCCTGGCAAGGCAGTCTGAAGTTTACCCAGAGGTGACCCTGCTGCACCAAAACTACATTTGTTCTGTTTCTGGCAAATGCATGGCCAGAGGTGGCTGCTCAGTGCCGCTAGTGCTATTACATAGCAGGTTCAGTGGAGAGTGTGCTGGTGTTACTGCCTTGTGATCCGGTTCATTTATTTATTTATCTATTTATTTTGTCCCACAGGTGCCTGTGTCTACCAAGGCTTGTTGTTTGAGGTAGGTAAGCTTGAATGCGTTATGCTGGGGAAACGTTTGGGAAGGTGCTGTTGAACTTGACTCTAATTCCTGACTTTTGTCACCCCTGCAGTGGGGATGGCTGATCTTGCAGCAGGTCACAGAGCTGTGAGCCTTTAGCCTGCTGGAAGGCAGCAGCAAAATAAATATTGCCCTCGGAGAGGTCAGAAATTCTCCCTTTGAGCCTCTTTGGGCCTTTGAACCCAACCGCTCTCCTCGGCACAGCTCTACCTGCTTCTAACTGGGGGTCCTTTGTCCAGTGCGTGAAACGATGTGAGAGATTTCAAGTTTCGTGGAAGCCGTGTGAATCACAAATGTGCAGTCCTAGGCAGGACAGAGGTTATATTTTGTAAAATGTCACTGTAATACCAGCGTATGTTCTGTGGGTTTTTTCCCCTGCATTAATAAGGTATTAATGAGAACAATTTAACAACTTTTCCTCTCAGCTGATTATGGTGAGTACTGTGTACCCTGACTCTTCTTTATAAAGCCCGAGTATTTTCTTTGATTGTCTTCCTCTTCACATGTACATAATCCATGGATAATTTTGTACAAGAATCACAGTTTTTACCAATTCATAAACAGTATTTTGCTCTGTAACCCGTGTCTGCCTTGCTTCAGTACTCTGGGCTAGAAGGAAATGGCTGAGCAACTTTACATTTCTGGAGGGCTTCTGTACCTGCCTCCGATCCCGCAGCAGATTTGTTCTGGGATTTGTTACCGTAGGCTGGGAGGCAGTGTGCAGCAGGCAAGGCCTGGGTTTTTATTTCCCTTAGAGCTCTCCAGCAAAGCTGGATATGTTCTCTGCGTGTGTGACACGTTACCACTGGGTATCTTGGAAATAACTGGTGGCAGTGGTTCCTTTGGCCTTCCAACATGGACTCAGGGGCTCGGAAGTTTTTCTGCTCCAAGAAGGGAATGTGGGGGGAATTGCTGGAGGTGAATGTTTTCAGTGGGTGGCTTGGGAGGAAACTGAAGCAGGATAAACATGTTTGTTCTCTTAATAATGCACCGTGAGCATCAGTGTCTTAACAGCAGTTGGAAAGTTTGTCTAGATTCCAACTTCAGTGCGCTGTATGGCAGGTCCCCTTCTGCTGAGGATTGTGGCTCAGTAAGGGCAGTATCAGAGCTGAAGGGTTACCAAGTGAGGGGTTTCATCTGTCACTGATTGCTCTTGGCATGTCAGTCAGATTTATTTTTTGTTGCCTTTCGTGTTTCTCCGGTGTTCTGAATTTTTTTTTTTTCTTTCTCTGCTGTTTCTTTTACTGCTGCTGTGTGTTTGAAATGCTAGTGCAGGTCTCGATAATATCTTGCCATAACATTTGTACAGAAAGACTTTGGGATATTCTAGGTTAGATGCTTCCTGTTTGAAGTACTTGCTCCCAGTATGCTTGCTTTTGTCTTTGTCTCTGTACTTAGTAAGATTATTCTGTTTCTATTAATAAATGACTTCTGTAACTGTAGTAGTTTTTATTAGCTGTACAAGAGGATCGTTCTGCAGTAAAACTCGGAGAAGACACAAAACTGGTGCAGGTATACAGCTGGCATTTATAATCAAGTAAAACTTGAACAACTCAAGCTTGTCGTTCTTGGAACAAGGACCTATCCTGCCTCTTGTTCGCTGTCGTGTCTGAAGATGTGCCTGCTTTCCTATCTGAGTGATGTTTGCTGTGGGAAGAGGCCTTTGCTTGCTTTTCCACGAGTATTTTGGTATTTCTTCCATTTCATATGCACTAATGTAACAACTTTTGGTTACTCTTTGGAATTGAATGTAGATCAAAGGACAGATGCTGGCTTCAGCTAGCAACCTCAGAACAGGTACTAAATCCACATGGTTTCTGACTCAGATGGGGAAAATATCACATGCAGTGCACCAAACCTGTGGGCTAGGTGCGCCTTCCTCTGTAATGCTGCTTCACGGGTTTCGTTGGGTGACTGTTTTCCTTGAGAAAACAGGAACTGCTCAGGCAACCATGGAAATTACAGATGGAAAAGAACGTTTAATAGGACTTGTTTCATTCTCTGGTTTGTGCCACTCTCAACAGCAGCATTGGAGTTGGCTTGATTAAGCGTGGTAGGAATCAAACGCTAGAGGTAGTGCATGAGTGATTTTGAGGCAGTTAGTAGTTGTGGGTTGGTGGCACGTAGCTGTGACAGAGCTGCAGAGCTTGTGTTATCTTTGCAGAAGACTGCTGTCTCAGAAAGGTCAGCTTTGAAATGGAAGGTGACAAGAAGAGCAACACTGCCACTGCCATCACTTCAGTTCCTGCAGTTTCCCTGGCTTCGGGATGAACACTGTGTTAAAAAAATGTGAAAACTGAAGACCCCAGTGTGAGACACTTGTTCTGTTTGTTAAACTTAGTGCTCATAAAGCATTGCAGCTGCTTGACAAATGACAATTGGGAGCTATTTCCTCATGGCTTTACTGGTACAATTGTGTTTATTGGAGCTGAGAAGGAGGGTCTTTCTGAATTCCCAGTTTGGGATTCCGGAGGTGCGAGTTGAAATATCTTATCTGTTATACTGTTGTCTTAGCACATTTTTTTTTTTCTACTTTATCCCAGATCACAAGAAAAGTGAGGCGGCACCTCCGAGTGCTGTGTTCAGTTTTGGGCCCCTCACTACAGGAAAGACATGGAGGTGCTGGAGCATGTCCAGAGAAGGGCAACGGAGCTGGTGAAGGGTCTGGAGTACAAGTCCTATGAGGAGCAGCTGAAGGAACTGGGGTTGTTCAGTCTGGAGAAAAGGAGGCTGAGGGAGACCTTATCACTCTCTACAACTACCTAAAAGGAGCTTATAGTGAGGTGGGGGTCGGTGTCTTCTCCCAACTAACAAGTGATAGGACAAGTTGTGCAAGGGAAGGTTTAGTTTGGTTATTAGGAAAAAATTCTTTACTGAAGCAATTGTCAAACATTGGAACAGGCTGCTCAGGGAAGTGGTTGAGTCACTAATCCTGGTGATATTTAAAAGATGTGTAGACATGGTGCTTAAGGATGTGGTTTAATGATGGACTTGGCAGTGTTAGGTTTGTGGTTGGACTCGATGATCTTAAAGGTCTCTTCCAACCTAAATGATCCTATGATTCTTTGATTCTATGATTCTATAAACCTGTGATTCTGTGATTCTATGAACTTGGACCAGAACTGCTGCTGGACATTGAGACCTGTGAACCCAAGTAGCCAGGGTGGCTTCCACTGTGCTCTGCTTCCTCTGAGGAATGAGTGAGGGACTTTTATTTTTTTATATGATTTTCAAGTCTAGATATGATTGTTTATAATGATACAGCAAACCATGTGTTAAGATCTGACCTGACCTGCAAGAGAGTCCAGGTGATTAAAAGTCACAAGTTAAGGTTTAGGTCATTAGACTTCAGAAGTTAAGTGGTATTATAAATTCTGTATTACACTACTTATAGATTGCACTATATTGATTCTGCTTGTAGAAATCCCATGCCATTCTATTAATAATTTCTGTGCTATATTAATCATTAAATTCTGTTAAGAAAATAAAGCTTTAATTGTAACTACTATTAAGTGCTATCATGATTCTGCCAGGGATCCCTAAAAGGACCTGTCTGTTCGCTCAGTGTTGGGTGACACCAAAACAGCAGAAAAAGGGATAGATACCAGAAAGTTTTTGTATATACGTTTGAACTGTGTCTTTATCTGGGATGAGCTACAAAAATTAGGGAATTTGGACTACAAGTGTCAACATAATTGCAACTGGTCTCATAAATCCTTGATTGGCCTGATAATACATTAACTAGACTAAAAAGAAGTCCTTGGTTTTGTATATGAGTCATGTTTCCTTGTTCTATGAAGATTTCTTAGTATGCTTGGGCTGATACCCTTGGCTTTAAGACACCCCTGTTAAAATTTTAATGTAACAAATGATAGAGAATATGGCTAGACTTTCTGTGAGCTCTGATAGGGCTCTTTTTTCTTAGAAGTATTTTGCTTAAATCCATGACAATGGATTTTCAGCAATCCAGCATGTAACACATCTATTAGTGAAGCATAAAGACAACCTGGGCTATAATTTGCAGTGCAATGCAATACAAAGGTCAGTTATACAGAGCTACGCAATTAAAGTTGAGTAGGAACAATATATGACAAAGGAGCACATCTCTGTGGTCCTGTTCTCTGGGACTTAACATAGGAAAATGTGTAAAAAAAAATTAAAAATGGGGTGAAGATTTTAAAAAGAAAAAATACTTTATCAGCTGTCATCAGAGAAAAGGGAAGGAGAAGAATTTAGGACATGCTTTTAGTTGATACAGTTCAATCTATCTTCCTCTCCCTACCTTATCAAAGAGACATCATGGTGTACCTGCTCAGTAATGACTACAAACTTTACTGTAAGAGGCAGAAGCAGATTTTCTAAATGGCTAGTGTCTTTAGAAAGTGTGGAATTCCAGGACAAATTTCCTGCTCTTAAAAGTGACTTTAGAAATGGTCTTTAAAAGGGTCACAGCATGACTGACACACTCAACAGGAGTGGGTCCTCATAACCAGTATTTGAATTCTACTCTTTAAATTTTTAATGTGGAAATCTTCATTGCACCTGATGAAACCCAAGCAGAAATTCTTCAAAAAACAAACACAAAAGTTACAGCAGAGTAATGAGTCAGCATATTTCCAGGTGGCCTGTGGTACCTGCACAGGTATTCAGCCTCGACCTGTGGTCTCAGGAAAGTAACTGAGGTGAACCTTTGCCTCAGTGGAAGATTCTGTGACTCTGATGATCCGTGATGGATCGTTATTTGATATTGACCATTATATGATACCAACAGATATGTCTGGACTATTGAATTTTGTTGGCGTGTTTTTTTTAAATATCTAGCATTAGTTTGAAGCGGTTGTGTCAACATAATTTTGGGCTTTGTCCAGCGATCAGGAATAGAAGACACATACAGAGATTTCCTAATTTAATAATGCTTTCAAATGGATATAACTAAAAACATGTCTCAAATAGTAACAGCTTTTTCTGTTAGATTCAGAGGCTCTAGTTTCACTTCCTGCACATGATTCAGCTAGGATCAGTGTTGCATTTATAAAAGCACCTCAGAATTAGCATACTGCTCAATACTGAAAACTTTTACAGCTAAAAAACATTGGTAGACAACAATATAAAATATTTATAATCAGCTGTCATCTTGATTTCAGTGGGACAGCGCACATCAAATAGATCTTGTAAGTGTTTAGGATCAGCCCCAGGCTCTGTCTCTAAACTTTTGTTAGGCATAATCAGGGTCTCACATGCAGAAACATTAAGAGGTTTTTCAATTGCTGTAATGTGTGAAGTAGCATACATTATTTTTTAATCTTGTTTCTAAGAATTGTAGAATAAAATTAAGGCAAGGTTGTAAAGCTAAAATTTAAATAAGCATTGAACAGATTGCTCAAGGAGGTTGTGGGGTCTCCATGACTGAAGGTTATTAAGACTAGATAACACAAATAAGCTTTGGTATAGCTGAGTTTACCCTGGGACAAGAGGACAGACTACACAGCTTCTTGAGGTCCTTTCAAGAGCTAATCATTACGATTCTGACACACCCATGCAGAGAAGCAAAGAAATATAAAGCACTTCTTGCATCCCTGGCAAGGCTGCAAACCTGCAGACTGCAGGGCATTGAGGAGAACAACGTCTCTGGGTCAGCAAGTTGTCGTGAAGAAGCAAATAACTATCACAGCTATAATTCTGTTGCAGGCTGCCTCCTCCCTAGAGCAGGAAAGAAATGGAAAATTTATTGCAATTCTGAATGAAAACTAATTCTCTAGCCCAGTCCTGAGTTCTAGACATATCCTTATTCCTGAAAGAAACTTTAACGTTGCAACCTATCCCTTAGAAAGAGTGTAAGGGGATTGAGGATACATTAAATAATGGTTATATATGGCCTTATAAAAGATGAGAGTAGATATTTGACTACATCTGAAATCAGATTTATGGAGATGGATGATTAGGAATTAGGAAATGTACAGAGTGTGTCAGGTATGGTTATTATAAGGTGAAATGGCTTTTAAAATTGATAGGGCCACGACCAAACACTGTATGTCCAAAAGGGTTAAGGAAGTAAGGAGAGAAATTGAAGAAGCTTTGGCAGACATTTTTATATACTTCTGGCCTTCAAAATAGATCAAGTGAAATCTGAGAGGACTGGAGAGTAGCCAACATAATGCCATTATTTTAAAATGGCCTAAGGAGAGACAAGGGAGGTAAAGACTCACTAGCTCATTGGAATTCTCAGCGGATATGGCTGTCAACCTAGACAAAGGAGATATGCACATTACACGCACTTTCAGAAAATGTTCAGCAAAATTCTGCGTTGTAGCTACTGTCTCGGTTGCAAAGTCAAGAAATGAATTAAAAGCAGACATATTAAACCGAATGGAGTAAACCAGCTATAATAAATGCATGCTGAAAATAGAAAATAAAGGTAATGAGGATGTTTTTGACCAAGAAGGCTGTTTAAAAAAATGTATAAATGAGAAGTGACACAGCTAGACTGCTAACTGCTCTTCTCCTTTCAAAGAGTCTTCCCAAAGGAGGTTACTTGCTTGAGATTGACTTGCTAATGTAGCTCCTTTCAAGTTTGACATGTTTGTAACACTATTGTTCTAGCCGCTGCTGTCAGAGCTCCCTCTGCCATACTGCCCTTCTTCACTTTGTTAAAACAGGTGAATTTTCGTGCTCATGAAAACATTTTCCTGTCATCCCCAGAAAAAAATTACTCACGGCTTGCACCATGGGGAGCTGCAGCATAAGGTTCCCACACTGTCCTGTGAGACTGCAGGGAAAAAAAACAATTCTGTATCTATATCCATTCAGGTCATGACAACTTTATTGACACTACCAGCAACAGAACAATTTTATAGGTGAGGGCTCTGCCATAGGCCGAGGCCACAAATAAGTGTAAAAAATAAGCATATTCCATTGAATTGTTATCTATCAACAACCTTTGGTAACAAGTCAAGCTAGATTTAGATTAGTACGAAAGAAAGAAAAGGCTCTGAATCTGATTACTAATTCCCTGAGCCATCTAGTCCTACTACAATTTTTATTTACGTTTCTAGACTGCTTTTAAAGATGGAAGAGATGAGTAAAAAACTCCAGAGGGATATATCAAAAGCTTTTATACCTAGAGTTGGTATCATCAGCCTTGTTTACCAAATATACTAGCAACAAAGAAAGGAATTTATTATTTACTCAGTATCTTCTATAACATTAACAAAGGACTGTATAAAATATTGTTGATCAGATTTGAGATTAACATGGGAATTAGTTTGGGGATATTTTCTGATGTTAGTACAGTCAGAAAATACTAAGAAATATTTTTAAATAATTAAAAACTTTCCCTTTTTTTTAAGTCTTGTTTTACTCAATAAGTGGAGGACATTTTCAGCATTGTCTTCTTTTTTCCACTGAAGCCTGATATTTTAAAAGTTATTTTAAATATTTTAGCTGGCTTTGTGTTCTGAGATGGTTATCTGTGCTTTATTTGAGTATGGGTGGAGACTAGTTAGAGAATCATATTTTTATGCAGGTCTTCTTTTAACAAGCAACAAGTTATAACATACCTTTGCATGTTCTACTCACGATCTTTGTGAATTTTAACATTCTGTTTGTATTAGAAACTAACAAGGTCAAACAACTATATAATATACATCAATTCCCATTCTGATGATAATTTACATGTTCTTCCATTCTATTTCAAGAAACTGTATTAGCGGCACCAGCTTCACTGATGTGCATAGATGCGTGATTTATGTCTCTTGGCACCCTACTCACAATGGTGCTTTCAGCACAGTAGACCTGTGTGAATAAGAAATTTTTGACTCATTGGATGAACTGAAAAAGACCTCAGGAAAATTGTCTAGCTGAAATTAAATACTTCAAATCTATCACCAAAATTAACCCCCTAACCAAAAAGTCATTTTAGACTTAACAGAAATATTCAGTTTCAATAGAAATGAACACTTTTAACTCCAGCGTCAGTTTGACATACTGTTTGTTTATTTCACATTTTTATTTTAAATTAAATTACAAACCTTAACTCCAGAAGAATATCCAGAATCCGGTCCATCTAATTTATATGAAAGTGCCTAGAGCAGGAGATTCCCTGTACAGACAGCAGAGATCGCTAACTACTCTGAAGGTCTCCATAAGGAAGTCCCATCCACCTTAGGGACCCCAAAGGAAGTCTATATTTGGAGGTCTGGGTTTCCTAATACACTCAATCCAAGGCCTGGAACACATGGTGCAGTGCAGAAGATGTGAGTTCAAGTCTTACGCATTATTGGATCTGTGCGTATATTTTTATTATACCTCCACAAGGTGATCGTATTCTACTAGCAGGTATTGTTACCAGCGCTGTCTTTCACATTTTATAACATTGAGCACTAAGCATTTAGAAGACTCAGGATCTGTAGTAAGTGATCTTGTGGTCACAGTTTTCCCAGCAGAAACTACTGGCTACCGTTAAGTTGACTAATAATTTGGTCATTCATTTGGCATTCAAATAAAAGCAAATCTCTATACTGAACTTTGGTCTAAGGTGTATGTTCTGAATCTTAAAAACTGAGTTCTGAGCTCTCAAAACTGACTGTTTAAAGAACCTAAGGACAAGTAATTTAAGAAAAAACAGTAATGATTACATCAATAAATACAAAAACATTAAGAAAATACAAATCAAAACTGAATATGAACAATCACATGCAAAATAAATGTATGGGGCAAAACTTTTAATTTGGTTTGAATCAAACAGTTTCTTGTGGGGCTGTGTACATGCCACACACATACAAGTATAGTCCTACGGTCCTAAAAAGTCTTCTCCACAAAAACCACCCCATCTCCTACCTGTTTAAGGACTCATTCTCTCAGAAATTTATTCATGTTACCTATTATTAACCATTAAGATATTGTGTCGTACGGGCTGCGGGTGCCGAGGGTCTGGTGGTGAGGGGGCCGCAGGGCGGCCTCTGTGAGGAGAGGCCGGGGCTGCCCCGTGCCGGACACAGCCGGTTCCAGCCGG
>JAVJGG010000007.1:8340407-8427557 GCA_035590195.1 Aviceda cuculoides
TGAAGGGGGGTTGTAGTGAGGTGGGTGCTGGTCTCTTCTGTCGGGTGGCTGGAGATAGGACGAGAGGGAATGGCCTCAAGTTGAAGCAAGGGAGATTTAGGTTAGATGTTAGGAAAAATGTCTTTACTGAGAGGGTTGTCAGACATTGGAATAGGCTGCCCAGGGAAGCGGTTGAGACACCATTCCTGGGAATATTCAAAAAGCGCATAGACAAGGTACTCTGTGACATGGTTTAGTGGGCAGGGATGATGGTTGGACGTGAAGATCTTGAAGGTCTTTTCCAACATAAATGTTTCAATGATTCTATGATTATAGAAGTAAAGGCCTATTCTGCCTATAATCTGTGTCTATGTGTTCCTGTTGAATCTCTCTGGTAAGACTGGTGGGAGCTGTGTTCACTGGCCTTTTTGTCAGGGCCGGTGAGTATTGTGTGGAGTCGGTGGCATGCTCAGGATGGTGGTACAAGGCAGTTTTGCTGCCGTGTGCAGCTGGCCTTGCTGGGAGCTCCATGTGGGTCACTTAATGGAAATGTCTTAGGGGTATGTGTTGAGCTGGTGGGTGTGTAGTCTGCTGCATGTGTATCTCGCCATCTGCCTTTCGTGAAACACATAGGCTTTTGCTAACGCGGACAGAATGATCTATGGAATGGGACAAAAATGGCACTCCTGTGACAAATTCGGTCCCTTTCTGTTGGGTTTGTGTACCTGTTTGGTAGCATGAATGAAGCCTTTTTTACTAGAGCAGAGAACAGCTTTGGTCTGTTTGTTCCCCAAACCATAACCCAGCCTCCAACTGCAGCTGGTCTTGCGCTTTTCATGTTGCTGCTATCTTATTTACTTGTTCCTTTTAAGTCTGTAGACAAGGAGACAGGTAAGAAGCTGGGCAGGGGACAGGAAGAGGAACAGATGGACAATTATTTCTTCAGAAGATAGAAGCCTCTGGTGCATGCAGCAACTGCAAAAGGAGCATTAATACATTGATTATAGTACCAAGAGGAGGGAGCTAGTGGTAACACCGAACCGCCCCGGGTTTTGTAAGTGAGTGTGATAAGCAGTAGTGTTATCAGCTAAATGAAAAGGGAATGTGAGCGCTGCTTCAAGCTGTGGCTTGACAAAATTGGGCTACTGAGATGGCGTGGGGAAGGGATTTCGTTTGGATATTTTTCTAGCAGTCTTTCCCTTAGCATTGTGCCAGAGCAGCACGTGATTGATTTGCCTTGTGTGGCTGAGTTGGACGGGGGTGACGGGAGTAGACCCGAGCGACTTTGTCGACGCCTGGGGTGCTCTCAACGCTGGCCTTGGGAGTTGGGCTGTGCTCTGAAAAGCCAGCTCACAACTACTGCAGCCCAGCCGAAGAGGGGAAGGTGAGCTGGGCTGCGCGCTGCTGCGTGCGCAGTGCTGTCGGCGCTGCATCGTGGGTTAAACCGAGTTTTACAAGTCTGGGGACCTGACGTAAGAGAGCGTGGGTGGATGTGACAGCAGAATTTGGCTGTGGGATTCTTCATTAGCACTGCTGCGATGTGCCCGGGGGGGAGCAGAGAAGTAGATGCGGGGGTAACGTTGTGGTTTTAGCATTTCTATACGACTTCGGAAAGTTGCACGTAAAAGAAAGTGTTCAGTGAAGAAATCCCAGTGACAGGACCGACATGCAAGCTAAGGATGTCATCTCCATAGAATCCGTTCTGGAGGAGAATGGTGCCTTCCGGGTGTGTTGCCTTACAAACCATTTATTCACTGAAAAGAAAGCTTTTCTGAATGACGAGAAGGCATCGGGCCAAATGCTGCAGCCTCACCCGATGGCTGTCGCCTGGAGCGGCAGCATCACAGTACGCCTGTGCCACTAATAAAGCTGTTGACAAGAGACGTGTAGAAACTTTTTTGTGTTTTAAACTATGGTTAGAAACTCTGTTACCTTTCAGCATCCCCTGTTATTCAGCGTTTTCCTCCATGTTTCACGTTCCAGTAGTTGTAGGTGAGCTGTTACTGTGTTATTGTAGGAATGCTCTTTGCTCCAAGTCTTGCTTTATGGCATTTGGCTGCCTTGCTCGCTTCTGCTGCAAACCCAAAACCTGAAGTCACTTAAAAAAAATCCTTGGCGCATAAATTGAACCTTTAAGTGTAGTGAATGCAAGCACTGCAGAATTGCTTGAATCGTTACCGCCGCTGAAGTTCTGCCTCTTGCTTGACTGGCTGAGCTGCTTGTCTGTCGAGGGTCAGCCGGTGTTCATGGGTTTCCTCCGAGGAAAAACACATCTCTGTGTGTGATTTCCAACTGTGCTGGGGAGGTTCGTCTTCCTCCCTCTGTCTTAACCTTTGAGGGAGTTCTCAGATTCGCACCGTCAGCACGGCGGCTTCCTTCACTTAGCAAAGAAGAAAATAGACATTACTATTTTTTTTTTTTTTTTCTTAGCTGGAGGGTAATAGACATTACTATTTTTTTTTTTTCTTAGCTTAGCGTAGGTGGGGATGAGGAGACATTCATGTCACAGTGAAAGTCAATGTGTGGGGAAGGTTTTGTTCAAGTCCATGTCTGCATCTTTCTGCCAGCTGCCTTGGACCAAGAAGAGTTGGCAGCCCTGGGAGAAGGAGAGGGGGAAGCACGGGGCTGTGAATTAAGGTGGGAGTTGGTTTAAATGGAAAGTGTGACTTGATAAATGACACTTCATGTTTGGTAGACACTGCGATAAGGAAGGACAAGTCCAGCTGAGCCATCTCAAGTAAATTTTTATTTTGTCTGTGTTAAAACATGGACGTTGTCTGTTGCAACAGCTGCTGGTAACGCACAGAAGGATGGATTTCTGGACTGGCAGATTCCTTTGGAAGTTTCACGAGACACATATGGGGCTTTACTAACACTATAAAGCACCAGACCAGCCAAGCAGCTTTTCTTGAAAGGAAATATGTTTTTAATCTTAGAGTTTGAATGAAAATTATGAACAGAATAAAAAGCTCTAACTTAATCCATAGTAAATGGTATGGTACTTGTGCTTCTACCAAAAATTTTGCTTCCCTTTTTCTTTTTGAAACTGCCTGAAAAAGAATTCAAGATAATTTAAATGCTTAGTTGACTTGAACATCTTAAAAGAAGAGACTGTGGGTTTAGCGGTCAGTCAAAAGAGCAATATGACTTTTCCAGGAAAGGGGGAAAAAAAAAAAAAAAAAAAGAATTATTGTAGCTCTTCAGATAGTTCAGCTTTTCATCTTTTTAATTCTGCTCTGCAATCATGCAATCAGTCGTGGTAGAGGTCACAAAATAATAAAAATAATCACATGTTGACAGATACCTATTGGATAAATACAACTTCAGTCAGCTCTATTATAAATCAGATCATCAAATTAAGGTATACATTAACTGTAATTTTTTATAAACACTTGCAAGGAGCTGGACTGATAGGGGAAAACACCAGCAAAAGATAAGGAGGTAAAATGGTGGAGGCACGGAGCTGTGTTATGCCGGAGGTAGCTGCTGGCTCAGTTTCAGAGGTGCTTTTTACATCATTACGTTTGACTTATTTAGCTCATTTCAGTGGCAAGTGTAATCAGAGTGGGGAAACAAAGTGCTAGTTTCAAGTGCTGCATCTGAAGAAAAAAGTGCGTGAAAAAGTTCGTGCTAAAATTTTAAAGTTTGTGACAATAAAACAATTTGAAGTATCCGATGTGACTGACTGCATATAACACATTCTTGTTCAATAAAAAAGTATCCCTTTAAATCTTCGGATAAACTTGATGATAACATTTTGCTGTTACATGTGTACATTTTGTCGGTGGAAGTTAAAAGAAAACCTGATTTTATGCTTTTTAAATCAGATTTCTGTTTTCATCTGTAGTTTGTGCTGAGTTAGAAATGAAAGGAGCAATATAATAAATAGAAAATGCTTTTTTTTCTCCCAAAATTTTACATCTCCCACTCTAGATGGCTTCTATTCTGAATAAATTTAGTGACTGTTTAAAATAAATGTTAGCAGGTGCAGAGCACTTTTGGTTAGGGAATGTTTCACGTCAGCAATGGAAAATGAGCTTCACTTTAATTTCTTTAGAAGGATAACAAGTTATTCCTGAAAAATGAGATCAGAATCGAAGATTTCAGTTGAAGGTTTTGCTTGCTAACTTTTACAATGGTCAAAATGTTTTTGGGGGTTTTTTTGTTTGTTTGGTTGGGGTTTTTTTGTTGTTTTTGTTTGTTTGTTTGTTTTAAATCGTCATGTAAATGCTCCTACATAGCCTGGGGGTACATCCTCTGTTCCACCAGGGAACAGAGCTATGAATTTCTGTTTATAACATGCATTTAACACTCGGTAGCTATAAAGTCTACTGTACAGCAGCATGGATCTCCCTTCCGTGTAGCGTTCAGATGAACTTTTTGCAGAACACGGTGGTGTTACCCAGTTTGCTGGGGGGGGTTCCTCTTTGAGCAGCCTGCGGTCTGCACTCTTGATTTGCTCTTCTGGGGTCTCCTACGTTGACCCGAGAACCGGGGAGGTAATGAGTTATTTACGCTGGAGACTTGCAAGGCAGAGGTTGCGTTTTCCTGCCGTTGCAGGGTGGATGTATTCTTGTCGACGTTGAGTTGACTAATATCCTGTATGTGATGATTTTTATTTATCGAACAGATATAACTAGATGCCGTGACTCTCCCAGGACTTCAAAGAGTAATGATGGAAAGGCTGGGGGCATTTGGTGCAGCGGGGGGCCTGATCCTGCAGCGCTGTTGAGCAGCCTTTTAAGTCTGTTTAGAGCAAGTGCATAACAGCGCGTAATTGTTTTACGCGGTGTGTAGGGCTTAATCTCCACCATATCCTTGCTTTGCGTGGCTATGAATGGAAGTGCAAGGTGATGGAAAATAGACCTCTCGATTTACGTGAATGGTATACAGTTAAGGTGTATTAATGTAATAATGAGATGCTTCTTATGTAGGAAATCCCTTCTGCTTGTGAATTTTGGGAAGCTAAGATCAGCTGCAGATCAAAAATAAAGACAAAAGCGTTTTTTGAATAAAGCATGTGCTGCATGTGTGTTCCTTCTTTGTGTTCCTTGAAAATAACCTTGTAATATAGAGGACTGGGGGTAGGCTCTTTATTTCACGGTACTGGGTGAAAGAAGCTTAGATGTGAGATGAACATTTTTCTCCCAAGGATTTACTGAATTCTTGTCTCTTAATCAGTACAGAAGTTTTTTTGTGGACTGAGGCACACATTTTAATACGTAATAATTCTTCTCTTATGTTAGTGGTTCTCATACAGGAGACGGCTAAATGTTTTTTTTTTAGTTTGAGAAAATGAACTCTCATTTTTTAAGGAAACACAATGCTGTTCGCATAGGTGAGAGCTGGTATGTTCTAGAATTACCACATATATTTTGTTTTGTAGCAACTTGAGACTTGTTCTGAATACCAAATGACACACAGTGAAAACGTGAGCCCTTACTCATGATATTGTGTATCTTAATATCAGCGGTTTGACATAGTATATACAATCAGTACAGTTTGTGCATGAGTGCTTTTTTAGTTCTTTTTTCACTTTTACCTCTGGAAAAAAAAGTCCTGTGGAGTTTTAACACCGTTACACAACTATTAGTTCTATTAAAAACTTCTGTAATGAGGAAGTGCTGACATGTGGGGTGTCAAAATGTCTTAAAAACCCAGAAGAATCTGCTTAAACTATACCCCTACCCTAGTGTAAGCAGAGGTGAATTACCCTTTAGCTGGAAAACCATGGCCCCGATCCAGAGCTCTCTGACAAGCCTGCAAGCGGTTGCTTTTCATGGGTTTTCACATTTCAGGAGCGCTGTGAGAGTGCTCACACACGGGAAATGGAGCTGTGGCTTTGCCCGCGGAAGGGTAAATGCTGCTCTTCTTTCTTGCTACACCCGTGTTTCAACGAAGGAAGCGGCAACTGGCGAAAGTCGCAACTGCGGGGCTGTTCGTAATATGAAAGACGTTCGTACAACACAACTTTTGTTCAGCAGCTGCCTGGACGTTGCCCTGTGATGGATGCAGAAGGAGATAAACGCGGGGACCGGGGAAGGGGTGGAGGGTGGCTGGGCCGTCCCTGTTTCTGGGGCCAGGCACTTTTCTCCCACAGCTTGGACCTTTGGCTGGTCTTGCAGAAGCAGCGGCTTTCGATTGCCCTGGGCAGGAGTTTAGGTCCCTGCAGGGCATCCCGTTGGTTTCTCCAGCTTTGAGATTAGCCATGTCCTTTTTCATGAAATAGCAAAGCAGCGGGGAGGCAGACTTTTCTACATCCAGCACTGTGCCGTAACGTTTAACCTGACGCAGCTGGAGCACGAAGCTGGTGTCTTTGCTTACCCTGAGATGATTTATCTGCCGTAGTTACCCGCGATGCGTATTTCACAGCTTGCTCCCCAGTGGGCTGCACATACCCTAAATTTATCATCCAGCTCCTTCTTCTTCAACTCTTTCGTGCGTATGCACGTGTCTGTCTTCTTTTCATGGTACACTTGCTGGTAAGAAATTGTTTTTTTTCCCCCTCTGTGTAAATGGGGACTCATATTCTGGCAATCTAGGGCCCAGCATTGAAGCCATGGTCTTCCTCAGTCATTTGTGCATGTTTAAGAACTGCCTTTGGCCCTGGGTTTGAACCCGTGGGGTGCTTTTTTTAAACATTCAGGCACAGACGGTGGTTGTGGCAAAAAGAGCTTTTGAAACAACTCGTCTTTACTTCAGATAGCACAGAAGAAACATGGATAAATTAACAAACTAAAAGAGACAATTCCGTGGGTTGTGGGGCTTTTGAGTTTTAATCAGAGACTCTGAGCTGTTCGCAATGACTTTGTGCAGCCCGTGGTTTTTTTTCCTTGAAGATGTGAGTGTCTGGTGGCTGTGGTGTTCAGCTTCAGGGGGTTTTTCTCTCCACCCTCTGTCCTGGCTGGTGAAAGACTCGCACTTTAATCCGCACTGTGTTGTGGGAGGTGATCTGGCGTTAGTCTTATCTGGAGATCGGGGTCTTTACAAGAGCTGCCCTGTTCCACATTTTCCGTTTCAGTGATCTTCCTGGATGGTATCTGTTCATCCACAAATGCTGACTTAAGTAGATGATTAACTTTTAATAACACAGTTACAGGAGCTATATGCCAGAGCCTCGGCAGGAGATGTTGGATTTCTCATGGATTCATTCACCGGGACAAGAGTTTAACAATTATCCAGCGTTTATGAATTTCACAAGTCATTGTGCCTTCCATCTTTCCAGATGCATTTGAAGAGCCTTGTTTAGAAAATACTGTCTCATAACTTGTCCTTTACATTTGCTTTTTAAATTCCCAGGATGAAAAATTCCGTTTTCCTTTGCTTGGTCACTTCCTCATTTCTTCCCTCTCCTCAACCCTATCAAAACCTTCATCAGGTTTCCGATTTGCATTTTATCTTTAGGGTAGGGGTCGCGATGTCTGGTTAATAGCTAAGAGAAATGATAGAAATCGGGTTTTGCCAGTGGAATAAGCCCATAATGCATTTAAAGTTGAGACCTGCAGACATTGCAAAATAATGTAGCTATAGGAAGGTGACAGCTTACATCACCTGGGGACCTTCCTCAAATGTAGTTTTTTACTGGGGTGAAATTGGCAACAAACCATTGTCATACTGGTGTGTGTGCCTAACCTGGGCCTTGCGTTGAAAACTTTCCTATTCTTGGTTTGGGAGTGCAAGTGCCAGCTTTGGAGTTGGAAGCAGTGTCCCACAGCTGACGAAGATGTTGGGAGAAAATAAAATCGCTATCTCCGTAGTGGGTTATGTGATAAAAGCAGAAATGGAAAACGGTACTTTCCAAATCTGAGTTATTGTATTCTGCTGGTGTTTAGGAAAGCGTAAGCCGACGCTATTCCATGTGGAGCAGTGAAGTATGTCTGCAGTTTAGCTGAGAAGCAGGTTTGTTCAGCAGGGCGAGTAGGGGTAGGGTTATGTGCACGTCCGTGTGTATGAGACCTGGCTCTTTTATCTCTCGGAGGCTTTCGGTTGTGCCGGGCAGCGGCAGATCCGCGTGCCGCAAGCAGAACAGGCAGGCCAGAGGGTGTTTGGGTTGAAAGTCACAGCCTGTTTTTCCAGAAGGGATTTCATTGTATTTTTCTGTGTCAAACGTGACTTTGGTTCTGAACAATCAGGGCCTGCTTTGCTTTTCTGCTTTCTTGCGTGAGTTGTAAATGACAGCTCACTTGAAAACTGATTTTCCCTCTCTTCAGCACAATAATTCAGAGCTGCAGAAATCAGCCCGTGGGGCACAGTTCTGGAGACGGTCATCTTACCGTTTTTATGGGCTACTCAGAAAAGTCAGGAGAATTTGCAGTTCCTATTTTGTGTTAGAAAAGAAACAAAAAGATCACGTATTGGAAAGAGAGTCGACAGTGCGCTGTCATGTAAGGATCTTACTGAAGGTGATTTAAGCTCGCTCGTAGCTGAAAGAGGGAGAGGGATGTAACCTCCTGCTAGAGGTGTAACAGCAAGTCTGTTTTCAGTCTCGCTTTTCTGCCAGCTCCCACCCACACACGCACACTTGTCAGTCCCCGTGGGGCAGCGTTTTCTTTGCATATGTCTTTCTCGATGGCATATGGGGTACAAAATTGTTGCGTTACTGTGACTGCAGCGTACGCTGCAATGACACGTGGGTACGTCCTGCACCCTGCAGATGGTAGGGAGAGGTTTACCCCTCCCTGAAGGGAGAAAGGAGTTTCGTCTGGCAGTTTCTGTGATTTGAGAACAGATCAGTATTGCTAAAGAACTTGAGATGTTTGCTTTCTTTATTTGCTTTGGCTCACTGGAACAAGCAATTGCCCTAATGTGTGTGTCCGAGATGTTCTTTCAACTTCCTAAATACACACGGATTCTCTCTATGTATCACTCTGTACAGGTGTGGGCAAGTCCCACTGAAGGCTATTGCGATCTGGGAACTCGGGCTGTTTTCTTATAATGTTGGTTTTCTTCTGGAGGGGGGCTGCCAGATACCGAATCTGGAAAAGATACTGTAAACACCAGTGTGGTTTGTTTGGGGTTTTTTTTGCCAACTGGTATCTCCTAGTGGAGAAGCAAACTTGGTTGTGGCTGTTTCATTTGATCTAATAGGTAAAACCAGAAACGATGCAAAGAGGAAAAGAACCCTAGCACCCTTTCTGTGGGAGACAAGGCTGACTTCTAATTCGATGACAGTAATGTCACGTCTCCTTCTGCTGCTGTCACCCGAGTGCGTGGTGGAGCTGAGCGAGTGTGTTACTTAACTTCTGTGGGCAATTGAAATTCCACCCTAACGTTGCTTGCTGCAGGGCACCTTAGAAGATAAACATGAGATTTCTTTGCATCATAAGTGCATGTTTTCCGGCAGCTCTGGATTCTGTCAGTGCTTTTAACTTCTATTGTAATACTGGTTATCAGAGGTTTATATCACAGATGTGAAAGTTTCCTTTGGGATGACACTGGGCATCTTACCAAGGAATTTTGTGCTAGGATTTTTTTGGTAGTTTGAAAAATAATTGGCCCTGGATATGGCTGCCAAGAACTAACAGAACTTTGCTGTACATTTTTCATGACCCCCAAAGAACTTTTGGATTGAATTTGTAAGGTAACTGAGGAAAGCGGATGCCCAACTCTCCCTGGCATTGGCTGGAAGTTGGGCACTTTCCTCTAGTAAGGCTATAGGAAAATCCTAGTCTTAATTGTTAGATAGAAACATTGAAGCTACTACTGTGTATCAGCAAGAAACCTTCTCCCTCTATAGAGAAAAATAAACCTGAACCAAGCTGGTTTTGTTTAGAAATGGAAAAGAAACTGTTTGTTAGTACAGACGGAATTTCTTCTGTCCGTCCCATATAAACAGCTTTCTGTCTCTTTGCAGTATGGTATCAGTTGACACCAACATCAGTCGGGACAAATGGAACAGCCTGCTTTAGATGGATCTTTGTAACACAAAATGGCACTGAATATATAAAAGAGGGTTTGGATGTGATCTTTTCAACTGAGTCACAAAATACCGGACAAGTCTATTGAGGTTGAGCTTTGTGTCTGGGTAGCCGAACAGTCGTTTAGCCAGCAAAAAAGGGTCTTCAGTATTGAAAAACAGGACTTGGCGCTGTCTGGTTCAGGGGTCAGAGCAGAACTACTTGCACTGGCAAAGCCTAGACATGTTTGTCCGATGTCCTGTTCCTTTAGGCGTGCTTTGGGGAGACAGCTGGGAGAAACAGCAAAAGCTATGGAGAACGGCTGCTGATAAGGGAATTTGTGGGAATTCTGTCTGCTCCTGTGTGCCAGAGAGCTCACCGGAGAGGCAGCTTTGCTCTATGCTAGTACCAGGCTACGCTCGTGCATTTGCCAGACCAGGATGTGTTTGAGACCTTGTTCTTCATCCTGAAAACATCTTGGGCGAAGAAGTTAGGAGGAACTGGCGAATGTCTGCCCAGTCTTTTGAAATAGTTTGCTAGTGTTTAAATCAATAATAAACCTTAGGCAAAACGGGACTACTGTGACTGGACAATGGTTCCATGTGGAATTTCTTATCTTCCGGGCTGGTTTCATGTGTTTCTTTTTCCCCTTTTTTCCCTTGAATAACTCATGTCCCTTTCAGAAATGACAGTATGAAACCCCCTCACTGTTATAGTTGTTGCACAGGCTTGTTAAATCAATTGAGTCAAAGCTGTCCGGGATAAATCATTCTCGGAGCCTTTTCAGTAAACATTAGCTCTCCAATTGTTGCTATTGTAACTGCTGAATTTCACAAGGAGCCTAAGATATTCCGTGGTGCTTTCAGAAAGACATAATAGATGGAAAAAATCCCAAATATGAAGCTCTTCCAGATAGGTGCATTGATTTTATATCACTGCTCAGATCTGTCAGCCTTGAAAGCGGTTGTAAAGAAAGCCATGTGATGCTCGGAAGTTTATGATGCTAGGATGTCTATATTTCTGCCATGCATATTAAATAGCTTCTAGTGGGAATACATACAACAGACTTCCATTGGAAGACCACTGTAATCTTCCTAGTGCCGCAATTTATTGTTGAGCCGTAGATTAAGGAGTCCCGTTGGGATAAAATACTCGGTGCTTACTTGATTTTGTAATCATTATAGCTACTTCAGAATCATTCGGTAATGAATCCTCTAACCCCGTGAGCTCAGCATCAGAAGTATCTTTATATTACCAACCGGAATACTATGGCTAAGGGAGAGTCCTAGGCATTTTCAGACACCCTTAACTGTGTTTCTGGAAAAAAGTTCTCCCTCCTCCCCCAGATGAGAAATCCTGAACATGATTTCTTTCTGTATTAATTTGAAGAATTTTAAGCCAGATGTTTCATTACTCAAAAAAATTAAGAAGTTTCATAAATGGCTTCCCATGTGTTTTATGGAGATCAAATTAAACTTTTGGCAGGCTCAAAATTGGGAAATTTTAATTTAAGTTTGATACTGAGCATAAATTTTCAGTGACGTCATTGGGAGCTGAAAGTTAGTGTCTTGCAGTGAGATGACAACGATGACAAATTTCGGACCATGCAGCTATATACACACCCTTTTTTTAATCTCAGTTATCAAGCTAGAAATCTTATTTCTAATGGGAATGTAGTCTCCCAGAAAGTTTTAACCTTTTCATTTCCTCGGAATTCATCTGTTGTCCTACATTGATGGATTTGGTCATAGTCATGTGGGAATAATTACTTTTGGGTGCTTAACCACCATGAGACCAATATTCTGTAAGTCAAGTGTTCTTTTGTGATTCACGGATATTCATATTTTCAGAGGTAATACAGGGTTAGTTGTTTAGTTATGAGCTTGAAAACCTACACTGATTTAGACAGAGTTGTCATTACTGACACACTAATAGCCAGTTCTGAGTTAGTGGATGCAGTAAATCCTTTTATGCATTGAGCCTGGTGGACTGGTTTCAGGTGAAAACATGAGCAAACTTGTTAGCAATTTCTTTCCCGCATTTTTTTGCAGTTTTATAGATTCTTCTATGTACGTAAGAAGCCTGCTTTTCTTCAGTATTTAAGGAGTTATTTACAGTTAAATTCTCAATATTACAGTGTAAAGGTAACTTGCTGCATTTTTATTCCAGTGGATTTTTTGTTGTTGTTTTAAAGAAACAGAATTTTAGAAGTGTTCAATTTTGAAAACCAAGCTTTGATTTTGAATTGGAGGCACTTAAAAAGTGAATTTACTCCTTTCTATCTCAGTTTCTCAGTGAAACTGTGGGATCACCGTGCTTATGGAAAGGGAACCTAAAAGCGCCTCAATCTACTGTTGTAGGGAAACCTTCCAAAACAAAAGTGAATTATGTGCTTCCATTGAGTGACCTAAGGAGTGATTCTTAAGTCTCTCTTCCATGTTTTATTTAAAACAAAGATTCCTGGAATGAAACAATAAATTTAATGAAAATCTGTTTATAATTTAATGAAATCCTTAGGACACAACGAAGGCTAATATGTTACTTTCAAAGGCATCTGGAGACATTATATTAGATAAAATGGAACTAACTGAGATACAGTCAAATTGAATTTGTCCCAGAATTTAACTCTGCATTACCTTGGCAAATAAAGTGAAATCTCTTTATGTGCTTATTATAGACAAAGCTTGGTAACAGACCAGAGACAAACTGAGATGCAGGGCAAGAGAGACTTAAATAGTCCATAATGTGCTCCCTCTGCCCATGAGCACTCTGAACGTGCGTTCAGCGCGTGTGGCTCGTCCGTCATCACAAATGGACTGTGTTTGCGTTGGGGAAACTCAGTGCTGTCAGACTGATTTAGTAAGGAATCTTACATTACAGACTTCCTTTTGAGAACGTAAACATTATCAGGAACATCTTGGCTTTTCTGCTAGAAATTACAGGGAGAGCATTGGAAGGAATAGTAAGGCATAGTGGTGGAAGCGCCGTTAAATCGTGCTGTAGCACAAGGAGCTGTGTTTTGCCTTGACGGGTTTTTAAATGGGAAGGCAATCCCCCTTCCTGTAAGAGGGAAAATTCAAGTGCAGTACGTCGGAGAGCTGCAGACCTTTGCCTCTTCTATGTTTATGCTATGTTTCATCAACAGCATGTTCCACGCTTGAATGTCATGGCCTGGCACAGGTCTGTAGCTTTTCTGCTTGAAGCAAAATGCTGTCATCGTAGTCCTGTTAATATTGGGCAAGCTGAAGGTAACGCTGTGGTACGTAACATAATGTGGAGGTTTCCCGTCAAGATCCTATGTTTGTAGCCGTACATGAACGTGGCCGTAAGCTCTGTTATCCAACAGTAGTACCTGTTGCAACTGCAGAAGTTTGGGCATGACTGCAGTGTAGTAAAATGGTGTACACCTGCTTTGTAAAACACTGTAATTTTACTTCCTAAGAGGTTTTTGGCTGCTTGAGTGTAATCCAGTGGGTGATCCTATGTATGTAATGTGTGATTGACCAGGTAAAATGAGGGCATATGCATGATGACACAGGATAGCTCAGCCCCACTGACGTGGTAAAAAGTAGAACTGAGTTTACCTCTTTAATGTTGTGGGTTTTTTTTTCTGTCTGGTCCATTAATACTT
The DNA here is from genome assembly GCA_035590195.1 of Aviceda cuculoides. Lineage (NCBI taxonomy): Eukaryota > Metazoa > Chordata > Aves > Accipitriformes > Accipitridae > Aviceda > Aviceda cuculoides. The sequence continues at coordinate 8,353,914 of JAVJGG010000007.1, forward strand.
TGATTCTTCTGTGCAGACTTAATTGGGACAACACTGATCCTACTCTTTCTTTTGGAAGATGGTATGGCTTAAAAACCCTGTGTCTGTCCTGCTTTGGTATTGTGCAGCATAGGGTTTCTCTTAGTCATTTTAGCAACAGCCTGGCCCCATAAGGTCATGGGATCCTTTCCAGTGGGTTTCAGAAGGATTTGCTGGCTGTCAAAGAGTGGTGAGACCTTTGGATCTCCTCACGCTTTGGGAAGGAGTGTGCTGGAGTTACTACAGATACTTCCATCTCCTCTGACCTGCCCTCACTGCAGTGCATAAATATCTTTTTGTGGGGGAAGATCTAAGCTCACAAGATGTAAGAGTGTCAGTTCTCCTTCTTGCTTCAGGCAGAGAAATATCTGTGAGATCAGAGGCAAGCCTCTTGAAATCCCTAGGAAGAGGCGTCATCCATGATATATTTTGCATCCAGGAGCAGGCTGTGCAGTTAAGCTGCTTTTCCTGCTGCGATTAGCATCCTATGTGTTGTCCAGTTATCCCCTTGGCATGGCATTTCTGTCTAGTAATAGCTGGATGTGGGTACCTGTACCTGTGGGTACGCTGTACGTACCCGTCCAGGCTGTCAGAAGCATTGATTTGTAACGTAAAGCCCTCTCATCAGCGTTTTTTTATTGCTACGGTGATGTTGATTTCCCTGATAAAAAGAGGAAGTACTAGTATAAAAAATAAATTGGGAACGATGCTTTCTAAGCAGAATATTTTTGCTGGGCTTCCACTGCTTATCAGCTAGGTATCAGCAAGCAATGCTTGATGCTTTTGAGCGTGTGGCTTTTTTAAGAATAGGCAAGACTCAGACAGCTCTGATTTAGAAAGTGGACTCGGCCCGTTAGGCTTGTTTCAATTTAGAAGCTTAACAATTCTTTGATACGTGAAGTGTGGTTTATTAGACCTTTCTCTAATATTCAAGTCTAGCACAGTGGACCACGGCAGTTTGTTAATATATGATCATTTCCCTCCTTTTAATTTTGCATGTGAATATGTATTTTGTTTTGCAGGTACCAGCAAGGGGGCTGATCTGATCTCCAAGGTCATATCTTTTACTCAGCATCCTGTTACGCAGATGCCTTCTTTAGCCTCTACAAATACCTGATAAATCCACGTGTTCAGACTGAGGAGATGGTAATTTCTCATATGGCAGCTTCAATAAGTAACCTCCTTGTTAAAATCAGCAGTAGTGCTGTCTATGTAAGAGCTGCAATGAGGTCTCTCTACTTAATATTTTCAGTGCATTCTGTATGATGCCGGCATGTTTTTAACCTTACTGAAGTCATTTCATGCTTCTGTAATTCATTGGCTTTTTAGGGTATTTATAGAAGCTATTTTTTCAAGCACTGCAGTAGAAATGATGAGAGCATCTGGTTAAATCCATCACATCTTGTAGAACAACCTCTTAACGGTTATTCTCAGTTAGATGAAATAGGAAAAAATAACCTTGGTAATTGAGCCTTTCCCCCTTCAGATGGTTATACCAATATTTTAAAGGCTTTGGATATTTAATATAATTAGAGTGCCATAAGTGTCACCACTGTGCTTTTCTGCAATGGAAACCGCATAAGTTAGCCATGAGAGCTGCAAAAACAGAGACATGTTTCAGCTTACGCTTAGTTCCAGGGAGCTCTGCTTATAACCTCTTGCTTTGCTGTAACATAATAAAGAATGCATCTGGGAGCTTTCGTTTTTCTAAAGAAAGTTTTCTTTCTGTTCTGGAGTTGTCTAGTTTCTGTGGCGTCCCAGACCAGTCTGTGCAAGCAAATCCACAAGTGGATTGAATTCCGCACCTCAGTCCAAATGTGTGACAGGGTTATAGGAAAGGATACCACGTTTGTATAGGAAGACAGGGACTTAAGTGTGTTTAGGTTAAAGTCATCTAAGGGCCCTGTAGTAAGGTGAGAGTTGGGTAAGGATTTCACTCCCTCCTGGCTACGTTATGTCCCCTTCCTCTCCTGCTGCAGCTAAGAACAGCTTGATGCGGATGCTGGCTTCACGTCGCAGAACTTGCTTCCTCCCACAGAAAACCCCAAGTTGAGTGGTGGCTGGTTTATAGGGAACGTGGCCTTTCCCATTATCCCTGATCAGGAATTCCTAAGTACTCATGTTGTAGGTCAGCTGTTTTTTATGGCCGTTGGAGTGACCGATGCTGGGACCGCATCACGGACCGGAGAGAGGAGGAAATCTGAGGGAGAACGGTCCTTTCCTAATGTTGCTACGCCTGCATCAAGAAGCCTATGGTGGAGTAATGCGACCTTGTAAGGGTGTAATTGGTGTAATCCCTGTAAGGACGTAACTCATCTGGTGCAGGTTTGCGTGCCGGACAACTTTGTCATGTTGAGTGCAGGGGATGCTTTCTGGTATTTGCTCTCCCAGTGGTATGGAAGGGGACTATTTTTGTTACAGGCTTGCCCTCACCCTTGGCTGCGAGATGATATGGAAGGAAGAAAGCTATGATTTGTTGGCATTCGTATTGGGAAACCACCCTGAAACAGTGTTGGTAGGGGCATCTGTCTGGAGTGACAGAGCGGGGTTGTGCGAGGACTGTTGGGCAGGTCGGAAAAACGACACATGCCCGCCCTGTGCTGGCATGGGGAGTTGATCTATTTCTTAATCTTTCCGTCTCTGGTAAGTGATACCGGCGTGATTTAGACGGTGATTGTAGACTTGCCAGTTTGCAGTGTTGCAGCGAAACTGGAGGTGAGGCCAGAGTCCCTTATGGAAATGTGATCAGTGTATTTCTATTTGGGGAGCCCGCATTCCCATACTCTTCAGCTTTGGAGGGCTGGGTCCTCAGCTACTGTAAATGGCTTTAGCTGCTTTGATGTCAGTGGAGCTGGGCATTTTACCAGCTGAGCATTTGACCCTAACACTGGCAGTCAGCTTTCAAGTCACTGAGCTTATTTAATACGTGAAGCAATGCTGCAAAATGGCAACTGGCTTACCAGTTGGTGTTTTCCAAAAAGAACACGGGTTTACCTTTTAACTTTACTTGCAAGAGATTTACAGTAAGCCCAACTGCTACTCTGTCTCTTGTTCTTACCTCATCTTGGCCCTGCACGTGAAGTTTTGGATCCTTTGACTCAAACTCACACGTATGCATATGAAGAAACGATTTAGCATTGGATACGTGTAAGTGGTTGTAGAGGCAGCTGGCTTTGGGGAATGTGTTAAAGCAGACGTGCTGATGGTGGAATTGAGATATCCTTCATTAGTCCATCTTCAGACACCCTTACTCTTGTGCTTAACCATTTTTGTGGGCCGGTTTGAAGTGAAGGGTGGTGATAATTGTTTAGGATACTTGGGGGTTTTGTACAGGTTTTTTCCCCAAATCAATTACAAGTATGCTTGCAGGATACAATCTTACCTGAAGGCTACCAGACTGACCAGTCTGGAGTCTGCCCTAGTGTGTAGCTGGTGGGAGGGATGAGTGAAGTTCGTTATTCATAAATTTGTCCCTTCTCTCTCTGCGCTGTTTGCTGTCCCTGTGCATATGAAGATACCAGCTCTAAAGCTTGCCTGGTAGGTTTGGGCCAACTCATTATTTTCTTGAACCAGTCAGTGCTGTGTTTCTTCTGTGTGTCATGCAGAAGTCCTTCTGCTGGGACGATGCTTCGTTGTGCCAGCTTCCAAATACAAAAACGGTTGTTATGTGGCTTTTAATAGACCAATGAGCAAAGCATAAAGCTCACATCCTCTGGGCTTTTGCCGGTGTTGGGTGGTTTGACAGGCCCTCCCTTCACCCACGCCGGTGTCCTCAGCATGGGTACAGTCTGTGTCCTGCTGGGGTTCTTGTGACTCTCTGAATTTGACAGAAAAGGCTGTATTTTGTGCCCTGCACTTGTTTCTGCAGTAGCTTCAGTGGAGTTACTCTAATCAAACATGATTGTCCTTGCCTTCCCAGGCACTTTGAGTGTTGAAAATCCATCCCTGCTTTGCCTCTGGCTTCCCTGGGAACGGCTCCTGGCTCTGCTTTGTGTTCGTGTCTCCGTTTCCTGGCAAGGCGGTTGCCGTGACTGCTGACGAGTCAAATGAGGTCTTCTACTGTGATTTATTTTTTTCTTGGCACAGCCGGTTTGGTCACTAGGAAGGTGATGATCCCCGTGTGTCTGAAGGAATTGGAAGACAGTATTTCAGGAATCCAAAGAAAACTGCCTTTCTGTCTCCCCTCTCCTTCATTTCCCCTTTCTCTTAATCATCATTTTATATAGACTTCCAGAGGATTTTCTGATGGGCTTTTGGCGTCCTTGTGTTCCAATTGCCAGCTTATTGACTGCGTTGTCCATACAGTGACCTTGAAATGAAAGCAGTGCAGTTTAACTGGTGTGCTGGAGTCTTTTGCTATCGTTAACGCAGAAGAGAAAGTAAAAATTGTATCAGTGACAAGGGTTTTTTATAGGGAAGTTTCTGGGATCTTTCCCTTGTCCCATTCTCTTCCTCCTAGTGTTTTCCCCAGCATTTTAATATGAGCATGTATACGAATAAATAGAAGTTCCTGCAGGCATCATACTTCTTTTGCACAGTACTTTTCAAGAGCTACACTTATGGCAGCCTGTTTGCAATTTTATCAAGTTTCGTTATAGACTTAGGGAAGCAAAGAGCCTCTCCACTGTTACCTGTGGACTCTACATGCTCAGTGGAGTCCAGAGTTTTTCCTGTAGCAGAAGGGCATTGTAGTAGTACTTGTTCTGAATTCCTCTAAGAAGGGTACCTGTGTTAGGAGGAGTTCATTTGCAGAGTCACGGGTATTTTCTGCGCATCGATGCTGAAAAGCCATCTCCATGAGCTGATTTGCAGTTGTCTTTCAAACATCCATTACATGATTGAAAAAAACCACCATTAAGCTGAATTGCCTGCCAACCAAAACTGTGCAGTGTGGTTGTTGTCAGAAGGTGCTAGCACACCTGGGAATTCAAAAGCACCAAAGCTGATTTTTATTCCCAGAGCCCTTCGTTGGAGTGCAGAATTAATTCTGAGATAAGCCCTGTCAGAGGGAAGGAGGCACGATACTCATCTTCAGCTAAGCTTTTTGACAGGATGTCTTTTGCAAAAACTACTGCCGTGTCCAGAATCCATCAAACAGTTAGCAGGGAACCCTGAACGTCCTGAAGACCAAATGTGTAGGTGCTGAATCTAATCGAGCTTTTATTTGGTGGTCCTGGGGAGTGTTCTGACTGCATAAAGCTGTGCTGCAGCACCTCGTTGATGAAATTGTCCTCTGTGCAGAAGGTGAACCTGAGGCCTCTGTGTCACTTAAGTCTCGAACCTTATTCTGCAGATGTGAAGGGGACTGAAAGGTTTCTCATCCTCCAGCTTCCCGCTGTGGCTCCCAACTGGGTGGGTCTGCTGTGAGCAAAAGCCAGGGCTCAGGGATATCCACAGCAGCTGACTTGCGTAGGGGTAAGCACATACCTTGAACCTTTGGAGAGTTAAAAGCAGGTATGCCCATCACGTGCCAGGTTTTTGAGAAAAGGTGCGTGTACCCTTTAAAAAAAACAGCTTGGAAGCTGATCAAAAAGGTGGTTGATTATATTTTTGTGCCCTTAGGTTTACTGGAGATTTGTTTTCTGCCAGATGTTTTGCTGAGCTTATTTTGCGTGCAAAAAATCTGAAATGGGATTGTCAGTAAACACCGTATTTTGGGCAGTTCCTGGGAATAACATTAAAAAAAACCCCAAACAAACCCTACAGAATATATCAGTCCAAACAAAAGAGGTTGTCCATAAAGGTTTTCGTTTGTTTTCAAAATGTTTTTTATTTGAAAGCTTTTGGTTCAGTATCTAGACCAGCTCTGGTAAACATGTCACCTTTGCCAGGGCTGTAGATGAAGGTACTCCAGAGAGAAGCAAACACTCTGCTGCCGCCTCGGCTTTGTCACTGACCGGCCGAGCAAAGTCCCTGCTCCTCTCCCAGCGGATCCGGCCGCCTTCTCCCAGCTTTAGGTTATCTCTGCGGCCATCAGGTGAACTGGCGCTTGCTGTTTGTGCAGAGCACTTAGGCCGAGGGGACCCTGAGCCTGTTTGGGTCTCCCAGACTCTGTGACACACGTAAGAGTTATTAGCAAAAGTTGCCGAGGGCATCATTGCGAGCAGATATACTTAATTTTGTTATTCTCACTTTGAAAGTTTTATCAGAGCTGAGGTCTTCTTGTACATTTGTTTTTACCTCTGTCTTAGACAGGGAAACACGTTTTTTTTCCCCCTTTGAATCTTTTTTTTGCTCCTGTCCCTCTGTGACAGGAAAGACCAAGGTATAGATCTGGCAAAGCCCCTTACTCAGATGTTTGTCAGTGTTTCAGCGTCTTGCAGTGGTTTCAGAGCACAGTAATTGTCCCTTTCAAATGGGTGTAGAGGGATGCCTGCTCCTCTGTTTAGAAATGGCTGTAAATGAAAGCAGCTTGTCTCAGCCTTCACATGTCATTCGCATTAAGCATTTATCTAGCATGGGATCATTTGCCAGCCCCAAGGAGAGGAAATCTAATTTGTTCAAGCAAACAAACTATGGAGAGGTTCAAAAGCTTAGGGGTTGCTCCTCATTGCTTGTCTCAACCAAATTTGTGAGCTAGAAATGCAAAGCTGGATTTGCTTTGGAAAGCAGTGATTTATCGTGTGCAGTCAATAAACACGTTTGCACATGACTCCTTTGGGCATGCATAATAGTTTATCTTGGGAACCTACCACAAAAGCATTCATTTCTTCTTATCTTGCACCAGAGGCCAGGGCCAGTTGCACATTTTTGTTTCTGTTGCCAAAGAACTGGCTGCAGGCGGAGCTGAATTAGAGGAGAGATGTTCAGGGTCTTCAGGCATTCAGCATTTTACCTGTTTCCTACCTGGTCATGCTTCCCTTTTCCCAAAGAACAAACTCCTCCAGCTTTTTTTCTTTATTTGTTCCCCAGTGAAAAAAGGTACCACACTTCAGGGACACTTTCATTTTCATTTGTTTTATTTAAGGAGTCGAAGAGCGCTGCTGAAGAAAAGCGTCTATGAACACGGCCTTGATAAATTTGGCTGTAAGATATAGGAGAAGGCAGATTTGAGAAATTCAGATTTCGTGTGCTTTCTTGTTGAAGGAGTCTTTGGATGAGTTTAAGAAACCAGGCTGGCATAAAACTAGCATGGTTTCTGATGGATGGATTAAAATCTTGTGGGGTGGTCTAAAAGAACTGTTCCCTTGCCTGAACCATTCAGTTCATCTGCCTAGCGAGCCCCACAGAGCTTAGCTGTTTAACTCGTGAGCTTCGAACACTTTGTTGGTAACTTGGAAGGGGCCTGCCTGGTGGGTATTTTAGGGAATGGGACAAGGATGAGGGCGGGAATGCACAAGGATGGAGGGTATCTGGAGGAGAAGCATGATTCCTCGTAACAAAAGGCTTGAGCTCGGTCCGAATCATTTCTCAAAGGGAAGGTTGAGGGGTAAGTTGTAGAAGGCTACAGAGGGAACAGAAATTCTTGTAAATAAAACTCTTCTGTCCGTAAGAAAATGGAGTAGCCAGAAAATGAAAGCCAGATAAATGCAGCTTAGGAATTAGGTGGGTTTTTACTGTGAAGATAGGGAATCATTGAAACAGTTTCCTGAGGTGTGCTATGAATTATTCTGTATCACTAGAGTTCTTTAAATCATGGTTGGCTTTTTTTCCCTTAAAGTTATGCTATGCTTATATTGCAGCTTTTGGACCAGAATCAGGAGTTAATTTATTCAACTAGCACAGACCTCCTTACGTTAAAAAACAGGCAAGGTCCATTTTGGTATGAAATCTGTGAAAGTACAGTAGCACACAGACAGTGTCATGAAGAAGGTGTAGTATCCACCTCACCTACTCTTTAATTAAAGTCACACTGAAGGGGAGGCTGAAGTGCCGTAGTTTTGTCTCTTCGCTAATACTCCTGTGCCTAAGTTAGTAGAAGGTAAAAACCACACCTGTTCCAGCATTAATGGCTGTGTCCTGATTGCACATAACTTACTGAAGAAGCTGCGTGCAAATTACAGAGAAATGGTCTGCAAACACGGATGGTCGTTTGTGCGCTGCTTTATTTCTTGCTCTGGGGAAAGGGAAAGAAAAAGCAAAGAGAGAAGAGGACTCCTTCCCGCCTGCCGTTACTGATAACATCCAGCTCGTTTACAACCTTTTCCTGTGGGTCATGTTCTCCACTGGCTGGTGTGACTGGCCAAATGAATGCAGAGAAATTATGATGGCATAAAACTGATGCAAGATGAGAATTATGGAGGTTATAAGCTTCTACCGCATTAGAAACACAGCTTGCAGTAACAAGCTGTGCAGCGTTCTAGCTCCTGGGAGGATTAATTACAGATGGTAGCTGTGACAGCTAAATCAAGTACCTATAATGTTATGTAAACCTCATTAAACCAACTCAGTCGCAGTGCTGTAATCTATGAGAAATGGGGTAGGATGACGAGAGTAGAAAAGGAAAATACTCTGTAGGAAGTTTAAAAAAACCTTCAGTGTCTAAATCCGCAGAAGCAATTTCTTCTACCTCTTGTGCTTTAATGGTAGAATTTTAAACCACAAGCTTTTAAACTTCTTATCTGGTAAAGCCTTGGTAGCCTGAATTAATAACAACTTTCCGCTAATATCTGCCGAGTTCCTCTTAGTCAGCAAGTCCTGTTTTATCTGATATGCTAAATCTGTCTCGATACTCTGCAACCACATGTGTTTGATCAATTCTTTCTTGCTTGGGGAAATCTGAGAGGGAGAAGCACAGAGGATCAACTTCATTCTTGCTGCTATGGTTGATTATGGTATAGGGTTGATAGGAGGCTTTGATTCTAACTTGGGCTGCAAGTTCATGTTTTACTCTAAAATTTAAGCATTTCTGTATGTTGATATCATAAGCGATATTTTCTAATTTAAAGAAAAGTCCAGCAAATGCAAGTTTGCCACGTGCCTGCTGTCACCGACAGTATGAGGGTGCCATTTAATATTGCACCGAATTGTACGTAACCGTGTGCTGCTGCAGAAAAGGGTGGTCGCGTTTTCCCCTGCCTCCCTCAGAGGCAGAAGCTTGAATCGGGGAAAAGTAAGTAATTCTCTGCTGATTTAGCAAGTTAATCTGCTCAGCAGAGGGTTCCATGAATGGCAGCGCTGGTGCTGGGAAGCAGGGCATGAAAAAGGACGGGTCAGGGGAGAGAGTTCACGATAGAGGCCACGCTGGGATTAGTTCATCTGTAACTCGTCATTTCACCTTTAGCAACTCAGTTATTGCAGCAGTGAGGAACTGAAGGGCCAATTAAATTAACAGAGCTTTTACTTACTAGACAGGGAGAATTAACCGAGGAGGAAAACACTGAAGCATTTCTGCTTTTAATATGCCGTGTCTTGGTGGCCAGTGCAAAAAGACTGTGTGCTTGTTTAATTCAATTGTTTGCTTGGAATCGAAAAGTTGACATTGTATTAGAGATTTCTGACTATATACACTCACTTTGCCTGGTTGATACTAGCTTGTACTTAAAGAAACTATAGTATATCTACTACCCAAGGGAGTATTTTTTTTATTTTCCCTCAAAATAACCGTACCGTCTCTCCATCCTCTCCCAAATCCTTGTCTATGGACAGGTGCTTTAATGGTGACTTGTGTAGCTCTTTCAAGACCAGGAGGCTAAAGCTAGGCTCTGGATTTAAGGATCCTGACTGTGTTTTCTTTTTGCTGCTCTTTTAGCTATATGGTGGCTCCCCTTGGCTTGTGAAAGGTCAGCTGGATACAGTATTTTTTTGAGAATAACACTGAACATCTTGATGTATAAATTTTGGCTTGGGAGCTTTACTTTTCTCACCTGTTCTAGAAAACGTTGACTTTTAAAAATGTAATCTTTCTCTTGTAATTTGGGAGGGCTTGAAGAGAAACCAGTGTTTCCTACTGTTTCTTTTTAATGTAGGAAGGAAGTAAAAAAGTTGTACCATTTAAAGAAAGGGAAATTTTGGGCAACGAAATTATTTCAGCTTTCATATTGGCATTAAGTCAGTTGTTTTTTTTAAAATGCATTTTTGACTTTAAAGTCCTCTGTAAAGAGCTCAGGACTAGAGGGCTGACCCTGCACTAGCCTGCAGGTGAGTGCTCGTAGGAATTGCGTCTGGTTCCCCATGGTTTAGATCCAGCTGAAGAGATATTTTGGCCTTTAGGCCTCATTAGATAACACGACACAGTCGCTGTGTTTGGAGGGTCAAACATATGTTTTTAGGGGTAGTATTGGAATTTTTATATTTTGTCATAAAATGCTGCAAAATTCCTTTTTCTTTTCCTCTCAAAGCTACTCCACTAAAGAGGATCCTCAGTCTTGCTCTAAAAATGCTTTGTAGCTGGTTATGCTTGCTTCTTTCAGTAGGAAATACAAGGCAAGAACCAAACGCTGCCTGTCCCTTCCCTCCCTCGCCCTCTTCTCCTTGGCCCAGGAAGTCCATGTGTGGTTTTGTATGATTAAACTTGAGTAGTTTTACTAAGCTGATGAGTGGAGTATCAATGGGATCTCTGTTAGCTCATTTTTCAGCAGGGAGGGACATGGCTTTCCTAAGACCATGAGTTAGGCAAGCGGCCAATCAACTCGAGTACCAAAAATAATAAAATCACGCAATTCCAAACCCAGCCGAATTGCAAACTACTTTGAATAGCCCTGAGATTTAGCCAAAGTGAAGATGGATTTTTAGGGTTTTTTTTCCCAGGTTTTTATCCCCTTTTTTCCCCATGGCATGCTGCTGTGACACATATTATTGTATGCAGGCCCTGTTTTGAGACAGGTTTTGTGTATTCAAACTTTACGGGAAGAATTTTCTATTGGATTAGGCAGGCAGGCATGTAATGTGTTTTTGCAGATTGGAAGGTTGTACATGTTGGTCCTTCCTATAAAATCACGTACCCCTGCGTTCTGTGTTGGGTTTGCCATCATGGTAGAAAGGTGGCATTCGTCTTATTTTACAGATGACGTGCTGAGATGCTAAACCATTTGCCCAAAACCGCTCTGCAGTCTGTGATGGAGCTGAAAACCTGTCTCGTCTAACTTCTGGTCTGCTCTGCAGCCTTCACGCCTGTTTCCTTGAACTTTTCCACTCGGAGTTTTTATGGCTGTGTCATTTCTGTGCACGCGTGCGTGAAATGGTAACCTGTTTTGTGGTTCTTTTCCCAAAGACATGAGGGATTTTACCTTTCTCCTGGCACTCCTGCTGTTTTGTAGGCTTACAAAGCCTTCTATTTGTTTTTATGGAGCATGGCACTGTGGTGTTCTGCAGTATTAGCATGCGCTTTCTAGGCGCAACTGTAGGACAGACTGCTCTTAAACAAGGCTCTTGGGTGATGGAGATTGTCCCTTCATAATCATTACTTCTTCTAAAGCTGCCATAAAATGATATATTTCTGAGGTTAACAAACAATAAAATCCTTGTTTGCTTTTGCAGGAGATAATAATGGTTTGAACTGTTGTCTCTTCCCTATAACCACTACCTAGTACTTGACTTCAATAAGCATCAAGGGCAGATGCTGTTTTATGAGAGAAAAATAATTTCAAATGGTTCTGAAGTCACAAATTACAGGAGACTGCAAGTTTTCAGAGCAAGACTCCTGCTGCAGTAAATACTTTTTAAACCGCGGCTATCGTTTCTGCATGGTCTGAGTGTTGGGAGGTTTAACCAACAGCAGTGCTTTCAAGTTCTAAGCTGTTTCTGCAGAGGCTATAATGATGGAAAGGTCTTTATTCCATTTTTTTTGAAAAGAAATACAGCTTTCTGTTCACTACAGGGACAGTATACTGTTTGATGAAGTTCCAGCAAAGAAATCACCCTTTGTATTGGAGTAGCATGAAACACGATTGCCCAAGAAAGATGGGTCCCCAAGCAGGGCTCTGTTGGCGCAGGGGATGTTAAAAATGGCTTTGCTAATTTTTTTCTGCTACAGTCTGCAGTTCACGTTGCATGTTGTTGCTGCTGCCTTCTGCTCTGGGTCCAGTGTGTAGCCGAACTGAGGTCTGCGTCGACCTGAAGTGTGCAGGGGGATGGACAAGTGCCACGTGGGCGCTCTCTGTAGGTCTGTAAAACTCAGAATGGTTCTTAAACGGGGAGAAATACTTGTACGAACTATGGACGGGAATCAATAGGAAAAAGACAAGAAATCGGACTTTCCACATGTTATTTACAAATTTGGGGATTATAAAATGCGCCTGTTCGTGGCTGCTTTTTCCTTGAGCGTACTGGCAGATCCCAGAGATGTAATTGCAAAGCTGAAGTCTATTAAAATGTATTTAAGGCCATTGTGAGGAGAAACCATAGCATTTTATATGTATGCAGGCAACTGAATTGCTGTCCAGACTTGATGGAATTACATGTAGCTTTAAGTTTTGTTTTAGGAGATTCAGGAAGCAGACATGTGAAAAACTGAGCTGATGAAAGGTGGAGTGATAAAACAACAGCAAGGAAGGATCCAGTTCTGACAGTTCAGAAGTCCACAAGGACGGAGAGGAAAGACTGATAGCTCAGTATGTGCAAACATTTAGTCTCCTGCATTTCATTTTTGTGTGCTTTATACCTAAAATTAGAAAAGGACCGTAAGGATTAGGGGGAAATAGGAATTAAAAGCTACTTTAGACACTGGTAGGAAGTCTGGTGGCAGTGGATGGTGAATACCAGAATCTTTTTGGCAAATGTTAGTGACCAGGCCACAGGGGACCTAGACCGAAATCCTGCTTTTTACGTGGTCTTTTGCACGGCTGGATAACCCCAGGTGGATGAAGTTGTTTGATCGCAGGGAGTGTTGACGCGTGGTACGTGGGGCTTTGTGACTGACCTGCTTGCTAAACACCATCACTAAAAGTACTAGCCCTGTTCATAATTGTTGTATAGCTGATAAATGATGTTCAGCAAGCCTGGAAATGTTCGGTTTGCCTCCCGTCTGGTGTCAGCTCAGTGCATTTTGCATCCCGCATGCATTTTCTGAAACCGTGCTTGCTTCTCTGCCCTGTTACATCATTTATTTTCTGACTTGGCTATATTTCTCTCTGTATCTGTGGCTGCTGGAGAAAAAGACCGTTCACCTTGGTGGCTGAAAACATGGGAGCGTTTAGGACCTGTAACAATTGGCAAAAGAAAGTACAGTCTTTCACATCTGTCAAACCGAAATCAAAAGGCATGAACTGTAACGGGCTTATTTGGTATTCCGGACTTCATAGCACCTTGTCTCCTACCTGATCCAGCAACTAGCTGTGCATTTGGCCTTTTTTTCTGTTTTTAGACTTCCTGCTGTTAGGAATTGTGAACATAGGCCAAGAGGAGATTTTTATATTAACTATACTTGCATATATGGGCATAATGCAGACTTTTTAATGATATCCAAAGGCATAATTGTACCTACACCGTTATTGTGTAGAATCACATTAACTTGTGCTAAATGCTGCAAAGATCTAACTTGTATCATTATTCCTATTCATCTTATCACACTTCATTCATTAAGGTAAGGAATGTGTAAGTCTGTGACATCAAGGACTTGTTCTGAGCAGAGCCGATCTTGCTTAGGGCCGGCCATCTCGGACTAAGCGCATCGTGTCGTGACACTGGTGCATTCCCGCTTGCCAAGGTATTTATTTTGCGTGTGAGGTCTGTGTCAAGCCCAGTAAATGCTTTTCTGCAGATGCCCTGGACAGGAACAATCCTGGAGAAATCTTAGGTTTATGATCATCTATTTAACACCTTTTCCTTCCTGTTACTTGGAGTTATCTGCATCATTGCAAATTGTGCTTGCTCAGGAAAGGTGTTTTCCAAGAAGAGCATTTTCTTGTACCAAAGTTAATTATTTACAAGAATTGCAGAGCTTATTCTGGCTTTTTGTTCTCATATCAACGGTCTCATCTCGGGGGTATTCATGGTAATAGAAGACCTCACTTAGGTTTTTGCCAGTGGCTAAATATGGTCTTTTTACTCGAAGTGGGGAAGAGCTGTGTCTTGTGAAATACAAGCGGACCATTTGTTGTATGTTGACAACTGATTCTCTGAGTGGGAAACAGGTACAGCAATAAGTGATTTTTGGAGACTCCTCTTTGTGCAGAGCCATCACGTCTAATAAATTCTGCTTGTTGCTTGCGCTTTGTGAAGGTACTTTGTGCGTAAAATGCCTAGCGCAATTAACAGATGACAGAATAAAATGAAGGGTGTAGGGTCAGCTTACAAATATTGGCATCTCTTCAATGGAAAGCTGAGACATAAATCACCATCTGGGTCGGACTGCAGCCTGCTTTTATTAAGAGCTGTGAATGGGATCACAGGTAAAGCTCTCCCATCTGGGCAAATGTACCAAAAGGGGCAGGCTGCCATGCATAGCTGATGTCAGTGAGGCATCTAAGGATAGCTTGCCTTGTATTTTTCAATCATGACTTAGAGCATTTCCCTGTGAAAGATAACCCTGTTAGCATTAAAAGAAAACCTAGCTAAAAGCATGGATTTTTCTGATTGTGAAGTGCAAAATCTAATGTTGTTCTTTTTTTTTGTCATAAAGGAAACACTTATTTTAGGTGACTGAAGAATAGGTCAGACTTACTGAAATCGGGATAATCCTTTTGCATTGAGTCAAATTGTGTTGTCTTGCATTTTGAGACTACTCCTGGATATGGGTAAGATACAGAAACCTTTGCCTCCTTTGTAGCTATTACTGGGCATAAAGCAAGAAAGCATCTGAGAGAGCTGCTGTATTTCATGACCAGCATCTCTAAGGATAAGCTGCATAAACTCTAGAAGACACCGATTCGTTCTGCCCATTGGACATCCTTTTTGTGTATTTGAGTCCTGCTGTAGACCTTTTTCTTTGGCAAAGCTCTCACTGAAAGATTATCTAGGCATTAGCAGTTGGTAATAATCAACTCTATCTTTGTTGCCACTCATCTTTGTTTTCCAGCTTGTCGTTTTGTTAGCAGACCCTACGTGTGCTTCTTGTGAGGTTTTACATTGGAATTTTAAAATATATTTTAAATTTGTTTCTTTTTGAGGTGTCGTGTTAAATGTCTTATTCGGTTTATTTATTTATTTATTTTCCAAGTCTTTTTAGAGCAGATGGTCCTGTTGTGGTGCACTGCTGGGAACTGTGTTTCTCCCTGGAGTCCCTTTGGATTCTCAGCAGAGAAGTGAGACTCTGTGCGCATGCAGGCTCTGAACCCAAAGGTCCAATTCTGCTTCCATTTTAGGAGCCGTGCTGCCGGAGTGGCAGAATGAGATGAGAATAGGCTGTTAGGAGTGGGACGGGAGCTGATTCAGGCTGGAATGTGCAGGGTTAAATTTCAGCAGGAGAAGAGGTTCCCTCCTTACTTATTTTTGACTCCTCTTTGTCAGGAAAAGGAATTTGTGTGAGAGGAGATGGTTCTGTAGCAAGAAATAGGTGTTAGCAGAGGTTATGTTTGATAGCCATCTGTGATGTGGATGTCTCTGCATCTATATCTGGTGTTTCCACCTCACATTTTCCTGCAGATACTCTTGTTTTGGGACAGTTTCTTCCACAAAATAGCTGTTGGTACCATGCACAGGCAGATACTGCATAGTATGGAAATCTCCTAGATGTAAAAGCGTCGTATTCTTGCATGATGCTTTTCAAATGGATGCGTGCCAATGAACCTTCAAATCTATAATCCCACCAGAAACAGGTCTGTACAGACCATACCTCTGACTTCAGCAATGTTCAGTGGTTCTGTCTGTTAAAAACATCCTGCGAGTCCTCGCCAGAGGGAAGCCTGCTGTCCGACTTAAGGTCTTGCCTTATATTTCGATCACGGAGAATACACACGGAATGCAACGTGGTGTTGCATTTGTTACTTGCGAGCACCAGTCTTTGTTTTCCTGTCTAAAAAATTCTGCTGAAGTTTGAAAAGTGAGAGGACAGCAGTGGATGTAGATCCTCGCTTCATAGACACGGAGAAGGGTAGAGTGCAACCGGGCAGACTTTTATATATTGGTACGGAGGCAGGTGCTGGGAAAACTCCCACCTGAAATTGAGATCCCAGCCAGGACAAAATGCTCCCCACCTCCCTGCCCCTGGAAAACTGTAAAACGGGGATTCTTTGGAAGGGTTTCCAAAAAGCCTCTTGTCAGGTTGGTACTTTGGAGTCAGTTCTTTTTTTCTTGGTTTCAGAAGGCTAAACTAGGTTTTCTGGTCTTCTGGGCAAACCTTGCCTTAATTTGCATCTCTCTTACCTGCCTTTGACTATGGGAAGCTTCAAAATGTCTCTGATTAGGGGAAACTGCTTAAACGAGAAGCAGTTATAAAAAAGGGTTGTTTCTGAGGAGGTTTTGACACTAGCACGCGTGCTGGGAGCACAAACAAAGGAGGAGGGTACTGTATGTGTGCTCTACAGGGCTGACTAACTGGAAGGGTTTGATGGATCTGGTTAGCTACTGGAACACATTTTGCAGCTTTGGGCAACAGTGAAATTACTGTTGGCTCTGTCTTATTTTTTCACAGCTCTGCGTGGTGGGAGGTAACAAGCCATATCTGCTACACACCAACGGAGACGAAAGCAGCCTCGGAGTCCCGGGAACTGCCACTTGACTTAGAATAAAGCACTGGCTGCAGATCAAGCCACTTCACTGGAGGCCTGCTTTAGAGAATTCCTCACCCATAACCGTGGGATTTGTCAGGAGAAGGGGAGCTGGATCATTTTGGGGAACTTTGCAGGCAGCATAGAAAGCTGTTTTGGGGAGAGGTTGGCTGTAAGCCTTCAGTAGTCTTCAGTCAGTAGGGGATGGTGCTGCAAAGAGTCTCAGTGATCACATCTGCACTCTTTGACCAGCCTCGAATCAAATTGACCTGTGCCTTTCTGCAGCATAAATCGCTGAGCACTTACTCAAATGAAATTATGAGTGCCTGTTTCAGCAGTGACAAACAAGTACGATAATGAATGTTACAACTCGTACAACTGTGGTTGATGTGATGCATTTAATTGCAAGTTCCTGCAAGTAAATTACTTTTAGATATCACGTAAAGGAATTAAATCTTAGCGTCCTGACCATATGATACAAAGCCCTGTGACAATGGGATGAATGATAACAGTTCCCTCAGTCACTGGAGATGTAAGCAGACACTTCACACACCATTTTCCCTGCAACCGTGCTTTAACTCTGCTTGTAATTGAAGGATTAGTTATCCTGTATTTAACCAGATATGAAGAGGGAACGAGAGAAAAAGAAGAGAGGGAGCCTGTACTTGCTCATGTGTCTGTAAAATGCTGAACACACAGAGCTCGAGTAATTGAGACAAGCCAAATGTTTACATAAGGGCATTTCTAGTGCCCCCATCCTTAGCAGAACTGAAGTTCAGTTTGCCTGGAGGTGAGGATGAAATGAGATGATTGTAGACCAGAGTCTTTCTTTGTTTATCTGCGGGAGAATCAAAGCAGGGTAAAGTACGGCTTTGATGCAGGGTCAAACGTGAGTTTTGTTAAGTGCAGCTTTTGTTTTTGGTTCACTAGCTGCAAGTAGAGGGAGGAGAGCTTGACTGGATGAACACCAGCAGGAATAATTGTTTTGCTGGGAAGAGAAGAAAATCTAACGGTGGAGTAAAGGGTGCATTTCTACTGACTTTATTGGACTCCGGTATTTAAGGAGTGAGGAACGATGGCTTTATTTCTGGATTGTTCATTGACGGATGCTAAAATGGCCTTCAGAAGGGCAGCTGTGTGCCATTACCAGGTCCCTTTTAAAGAATTTATTGTGGAGCACCTTCCCTCGTTCCTCTTTACAGTCTTGCTCAAAGGTTTTTTCTGAACTGGCATAATGGCGTTCTCCTTATAAGGAAGGTGGGTTTGCTCACTATTATAAATTACCTCCCATCTATTAGCACTTCCATGTGTTTCAGTGTGGCACCCCGTTTGTGCTTAGGTCTCTTGAAGACCCAGTGTTCTCCTTGAGTTGTCAGCAAATATACCTGTCTCCTAGAGACAGAGTTTGGAGAGATCAAGCAAGTTGTGTAACAGTACACTAGGAAATCATCGATGCCTAATACTTTTGTTTAGAAAAAAATGCTAACAAGGGGCACATAGCAGCCAAAACTTCCGTAGATAGCTTAGTTTTGGCTGCTCCTGTCTGTTCTGATAGATGTGCTTTGTGGGGATCACAGATCAGTTCATCCTCTGAACGTTTCATTTGGTTTTGTCTATTTTGCTGAAATTGTCGTTTAAGGGTACACTTATTTTCAGATGTGATTTAGACATGTGACCATGTAGGAGTGAAGCTGACACTGCCAGCTCGTTCTATGAAGGCCACCAAACAGGAATGACCATCGTTCGTTACCAGCTTGCTGAAACAAAAGCAGAAAGCTCTGTTTTTCTGCCAGTTTCTTAAGAGGTATGGTTCCTTGCTGTCTCCTTCCTTTGAATTTGTGCAGTCTGCCGTTACATTGGAGCAACGGACGAAGTATGAGCATTGTGCGTGACAGGCTGCTCCTCCTAGGACTTCCATCTTGCATAAATCACTTTTCTTATGCCTCTCTATAAAATTTAAATTACATCTGGAAGGAAGGGACTTACCATACCCATCCATCTGAAATATTAAAGTTGTTTTACATTACATTGGCAGTGCTCAAATCAAGATCTCAGCTCTTGGGATGGGAAGTGTGACCACCTAAAATTAGGGCACAGCATCCATTGGAGACATTTTAGAGAGAAAAGGTAATATTATTTTTTACCCTAAGCATGTCAGAGCTTTAGATTTTCTTCTAGTGTTAACACTGACTGCTGTGACTCTTCACTGAGAGCAATGACTACTTGCAGTCATTGGGGTTTGGGTCGCCAAAACTGGCAGTCTTGGGTCTGCCTTACATTCTGGTCCATTAAAAAAGAGTCCCCGGCTGCCAGCTTTGACAGATAGCGTGGTAGTAGTGGTTACCTTCAGACTGCTTGCATTTCTTGAGCTATTTGGAGGAATAATTGGCTGCACCAAAATTGTGGAACGATTTCAATCTGGCAACTGAGGATTTTACCACCATGTTATTGTTAGGTGTTGACGAAGTTGCATACGACGCTGTCCAAAATTATTTTCCTTTGAACAGTTAGGTTTTTGAAAACAAATGTTTTCATGAGACAAGATGGTTTGCTGAAATACTTCACTGTGTTTTCCCTCAGAGGTATTTCGAATCAGCGCTAAAATGTCATCTCCGTTTGGAGTGTTTTTGCATTCCGGGAAAGTTAAAAAACTTAAATATTTAAAGACTGTGAGACTTTGTAATCTGAAAATTTTGAAGACATTTGAACAATGAGATGGCACCAAGATGGCACAGTTTGGATTTTCCTTTTGTCACAATATGACTGTCCTCAGCTGGTAGAGTTTTGAAGTTACAGAAAGTTGCAGAGCCAACCAACAAAACAAAATGAGTGCAGGGGCAAGTGGGAAAGGGTAGATGAAGTAAAATGGCCTGAATATTAAGAATTTAATGCATGATGGCAATAAGAAATGGAAAAATAGCAGGGAGAAGAAAGGAGAAATGACAGGAAAGAAGGACATTGTAGGAAGATGTGGAAAATGCTTCCCTCCCCCCTATTCAAATCATTTGAAATAACTTCTGACATGATCAATTTTCTGAAGATATTTTGCCTTTTTGCAAACCAGCACCTTGCCAGGCATCTGCATTTCAGTTCGGTTTCTTGAGTGCATGTAGCAGGGCTTGTTGGGGTCACAGTGTAAGGCTGGATTAACATTCTTAACAGGCTCTCATTTTTGGATAGTCTGTGTGATCTTTCCTTATCCCCTACCGTGTGGTGGGAACCATGTGCTGATGATTCCTAGCAGGTGATGTAACTGGAGGAGATTATTAGAAGTGCCGTTCCTTTTTTCTTGACCCTGGCCATGGCTTGGAGAGCCAGCAGGGAGCCTGTCTGCTGTCCTTCTGCCCCAGGTTTTCTTTCTTTTTTCTCTTGGAGCCAGATATGTCCACTTTAGCATGGCAACATGAGGAAAATCCCATCCTTTCGTGGCATCCTGGATGACATATTTGCATTGTGCTTGCAGACCCAATGTGTAAATGCAGCTGTAATAATATATGGATGACTGCTACAAAAGTTATACTGGGGCAGCTAATCCTTTTCCTAGAGGGGAGACTCCCTTATTTTATAAAACTATTTTCACAGTGCAAATTGTGGGGTGGGGAGGGGTGCGGTGGACGCGATAAGACTTGTGCACGTAGCTCATGGGCACTTTAATCTTGATATACTGTGTCTGCAGACATGGGAGCGGTACCCAGATTAATCATACAGGTAAGAGTAGTAAAAATATCTGTACGTTGGCTTGCTTTCAAGCCAAGTATGCTCTGAGCTAGGCTCCAAAATTCTGGATCTCTCTGTTCCTCTTTAGGGGATAGGAAAGCTCTGCAAATTAATCATGGGATAAGAGGTGTTTTTTGTTTTTTTTTTTATCCCTCAGTAGATCCCTGTTTCCAAGCACAGTGTGTCTTGGCTGTCTTAACGTCTCAGCCCTATGGCGGTTGGGATGGGATGGGGAATTTGGGATTTTCCTTGAGCAATCTGCTTTTCGCAGGGAGAGCCCTGGCTTTCTCGAGGCTTTCATCAGGCATCTTTCATCGCCCGAAAGAAGTTGTGTTGCAGGCAGGCACCCTCCCTCAGCTACACACCGTGCTTTGTAGGCTTCGGAAAGATTGACTCCCCTTTGAAGGTGGTGGGGAAGCTAAAGAATTTGTAGCGTGCTGTGTTGAGAAGAGATGCGGGTTTGCTTTCAGTAACCCTCTGTGTTTTTAGGAGTGTCTTCTCAATCCGAAGCTGCCTGGTGCATGTTTTCAAGGGGAGGATGCTTAGATGGCTGCGTTCAGGCTTCACAGGTGCAATTCCCACTTGGTCTAGCTGCTATTTTAACGCGTTCGTCCTGGAAGGTGATAATGCAGCCGCTTCCCACTCGTCTGTCACTGCACTACCTCTGTTTAACATTTCGGTGTTCGTGCAAGGACGGTCGTATATTCCTAGAGATATGAGGCAATCATAAAATGAAACTGGTGAGTCAGCACAGCCAGAGGTGTATGTTATAGCCTTTTGTACCACTAATGCCAAAATGTGCTCTGTCATCACAGCCGGTTCCAAATGTGTATTGTATGGAGGCACAGA
The DNA here is from genome assembly GCA_035590195.1 of Aviceda cuculoides. NCBI lineage: Eukaryota > Metazoa > Chordata > Aves > Accipitriformes > Accipitridae > Aviceda > Aviceda cuculoides. The sequence goes on from JAVJGG010000007.1 coordinate 8,375,024, forward strand.
AACTTAATATAAATCGAACTCTGGGATATTACATGGTGATCTTCAGGTTTTTTGGCTAGACAGAGGAGATTGCTTGAACTCTTTGGTAAAGGAGTGATGGCAGGGATGCTGCCCTGCACAAAAATGTTCTTCTTTAGGCTGTTGCCCGGTAATTGGTGCGGGCTATGTTTACGATAGCTTCTTTCAGGCTTTTTCAGCTTGCAGAATAAACCCATAAACCTGTACTTCAAGTCCCAGAACTTGAAAGTAAGATTAATAGCAGGACTTAAACGCCTATTGGGTGGATTTAAAGTGCAGTATTTACTGCAGTATAGAAGAGAGCACTGAAATACTTAATGTTCCCAAGCCACTGAAAAACAGGCTGTCTCACCGTGACGGTACGTTATGGCAGTTTCTTTCCAGAGCCTTGAACAACATTTCTCATGGCACTGAGTAGGAAGCATTAGGCACGAGTTCAAGGCTGTAATTTGGGATATGCTTTCCACTGTTACTTCCTTTACTCTGGGCATCTCACGAGAAGCAAAGTTTCTTGGGTTTGGATGAAAAACAGCCTTCTGGAGAATGCGACCCGGAGGTGAGAACAGTCCACTCTTTATGAGGACAGCTAATACCACCATAGCTGTCTACTCCTCCGACTGGATGGTGGGGTGGACTGGCTCTGGTGCTGAGGTGAGCTGGGAAGCATCCGATTTGTGTCGGTGCAGTCCAAGATCTGTGCCGCATCCAGGCAGTACCGAACTGGGGAGTCATGGTTGTTTCCCTGCAGGCAGGAAAGCAGTAAGCCTGCCTGCGAGCTTCGCTCCGGTGGCCCACGTAACTTTCCTTTTTTTCTTTTTAAGATAAAAATAACTAAGGTTGCAGGGAAGAATGTGGCCTGTGGAGGTCAAGCCAAAGGATGAATGCAGGTGTTTGGAAAATCCATCGTGCTGTTGCGCGTAGGCCTCTTTGAAGTATTGCAGTGCAGAGGAGTGAAAGAGCAGTGCTGGAGAGGGTATTTTGCCTTCTTGCTTGTCTCTGGCGTTGGCGGTAAACCAGAATTATTTCTCTTGAGCTAACCCTATCGTTGCTAATATAGCATGGATTCCTTCCTGGAGTTGTATCATCTATTCCTTTCACAATACTGCATATTTGAATAACGTTGCATTTGCACGCTCCCTGCGTCGTCTCTGCGGCGTTTCACCTGTCTCAGTTACAGTCCGTTGCAGATGTTTCCAGGTGTCTCATGATAGTGGAGGTGGCTGATGATAAGTTTCTTTCCTTCTTTCCTTCTCAAGTTCCTTGCATTCTGAACTGTAATTTGTTGTGCTGTCTTTACAGCGCACCTTAGTGAAACTGGGACTATGTCTTAACATCATTCAGTCTAACAGGCTTGTGAATCTGCGCTGTCCTTGATTTCAATCAACACTTATTTGCGTGTTGAGGTTTTATTTCTCCCCTTCCAGATTATCAGGTGGCCACAGGTAAATAGCCTACAGAAAAGAAAATAAATTCATTAGTCTTGCATCTCCCAGTTCAGTTTTACTTCTTTGCTTGGTGAAAAACGGGGAAGAAGAGGAAGCAAAAATATAATAGAATATATTTTTAAATCCCCTACCCTTTTTTATTGTCAGGCTGTGCTTTATTTACATGCTGCTGATTTGAAAAGCATGGGAAATAACATGTGGACACGTGAAAGTATTAGAAGCAGCAAGGCCTCAGCAGTAGGAACTTTGATCACCAAGGTCTTTGGGAGAGATGGTTGCACTGAAACGAGGCTCGTGATTCAAGTTGCTGAAAGTACTTGTCAGGTCTTGTAGTTCTGGGACTGTTCCTTTGTGCTTTGCTGTGGTGTTCTTAGAAATAGGGCTTGTGCAGCAAAAGATTAACCTACTTTTCCTTTGGAGGTCTTCTTCCTTATAATTGAGTTCGTCCATGCAATCAGACAGGTCACATCCATACCTTTTGGGGGATTCCTGTAGCTCTAGGAAGTCTCCAGGCTGCTGACTACGTCAGCTGCATTTATGGCACAGTGTGAATTGGGCAAGATGAAGGTGGGAAAATGAGAGTGTGAAATAATCTCTCAAGACTTAGAGCTGTGTGACTGGGGAACCTCTCCTCCCTCCCACTGTAGCTCAGACTGGCCGGGACAACAATTAAACCCAGAGTGTTTTTCAAGGTACACTTTATTCAGAGAGTAGTGAAAAGCCTCCAGAAACCTGTGTACTCGGATGATAAAGGAATAGTGCCGCGTTCACCCCGCATGTATCGCTCACCGCTGGATGGAAGTCGTTGCCGTAGAAGTCTTTGAAGCTGACCATGTGCTGGGATTCCAGAAAGGGGTCAGATATTTTATGTGGCTCATGCAGCTAGTGCCGGTCAGACTTCTTGGGGGCTACGAAATCTCGTACCTATGGGTTTAATGCCATCCTGGGCTACTAGACACACAAGTGGGCCTCTGTGAGAGGCAGATGTCTACTTGCTGCAGGGTTGCTTGGACTTAGCTTTGGACCTTCTGGTGCTCTTCACTGTCTCTGAATTGGGTCGACCTTTGGTTTGGTTTGGTTCAGTTCTCTGTATTTCATGTGCAGCTGATGATGTTGGACGACTAAGCCTTCTTAAAAACTTACTGTTTTCCAGACAGCATTGCACCCATCAGCCAGCCAAGCCATTTCGTCTGTTTGGTGAGGAGGGTACTTTTTGCCTCCTGACAGTTTCTTGACAGCGTGCCTAGGAATAGATGATGCATGCCCTGTGATAATGTTACTGCTTGGCTGCTCTGCGCTCATCAGAGTTAGCAGAAACTTGGGCTAAACTCGAAAGAGACAAAAAAACGCAAACAGTTTTTTTGAATGTGTATTGGGGTGATGCTTCCAGATTTCTTAGAGTGGCTGAGTAATGGCAAGGTGAACAAAACACTGGGGCGGTCATCTGCGCAGCAAGCGGATAAGCCCAGTTTTGTGGCGACTCTTGAAATGGCGTTACCCATCCGCGCGCTTGGAAAAGCCGGCCACGAAGCATCCACCCACCATAACCTTTTCTCAGCAGAGTGTTATCGTTGGCAACGTGCGCATTTACCTGCAGGATCGTATCTTTCACCACGCCAAGAAGAGGATGAGTGTGATAGCTGTCGTCCTTCGTGACCCTCTCACAGCCTATGGTTGGCTGTGGTAGAGGCGCAAGGTGGGTGGAATGCCCTGGTCTCCCTAGAGTTGTCTTCACTGTGACTCCAACCCGGGAGAGCACGTGGATAGGTGAGAGAGGAATGGGAAATACACTCTCCGTGCTGGGCTTTTCGTTCCTAACCCATTCGGTAGAGAGGACAGTTCTCGTGTCACTTTTCCTAAATCTTTTAATTCGTCAGGGAAGCCGTGGGTATAGGGGTATAGGCAGCCGTCAAGCGTGGGATTCTTCCCAGAGTTTCTCAAAGTAGATGCAGATGAAGGAAAACTACGAACCTTACCAGGATCCTGCAGGAACCTGGAGTTATAAGCATTGTGGAGGTGTTTCCTAAGGGCTGTAAAAACTATCTGAGCAAAATCTTGAAAAAGGGGATTTCCTTCTTCAAGGGGAAAAAAATAATTAAAAACCCCTGGGCTCTGTAACAGTTAATCTGCTTCATATCTAGTTTAAGAAGGGAAAAAAAAAAAAAGGAAGAGATGAAAATTGCAAAGAAGACTTATACCATATCACAGTGTCATTATTAAATTTGTAATGAGGCAGCAATTATTTCCAACCAAGCGTGAAGTAGCATGACAAGAATTAGCTCACACCACGTCAGTGAGCAATCTTCAGACTGGCAAATACCCATGGCAGCACTGAGAGCGATGTGATGAAAGCTCTCTGTTAGTCTCTTGTCTCTGAATGCGTGTGGACATTGATGCCTGAGGCTTTATATACCCAAGAGATGCGCTTTGAAAAACACGTTAGCATGCATCCATTTAAGCTTATTAAGGAAGCAGAATTAAAATGGTTAACAAAAGCACATTCTCAGGTGTTATTTTCAATGCTATTCAGCCCATTCTTTCATGCCTGAGGATGGAGGGAAGATGCATTTTCGTCTTCATCCTGAATTTAAGGGGTGCATATGTTTTGCCTCTCCTAAATGTTTCATAGAGCAACTTCTGCAGATTAAGACAGCTCTACAGTGAAGGAACAAAGTGCTTTGATATAAAACTGTCCCTTTTTTAAACGATGAGCGTCAGAGAGATTTAAGGACCACCCGGTCTGTTTTCAAGAGTCTAAATAAAGTGCTTATGTGTGTGCTCTTTCTTACCCTTACTGCTCCAGTTACCATTATGGGCTTGCAATATAAATTGTTCTCAAGCTTTTACCACAGATTTATTCTGAGCAAGGTGTTAAGTACTGAGAAGGGGGTGAGAGAGAAAAACTCATGTGCATGAGCCGTAGAGGTTATGGTAATCCTTGTCCCTTAGCTTGCTTCTATTCTGGACAGTCAAATTTTGTAAAATTGGTTTTTCTATAGAAGAAAAACCATAGTAAGGGGAGCACATTGGAGAGATATGCAAAGTAGGGATTGCATTTATTTTCAGAGCAACTCCTGACATCTCCCTGACATTATATTGGAAGAGTAGTTCATAGAACCATGGCATTACACATTCCTATGCATCGAAAAAATAAATATTCTTTAGATAGGATTATAGGGCTTCAATTTTAAATAAATATTTTTTTTGCCATGACCTTTTATGCAGTGCTTCTGAATAATGAAAGTAAAATGAACTGTTCCAGCATGAGCCCAAAGACCTCTGCAATTTATTTCCTATCAAATGCTGCCACTTATCAATGGATAATATGATTTCTGACTGATGGCCAGTCATGCTAATTAACACAACAGTACTTCTCCTGCTGAGACTGACCGTGCCCTGTTTTTTCGTTTTTCTCTTATTTGTCTCATGAGAGGGAGTTTAAATGCCTTACGCAGCTATTTCTTATCCCTGCCTTCCTAAAAAGCAATGCTTCGTGATTCATCTGACCACCCTTTCCAGTCCTGGAGTTATTTTTGCCTCCGCTGCACCCGCTGGCAAAGGCTGCTCCTCCGTAGGTGTTCTTCCGCTGGTTTTGCCCCTGCTCCCTCAACCTGCTCACTCCTCTTGAACCTTTGATGCTTTGGATGTGGATGGGTTCATAACCTTAATAAAGAACAATACTGGGCTTGCTGTCAGTAGCCTGTGGGACTGGAGGACAGCAGTGCGGAGTGCCCGGCTAAGGTATGGAAAGGTGGTTCTTGTCCTGTTGAGAAATCATCATTTCAGGGTGAAACTGCGGCAAAGTGGACATATTTCCCTGCATGGCAGAAAAGTTTGCATTTTCTTTCTAAGAAACCCTGTCACTGTCGTGACTTTTTGCTCACAGGAGCAATTGCCCATGGGGGCAGGCAGTTGGAAATGGTAGCGTTAATTCTTGGGTTCGGCTAGACTTTTTGGCCATCTCTCACAACTTGGAGACCGTGAGGAGAATTAGGCCTAATCTTGTCCTCTCCATAGACTTAAAGCCAAGTACAAATTACCAATAGTATTAGTTCTGTTTCTTGGTTCTTCAAGGATGTATTTGTCATTCCCCATCCCCCTTTTTTGCCTTTACCATCTCCCGTATTCAGCTCTATTTCTCGCTGACTTCTGAGCCTGTCATGTACTGTCGTGGCGATGCCGTTGTGCACTCTGCTGCTGAATGTGCCCTCCATCACAATGAGATATTCTGCTTTTGGTTAGTATTAGCTTGAACGAAAGATTTCGTCGTGGATGCTTGGCAGTGGCTTTTCTCAGGGCAGGTGACACCTGGCTCATTAGTCGGGTTGTCACCGAGCAAGGCAGCGTCCCAGGTGGTGTTCACCAGGTGCAATAAAGAAAGAAAAGTTCATAAAAATGGAATAATCGATGAAGAGAAGGGAAAGAGTCTAGAGAGAATAAAAAATATGCATTAAACTGGGCCTGGTCTCGTCTCATTACAGTTCAGTAGCAAAAACTCCTGTTAACGGAGATGCGTGTGGAGGCAATGAAGACAACAAAACAGACCGGGTAACTTTATACCCATGGAATTCCTTCTTTCACAGAGCAAGAGGTAATTAGCTGCAGTTCTCCTCAGCTTGTTTTGCGTGGGGTACGCTTTGTTGTCACTGTCAAAAAAAAATCATAACTTTTAGGGCATGTGCAATGCAGTGAATAGTAAAGACCACGTTGCTTGACTCAACTGCTTCTCTCCTTTCTCCGATGCTGTCACTCTTGATCTGTCCTGATAATCAATTGCTGTCCCAGCGCATGACTTGGAAACACTTTGAACTACAATTATAGGCACATGTAATTTTTTCTTTGGGTAGTGAGTGTGCTAGAGGACATTATTGCTTTCATTGTGGTGTACACAGGTGGAGGGATGAGGACAGGAAAGTCTTTCTTCATGTCTTCCCTTCTTGTCCAGCAGTAATCTTGCTGGGAGTTACAATCCGAAATTCAAGTGGGAGGTTTTGGGTTTTGAAAATATTTATCGCTACCTGGGTGGCGGTGGTAGTTGTTTTTTGTTGGTGGTGGGTTTTTTTAAGTCAGACAGGAAAGCAAGCCAGTTCTGGCATATTTCAAGTTGAAATGGTGGTCTGCAATGTTTTTCCGCACAGTGTCCAGGCAGTCAAATGTCTGCAGCCTTCTACTGATACTACCCTTCAATGCAAATATTGTTGAACTGGCTGTTTGATTGAAATTCCCACTTTTCTTGCCAGTCATGCCGATTGTGTTCAAGCATCTCTGCCAATCACTTTTGCAAACGAACTCTTTCCACCCGTCCTTTAGGAGCTGGGCGGTCGTATTTAACAGGTTGACGTGTGTGTTCTTTAGACACACTCTCTGTTGCTGTTGTGAATCCAGTTACGTATTTTGGTTCAACCAAGGTGAGTTCCTCAAGGGAGTCCCTTCCTCTGCGGGGCAGACAGGAAGAAAAGCCTCTTCTTTTAATTAACACACGGGGAGGAGGAGTGCTAAACCCTGATCTCGAGAAAGTTTGTTGTAAAATAGAGAGGAAATAAGGCAAAAGATCGATGGCACGAAGCATTTAAAAACCCAGTGTCTTTTATTACATCTTGTCTATCAAAAAAGGTCACAGAGACCTCTTTCCTTAAAAGAAGCACACAACTACGTATATCATCTTTGCCCTTTTCAGAATATTTTAAGCCTAATTTTGGTTTTGAGCCTGTAGTTTCTATGTGCCAAAGTCAATTAATTTAGTCATTTGTAACAGAAGGCAACACGGAGCCTGTGTATTCGAGTAAAATGCTAAGCTGTTACATACCTTTTTCTGCCATTAATTTCAATTTGTTTGGTCATGGAATTACCACCTTGTTAAATCTTGACAGCTACCGGTGAACCAGAGGCGCTTGAAACAGTACAAGAGGACATGAAGACAGCCTGCAAAATCCCTTTTTCTGCAGGCCTTTCCTAATCATTTTTGTTCAATAATGAAGCCTTTGTTCACAAAGATTAATGACTCTGCAGGACTTTTGCAGGGGTCCCCTTCCCCCTTTGAAGGAAGGAGAGAACCAGTTTATTGATCTGCTGCACAGGGAACTGAGCTAGAAGATAAGGACATAAAGGGGTTGTATTTTCCGGGAGCTGTATGAGAGATGACTGCGCTTGGATCCACAGTAACAATAGTAGGATTTGAGGTGCGTAATTCCTTGCTTTGCACCTTGAAACGATACCTCCGAAATATCCAGCTTGGAATTGGAGGTACCTATATATTTGCTGAAGTGGCTTGCAAAATTGCTCTAGAGTGTATTGTTGCCTTCAAGAAGTAGAAAAAGAGTTATGTTTCACCCGATACAGTACTTCTGAGGGCCTATTGCAAATGACTTTTACTGAAGGATATTTTCTTTCTTTGCTGAATCAGCTGGCTGAGCTGCAATGATTTTCATGCCCTGATGTTTTTTTGTTAGAAATGGGATAAAAGGCTTAGCCTATCTTGTTCATTCTGCCCCGGATAGACAGTTAACATTGAAGCATTTGGCCCAGTATAGCCTGCGTTTTAGCAGCACAACAGGATGAATTTGAAATTATGCATCCTGCTGGCAATATTACTTCATCATTTGACATATCTATGTTGGCACTACAGAGGATATTCCCTCCTCCTTTTGAAAACATAAAAAAAAGCTCAAAAGGCCAGCAGTGTTTCCTAGAGAGTATAGTCAGGCTGTGCTCTGCAGGGAATCCCTTGTAATATATGCACTGGATTAAGTTGGTTTAGTGGCCAATTTCAAATATGTGATTTTTTTTTTCAGGCTGTGGTTCTGTGCAGACTAGTTGCCAGCGGTTGCCAGCAGTTCTGCACCCTTCAGTGTTTGATGTTGACTGCTAAAGCCCTGGCAGCTTTCACAGGTTCAATTCTCAAACAAGCAGCATCATTTTAAGGGGGTGGAATATAAATAACCTCCTTGGTGCTCCTGGACAGATCAATCTGTCCTTTGCCTTAGGTACACCTGCATGCTTTGCACGCACACCGGAGCATCGCACAGTGGAGATCGGGACTCCTGCTGCTCCAGAGGTAGCCATTATATTGTAATAAATGCTCTAATTAAAGCCGCGATCAAGTTTAGGTTAAATTAATCCCTTACCTCCCTTCTTTCCGACAGCTGTTCAGTCAAACACTCTGGGTTTGATATTCATTCAGAAGTCATTTTGGGGGAGGATGTTTGAAATTTGCCCGTTGGTGGGTTAGGAGCTGTTCGAGTAAAGGGGAAAAAAAAAAAAAAAAGCAAGAGGACCCCAAATGTATTTCTGGATGCTAAGGAGAATTACTGGTGTATGCAGTTCATCAAACTTAACACACAGATTGGCGTGGAAAAGAATTGCAGTATAAGAAAACGGAAGGAAAAACCCCAACTTTCTCGTTCAACAACCATCTCCCCACTTGCCTGAACCCCGTTTCTGTCCCTTTTTCGTAACAGCACGGTGCAGGCTTTAGCTCTTCACAAGGGAGATGCTTTTTTTTCGTATGACTAAGCGCTAAAACCTTGCCGTAAGATGTCGATGCCTAAAGTTTCCAGGAGTTCAAGGGGAGACTGGACAAATTCACGTCGGAGAAAGCCGTGAGAATTGTTAAATGCAGAAACACAGCTTCTGACTTGGGAAGTCGCTGCACTGTAAACTGCATGTAGGGTGTTTTTGGAAGAAGTATCGTTTTCTGTATTTGTATTCTCAGCTGATTTTGGCCGTTGTCAAAAGCAAGCTCCTGGGCGAAATGGATCTTCGCTCTCGCTGTGTGCGGTGGTGTTAAAATTGCAACCTCTTCCCTTTTGGTAATTGTTTTTACTATTAGTCGTTCGCTGTGTCCTTTTATAGATGGACTTCAATGTGCGAAGAAATTTTGCAAAGAAGCTGCAAGCTGTTTTGGGCAAGGTTTTCCTGCTCCTGCCACCTTGTCGATGCTTAAGAAAATGTTTTTAAAACAAGCCAAGCTGAGAAAAAAATGGAGCTGTGCAAAAATGACTCACCATAAGCATTCACACCTTTGATTTCTCAACCGTCGTAATTCTGTTTTAAGAGCAGGGTGTGTTGGCCATGGTGGGGTGCTTGCCTCTGGGGATGCTGTATGGTTTCAGGTGTGGATTTTCTTACCTGAGGCTTCGTGGTATCAAAATGTGAAACAACTGTGTATTGCCAGGTACCGCTGTTTTCTGCGGGGTTTCTTGTGTTCGGTTAGATAAGAGGTGTCTTATCGTTAATGTCCTGGAAAGAGGAAAAAAATTCTGATTTCAAGTCAACAGGAAAGAAAGAGGAAACCAAGTTCCTGCTTGTGTTGACTGTAGGTAAAAGCTTAAAAATGGAACCAACTTTGTACCCTCCAGGCCTCAGGAGAAAGCCAATCCTCTAGTTTGTGGGACGTTGTTAAAATTAAAATTGTGGGGTATAAATCTTTTTTTTTTTTTTCTTTCAAAATTCTCTATTGGTTTACAGAGGGATGATGAATACAAGTTATGCTTTTATTCAAGAGGGAATGAGGGCTTGATTACACAGAAGGAAGTACAGTCTTTAGGTTCTTTCTGGTCGGGGTAACGTTTTCAAGTTGTGTATGTTCCCAGATAATAAAACTGAACGCAGTGCTGAGAGAGAAACTCAAAACTTTTTATCCTCCTTTCTCCTCCACTTCTTCTCATGCTGATTTTATAACTGGGTTAAAAGTTCTTAATTTTTACGACATAACCATAAACATAATTTAAAATTACTGCCGCCACAGGAGGGATGAAGTACAAAATATGACAGCTGGAAAAGTTAAGTCCTTGGATGTTGCTTAGGTTTTGGACAGAAGTGTGGAAGGGGGGAACGTGTGTGTGAGAGTGTTAGTGTGATGTCCCAAGTATCCGTTATTTATTGGTGCTAGCATTGAACACATGCTTAATATACTGTCTGACATTTTCAAGCTTGTGTCACATATCTGCATATATAAATGTAGAAGGAATTTAAAGCAGAATTGGAGCAGAAAACTCTAAATGATACCATTTTTTAAAAAGTCAATCTGTTGAGGTTCTGGGTGTTTTTTAATAGATATATGGAATGAGTGCAGTGCTAATCTATTTCTGGCAATGGTAGCCCTCTATGCAGGGACCAAGGAAATAATTATTAATTTCAGTGTATTTGAGCAGTTTATCCTTTTTCCTTTAAAGCTAAGGGTTAAAAAGCATGGAAAAAACCCCTTTCTTTCAGTGATAAAAACTGGGCTGCCATCTACTAGGTCTGAAAACTTAGTGTGATGCAACTATGTTACCTTTAATTATTGCTCTTAAATGCAAAATGTTCTCCTGAAATTATTTCCCTTAAATACTCATCACAGAGGAAGTTATTTAAGTAATAAAGATTACTTTAAAGATAGTACTGCTGTTTATTTTCCATTACAGAAGTGTTGGTATCAATTGATTAGAAAGGGGGAGGAATGTGTAAGAATCGGAAGAGAAATGTGGTAAACTACAGTCCCTGAAGTTGATTATAGGTAGCAGTGTTTCTTCCCGTCAGGAAAAGAACGAAGTGCAATGTTTGGTGTAAAGGATATTTGACTACAGATTAATCTATTTTAACAGCGACCAACCAAAAGGCATTAACCTTTATAGAGGAACACTGCTGCAGAAAAACAATTGACCTGTTGGTCTAAATAAAGATTTCTGTATGCTGATTTAAATCATGATTAGAACTAATGATTTTTAAAAGTTGCTTTAATTCATCTACCCTGTCGGCTCTGTGCACTCGATTCGTTTGAGCCCTTTCCTGGTGACTGCTTTTGGGTCTGTATGAAAGATAGGGTAAAGTTTACAACAGCACCTAAGGGACTGAAGAATAACTTAGAATATCCAAGTCTTCCCATCCCTGAAATAGCTTAGGACTGCTGGGAAATTTTATTTGTAGACTCTCGATTTTTACAAGGCTGGAACAACTGGTGAAAGACTTAACAGAAAATGTAGAAAAGCATCACACTAATGAACCATGAAAACGGTACCTAGTTTTAATTTGTGTAACTTTTTAGTTCCCTAGTTGGAAGAAGGGGAAAAATAGTTCCTGATTCCTGAACCAGTGCCTTCACGTTAATGTGTTTTTAATCAAGCAGTACGCTCTGCCGTATCTGCTCTGCTCTCTCCTAGGAGCGTAGGGCTACAAACGTTTCTACCGAGATGAGCTGAATTTCTGTTTGATTTCAGAGACCGAGCCATTCCTATGTTTTTCTGCTTGTGGACCTGCTGGAATAAACCCATTAAAAGCCCGTTTTCAAGGGGTTTTTATTATATGCGAGCCCACAGCAGGTTTGAAAACATACTCGGCAGCGGCAACAGCTCCCTGTTGCAAAAGATAAAACATAAAATCTAAACCCAAATGGACAGTAGGAAACCTTTATGTGTCTCTGAATTGCTTTCATCTCTTCATCGCTCCGTTAAGGGATGTCCCCACAGACCACGTAGCGCTCGCTCAGCTTCCCTTACATTTGGGTTTATTCTGCCAATTGCTTGGTATTGTCAACTAATTGGAGTGGAAATGATAAATGAAAGCGGCGTTATTGAGCTGCCAAGTCTCCTCACTTGGCAGCTGGTGGGTGACGCCGGTAATCATTACCAAAAGTGTAATTGCTCCGGGCTCTGCCTACAATTTCACCAAGGCAGCCCAGAATTCCTCCTCCGAGACATCCCATACCTGCCTTTCCTCAGTTCATCTCCGGCAGAGGACGACCCGTGAAGTCAATCCGAGCCGGCGCTGGTGTTGGGGAGCGCTCAGGCCGGGCGCTGCGTTGGTCCATCGTTGGCCCCTTTGAAAGTTAATTGCAGGAGTTTTAGCAGTTTCTCATAAAAGCGGGACGGGAGAATAACAACCGCCTCGGTTTTCGGCACGACGGTGAAAATTCCAGGCTTGATTCCTGGCTAAAATTAAGGCTTTGGCTGTAGACTGTTGTTTTTGCCCTGTTTAGTTATTGCAGCAATACCACTAACGAGATGACCGGCTTTACAAGTCTGGCGTGCTACAGGGGACAGTCCAGCATCCAGGGACATTTTATGGATTGACTGAATATTTTCATGAAGCCGTACGAAATGGAAAGGGGGCTGGGGGGAGGACGCAAACCAGCTGCTGTGTGCTTCTTATTTCCACAGTCACTGCACCAGAATAGAGCATGGATTGTTGTCTGGTGCGATGGCATCCCATGTTAAGCAGCATCCGATCAAATTACTGCGGCTTTTTATGTATTAATAGCAGACTCCGATTATTTTTGATTCGTTGGGTGGTTTTTTTTGCTGAGGTAGAGGGGGAACAGGTGCAGCTATATGAAATTATGATAGCCAGTCGAAAAAGAGATTTAGGTCTTTCTCTGCTCCAGTGAATATGACAGTGTGAAAACAGCAAACCAGCTGCGCTGGGCTCCCACTTCTGCACTGTGTCTGCTCTTTGTCTCTTTAGCTTATCTTTTGCTTCAACCCTCCTTTGCTTTTACTGCCGGTTGCTTTCTTGCCTCCTTCTCGTCTTAGCCTTTTCTTAACGTGCAGCTCTTTTGCTCTCTCCCCTAACTTTTTCTAAATCCTCGTCGGTATTCTCCAAACAGAGTACAAGCTTGCTCCGTGCTCCTGTGTCTTGGGTTTTATTTCATTTCGTCTTGTGTCTGGGTGCCTGCAAACTCTAAAGCTTTGCGAGTATATCTTGCTTTTTTGGCCCCTGTTCCTCAAACCGACCACGTAACGTAGATATCTCTTCTTGCAGCGTGGCATTTTAAAATTCCGTTGAATTAGGTATCGTTTCTTCTTTTGATGTAGGGAAATCCAAAGAATTAATAAATTATAATGGCACTACTTGGCGCTTAAGGAGTGCTTTCCATCTTCAAAGTGCTCTGTGCACAGTATTTCATTATTTATACTGTTAATTATATTAGTACTTGTAAGGAAAAAGCCCCTTAAATTGTCATTGATAAAAGTACACTCTTAACAGGATGGAATTCAGCGCTTACATTGTAGCAGATAATTTGTCCACTGAGGTACAGTGCCTTGGAGAAGACGTAAGGCAGATTTACAGCAGTTCTTTAAGTGTCTACCCAAAAGTCTTGCTTTGTTTTTAAAACAGTAATACCTGGGAGCTTTAAAGTGTCTTTGCCAGTGCTGGATGAATAGTAACGAAGCCTTACAGCATGCAGGACGGGTAGGTGGGATCCTGATCCTCGTTTTGCAGCTGGATGATTCGTATCTCGGTTCTTATCTGCAGACTGACTTTGGAGACTTTCTTATAATATTGGGGCTTCTGTGTCACTTCTGAACATGTTACCCTAGCTTGAGCGAACCAAGACCTTACAGCTAGCTACGGGCAAAACTGGGAAAAACAGTCTTAACCTGTTGGCCCATGTTTGGTTGCCTTAGCGATAGTCACATTTAAAATGAAAGAAACAAAAAGAATAATTTAAAATACTAGCAGCCTGCCTTCTCCAGGTCATAAGAGCTCTAAATAGGCACCAATGAATCCTTGAATGCTTTTCTGTATTAGCACCTGTCAGCTACACACTTCCATGTAAATGGGGAACTAATTAAAATTAGTTTGAAATGTGAACCTAAAATAGCCAGCACCCAGGTATACCACCAAAAGTAATTGTTGCAATAACCTCCCCATTCTTTTATGTATTTCCACCATGTGCATGAAGTACATGTGCTGCTTTTCTCTCCCATCTCAAAGGAATTAAATGGCCTTGCACTTCAAATAGCTCATAGCCAGAGCATTACATTTTGCTGAATTTACTGTGACTGTAACATTCAGACATTTGGTAGCATTATTGAGAATAAAACCCGCACTTTTCTGTAGAGAAATCGGTAAACTTAATTGTCGCCAGACTTTTCAAATTTGAGTTTAGGTCTGTTGCTCCGTAGCTGGGAATCTTAAGCTAAATGTTGAACTGTCGGAAGAGCCGAACACTGAGACCCGCAAACTGCGTGGAAGACTCTCATATCCAAAAAATCAGATAATAGTTTCCTGACCATTAACTAGATTCTGAATTCTTAAAACCTCTGCGGAGACATGTCAGTTTTGATCTGATACCTGGCAAATGGAAATCACTGGCGCGTGCAGATGCTTCCAAGCATCTACCGTCTGGATTTAGAGCAAGCTGATTTGAGCCCACAGATAGGAGCCAGCCTGCTTAGACTGTAACAAAAAATAGGGGAGGGAGACGACCTAAGAGAGAGTTTTCTTATCAGAAACTGGAGCATTTAAGTCTCAAAATGTGAGTAAGGGTGGCTCTGTGCTGACCTCTTGCCATGCGATTCCTTTGGCCGTTATTGCACCATGGAAATATTTCTTTTTCTTTTTTTTTTTTTTTAATAAAGGAGAGAGGCCACAGGTTGAAGGTTTAGGAGAGCCAAGCGACGAGGCGCTAAATCTGCTCTCTCCCTTTCTGTTCCCCATGCCCAGTGCTTACCCAGGGGCTGGTTTCCGAGACAGCACCCTCACCCTGCAGCGAGCAGCCAGTTTTGAAATGCAGACTGCTTTTCACCCTTGACATCACTCTCGCGCAGATTTTCTCCTTTGCCATCCGCTGCTTTGGGATTCTCCTTCCAGCTGGAAACAAACAAGCAAAGGAATAAATCAATAGACACTTCAAATGGTTTCATCAAACAGTTTAAATGTCACTTTTTGCCGGTGGAAAGATATTAGGAGTTCTGGGTATTATCACGGTTTTAGGAGTCTTAGGGTGGATCCAAAGATGATAAAGCTTTGTTAAAGAGAGCGGAATGAGTTAACTACGGCGTGTATGTTAGCTAAAGCTTGGCACACGCATTACTTAACCTGAATTTATTCCGTAACCGTACCGTAAATCTGCCGGCAGCGACGAAGTCAAGGTTTCCGTTCTACAGCCACGCCTGTGTGTATGGGAGAGGAGAACCAGCTGTATTAGCAGAGCAGAAATTACCATCTCTCGTTGTCTTGCTATCTTGCCCCAAGGGGCTGTACACTTACTGCTGTCTCTTGATGTTACTAACATTAGTGTCGCCGCCATCATTACATTAACAGAGAATCTCCCTAAATTTCCAGTGCCAACAGTGTTTGTTACCTGTGCACGGACTTTGCAACAAGAGGAGAGCGCAGTTTGGTACGAATTAAATGCTTTTGGAAAGCAGCGAAGGGACGCAAGGATTTGTTAGCGGTGTTCCTGGTTCCCCCACTGTTTGCAGGTTTGGGCTCTTGATCCAGTGTCACAGAGCAAGCCATTCTGTTTGGACCGAGACCACTCTTTCAAGGAGGCAAGCGGCCTTTTCTACTCGACGGTCGGCCGTGGATTGGGTCAAAGACAAGAGAAGCCTCTACCAGTGCCGCTTCTCAATCGCCCAAGTGTGGTGAAACCTCGTCAGACACCTCCGAATCGCCTCGCCCCACGGCTTGCACAGGCCGACTTGTAATACGTCAAACTAACTTTTCACAAGAGCGCAGCACCCGACAGCTTCTGCGTAAGTGCCTGAGCAAGTGGCCAAATTTTTCAAGATTTTTTTTTTTCTCTCATTAAGCAGTCTAATGGGCCTTTAAGGCACATTGCAATGTTTTATCATTACACTTAGCAGTTTTAGTAGTTAGCCCTAAATGTGTTCTTAGCAGTAAACTGTTAATCATCTTTTCGTATCTTAATTTGCCTAAGTCGTACTTTACACTGTGAGTAAATTGACTTATTGGAGTAAATCACGACACCATGTAAATGATTCGCAAAGTCAGGTCTTCTTTCAAATCAATTAAAAATGAGGCTTAATGGCTTGGATAGCGGCTGCCTGTACTATACAGGAAAATTTCCTGTACGGCGTAAATTTAGCGTAGTGTAAATTTAGACAACAGTGGTCGTCTAATGGAAAAGAGTTGTTCAGATGAGACACTGATCTTCCTCTTTCCATTTTCTTTTGGTGGATTTAGCTGAAGGCTTTTAAAAACAGATAATTAAATATGAACGTAGCAATCGTATCTTTCAGGTTACTGCAGGACGTAGTTACCGGTGGCTTTTTTAAGCTGCCAGAGAAGGTGGCACCACTTGGCACGGGCGAAGTGACGCTGCAGAGGAGCTGTGGGCAGGCAAGACATTTTCGTGGGAAGGGGGGTGACAGGCAGACGTGGCTGCTTCTCTGGGGTGCTGCTGATGCTGTTTGATATCGGGACGGCTGGAAGTCAGCGTTCGGGAGTAAAGAGAAAGGCGGCTTTGTTTTCCAAGCATCCTGCCGAAAGTAATGAGTCCCAAGTGACTGCTCAGACCTTGGAGAAACTGGCGGGAGGGAAGGAGAAGTCTGGCAAGCGTCCAGGCAACTGGATGAGGGCCCGAACCGCCTTATGAAAGCGCGGTGGCGGCGTGGGATCGTGACCTCCGTGCAGAGGGAATGGAAAAGGGGTCAAGCAGGGGTGGTGAAAACCCTTGCGAATTAGCTGTGGGCGTTCCAGTTGGGTGCACTGATGGAGCGGTGGTGACAGCTGTTTCCAAAGCTGTTGGACCATCTGCTTGGTCAGAGTCCCCTTCATGAAATTTGGGAATAAATATGACCAGGTAGAGCCTGTGAATACCTGGCCACGCATTCAGCGTTTTTGACTAAATCAGTTTTATCGCATCTTAGGCTCTTCAGACCTTTCCTTCCATCTTCTAGCCTGACATAACGAGCACAGTTTCCATCATGGTTTTGACGCAAGAACTTTTTCTTCCTGTGATCTTGCAGACTCCCAACTTTCAGCGTTATGTTCAACAGCTCGGTTGGATCCAAGCACGTCAATATTTGCCTGCATTCCCCCTCAGCCCGTGGGGTGCTGTGTGGTGCCCCAGCTGCCTGTCCGGGAGCGGGTTAGCCTCAAGGCTACCTCGGCTGCCTCAGCACGAGCTCTGATCACAACAGTAGCCACAGTTTGGACAGTCTGAACTGGATCGTAGAGAAGTTTCCCAGAGATGCCATAATTGCCTTGACGTTATTGGAGATTATGTCCTATGGGTTATCTTGCCATTGGAGCTGATTATTTGCCGCGCGTGGCCTTCTCTTTCAACTGCATATTTGAAGTTATTGAACGGATAGTACCAAAGTTGTGCCTGATAAGCGTGTGGGAGGCAGGGGTGGTCTGTTGCAGACTTCACTCTTCCAGTCCATCTGTACTGAGCTACTTGAGCCATTTGCTGTTGCATAAAATACCACACGCCTTGTGCTGTACGGATCTAATTTACAACTTATGTTTATTTGCAGAATAACACAAGTTGGAAGCCGGATTCTTGCCAAGACTGCCGTTGCCAGAGCAATATTGTCACCTGTGAACGTACTGTCTGCAAACACCTTCAGTGTGACTTTCAGAAGGTAAGGGGCTGCAAATGCCCAAATGCCAGCTGACCCGTTCTGTGTGGTAAGAGAAACATCAGGTCACTCTGGAGTTCCCAGCCTTCTCCTGCTTTAAATCCCTGCAACGTGGGACATATAACCCTGGAGTTATATGTCAAACTGCTCATTTGTGTCCGGCACGCTGTATTACCTGTGAAGGTAGGGTGGGAGCCTCTTTTATTAAGAGGGACACAAAAAGAGGATGCAGCATGAGGTGTTTCCCTGGAGGAACTGGTAGGGGTGAGCTGGTCGCTCGTCTTTGGGACAGCTGCCGCATCAACCTTCTGGGCTCAGCTCCCTCCCCGCAGCTCCCTTCGAAGCGGAGGGTCTGACTGGCAGCAGGATTTGCGGGAAGCGAGAGGGAGCAGCGAAATCCCGTTTCGCCTCACAGGCTGTCTGTGGGTGCCCAGGGTCAGGCACAGTCTCCGTGCCCTTTCACTTCTCATGGATGCAGGCCTGAGCAAGAAACACGCGGGCAAAAAAAAAATAACCCCAGTGTGCGAAGCCTTTGTCTCCTTTGCCACGCTACAGCCGGAGGCTTGGTGTCGGAACAGCTTGCGGGCTGCCCGTGCTCCCAGGGCGGTCTGGTCCCCCAGGGAATCCCCTGAACTGGGTTCAGAGCTCCCAGCATGAGACCAGCTTCCAGTCACCTTGCATTTGAACGTGGAGCTGGGTCTCCCTCAAACGTGCAGGTGGACGCTTTCCGCTCTGGTGAACGGCAACAGGGCTGAGATTGTCTGCCCTTCGTGTTTCTTCTGCCTTGTGATGGTTGTTGAGCTTTCATTGTCTCCTGTTTATCTTTCTCTGTCTGAGCCTTCGTTAATGGTTACAGCTAATTGGCCATGGAATTGGTCTTGCATTAGCATCTGGATTACTGGGGTAGTATGCATGAATGACAGTGAAAATTAGTGTTTTAAAGAGGCACTGCCAATATAATTATATGGCTTTATGAAGCAGGTTAAAATGTTTTCCAATATGACAGCATTAACAAAGAAATAATTTTGATTCTTACTGGTTTTCCCCATTATTATCACTGCGTATTGATTAAAACAAGA
This sequence comes from Aviceda cuculoides, assembly GCA_035590195.1. Classification (NCBI taxonomy): domain Eukaryota; kingdom Metazoa; phylum Chordata; class Aves; order Accipitriformes; family Accipitridae; genus Aviceda; species Aviceda cuculoides. The sequence continues at coordinate 8,393,879 of JAVJGG010000007.1, forward strand.
CTGAAATATTAGGAATTTCTGTGTTAAAGAGGAAAGAAATAAAAAAAGGGTGCTGTCGTCATGCCTACGAATGAGTGTGCTAGATAAGATGGTGTTGTTCATTTTTAAAAATAGGATAAATGAAAAGGTGGCAACTTTAAAGCTCATAAAGGGAAATAGATTTATGGCGTGAGATGAATCTGTGTGACTCCTTGACGTGGATAATCTTGAAGACAAAGAGTTTAAGTGTTCCATAAAGGTCTGGCTATTTAAATGTTAAAAAGGATCATCAAAGATCGCAGAAGAAAAAAATACGATCATCCTTCAAGCGTAAACCAACCACTGATGCACAAGGTCAGAAATCACCATCCCTCTCCATGGTTTATTTCTTATCTGCTTATTATGCGATTTATGCTAATATTGCTGATCTTGTTTCCAGCGACAAGGCATAAACAAAACCAGGCAGTGTCTGCAAAAAGCGTACCCGGTGGTGTTCTAAACATTTGTATGTAAAACCTACCGCTCTGCATACTGAATGTTTTGAGTAGGCAGAAAATCAGCAAACGCTATTTCTGTTGTGTGAACCAAAACAAACCCAACAGCCAAGAACATTTTCTCCACAGCAGGATCACGGCTGAATAGGGTTTCGTGGTTTAAGCTAAAGGAAATATTTAATTTCGTTTCCCACCTCCTAAAACCCACGACATTGAAGGAAACCTTGAAGTGAGAAACTTTTTTTTGCTTGAAAAATCAAAATGTTTCTTTTTGAAAACAGAGAAAGAAAACTTGTGAGATTTCAAATTACTCTGGTTGCTTTTATCATAGAAATAAAGAGGTGAAAGCTAAGACAATTTTTTGGCATCGCAGCGCCTTCATTTTTTTTTATAACGAAACAAATAACGATTCCCTTCTGAGCAGGAATCCCTCAGACGTTGGCCGTACCCTTTCAAAGAGGAAAGGACGGAGTATGTCTCCTGAGAAAAACCTTTGCGATATTTTGAAGAAGGTGTCCTTGTGGATAAAATGTTTCTACATTTCACTTCCCAAACCTAACATGTTCTTCCCTGGTTTTGGTCTTCTGTCCTCTCCCTCTCCAGCTACCATGCTCACATCACTAAAATTGTTTGGTCCTTTTTTTTTTTTTACTAGCCGTGGGAGGAAAATACTGAGATCTGCGGTACCTCACGGGGAGCCGGGGGCTCTCATGTGCAGTCGCCATCAGCGACAGCCACAAAAATAAGATCCCACAGCTGATGCTGTCCTGCCCGCGGGACACTGGGCCGGGCCTGGGACGTTTAATGGGCAGCTAGGAGGAACACGAAAGCAGTGCTTTGGAGAGTCCGCGGAGACGTTTTCAATGACAGCAGTCCGTGATCCGTCCCGGTGTTGGCTGATGACTTTACTGACGTGTCGATCAGTTGCTTCCATTGGCGTCATCTTTTTCCCTGCAGCCCAACGGGACGTAGCAAGCGGTCGGCTTGCTGAGCCCCTGGAACACGCAAAGCAAAGCGGTAGCAGCATCACCTGGCTGTGCTGCGGTTGGAAGCGATCAGGAGTTTTCAGTTAACTTTAAAGTCGTGTTGTTAAAAAAAAGCGGTGATGGTGAAGCCAAAGAAATGCAGTTAACGGAAGCACGTTCGTTCTGCCTGCCAGCTGCGCTTCTGTTAGACTAAGATCCATTCTGCTCGTGTAGAAAGCTATCTTTTGAAAAAATTACATCTATTCCACATTTCTCAGAGGTCTTTCAGTGCGTAATCTTGGCTTTTTTCTTGAACAAGTGCTTCCTACTTATTCTTTGTGCTGGTTTGAAAACCAGTCTGGCTGGGGACTTCCTAATTGCACTGTTAGGTGTGTAAATTCCCCTACTGTTGTTTTGATGGTAGAATGTCAAATACAGCAAACTGATGTGCCGCTTCTCAACAAAGGGATCTAGCGTAGCAGCGTTATGTATTTCACTTAACACGTTTCCTCTCTAAACCCAGAGCACTGTGTCCAGCAAGGCCCCGTGTCCCTACCTTCCCGTTAAAAGTCTCTATTTCATGTGAACTGCTTATTGAATTCTTGTATCTTTTCAGGGAGAAGTGTTCCAAATAGCCCCCAACAAGTGCTGCCCGGAGTGTGCCTCCCGAGCTGAAGGATTTTGCCAGCATGAAGGACAGATACACAGCGTGAGTGCTCTGTCACGTTCCTTGGCAGTGGCAATCCTTTCCAGTTTTTAGCTCTCTGTTTGGTTCAGGTCAGTGAAGGATGCTTAGCTGCTCTGCAGGAGAAGGCTAGTTCATTGGGCTTATATTCTGTCACTATCAAATAATGTAATACAACGGGAGTTTGGCTGGCAGGGGTTGCAAAAAGGGAATGTCGCTGAGCAACAGTGTCTCCTGCTTGGCTTAAGGGGAGAAAGTTTCCCACTCATTCATTCACTTTCCTATTTCTGTGGATGATTGAGACAACATAGTAATGTTAGGAGGGGAGCAAAGCACATGGAACTTGACATATTAGCTATCCTGAAAGAAGGTTTTTCTCTCAGCAGCCATCTATGCTGGTAGAGATTGATTGTTCTTGTGTGGCCTGGGTTATGTATTTTGTAATCCTGAATTATTCAAGAGGCCGGTTCCAGGATGTGGTTTCACCTAGGGGGGCTGAAAGGCCAAAACAATAAGACTAAGTGTCTACGGATAAAGAAAAAATAGAGATTCGTGGGTAGTAGTTAATGAATCATGTCCAACAATTGGCAAATGTAAAAAAACGGCTTAACTGCGAGCCCAAGTCCTACATCTGGTCTTTTACAGACTTTTCTGTTTGACAAGAGGCAAGTCAGGTCCAAATCTTAAGAAAAACGCTAAATGCCCGGATATATTTGAATATCTGGACCTTACACTCTACACTTGAGGTGGATGTTGTAACCCTCTGTTTCAGCGTGAGGCATGACCACCGTGAATCTGCTACGAACTAGACGAAGACTGGAAGAGGAGGGATAGCACATCCATCCTCTTCTCATATGTCTTTTTGCCTGTGATTTGGGTGATACTATATTAAATCATATTACACTGTATTTCTCGTTGCTGTTGCTGCGTTTTGCTGTGTCGTACTCTTGCTGCGGCTTTTGTCTTTTGGCTCTCTGTAAGCCTGTTCTTTGGGGCACAAGTCAGGTGAATAAGTCGTCATCCCCACAGAGGTTATAGGCATATTTGTACCTATAGACATATGTCACACCCCAATTCCGCTGTGAGGCAGTCATTTAACAATATTTTTGTCACTGCAAATCCTGATGGTTGGCACAGATTTCCTGAAGGAAGGAGTTTTCTCTTTTGTCATAAGCCATTGTAATGCTTTACGACTTGACCTTCATTCTGCAAGTATCTAGCTGGCAACGCTGGCCCTACTGGTAGCTCCGTGAAAGAAAATCTGTATCCTCTGTTGGCGAGAGCTTTTTTACTCCCTGCCTAATTCAATATCGCATGTTTTGTAAAAATTAACGTTCTCTATTTGTTGGAGAACGTTGCCATACGCCAGCATGTTTCTTCCTGGGGTGGATTTTTCCTCACCGTGCCTCAGGGTAGAGATATTTGTTTCTGCATTAATGAATAAGCAAACGTAATGTGATTTTACTCATAGTGGAGTGCGTTAATTATGTGGGGCGGGCGGTGTTCACCTGACCACCCTGTGGTCAGGTGTGTGTTGCAGCCCATGTTGAATATTTCTCTGAAGTAAACATGTTTCTAAAGTTAGAGTTTGCCCTACAAAAACTGTAGTGGAGAGGGGGCGCATCCAGTAGCCTGGGTCCTTGGCGCTGCGTTGCTGCTGGATGCTGCTCTGCAACGGGAAGCAAAATTAGGCCGATTTCCAGGTTTGCTATTTTACCAGTATTAACTTACTTTTTGCCCCAGCGGTGCAGGCAGGAGTAAGGTGTACAATGTGGAAAGATCGACTGGGCCTGCAAAAGAGGAAAGTTAACACTTAGTTTAGGGGGGCTTAAAAGGGAGAAGATATATTTACAGGTCTCGTCGGCAGCTGGACTCACGCACGTGTTTTCTGTGCCTTTGGTTGTGTTGCGCCCCGCAGCATGGCATGCAGTGGTCCACCTCTGGATGCGTCCGGTGCTCCTGTGCCCACGGGAAGGTGAACTGCACCCCCGTGGCCTGCCCGACCCTCAGCTGTGGACGAGGGGAGCTGCAATACACTGCTCAGGGATCCTGCTGTCCCAAATGTGTGGGCCGTGGTGGTGAGTATCGGGTGCGAATGGAGCGCTGTCCGGCTTCGTTGATCCGAGCGGTAGATCACTGGAAATCTCCTTTTAGTCCCAAATCTGGAAAGCTTTTCTTTTCTTGTTCAGTTCTGTTGGGAAGACACTGGCATCAAGTGTGTCTCTTAATTCTCTTTCTGGCCTGCTACCGTATTTACATTTTTAACGGCTTCACCCGTAGGCCAAGAGGAAGTGATAAGCTTTAAGCAGTGAGCAGATGTGCCTCATACGTTCTTGTTTTGGAGATTAAAATCTGGAAAAAAAGATGGAGATATTCCCTATGTGCTGAGGGCGCCTTTGGCACTTGCAGGCTTGGGACCGCAAGTTCCAAAAATGCCTGAGCTATTGGATACCTTTTCTCGTAGAAGTCCAGTGGGAGAAGTGCAGTCAGAGCTCTCAGCTCACAGGTCTAAAGCCTTTGAAAACTGACGGAATTATTACTGTCGTTACCTGCTTAGCCGAACCAGCATTTTGAATTCCGAGACGCGCAAAATCCGTGTTTTAATTATGGGCGACGGAAAGGCCTCGAAGGGCACCGGAAAAGAAAATGACTCGTTGTTTTCACATCTCTTAGAGCCTTGCTCCTTCGACGGACGCTCGTTCCGGGATGGCGAGGACTGGCGCCTCGGGGGGTGCTCCGGATGCGTCTGCAGGGACGGCGTGACTCAGTGCTTCACGGCTTCGTGCCAGCCTCTGCTGTGCAGCCAGGTCAGGCCCCGTCCTCCGGGGGACACTGCTCACCGCTCTTGTCTTTCCCTTGGCGAGGTGCATTTCTCGTGCAGGTGTGCAAATTAGCAGGCATGTCCTCTGCGTGACGAGCGGGCCATTTGGAAAAGGGAGTTTTGATGCGTGGAAATGATGTGGAGTACGCACAGGCTGTCTGTCTCTTCCTTAATGTCTTCCTTCCCCACCATTTAACTCCCATCGTGCTTTTGCTGGCTAGTTAAGCACAAATAATGTCTAAAGAAACTGCTTTTTGTTTGATACTAAAAAAATTATGTAGGGTTGATCAGGAAATGTTTTTATTTCTGTGAGGGAAGGAATGAAAACACAAGATTTTTAATGGGAGTTTATCTTTACAAATTTCAGTGTTTGGTTTGCAGCCGAAAAGTTTGGTTTGCAGGTCTTGTTTGCTTTTTTCTAACAAGAACTCAAGAAATACAGTTGAAGGTAGTCGAATGCAGATGAAATTCCCCTGTTGACTTAAAGAGTTTAGAAATATAAGATAACTTCAGCTGAAAGAAAAGTCTCAGAGTACCGTTCCTCACGTGTGCTTGTGTTTAGAAATCAACACAACCAGTAAGATAAGTTAGGCAAGCTCAAGTAGTGACTCATGGATTTAGTCCACTTGAGAGAACTGGAACAATTCTGTCTCCAGGGTCTTTGCTGTGGACAAATGAAGTGTTCTTAGCACTTATGCAGTGATCAACCCAACCAAAACACTACAAGATTATGTACGGTGTTAACACAGGGGCTACTAAGTGATTTCTTTTCACTGGGCCCATCGTACTAGGTTTCTTGGGCATCTTGGTGTACTCCTTTACAACAGCATGCCATGCTAAGGAAATGCAGGAATTGGCTCTCTGGAAATCCCTCTTTCTGACCTTGATTTCACGTTTTAGGGGCTGCCGTTTCCCAAATATTTTTTTATCTATCACCATGCTGCAATGATGAATCCAGGAGCTCCCTTGAAACGTGTGCTCTGGCTGAGCACACTTCCCTGTACCACTGGGGAAAAAAAGAGCAGTAGTCATAAACTTCTTTTCCTGTTGATGCTTACCCAGCTTTCTATTACTGGACCAGATGTTTGTGCAATTAACACTTTTTTTTTTCTTTTTTTTAAATAGAAGGAAAGCCCACCTGTTTCTGTGCATGCTAATAGTGTTTTGCTTTGTCCTGAGATACTCAATTAGTATTCGTTGGCTAAGTACTGTGCATTAAAACAAATTTATGCCTGCTTTAGATTCCTCTTTTCCCACTCCAAATGGACTGATGTTACCTGCTGACTGATTGCGCTGATGTTTAATCAGCTAATCATTAGGATTTAATTTGTGGAAACAGAAATGACTGTGTTGTTGCTGTGATGTATCTGAGAATAATTGGCTGAGAGCATCCAAGTTAATGCAGCAGAAAGCCAATTCTGATGGTGTTCCAGATATTTTCTACCAAGGTGCCCGATGGAAGGGGCACTAGCAGGATATGCAAGGGTCCCGTTCTGCTCTCAATCATACCTAATATTTTTGTGCATGTGCCTTTATCTCTGTCACTTTCTTCATTCTCCACTCCCTGTCAAAAGCAAATACGTAAATTCTCCCGGTATTAAACTCTCATCTTCCATCTTTCAGATAACTGTGCATTTCCCTGGTTGCTGAGGGAGAGGAACTTCAAAAATGCTTGTAGCTTGCAGGACTGTACCTGAATGTCCCACCATATATCCTACCAAAATCCATGAAAAGTTCTTTTAACTTTGCTGGGAAGTCTATTGTTGATAACTTATATACAAAATGTTCCACTCTTTCTTTTAAAGCTAGTGATTTGACTAACAGAGCAGATGAGAGACTTGTGCTTGGCATTTCTACACTACTTTCAGTCCATAAGTCAGTCTTCTGGTCATCCTGATGTGGCTGGGGGGTGGTGCTGGTGAACAACATTATTCCAAATCATTGGATGTACGTGAAATTGTAGCAGAGGAATTACAGACACGTTTTGCATGGGTAAAGCTGCGGCGTGCAGGAACTGTCATATTGATGTGAAGTGCCAACCTATTCCAATGGATTTAAATCAGTCATGAAAAAGTTTAAATTAGGATAATCCAGTTTTAAGCATAATTTAACAGCTGTACAGACAGTTATGCTGTATAGATTTAAGTAAAACAGTGCAAATGCCAGAGAGATGGCGAGTGTAAATCACACATTCAAAGCCTCAAAATGTGGCAGTACCAGGAAAAAAACACTCTTCTCTCTTCCATCTCATGCTTTTGTGTGCTTGTCTACATAGGTTTATATATACTTTTTTTCCCCTCTGTATACCTGAATATATATATGTACTTTATCTTGTGCGCGTGCCTGTCTGTCTGTCTGCATCTATATACCTATCTATGCATTTGGACCTCAGTTGCCATCCCAAGAAGCCCAGAAAATGAGGTGAAGGAAATATCTTTCTAGCTTTCTACAATGATCTCATGCCGTTAAGACTGCCCCCAGATATTGGAGCCGAAACGGAGCCTGGGGTAACTGTGGGTTATCACGCAGATACTAAATGCCTAGAATTCCAGGCGGTGGTGCTGAGCTCCATGTTCACTGGTCGTGCTCTTAATTTACTTGTCTCTCCTGCTTTCTGTTTAGGATGAAGTTATGGTTATGTCTCCTGGAAAATGCTGCCCAGAATGTGTTCCAAAGCCCTGCGCAGTGTCAGGAAGAGTGTACCAGGTAACCGTTGACAAGCCACACCAAAAGGCAGCTCTTCCCAAGTTCTGCCACATATCTCCTTCCCTTCTCCCGACATCTGACTTTCTGCCAGCATGGATAGCTTAGTACAACCGTTGCTTTTTTTCTTCCTGGAAAGCCCGAAGAGTTGAAAGAAATTAGGACTAGACAAGGATTTGCTGGCAAGCAGAAGGGAAGTTTGCAGGGTGAAGCAGATTAGGCGCTTTCTTTTCACGCTTTTTTGAGGAAAGCAGAAAACACTGATGAAGGTCAAAGTGTTTATAGCTTTCATTGTATCATTTGGAATTAATTTAATGCATTATTTAATGAATGTATGTGTGTGGGATTTTCTCCTAATGATTAGTTTTTGCTAATGATAGTCGTTAAGGCCTCACCAATGTCACTAGCTTGCAATTAATGAGAAATACACACCACAGTGTCACCTAGACCTCACAACACCTCTTCCTGTTTGCCGATCGTGAAGAGAGAAGTATTTTTTAAGAAGAGTTTATTATCCGATACAGACATGCCGAAGGTGCCATCATATTCTATAAGCAGCACAGATATCTGGAAAGAATTTGGTTATTTATGAAGAGTGTTTAACAACTGTATACATGTTCTTTTCGAACAGCACGGCGAACAGTGGAAAGAAAATACCTGCACTGCGTGTGCGTGTCACAGAGGAGAAGTCCGATGTCTGAGAGAGACCTGTGACCCTATTAACTGTGAGAAGGTAGTTAAAAATCATTCACCTCTGATTCCCTGGCTCCACTTATCACTGTGGCCGTGCCAACGGGTTCTGACAGTCCTGCTCACTGGTTCCTGATGTTTTGTAGGAGGAGAACAAAGTGCAGCGTCCCGGGAAATGCTGTGAGGAGTGCGTGTCTTCCAAGGGAAACTGCGTGTACGATGGGACGATCAGGTACCACAGTGAGATGTGGAATAGTACTCGCTGCGACTTCTGCGTGTGCGATGAAGGGCAAGTCACTTGCCGGGAAGCAGAGTGTGCCAAAGTGGAGTGTGCCAAGGTAAGAAAGGTTTTCTTCTTTCAAGATGTATCTGTCAAGTCTTGTGATTTTTTTGGTTTTTTTCCCCTGCCTTTTTCTTTTTTCTCGACTGACATCTTGAGATGCTCAAAGAACCTGCCTTTCTCTCGGGGCTTGTTTTGTGCAATTACGTTGAAAACATTTCACAGGAAAGGAGAGTAAACTTTGGATTTTCCATGCAAGTTTGACTGCTCAGTGGGCTTGCATTGCGAAGCAAGCCGGTGTGAATCAGTGACTAATTTAACTTGGATTCCCTCCCACGCTGTTGTCTGCCTGCTATAATGGAGGGTCAGACACCCAGAGGTTTCGGTGATCACCAGCTTTACCGGGAGCTGAACGTGAGGAGAGACATATAGGTCAGAAGGAGCTAAGAGCTTAAGAAATGTCGCATTTATCTTCATTCTGTACGCTACAGTGGGCTTCAGTAAGGTGGTTGGATATGGAAGTCGGTGTTCCACTTTTCTTCCATTTTTTCCATGCCGTTCTTGGCAGGAAAGTGAAGCTGGTAAGGTATTTTATTCCCAGTGCTGTTTACTCCAAAACTAACCACCCCCACAGGTCATACCCGCTCTGTAGCGTATGTGCAAAATGCATTACATAGGGCCGAATGCTTCACACGCGCACACGCAAATATGTTTTGAATTGCCTTTTTGCAGCGGGTAAGAGTTCTGTGTTGTTTGTCCCTGCATCTGTTCTAGCTGGAGGGCTAATAACCGCTTTATACCTACTGCTCCGCAGTGTCAGTGAAGAGAAGGGGAGCAGTTGTAGCCTTCTGATTTTCCTCTCTCAGTGGCAGTGCTTTTCTGGCGACTCTGCCTGTGTGCTAAATCCCGAGTAGCAGCATCCTTGTGCTGTGTCTGAAGTCCAGCCAAAATCTGGACATAATGGCTTCACCGGATTAGATCGTTTGAATGAGTGTTCCAAAAAGTGAGAATCCACACATGGGGTCCCAGATTATGATCATGCAGAGAGGATACATCTAGGAGTAAGAGTGTATGCTTGTTCGTCTGAGATTGTGCCTTTTAAATAGCAAAAATGCACTGAGTGTGGGACCCAAACTCTTTGTCACTGGTGTAGTACTGCTGGTGATCATCTGACCTTAAACCGCACGGGGAGATTTTGCTGGGTGGAAAGTCGTGGTTGCCATAAAATCTTGTGCACTTGCATCTGTTTCAGTCAGCTTATGGCTGTAAATTGGATCATTTACACTAATGATGATGCCATGCTGTCATGGCTCAGTAGGGAGAATTATTTAATATTCATGCTCATATCTTGGGTACTGACAAAGAATCCATTATTCAGAAAAGCCGGGGGTATTTTACAGAACAGTAGCTGGAGATGTTAACATGCAGGATTCAAAACCGGGGGGTTCAAAAGTGTGCAGCATTATCACTTGGCAGCAATTTTTCAAACTCAGGCTCTCAAAGGTAACCACCCATCTAAAAGCCCGAGCTTCTAAAAAAGTGGTCCTATTTGTCAGAGTATGAACTGACACAATTTTGAATTGAACAAAACGTGATTGCTAGGAGGACGGAAGGAGGAAGCCAGTGTCCTTTGTCGTAGACAAGAGTTACGGTCCCACTTGATAGAAGATATTTGCCCAAGGATTTAGTATTCTGCATGGCTTCCCTTAATATAAACTAGCTTCGTCAAGTCATGTTCAGCCATGGTTTACCTCAATAATACAAGGCGCGCATTAATTAATTACACTAAAATTTTTACTCAAAGACCAAATGAAATATTTTCATTTTCCTTTTTGAGTTGCAGGTCTGTTTTTTAGGCACCTGCATCAGTAAATCAGAGCTGATGTGAAGCTAGGAGCGTTTGGATTCATCTCCTCGTTAAGGCACTATTAATTTTCTGGTCACATCATCCTATTTAAAAAGTAATGAGGCCACAGGTATGAACTGCAAATCCTAGAGAGCTCAACGTAGTATAGCAGCATTATGTGAGGTTTAGCTTATAAACCCTTTCGAACAAACCTGTCCAGCAACTGCCAAATGAAAGTGTCTGCGGTGATTCTGACCTAATCTTCCAAAATTTCTGCTAGCAGCCCTGCCAGCCCTAGAAACTACAGGATCAATGAGACAGAGCTTGCAGGGTGCTGCGTGACGACCACACCGCCCGCAAGCTGCAGAAGCCTTTTATCTGGTATTTAGAAGAAATGGAGCTAAAGGGTTGAGAGTTACGGACGGTGCGTGTGGATGTAGGTGTGTAAGATCACGTTTGAGAGGGATTGCATAAAACTCTTTTTTTCTCTCTTCTGCCTCCTAGCCCATCGCTGCCTTTCCGTGTTCTCAACCTGAAATACGATGAATCTCTCTTCAGCAAAGCCACAAGTTCTCTCGCACAGCCTCTCCCTTCCCTGAGTCTTGGCAGAGCAGCACGGTTGCATTTTTTTGGCTAGGCGAGCCATGTTCCACGGCTAGTTTTTCTCGGTTTTCCTATAGTGTGTGTTTATGTACGTGGGCGGGGATGTGGGCAGGGATAGGGATGGGAGAGTTTATAGTATATAGTAGTGACATGAGATCCAACCACCGCCTGTGGCATTTTGAAATAATGATTTAAGAGCAAAAATGTATAGAACCAGCAGAGAGAGATTGAGACTGTGTGTGGTCCTCGATGACTAAGAACCATACAATTTCTCCTTTCTTACCCATTGTCAAAAATGCCTGAGAGTTGCCAGGGTGAGGCCTGGCTTAATTATTCTACCTTAATGAAAATAACAGTGACCAGCGCTGTTATTGCCCTATCTATGCCTAGAAAGTAATTCCTGTACACCAATTAGCGAGCGTGCCAAAGCGACACGGTGAAAAATATCCTGGAGTGACTGCTGGAACAGATGCCCGGTTGGTGTAAATCAGCAAAGCTGTTTGGTAAACTTGGCGCTCGGATGAATTTTGTGAGCCGTTACAAGAAAGCAGCAATATGCTGAAACGGAAACGCGTGTAAGCTGTGTGATTTCGTGGGGGGGGTGAGCCCCCTGCAAACGTTTAACGAACGGTCGCGACTTCTCTCTTTGTCGCAGGTAAATAATCAGCCCGGTTGCAAAGTGAGGAAGATTACGCCCACTGAGATTTGGGATGGGTATTAACACTGACTTTTAATGGGCATAAATTAAAAAAGTGCTCAGGGCAGATCGGCGCCAAATCTAATTTAGTCATTCATTTGTAATTTTTTTAATTGTAGTGGGTTTGTATACATATGTCTGTTCTCTAACTGGGATGAATTACCTTGCCTGTGTTTACAGTGCATGAGAATCTGGTCCAGAAAAGCCACTCAGGTCAGGAAATCAAAGGTGTTTCTTTCCACCCGTGTCCTGCTTCCTGCGGACAGAGTCTCCCTCTTTTCTAAATATTCAGCTTCTTCTCGGACACAAAAAGTTGTGACGAATCTAGGCGCTTTATTTCGTTCTCCTGCTGCTAAATCCTTATCTTCAAACTGAAGTTATTTAAGTGGATTCTGTGGAGTTGTACATTGTAACAAAGAACAGGCTTTTTGCCGTCTGGGATAAATAGAGCATGTGCTTTGAAATTCTCTTGGGGAAAAAAAGTAGAACATTCAAAACGAAGGTAAGCCTCTATGCGTTGAAATTTTGACAATGGTCCAGTAAAATCCTAACGATCCACAATAAAAATACGGCATTCCTATTCTCTGTACTTGCAGTGGGTTATACTGGGGGATCTTCCTCCGCGGGATTTAGGGATGAAGTAATGGCCTTATTGCTGAATTCCCAGGCCTTTTCTGCGGTTTGTTCTGCAACTGCAGTATTCGCCGAGCACATTTTTCAAACCGTACCTACAGAGATGAAGCAGGATAGAGAGAAGATAAGGTGAAATTAGATATTGAAGATTGCATTCCAGGGCAAGAGCTGTGCTGCCTCTGCATTCCGCAGTATTTTTGGTGGTGTCGATTCCGTTTGAATTGCCGCAACCTTTCTCTTCACAGGGTGAAGAATTAATTCACTTAGATGGGAAGTGCTGTCCTGAATGTATTTCGAGTAATAGTCACTGTGTTTACAAAGAACATACCAAAGCTGTGAGTATCCTGGTACTTCGGAGCACATAATAGTGAGTTCTGCTTGTAAACTTTTGGAGGAATTGGCTCTCCCTCTCCGGTTCGGAGAAGGATACTATTTGCAAGTGTAGCAGGAAAATAATCCATTAATATTGTCTGCAGATTGCCTTTACAATTTACAGAATGCACCTGTTTATAATGTGTGCATCTGCTGCAGAGTTTAAGTTTGCTTTGCTTTCTTTTGTGCGGTATAATCAATCATTTCCCTTTAATATTTAATATACGTACTCATAGGTTTCCTGCACATCTCATGGAGTTAAAGAAGCTTGACTCTAATCCTATTAAGTAGAGGCTACAGAGCTGGGGCAATATATAGCTTTCTGCCTATGTATCCCACTGATTATAATTTTTCCTGCAACAGGAGTCCATTATTTTATGAATATTTTCAAGGCATTTTCCTTCTGAAGTTAAATAGAAAGGAAACATTACGTATCTTGGTTTAAATATACCAGTAATGGACTCTTCACTGCTCTGACAGATAAGGAATGGAGCTAATTGTTGCTGTTGGCCTACAGATGTGAGAAATGGCAAGTTTAATACTGTTTTGGGGTTTTTAAAATGCTAATACTTCCCTTTCTTTCATCAAATCTCTTTCTCTGACCCAAGTAAGGTAAAACATATCAAGGCGTCAAGCTTATTCCAGTTTGTGCTTTTATCCCTTTTAAGAGAGGAACTGACACAAAAGCTTCACGGGCATTTAAAACGCTTGCCACCTCTTTTCTGCCTTTTGAGTTTCTCATGCGGCGCCGGCAGAGCCGCAGCCGCTGGGGGCAGCTTCAGTGGCCGACCCAGGGATGCAGGTCGCGGGAGGGGAACCCTCTTCGTCTCTGGTGTTTCGATGATGGAAAACAAGAGAAGAGAAGAGGAGAGGAAATAAAAAATCTGTGAAGGTTAGAAAGAGATTTCGAGCGTGACAAAAAAAAGGTCATTGCGCAACGACGTAGATTCAGGTTACAGGTATCTGTCCGGTCAGACGCGGAGCAGATTCAAGCACTTGTTACCGGGCTGTGAAAAAGAAGCGTACAAGTGAGGCAGCCAAGTTTGGAGACAGGAGAAAACGCTTTGCGTCAGAGAAAACCAAGGGAGGTGAAGAAGTAGGAAGAACTCGCTGCTCACTGAGAAACACCCTGCTTTGGAGGGAGTGCCGGGGGGGGGAAACGTGTTCAGGTGTTCACGGGCCAAGGACTCTTCTCGGCAGGCGCTTCGCAGGCCGCCTTATCCTGGAAAGGCAAAGAGGGCAAGAGGGTTGATGGCGGAGAGGTGCGCAGGTCTCAGTGCCGAACCAGTCCCAGAAATGTTTAATTTACTGCTAGCAGGGATGTGGCCTGGCAGTTTAGCCAGACGTCTCCGCGCCTGGCGAAACCCCTTTGCGCAAACTCTCTCCTTCGCCACTGACGCTGGCTGTTTGGCGTTCCTCGCGCAGAACGGAGAGAAGTGGGAAGAAGGGCCCTGCAGAGGATGCGAATGCCGGGACGCGGAGGTGACCTGCTTCCAGCGCTCCTGCCCGCCCTGCCCGCTGGGCAGCCTGGCTGTCGAGGCCAAGGAGGACTGCTGCCCGCGCTGCGAGCCAGGTACGGAGCCGGGGGCGCTTCCCTGGTGTTCCTCACCGTCGCTCGCGGCGGGCGGGAGCACGTGCGCCGCGTACGCCTCTTCCGCGGGGGTCGTTCGGGTATCCTTGCCACCCTTGCTTCCCCAGCACCGGTTTCATAACCCGCTTTGAGTTTTAATTTGCCTTCAGTTTTCTGTTGCTAGTTAACTGGGGGTTGTATAGTTTCGTTAGGGTTCTTAGGTTTAGGGCTCCTTCCGAAGGCTCCCACTGATCTCCCCTGGTTTAAGTGGTAGCTTTGTGTTGGCGAAAGAGTTTCTCCTTGGGGTTGGTGTTTTCAAAATGGTTCGTCTTTTTCTTTTTTTCTTCAACAGGAGTTTTAAAAGGCAGGGGACTGCTCCTTTCTGAATCCTAACGTGGGTTTTGGAGTTTATGGGCTCCCGATTGTTTCTTGGGAGTGGAAAGAAGAAAGAACCTGCTTACGCTGTTATGCCGCAAGCTCACCTGGGGCTGAACGGCTGCCAGTTAATAATTGTTTGGAAAGATTAGGATAGCCTTATCTTAGATGTTAATTTTGCATATAAATTCGTTTTTCTCCAGGATATTGTTATTCTCCTTGATTCACGTTTCATAGTTGGTAGGCTTTAGCTGTGGTTTGCTAACTTTTCGTGTTGGTAGCTCTTCTTGTTGCATTCATACAACTTTGGTTTTATCCGAGTGTTCCAGTTAATGTGTTATCTCAGTAAAAAGCAAATAGCTTCACAGTTAAATTATGCTGTCATTTGCAGGCATGCCTTCCTTGGCATATTTGCCATATTAATGTTTTAAAGCTTGTTATTTACTGCATGCTAGTAAAAATGCAAAACATTACAAATTGAAAAGTGAGGAAAATGGGTTTTGGACAGTTCAGATAAAATTGTCCTGGATTTTTGAAAGGGAACTGCATCTTCACAGGCTCCTAAGGAGAGGACAGATTATAAAGTGCTCTCAGCAACCTTGTGTTCTCCCTCTTACCAAGAAGTGCCACTGTGTACCGGTCACCCTTGAAAATCTGGCCTCTTTGTTTAGCTTCCGTAATGGTAGCATTTTGGAAAATACAAGTTTCGAAGTCACGGTATTGGACATACAGAGATAAACTTGCATTTTTGTGTCCTAAAACGTAAATGGAAATCTACTTTACCGAAGCCTGCTGTTTTCCCTCTGTCTTTTTCTGTTCTGCATTGGAGGGGATGAGAAACAAATGCAAAATCCAGCCTGCAGCATTTCAATCTGTGAGCCCAGAGCATCAGTCCCTAACCCATCTGCTTCGTTAAAGCCAGTAAAAATTTATTGCTGTTTCTCACAGATGTGCTGGGGGAAGCAGGCAGAGAGAACCCATTCGTTCTCAGCCGGTACAAAGCGTATAGCCCTAAGCATAGCTGTATTTATGTTAAAGCCAGCAAATATGCCTTCTCACTGAGAACATTTGGGTTGGAGCAGAGGGAATTTTTTTTGTACCTGGAGAAAAATTGTCTGTTCTGCACCTCTCCAAGCAGTCAGACTGGAAGGATGGGGCTGCATATACCTTTGGCAAGTTACTGGAAAGAAATGGATAGAGCTAGAACCTCCTATTCATTCCTTGTGTTTGTCATTATAGATTCATAGTTCTATCTTCACCTGTACGTCTTCTGTAGCTCTCGATTCCTGTTTTTTTCATTGGGTACAACTCCCTGGAAACTTGCAGGTTACTTAGTGTAAATGAAGGAGAGTTTTCAGCATTGGGATCCTTTTTGCTGACTTGTCAGAAAGGAACAGACAGCTTTTCTTCCAGCAAACAAAAATAGCTCAATAGTAAAGCGAAAGTAATCTTTCTCTAGGCCTCTGCAGAGAGAGCAGGCATGCCATTTGGGAAAATCCCTGTGGTCAGGAAATGCTCGCTACGGTGCCGTGACACCAAACTTTTGGCTGAAGGGGGAGCGGTCTGCCACCTGTACTCTGGCCTGGCATGGACACAGTCTTGACTTTTTGCAGGGTTTGACTGAAGGAAACTCAAATTCAGGTTGTTTCGGACCATTCATTCCTGATGACTTAGGATTTTTACTGCTGAGAAACCATGTGGACAATGAATATCCTTTGTATCAACAGTCTAGAAAATCTGAATCTGTGCAATAACTTCTCACGTACTAGAACACAGCAGTATAATTTTTAGCCCTTTCCATGCAATCGTGGGAAAAAAAAAAACCCACTCCAAAACTAATACACCTTGAACCACCAACAGAAATCAGAATTTCACTTCGATTTTGGAGCATGCCTTGTCTTGTGCCTTCCTGATTGAAAACACTGCTGATGGTTTTTACCTCCGTGTCTTTTCTTTGTGCCAGTTGAGTGCCACCCAGACTGTTTGACCTGCTCTCGGTCCTTTGATCGCTGTAACGCCTGCCGAGACACCAGGAAGCAGCTGCAGAACGGGCGCTGTGTGGAGACGTGTGCCCCGGGCTTCTACCAGGATGGAGGAACTTGCTTAGGTATTTTCTGCAAAGGGTTATACCCTGTCAGATGACTGTCTTCCCTGTGGCTTGCTGTGCTTTTGTTTGTAGGATCCCACAAGCTTATTATAAAGAGATTGCCAGGCTTTGTTTGGAAAAACATTCAGGCACATTCTGAGTAGTAACCGTGGGTTTAAGACTTCAGGAGGTTTCAGGTGGAAGCCCCTGAAAAATGCAAATTCTCAAACTCTTTTGCCAAAACGAGGCAAAATTATCTCCTCTTGTCAGAGCAGGGGAGTCTTGCTGCATCCAAGACATTCGGGATTAATATATCTTTCTTCTCTATTCTTTCTCTTGGAAGCCTGCAATGAAACATGCTCAGCCTGTACCAACGGATTTGAGTGCTCCTCGTGCCAGACATCCCTGCTAATGCAGAACGGGCAGTGCGTGACTTCATGTGGGAAGGGATACTTTCAGGATCAGCTCCTCTGCACAGGTAACTCGGAGCAAAAAAAGACTGCACTACTCTGTGACAGCAAAACAGGAGCCAAAAGCTGTCCCTGAGCTGTTAGATATACGCTCTGTTGAGGGATCCGCTGTTGACATAGGTGTTAATGTTCACCCTAGAGTAAAGGAAGGAGTGGACATAGGAGCTAAGTCACAGAGTGTAAAATTGGTTACTGGTTGGGGAAATATTCGTTGAAATTCCTCAGCGGATCAGTTCTGTTGTGATAAAACTCTGTTTTTGAACACTGCGTTTTTTCACCACTGTCCTCTTTCAATTCAGAATTTTCTTTTGGAAATGTGACTGTGGGTTTCGTGGTGTTAAGGGTACAGAGCAGGATGTATGCACTAATTTTACTAAGGATGTAACACCTCGAGCCGTGCCTGGCCATCTGATCCTTGGGGGTTTTCTTTGAGTTCAGTGCAGCCTAACTGCAGCGGCTAATGCCAGACCTTTCAGGAGATGGTATTGTGAAGTGTGTAGAAAATTGCTTGGAGGGATGGGGGATTGATAGAAATCAGAAAAGTGCACAGAAAATACTGTTTGGAAAACTTCTTTTGCTTTGTCTTGCCATTCATTTGTTTCATGTGGTGCGCTCTTCCTGGAAGTTGATAGGACTAACTGTTCTCAGGAAACATATTTACAAAGTAAATTAGTAATTCTATAAAACACTGAGGTGTGTCTAAATCCTGTATGTTAGTGATTGGAAAGACTGAGAATAAGATTGTGAAGTTTCAGTTTTCTCTTCAGTGGAAGTGCGATAGTACTTTTATGAGCTTCCCCTGCTCCTTTGAAATATTTGTACTTCTCCCAAACTGTAAGGCAGGTGCTTTTTCATCATGACAGTTTAATTGTTTTCTCTAAAGTTAACGCTTTTCTCCTCTTGATGTTGCCCTTTTTAGAAGGCTTCTAATTATTTCTGCAGCTCTAATTCATCAAAGAGGTGAAGCACATGCTTAACTTCTTGAGCCGTCACTTTAATTTCTTTGGAACTAGCCCTCCTGCTTAAATACAGGCTTAGGGCTTTTGGCAGATTTCGGGGGAAAGCACTTTAGATTCCAAGTCCAGCTTCCTTTTCTGAAGTGGTTTGCCTTCAAGAGCTGACCATTTGTTTCAGGTTTTCAAAGTCTGAAAAACCTCTGTCCTCCAGCCGTGACTATAGACTAGGGCCCCATTGTGAGTGTATAAATAGAAAAGAGAGACTCGGTCCAAAAGAATTTATAGACTTAAGTATCAAATAATCTTCTACTTCATTTGGTTTTATTTTGCCATTTCCTTTCCACCTGCTCCTAGTGTTTTAATTGGCAGTGCCCACGTACTGCTGAAGCGGTAGGGAAAGGCTAACGTTTCATTTTATTACTGGTTTTTAGATTACTGATTGTACATTCTATCCAAATTTGCAGTCACACATGCTCGTAGCTGAAAGTTGCTGGGAAAATTTGTTCGTGTTTCCTCAAGGGAATTAAACCAATTTGCTTTAGTTCTGCCTGGCTGCGTTTTCTGCATAAAGTCACACCAGTGGAGAACGTCTTAAATTTCAGATATGGTCCATAATTCATTGCTATTCACTCTTTCTTTGTATCCTCTTTATTTTTACAAATCTCTAATCTGATTGTCCAGACAAGCCTTAGACTGTTCAGAAATATTTTTCTCATAATGGCTTTAACATCTACAATAAGCATGTTCCAAAATCACAAAAAGAATGAACTAGGCTGCGCTAATTGCTATAGTTCTAGTAAACTCCCCCTTGAGGAATTCGCTCTGGAGATGAAAAAGACCTCTAAGACCAGGTTTCTTACTCCATCCTATTGTTGAAACACTGTTTGTAACAAAACACAATGAATTAGTCTTTTCTTTTGTTCACGTTTTATAACATCTGGTCTAATTGAATCTATTTTTTATTTTGGAATACAGTTGTTTAATCTCCGCCCTATCTTAATCTTACACAAGCATTGTTTCCTGCCCCCGTCCCCCCACCTGCTTCTGTACAGTATTAAAACCATTAAGAGAATGTAACGTTGAGAATAAAAGGTAATAGGTTCAGTTACGTGGCAGTGTAAAGATCATGGACCAGTTTGTATCGGGCTTAGAGCACAGTGGTGGATGAAGTCTTCCTCGTCAGAAATAGGCTGTGGAAAGAGTTAAGAAACCCCCCACCAAAGGCAAAGCAAAGGGAAGCGAAAATAAAAGATGTCTGCCTGGTAGAACAGAAGGACTCAAAGGACTTGCAGTGTTCAGTGCTCTCACTGCGTTTTTCTAACTCAATTATTTATGTTTTCAAGATTATTCAAACGCCTAGGCAGAACTCAAGTGTTTCTGCTTTGATCTCCCAAAATGTGCACGTCAAAACGTGTAACTCGGCACTAGCAGACCCAGCTCACTCTCTAGCAAAGCACTTGGATTTTTATTCACAACCTGTCGTTTTTCTCTGCCGTATCTGGCTGCGGAGGCTCACCTTAAGGATAAACGACGGAACGGGACTAATGGCTGGGATGCCATTTGCGTTAGCCCTCCTGTTGCCGTCAAACCTGGCCGCGTTACAGCTGCACCGGTGCAGATAAGAGAAAGTTTGGTGAGTGGATCTTTAATTGATTCTCTGACTTCTGGTCAATCACGAAAGAACAGAAGCATCACTTTGCAGGAGCTCTCGTCTTCTAAAAAGCCTGGGCCTGTGTCACTTCTGTGAGACTTCTGCATTACACCCCTGCAAATCCTGAGTCACAGAGCGGAGAGAAAAACCCATTGGCTCACTGGAGCGCTCTTGCTTTAGCCAAGAAGCCGGGACCCTGGAAGTTTTGTCTGTTTAATTTTGATTTTCTGGAAGGTGTTACTGCACCTTAATGAGTAATTGCACACCCTATTGCAACTGGAAGGTTGACTATAACCTTTTGAACATCTTTCCTTCAGCAGCAATGTCTGGTTAAGCTGCAGGGTCTTGCATGCAAGTCCAGCATCCACACAGAAGGGAGGAGGCAATGCAAAACAATCCCTACAAATCTGAACTGAAAATAGCCAGGAAGGGTGCAAACAGTTTCCTGGCGATGCAGTCGTTCTGTTGATTTATTTTCACGCAGACACTTAGTTGCTGTAGGCAAAGATGTTTTAGCCGACAGTGGCTCATTGAATGCTTCCGCTTTTTCCCCCTTTTTTTTTTTTCGGTGGAGTCGGTGGCTGTTTGGGCAAGGAGCAGCTGTTGAGCCTGGCACTGACCCAGCGCTGAAAGAGCCAAAACTTCTGCGGGTGTGCATGAGTGTGCATAAACACCGGGCAGGAACGGGTCACGGCCGCCGTCCCACCTGTACGAACCCAAATCCTACCTGTTGGGGGTCCATTGCTTACAACCGCAGCTGCGGTCGTACCACCCGATGGCAAACAGAGTGGAGATACTGGCTGGGCTTTAGTAGCTGCTGGACTAGTGACAAAAAACTCCTCCAGACATGTGAAAATAAATTGCCTGGTGCCTGTCGCTGCACGCAGGAGAAGTGCAGGATTGTATCTGTAGGAGCATGGCTCAGGCTGTGCGTGTTTGTCCCCTGGAGACTGGCAGCTGATAACTCCTGGAGACGCTTGCCACCTCGCATACAAAACGGCCGGGTCGGAAGGGTCCGTGGAGCCTGATCCCGGGGAGGGCTTGCGTAGCAGAGCTGCCGATGGCAGCGGCACATCAGAGCCGAGTCTCTTGCTGCAAGCTTTTTTTTTTCTTGGCCCGCCTGAGGAAATTGTTACCCGTCCTGTACTGTGCGTCGTTTGCGCTACTTCCAAATGCTAAATGTGGGTGTCTTGCTAAAAATGGGGTTGCATTCTTTCTCCTTTCCTTCCTTCCTTCCAAACTCTGCTACTTAGATCGCCTGCCTTTCTGTCCCTTTCGGTCTCAAAGAAGCCATTTGGACCTGGTCTCTGTCCAGTAGCTCAGAGTCCAGAGGATCTGTTTCCTATCAGTTTGCATATCTCTGCAGCTTCTCCAAAGGTCTGATGACCCCTGGTAGGTTGTACTTCATTTTCCCTCACTACCCATAGCTGAGATTCCAAGAAGTCATGCCCCATCTAGGAAGACAAGCAATTTTAACACAACAGCTGCCTCACTAGAAGACTTGAAAGCTGCTCGGATACCCAGGAATGGATTTGCAGGATCTTTGCCAAGGGCCAGTGAGAACCAACCGGGAACTGGAGAGAGGAAGTGAAGTAAGATCTTAAACTCCTCCAGCCTGCAGACTGTGCTGGTTTGTATCATTACCTGGCTTGAGCCCAGATGTTACAGGTTTCCCCACCAGAAGTACGGCACTGGGAGTGTTCTTCGCCCACCTTGTCTACGATACCCTTCCGTCTCGTCTCACTCCCTTCCTTGGCTGCCGTGTTTAGAGTAACATTTGTGGTGAGTTTCTTTTTGGCAGCAGAGAACAGGGGAGCGGGCCGGGCTGGCCTGCCTGCTGCTCTGTGAGCCCTGTGGCCATGTGTCCGTAGAAAAGCTGGAGAGAGCCAGAGCCAGAAAGGAAGGCAAGCTCAGGGAGAGCGTTGTTTGCACTGGAGGTAGCTGTGGGCAAGGACGGTGGTGGTGGTGGTGACGGGAAAAGCCCTGCAGAACGGCAACGAGGCGATACTGCTGGGCACCGACTCCAGGGAAGAGCCTGGGATGCGGGTCCAGCCATGCCGAAGACCTTTCCAGCGTGGGTATTGTTTATGGTAGACTTACATCCAGCAAAACGTGTGGAACTGGCAGGAGGCGAAGACGTTATTTTGACCTACAGACAGGCACAGCTTGAGGCAGCGGCTTGAGAGAAGAAGTCGAGGTGAGGATGCGCTCAGGAGCGCTGGGTCTAATGCAGGCGACAAATGGTGATTAGTGGGAGCCAAAGCTCATTTGCCCAACTGACCTGGCTTTCATCAAAAGTGCGTTTTTAATACAGCCGTATGCAAGGCTGCCTGTTTAGAAACAGAGTGTGGAGGCCAGGCTGGCAGGAGAGAATCGCGTCTCTTGGAAAGGAGCAGCGTCTCCAGAGAGGACCTGAGAACTCTGCAAATAACTGGGTACGTTCAGCTGTGTCAACGTGTTGAGGCAGGTTAACAGCAAGGGGGTCAGGCCGTGGGGTGGGAAGTCTTTCATTAGAGGGTCCAAGTCCTGGTGCCCACTCTTTCAAAAAGAAAGTTAGCGTAAGCTCAGAGAGGAGCAAGACACTCATGGCTGGAAGGTGAAGTGAGGACATTTCAGTACTTAAGAATTTACAGCATGAACTCCTACTCTGCAGTTAACTTTCGAGTGTAGACGTGCCCTGAGAATCATCCAAGCTGGAACAAGATGCGGCTTTTTATCAGCAAGGGAAATTATCGACTGGAGCAGAAAAGCGTGCGCGGTCTTTACCTTGGGATGGGATGTTTGGCATTCGTTGCCCCAGTTAGATGCGCTTGATAGTGGTGATGGCAGTTGCCGTATGAGTCGGGGGGAAGATCCTTTGGGGTAGAGGATACCTAGCGTCCTTATGAGACATTCCTCACATAGGAGCGTTCGGAAATTAGAAGAGCCACGGCTTTCTGGGCAGATCAGGAATAAAGTGGGGGGGCAAGGGGAAGATGCAGGAAGGCGAGAAGGGGGAAAGCAAACAGCTAGTTACAAGGCAACAGAAGAAGACGAGAAAAGGGAAAAGAAACAAAGGTGAAAGTGTGGAGAAGGAGCATCCAGATCGTCAGAGGACCACATGCTGGGCATGAACTCAAACGTCCCGTGTCTTGGCCCCCTAAATACTCCCTGTTCTAACCCCATGGATGTCACGTCACGTCTCCGTGTTTCAGTTCCCTGTGTGTGGGATGGAGATGATAACTCTTCCCTGCCTTAGGGGGCAGTGAGATCCACTAAGATCGGGTGTTTATCTTAGGCTGTGCAGTGCGACTCATATATATGCACAAACACAGGTGCTCCATCTCATTAATTAACAAACCCTAGAGCAACTATGGCTTCGAGCAGACAGAAGCAGCATAGAAACCATGCAAAACAGGAGTGAGATGGGAGTAGTGGCGATCACCAGTTTGCCGTACGCTTACTTTCAGCTACCCGGATTGCAAACCCTCCCACTTGTTGTAGGGGAGAGGGTGAATTGCCTCTCACTTAGCGGGTTGATTTTGGCAGGAATGTGTTTGCTTTTGTCACTGTTCTGGATGTAAATGTGCTCTTAGTTATGTGGAGGAGCTGTGTCTGCTGGTTCCTGCATTACGCTGAGACTATTTGCAGATGAGTTTTTCTTGGGTGGGTGCAATTTAGACCTGTTTGTGGATACAAGGCAAATGTCAAAAAAGTTCTGTTCTCTCCCACCTGCCGTGCTCTGGGAGCACAAGCGTGTACCTGCCTTATTGTGAAATAATAAATTTAAGAATACCTTTGGAACGTATTTGGGTGTAATCGAGAAAAAAATCTAACAGCTAAAAGAACTGTAATTTGCAGAGTTCCTGCAAGCGCTGGTAGCACAGGATTTAACATGAGTCTGCGTCACACATTTCATAACCAGTAACCAGAGTGGGCTGAATCTGCCCCACGGCTGAACG
This sequence comes from Aviceda cuculoides, assembly GCA_035590195.1. Lineage (NCBI taxonomy): Eukaryota > Metazoa > Chordata > Aves > Accipitriformes > Accipitridae > Aviceda > Aviceda cuculoides. Next base: position 8,417,696 of record JAVJGG010000007.1, read on the forward strand.
TGTACGGTTTCAAATAAGGTGGTTCGTTCAACAACTGTTTTGGGAGGCAGAATTGGTCTTCATACAGTTATTAGTTTAATTGTAAGATGTCATCATGCACAAGGATCACTCTGTTCTGCCTACGTGTTCCTCTACCCCGATGCCACGGAGAGGGCATTTTATAAAATACTTGCCCTGCGGGAATGTGATGTACTTCAGGAATATCCGAAACATTACTGTGTCCCAACCGTGGTACACGGCTCGCCCCGAGAGAAAAGTAGCTGGTATCTCAGCTCGGTGAGGGAATGCCCCTTCTCTTCTGCTGGCAGTGTCCAGGAAAAGTTATGCAATGCCCACCGTCCCGGACCTGGGACCCGCTGCCCACCTTTCCCCACCGATTTCTCAGTCCGAGCACGTGAGGATTTCTGCCGTGCCTGACCGGATCGGCCAACAGCCAGAAGTCAGTTCCTTCTGTGCCAGCGCAGAGTGCTGGAAGGGCAGAGGGACTTATTTCCAGAAGTAGGCTGTCTTGGGTTTCGTTTTGCAGGACCTCGATTGCAGCCCTGCGGTCTAATTCTGTGTTTGTAGGTGGAGCTGGGTTAACGTCGGTAGTCGCTGCAAGGATCTGACGGCAGGTCGGCTTTTTTAAATAGCGTATGATGGGATGTCTTCCCATTTCCCTTTGTGCTCGTACAGCCCCTAGCACCAGGACGAACAAACAGGACTTAACAGTGTTAGCAACGCTCCTCCTTGTCTGATTACAGCTACAGAAACTGCTCCGTTGTATACGGCGTGTCATACCGCATGTACAAAATGCAGCTGTAAATTGTACCCCTGAGATGGCTTGGATAAAAGATACTAACATAAGAAGAGCGGTGGTTTTTTCTTTTCTTTTCCGTCTCTGAAGCAGTGAATGCCTGTGAATTTAAGAAACAAAACTGCAAAAGAAGTGAATTACTGCAAACTGCTTATTTTAAAGAGATGACTGGTCGTCGGTTGTCTGTTAATCCTGCACCTTTCTTTCCTGCAGCTTGTCACGAGTCCTGTTCCTCGTGCTGGGGTGCTGCTGAGAACAATTGTTTGTCCTGCAAAGACCCGTCACGCGTGCTAAAAGCGGGGCTCTGCGTGGCCAGCTGTGGACAGGGATTTTATACAGAGGATGGAATCTGCAGCGGTAAATACCTGTTTTCTTCTCTGATTGCAAGAAGCTTGAGAAATGCTCTGCAAAAAAAGGAATCAATATTTCATTTAGCCGTGCAGCAGCTGTGATTTTATTCATGTCTAAGAAGCCAGATGCACCTCGTGCATAAATATCGGATGAGGAAAGCTGCTGTTTGTTTGTAAGATTATTAATTCATTTAAGCTAATCAGATGCTGAAAGGTTTAAGGTTTTTTCCCTCACTGAACAGCTTGAAAGCCTAACCGAGTAGTTTCTGAGGGCTTGACAAATCCATTTGTCTGCGGGAAGAAAAATGGCCTTTGCCAGCAGGTTTCTGTAAATTTGATTACAATTCAGCATCACAATAACTGATAACCTGCACAAGAGATGAAACCCGGTTGCTGGGAAGGTTTGCTGAGAAAAGGGAAGAGATGGCTGGAGGGACTTAAAAGACCCAAGTCGAACAGATCATGAAGGGGAAAAAATGTCTCAAATAAAGAAAGAATCTAAAATTTGCCGCAACCATTGAGGTCAAGTCTGGGTTTCTGCTGGCAACCACCTCCAGCTGCTTTGAAGGACTGTCCAGCATAGTCAGTAGAAATGACGCAGGGGTTGTCTGTCTTCGTGCAGGTTTATCTGAGCCACAGCTCGCTAGAGAGGCCCTGAAACCTGGAGAATGTTGATGAAATTGTTGCTATTCTGGCAGATTCTGGATGAATTTCACTTTGACCAGGTTCCCCTTTAGCTTGATTGATGTCTATACCAGTAAATTTTACTCACCTGTGTTTTGAGGTATGCAGGCTTGAAATCTTACATCTGTAGCTGAAAGTCATTTAAGCTAAAAAGGAAATTTAGCTTAGATGCGGCTTGGGCATAATTTTGATTTTTATTGCCAGTGATTTCTCAAAACTGCATAGCTGTTCCTCATAACCTCCAGGATTCAGGCCTTTTGTCTTCTACCAAAAACCTGCTTTTTTGATACCCAACCGGAGAGCTGTAAGCTGTTTTAAAGGGAGGCTGTCTGACTGGTGAAAAGAAACAAAAATTGGTTAAGTAAAATGCTTGGCTCTTCTGCATACACGGCAGCAGTAGTGCTACTGACTTAGGGCAGCCGGAGTTTCAGAGCGCTCTTAGACTTCAGGTCAGTTAGCTTCAGAACTGACTGCCTGGGAGAAGATAGACCACATGAATTGATAAGAAACATCATTACACTTCATTTTAGATGCTTTTTCACAATTAAAACTTTTGACTTGAAGAAAAGAGCAGGAGGGGGGGAAGAATTGCAAATTTTGATCAACTTTTCCCCCATCTTCTAATTCCTGAACAGTCTGATAACTGACGCTCGTTGTACAAAGAGGTGGGTAAAGATTTATGAGACGGTTTTCATGTGTGAAATCGTTCAGAAGGGTGCTGCCCGTTCACAGACTGTTGGTGAACAGGAAAAGCATTACCTCGAGGGGGTTGTGTCCGGCGCGGAGCGAGTGCTGGTGTAGACCCATCTCTGGTATTTGTACTTACTCAGAGTCCTAGATGGGACGCAGGTCGGCGAATACCTGTCTGCACTCACACGTCTACCTCCGCGAATGTCGCTACTTATTCCAGGGAAGTATGAAAGGTGACTTGTGCTGGAGAGGAATGTCTAAAGATGCCTTTTTGACAAAGAAAGGACAAGGCGTGGTTTGGCTTCCTTGATTTTATCTACGTGGCCGGGTCGATGGGTCTGTTGGTCTTCGGTTATTGAGTGCATTTCATTAAAGAGCTGTCTTCTTTTTGGCAGCTTGTGACCAGTCCTGTGAAACGTGCTATTCAGACCAACCCCGGTGTTTGACCTGTGCTTCAGATAAGGTGTTACATGATGGGAAGTGCATTTCAGAGTGCCCCGGTGGATATTTCCCAAGTGGCAATGGAAGATGCAGAGGTAAGAGGCATATTTGCGTGACCTTTTCTAAGGCTCTCAAGGCACCCTCCACATGTTGTCTGCTTTTTCCCAGATGTTTACCCGGGGGGAGGGAACGTTAAGAGCACAGAAGTGCAAGTGGGGACAGGGAATTGGATTTTTTGTTTTCTGTGGTTCACTTGTGATAGATTGTTTTAAATAACGTCTTTGCCTTGCCAAGCATATTAAGACACTATGAGATATATATTCAAAACGCTGTGTGAGTGAGAGTTATTACTGTTAGTAGTTATTAATACTCGTGCACTTCTGCTCTCATTAGTTCATATAGCTGAATCTCATGCCAGCTGGGAGTTTTCAATTAGCTGGAGGAGGCTGTAGTCAGCACCACCACTCTCAAGGAAAAAAAAAAAAAAGGGATATTTCAGTTCTGTGTGCTCTGTTTCTTTATCAGCTTGTCATGATTCGTGCTCCACATGTGAGGGACCTCTGGCCACTCACTGCACCTCCTGTTCCTTTCCTCTGGCGCTGCGCTGGGGCCAGTGCCTGCAGGACTGTGGAGAAGGTTTTTACCGGGATCACAACATCTGCAAGGGTAAGCTATGTACTGGGAGTAAATTCCCCAGCTGCTGTAAACCAGTGTATCTATATTGGCTTTTGTCGGGCTGTGCTGGGACTACCCAGCTACGATGCTGATCCTTTATCCTATGCTGAACTGGTCAATGAGTAATTCCTGTGTTTGCCTGCTGATTGTTTTCTACTTTGAGAAAAAGTAAATCTTCTCAGATACTTTCTGCTTCACGCCCTCAGGACTTAGTGATCTTGGGGACTTTTTTTTTCTCTGTGATGTTGAAATAAACGTACATTGCTTCCAAGTTTTTCTTGACATGGGTTAAGAGGTGGATGAAATTCTGCACACACCTAGTAGATTTGCTAAGACTGAGGTCATTTTTGCAGCAGTGGAAAACCTGAAGGTTCTGTCATTTCTTCAGACTGTCATTTCTTGATATTTCTCCTAGCGAGATTGCGTTCACTGTTACGGTTCCAGAAATTAGAGGAAAATTGACTGCCTGTGGCACAGTACCGCAGTTTTTTCCCAGCATTACTTGTTCATCACCTTTATTCAAGAAAAGGGCTGTTATTTGGGGGTGGGGGAAAAGATGTCAAGATATTTTTCTAAAACCCCTGTTCCGTTATAGAAAATGCAGCACCCCGCCAGTTTATGGAACAGATTTCTCATCTCGCGAGTCGCTGTGCAGTGCACGCTCTTCGCTAGCTCTTTGCGTACCAGACTCCCTCCGGCAGTACAAAACTGGAAAGAGGGATGACCGAGAGGCTCCCAACCGGTGTCTTCTCCCTTTTCTCTCTCACACGTACGACCAGATGCCCAGGTCGTTGGGCCTCGTCCGTCTCTCTGAGAAAGCCGTCCTCAGAGCCGCGGCTCTGACCGCTCTCTTGCCCCGTGCACAGGTTGTCACCCATCCTGCCGCACCTGCGTCGGCCCGGGGGCCTCTCGTTGCCAGCGGTGCGGGACACCAGGGGACGTTCTGCAACCTCCCCAGCCCCTGGAAGGAGCCGTACACGGCCTTTGCCTCTCCCGCTGCCAAGCCCGGTTCTTCGTGGATAGCACTGGAGTCTGTAAACGTGAGTAGAGGGTGGGAGCAGTTGTTCAAAGCCTTCGGCACGGGGCGGCGCTGGGTTTTAGGTGTTGAGGGTGATCTTGTACAGTGATCCGTTCTTCCGTGCTTTGAGCTCCCGCGTTTGCCTTGTGGCGGTCACGAATGTTTAAACTCCGTAACTTTCGGAATGGCATATGCTAGTACTTTTGAGGGAAAATATACTCTACATATAATTTGTGACTGAAGAATTCAGGTGCTGTGTTCAAGTCTGCACAGCTTAGCTTTCTTTTCACTGAAGTTGAGAATGTGATTTTTACCACTGACTTATTTTGAAGCAGGATCAGTCCTTAAATCCTTTTCAGGAAAGACTGAGCTGTCTCCTTATTAACCCTTGGAGCAGGTCAAGACATCCCACAGCAGTCTTTTCCTTTGAGGAAGTTCTTCTGATACATGCCCTGCGGCACACATGCCATCATTGCTCCTGAAATACCAAGTAGGAAGCGTTTCCACGAAGGCCAAAATTTGGAAAAGAGGCTAATGTGGTGTACATTGGGGATATACGTGGTTTCCCACCGCTTTGAGAGAAAACTGTTGTGGACTTAAGGGAAGAATGTTTACTGGGTGGATCCGCAAGCCAGTCCGTCTGGCTGTACAGAGCTTGTGGCAGCTGGTGTGGATGTCTGTGCAACAAACGTATTGCAATATCTTGAAAATGATGCAGACAGAAGCAGGCTGAGAAGTTTGACTGAGCATCTCGCGCCAACACAGTCCACCCTAAACCTAAGGAGAAACGATACTTTCCGAAACGGCAGTGAATTCCCTGTGTGGAAAGACCAGTCACAGAGACAGTGACTCTACAACACTTAAGTAAAGTAACAGTAATGCAAATAGCAACAGTGCTACTGACGGCTGTTTCTTCCTGCTGAAAAAACATTTTCTAAAAGTGGGCAGAATTTAAAATCCATTTATTTTGATTTTATCGCTTCATCTCAACTTGATGGAAAGAGTCTGTACAAGCTCATTTTTTTGCCCTAGGGCATCTTGAAAAAGGAAGAAGTGGCATTTTTGTTTTGGTGGAATGATTCCGCCTTTAACAGCGACCCACACGACCCATAAGGTGTGCGGTGCTTTAGCTTGGTTCCTGAAGGCATTAGTGTAGAGCCTCCAATCCACACAGTGGCTGTTCCTTGGCAGGTAATGGTTTTTCTTGACTGAATCCAGGTTACGGTATAGAAACTGAGTGAAGAATTCCATATACCGCTGCCTCAGATGGGGGAACAGACTCGTACAAACAGGCCTGAGCAGAGTTCGGTGATAGAGCTGAGTTACATCATTGGGCAAGAATGCCGGCACAGCCCCATACGTTACTAGCTCTGCTGTGTTAATAATAGCATTAGAATAGTAGTTTGATTTGTTGCAGAAGGGTGTGAAGATTCAAGATTTTAAACTTCGAGCTACCCCTGTAAAATACTCATGCAAAGTTTGTAGATGCACCTGTCTGAAAAAGTAAACGCACGACAGATGGGTACCGTGCCTGCATTATCTGTGCAGAACAGAAACACGTTCATGTGTAGATTAAAATGCTGGTTTTGAAGGTCTTAACCTATGTGGTTGTGAATTTCTCACCAAACCACAGAAATATCTCTATATTTTTCTAATGCTTGAGATTTCCCCGATGAAACTGTAAGAAATTTCTCTCTGATATGATTTGAGTCGCTTGAGCCAAAGATAGTCCTGGAGACGTTGCATTTGGGATGAGGATCCCCGACTTCTCTGTCTGGCTCCCTAACAGACAGCTAAGTGCCCTTCCTAGAGGAAAGGACGCCTTGCTTTGAGTTCAACAGACTCACACGGTGGAATTGTGGCCTCGAGTCACTGCTCTAATAAATACTAGATTTTTAACGAATGACTTTTATACTTATTTAATCAGATTACTTAGTTTAAGATGGCTTGGTGTAGGGTACCGGTAAAGGTGAAGAAGTCTAACATTTTAACCGCAATTTTTTTGTTCTTGCTGAATCATCCTTGCAACGAGCGTTCACTTCGCTAGCTGTGGCGTCAGCCCACCTCTATGTACATTTGCTCTTACTGCTCCAGAACTGGTGACAACCGTGCAGTGATGCTGGATAGCAAATCCTTCCCAGAGTAACTCTAGGGTAACAGTGAAAGATGATTTCAGAATCCGGTAAGTTTGCAGACCCCAGAGCTCTTATAGTGGGGAGAACGGTATTACGCGGTGTTGCGCATCTCAGCTTTCCATTTCAGTAATGAACTGTGCGGGTGCAAAGAAAGATTAAATACGCAGCTCTCCGTGGCTGCTCCTTATCTTCAAGAAGCGTGCCTTGATACTCCTGCCCTTTCTTCCTTTCACAAGCAGAGAATCCCGTAAAGGAAATACTTCCCTGTCGTCCCTGGGGAGAAAGCGATCCAGCCATACTCTAGGACACTAACGACCAAGCTAAGCTCGAACTAATTTGACTCCCTCCGTCTCCTTGTTTTTCCCTTCCCTGCAGAGTGCCACTCCTCCTGCGCGGGCTGCGTGGGGAACGCTTCCCAGGACTGCACGGCTTGTGTGTCTGCCCGCGTCCTGCTTGACGGCAGCTGCCTCGCCGAGTGCCCGGAGGGGCTGTTCAGCCGCCGAGACCACTGCTACTGTGAGCGCGTAGCGCACCCGCCCGCCGTTTATGCCGCTGAATTTCACTGCACGCCCATTTTCGTAACGCAGTTCGCGGTGTAATTAGAGATGCTGTCGGTTTTATATTGAGGCTGTTTAAGTATTTTCAGGGGAGAATAGGGTAGTCCAATTTCAGGAAGTGGAATCCCCTCCTAATGGGTGAGAGGTGTACACGTTGAATCTTAAATTATAATCGGTTTTGCTCCTCTGGACTGTTTCCCTGAAGATGTTTTGCATTTCATTTCAGTAGGCTTGGATGATGTTCTTAGCCAGCGCGCTGCGGCAAAAGAAGTCTTTACTGTATACCACTGAAAAATGGTCTGCTTTTATTAGGCTAGATAAGAATATTGTCCATATGAATTAGCTTTATTTTTTAAGCCACTCTTGGCTGTAGGGCTGGCTTTAGAAGGAAGGAATTCCGCAGGTGCAGGAGAAAAGCCATTACATCTCTGAATATGCCTGATGGGTAGTGGGGACGGCATTATTTATTTGTGTCTCAGCCTTGCCCACAGGTGGCCTTCATTTAGCTTGTTTGATCTCATCTAAGCAGACGACTGTGACTACTGACCTTCTGAGTGACTGGAACCATTAAATCCTGTTTGCCGCTTGCAGAAAACGGCGGCTTTTAGAGTATGCCGCCATTCATTATGAGCTGCTAAGTACAATGGGTGAGGAAATGCAGGCCTTGGAAATCTGGTTAGTCCCTTCAAACTCATCTGAAAGTTCTCTGCTGTTTTACGGTTGGCATCCATGTGTCTGTACTGGCAGTAGGAGAAATTTACTGGTCACTTCCCTGGGAGGCCTCAAGTTTAGAGAGAGAAACCTCTTCTAAAGTCCACTGCTCTATTTATTCAGATTATTCACCCAAGGAACAACTCTATAAATACATTTATTTGGCAGGCCTTTGTAAAGATTCATCAGTTTCGAGGTTGTGCGCTGCCACCTTAGAGCCGAGGTAACTGCTGAATGCTGCATTATGCAGTTTCAGGCTTATGTAAATGTCTTAGAAACAAAATTTCAGGGTCAGGAAAGAGGCATCTTTCTGTACGCTGCCAGCTTAGATCTCCTGCGGGTTTTGAACAGCGAAGCTCAGTTAATACAGGTGTGTCTAGAAAATCGGTTCTTCCTTTTGAACACTGAATTCGTGAGCACGGTATCCGAAAAGCTGAGAAGGTGGTGGGCCATGACGTGCGAGGTCTTAAGTGTGGCAGCTGCGAAACGCCCAGCTTCCATGTGGGGAGGGAGCAATTTTATGTAGCCTGAGGGAATCCTGAGGTGGGAGATTTTTGAAGTTGTGTTCTTTTCTTCGTAGAAGAGCTTTACAAGTAGTTTTTAAGATTTTTTTTTTTTTTACAGATCATTAGCCATAGTATTTCTGTCTCCCTCAGATCTGTAGCATGGAAGTCCTGGAAATACGGCATCTGTCTTTAGAGGTGGAAGGATGCGAAAGCAGTCTGAGTGAAATATTTTTGAGCAATCTTAACTGCTTTTTCTGCAGTCTTTTTGTTGATCTTTTAGCAGACGGAATAGCTAATGAGCTGGCATGGCATTCAGGTTCTACAGGTTTCAGTTTGGGAGGGCTTTTTGCAGAAATCATTCCTGGATTTTCCACTCGTGAATATCGAACTCATGCCACTGTGATGTTCATACAGTCCCAAGAAGTTTAATTTTTGATGGATTTTTTTTGTTGTTAATTTGGCCAGGGAAGTGGTGGAGCTACCATCCCTAGAGGTGTTCAAAAAACATGTAGACGTGGCGCTTCAGGACATGGTTTAGTGGACATGGTGGTATTTGGTTGACGACTTAAAGGTCTTTTCCATCCTAAATGATTCTATGATTCTATGTCCCCAGTACATCCCACTCTCCTTCTTATGTGCACAAGCATGTGGTGGAGGGAGGAATAAAAGGGCCACTCTCTTTATGTGTTATGTTTTGTATAGATCTATACCTTGATTAATGCAGAGAACAAATCACATTTTTTAAATTGACAACTCATTTATCATCTTGTTTATTCAAAATGAGGATGTAAGAGCCTTCCAAACCACAAATCTGCAGTCACCGATGCCGTTAGATCGTTTTATGCCCCTGTTTTGTAGGAGTAAATGACTATTAGAGGGGCTGGCTTTATGGGGAGGGGAGAGTGTCAGGTGGACTATACCAAGAGCATAACAAGTGTTGATTTTCTTACCCAGCCTGTCACCCATCCTGCAAGACGTGCCGTGGCCCCTCTGATTTGGAGTGCTTAACCTGCCATCCCCACGCAACCCTAGCTGGTGGGAAGTGCAGAACTAGCTGCAAGGAAGAGCAGTATCTCAACCTGGTGGGATATTGTGTAGGTAAGTAAGAGGAGATGGCACGGGTCATACAGCGTGGCGGTCCTTCTGTGGCATTAACCAGCTAGTTGAGCACAGACCGTGGAGAAATCAAAATTCCTGTTATGGGTAAAATCTCACTGTCCTCGTTTCAGCTGGGATAGAGTTAATTGTCTTCCTAGTAGCTGGTACAGTGCTGTGTTTTGAGTTCAGTATGTGAAGAAT
>JAVJGG010000007.1:8430171-8462853 GCA_035590195.1 Aviceda cuculoides
ATTGTCCAACCTGAATCTTAGAGTTTTTATCCCCGAACTTGTGGAATGGCGTGTATGACTGTGAGTGGATTATGATATAGTGGATGATGAGATATGCCTAAACGGATTATGTATATCTGAGTGGATTTCCCCCTTATCTTTATCTGTGATTGTTTGAATCCAAAGGGTTATAATTCGCCTCTGCAACTGAATCGTAGTTGGATTGAGACTCAGGACCTACTATTTGTTAAGGGATTTCAAGGCTCCGTTCAGGTTTTGGTTCTCTGAATGGCACAGCCACCGTCCTGTTCAGTTTAGGGTTTATCAGACAACGCAGGGCTAAGCTGTCCCCACAGCTCCCCGTGAGTCCTCTCCGCAGAGAGACGGGGCCTCGAGGCCACCCGAGGCTGGGGGGCTTCTGTAACCCCCCCAGGAGTCTCCCGCGTGCACCAGACGTGGGGAAACTCCTTTGTGAAGGATGAGCCGGACAATCCACACGCTCTGCCCGTAGTCCTGCTGTGTGACCCGCTCACGTCAGTCCTGCCTTCGGGAGACCGGTACAGCTATTCCTTCTAACACGGGAACCCTTCACAGGGTCTTGCACATAGAGATGCGTTGATGTTTCTTTGTCTAACTCAAGTTTTGAAAATCCCTGTAGAGGAACGTAATTATTCGTCGCCTTTAAAAAAAGTCGTGCTTTGGTCTCAGATCCGCAGTCTGAAGCGTGTGGCGCTCGGTGCCAAAATTTATGTCTGACTTTTAAGCAAAGGATGTGTGTTGCCGGTTCTGCTAGAGATAAACAGCTCCACATCCAGGTTGTTAAATTTCGCTCATTCTTATTCAGTACTGATTGAAATGCTAAATTTGCCCTTGCAAGTTATTAATTACCAGTTAAAGAGCAGCTGTCCCATAAAAGAGAACATTAAAACCCCTGACACTTGCATAATATATGATTTGCATCAGAATCTAACAAAGCTTTTTCCTTTGCTTCCCAAAGCAATTTTTTTTTTACAATTATCTTCTCATTTATCTTTAATTCCTGACCCTCCAGGCAAAACTCTGTTACGCCTTATAGGGACTCCTGTGCATTATAGCCACCTGTCATACTTTATGGACCTGCAGGGGAAAATCTTTCATAAAGGATGGAGAAACCCAACTGTCACTTGAAACCGTTGCCTGTGAATTAATGTTGTTATTGTACATGTTACCTGAATGAGGATTGGAACATTTGCCTTGTTAATAGAGAAAGAGATCGTGTTTTCAGCAGTTTATCAAATAAGCGTTCAGATGTCAACAGAAGAAAGACAAAATGGCCTCAAGTTTCAAAAGATCAATGAGTTTCTAAGCTCTGGTTCGGGCATGCTGAATTTGTGCCAATTTTCTTTGAGAGTGCTCAATTGATTAATTTTATAGCTAAAGTGTATGTACAGGAATGTTGTGGCTTTAGCAGTCCCCTGTTGAGTCTCAGGGCTTCCGTGTTTTGCCAGTTTGAAAACACTCCTTGCTTTCCCTCTCCCTCTTATCCAAGACAACTTCAGCTCCGGGAAACGTTGCAGTCGCCAGTCTAAAAAATAGCAGTCACTAAACCTGTTGTCCTGCTCCTAAAATCCTGCCCTTAACTTTTCTGATTTGAATATATCGTATGCCTGTCTCGAGGTTTCCTCGTTGATCTTGAGGCTTCCTCGTCGATCTTTTCCTGACTCGGCGGAAGGGCGATTAGAAAAATGCAGTGGCCGGAGCAAGGGGTTCGCAGACCGAGCTCTACTGGTGCCCCGCTAAGGCGTAAAAGGATGCTAAGGGCTACCTACCAGAATTAGGAGCCGTGGCAGCTGACATGAAATGAAACTCAAAACACCCACAGATACAGTATCCCCCAAGGTCCTATCTTAACTTCCAGCTACATATTCCTTGAAAGGGAATTCCCAATTCCCGTGTTCGCCTGCTCAGGCCCTTGCTTTCTTAGGCTGCGTGCAGTTGCGAAAATGTTCCGAGATAAACCAGAAGATTTATCTCGCTCAGGAGGATGCCGGTAACAAGCCTTTCTGCCTCGCTCTTAAAATTCCAGAAAGGACACCCTGACAACAAGAAATACACTCAGCTCCTTGTAAAATTAATGAGCTGTTGCCGGCCTCTTAGCGAGACGTTGATATCATCACAAAGAGATGGAGTTTTGCTGAGCAGAGCAAGAGGGAAATCGGGGGCTTAGCTCCACTTAGTCACTGCCCTGCAACCTCCTACAGAAATTAACAGCTGAGCTGCCGGAGGAGGAAAACAGAAGATCATTTCCCTACTTTGGGCTGGGCTCATTCCTGCCGGGCGCCATCCGGCTGGATTTCCCACCTTATGCTCCCACCCTTGTCAGAAGATGCAGGCAGATCCCTGCAAACGTGGTTGCGCCTCACCAGGAGTTCACCTCGCTTGTTTGTGTGACAAATTCCCTTTCGGGTCTTTTAAAGCAGAGGCAAAAAAAACCCCCTTCCAACAACCAAATCAAACCAAAAATCCTGGGCAGTGCTAGGAGTCCTTCGGAATCAACCATATTGGTTTTCTTTCCGGATTTACTGTGAGGTGCTAGTGAATGTTTGCATGCTGACATGCCTGTAAATTGCATGGTGTTTTAAGTGCTGATTTAAAGTAGTGCTCTGTTGTAAACCTCATGCTTTACCTTAGAGTATAGTACGAAACTTGCATCAGGAAATTTTTTTCTAAAGAGCCCTGAAGAGGGGAGGTGTATTTAAACAGTACAAGTGGTTGATGGCTTAGCAAATGGTGGAAGTGAGAGGTAGAAATGCCTCTGGTTTCCTTTATGGGCACTCACAAACACTTTAGAGATGATTTTGTCTCCCCAAACAGCCTTCTTTGTCTTGACAGGCAAGAGAACAATATATAGTAAATACTTTCCATATAGGAAGGGCACTATCTTCTATATTTTCTTGGCTTGCTAAGAGAAAGCTAAAGAGGGTGTGGAAGTAAAGTAGCTCTGGAAATGGAAATCTGTGTAAGTAATTATATCATACTTTACAATGAAAGTTGCTTTATAGGAAGATCAGCGACAGGTAAGGCGATTGGGGGATTTTTTTGCACAGAGGTGAATTGATAAGGAGGGAATTAGAGCCAGCTGAAAGGGTAGCGGGAAAAAGTTTTGTTTGGATAGTGGGAGGCAAGTCAGTAGTCTCAAAAAGATGAGAAGGGAGGCGTGGGGACTACACGCAAGGTGGCGACGTGCCGCACTGAAGGATCCGGTTTGGATCCTGGAAGAAGTCTAAGGGAATTAAATAATTGGCTTGCACTGGCCTGTAACAAACAGGGGACGTGAAGCCTCTGAAAACCCAAAGCCCACAGGCAGCAGCTTGTCTGCTAGCCGAGCTGGAGTGGAGATGGACAGGGAGAAGCACAAGGAAAATGCTCTGCTTCTGGTAGTCCTTGCTTCGAAGGGAGCCTGCTGTGAAAAATTTAAATAATCTTTTCCAAAACAAAGCACTTCAGTTCTTCCTTTACTCTCTCGCTAGCTCCCCAATGTCCCTCAAATTCACCACGAGCGTCAGTTCTGGGGGTTTTTTTTGGTGTTGCGTGCTCTTTGATCTCCAGGTTTGCCGGCGAACGAGAGAGTGATGGGGCTGATTTATCCTAAAACAGTAGCTGAGAAAAAGAACTCTTCCAATATACAGGAGCAAACATAGAGGCTGTAAAGAGAAGACTCCACTGCAACAGCACCTAGTTTTGTAGATACTTAGCTTTTTAAACGTTAGTTTGGGAGAGTCTAGTTATTTACAGTAGATACTGGTTATTTGGACCCCCTATGTTTTCTCTGTCTCATTTTTATGTTCTGTTTATGGAACGTATTGACCATACGCAGTGAGTTTGGTTACTTATTATATCTAGCCAAAGCTCTCTATTAGAGACCGGTGTCTGCGACAAGAGATTAAACTGTAGGAGTATTATTTTAATAAGGGAAGTAGACACGTTGCCAGGTAAACGTGGAAGCGTGAGAAACTAACTGGATTTATGTTAATTTTAGTGAACATAAGTGCATAAAACTCTTCACCCAACCTCCAGTCATGCGCATACAAATTACATACGGTGCTCAGGGCCTTTCGGATGATATTTTCGTCCTCGCTCTCTACGGTGAGCTGCGTGTGATCCTTTCTGGCTCCAGTGAGGCTACAGCTAGACGGCAGGTCTGTCCACTCTGATATCAGCACGGGTTTGGGATCTTTGGCTTTCAAGACTTATGGGATGATGCCTTGGGTATTGAGTTCTTCTCCTGTGCAGTCAGAAGCTGCAGTGTGATAACCCCTGTAAGCCGTAACGCCTCTGAGGAGGTTTTGAGGTTCGTCGCTGAGTTTGGGAGCATGACCTCATGTCCTGCTTTGCTTTTCTTAGAACTGTTCCGACAGTGATGGATTGAGAACCTACAGGGTCACTAATTTCTCATGCACAAGGCTGAGAGCGTGGGGCAGAAACTAGGTAGGTTATATATCCTGTAAAGTCAGGAGGTGAAAGAGGCAGCTGCTTTAAGGACTTTGAATCCCTGCGTGCAGTCAGAATTGCATTAATTTCTGAGCTGCCTCTGTGCTTTTCCACCAGTGTTTGCTAAGAATCGTCTATGTGTGACGTACAGGAGAAGTCAAGGTCGGGTTAGACTCCAGTCGCTGTTATGGTCTTGCAGGTATGGATGCAGAATTCCCCTGGACTCCGATGTGAGTCTGTCTTCAGCTTGTAAAATTAGATTGCCTGACAATCTGTAGTAATGCTGTCACAAGAGACAAAAGACAGAAAGTTGAACCTTCGGTAGAAATCTGACGAGGGGCCAGGTACTCAAATCAAGCCTCATTATTACATTTCTTTCAAGACGGTCGTCGTTTCCTTTATAATTTTCCAAATTACCACAACGAGGATTAATTTGGCTTCCAGGTTTCCTTACCCTGCACCGTTGCGCATACAAAAGGCTCGTTGTAAAACCTTTTGAAGCACCTAAGTTCGGGCAGAGGTCAGGAGACACAAGCTTGTGCGCTCCTGGGGAAAAATGAAAAAAGGAAAAGGGTTTTGAGGCGCTCGTGCAACTCTAAATGCTGCTCTTGGCTTGGCTTTGAGGTCTGCCGTGGCCTCTTTAGGGTACGCATGTCTCGTTCCTGTGGGAAAATGTGAACAGTAAGAACTACAGGAGAAGGTCATATGGCGTTACAGGTAGTGCTCTTGGTTTTTCAGCAGTGGGAGCGGATGGGGATGAATGCCTACAGCTGCCAGCGTAGGTTATTAAAGATAAACCTGTAGGTAGAAGCACCTAAAATCAGAGAAGGGATTGGGGAAAACGAAGAGCTTTGAGCTGGCTTCGTCCAAAGCTTTCTGAAGCTCGCTTAAGGATGGGAAAGAGGGTGCTGGAATGAGGCAGGAGGGATCCGGAGAATGTGGAAATGTCGCGATGCTCAGGAAGAGCGCACGATGGGGGTGAGGGCAAGAGGAAAGGAACGCTCTTCCGACGTGGTAATTTCTGGTCATCTCTCTTGCAGACATCTGGAAGTGCAGTGTTTAGCACCCGATCCCAGCCCTTGTGCACCAGCTAGCAGGAAGGGGCTCTCCAAGTTGCGTCCCTAACGTCTTCCTTGAGCTCTCGGGAATGTGTTTGCCCTCAGCAGTTCTGTTCTGTCCATCTGTGATCACGGTGTCCGTTATTCCCTGCTTCCTTTAGACTGCCACCCTTTGTGCCATCAGTGTGTGGCCAACCTGCGGGACACCGGCAGCATCTGTCTGAAGTGCCAGAACGCCCGTCACTTGCTCCTGGGGGATCACTGCGTTCCGGACTGTCCAGTGGGATACTATGCCGAGAACGGTGCCTGCAAAAGTGAGTAGTCCCTACAGAGGCCTCAAGTAGCTGCAAGGGACCACCTGGATCCTTGCAAGATGTTCCATGCAATGGTTCCTGTTTAGTAGAGAAGCTTTGTCCAGCTTTTTGTCCTTTTTGTCCAGGACACTGCACTGGGAGCTAGGCATGTCCTTCCCGGCTAATAACTGTGCCAGCTGGCTGGGACCACTCTCTCCTTGCTCCCCGTAATCCGTGTCTGCTTTCAGACTGGAAGTTCTTTGAGGCAGACAGTGCTGTACAGGCCCCAGCACGTGCCGTTGCTACTGGGACCTAGCCTGCTGTTACAATACAATTAATAAGTGTAATGAGTACCAGACAGCAATATGCTTATGAGGAGGAGGTGAAGGTGAGTTTTTTTTTTTCTCTCTCTGTTAAATCCCATCTCTGAAAGGTGGTGGCGCAGAGAATAGGATGACGGTATGCTATGTTCTCTGTAGGGCACCTACCCTGAGATCACCCCTAGGAAGAGATGGGCTTCTTAAGCACCAGAAAGGATAACTCCCAACAGAGCCTTTTTATGTGCCCACCACCAAGTCTCCAGTTTGTGTGGTACCGGCACAGTTCTGGGATGCCAAAACTCGAAAATACTTTCCGGATACGTGCTTCGAAGAGCCGTGCGACTTCTGCTCACAGAAGGCAGAACATCAGCTGGTAGCAACTTCTCAGGAAGTTTGCAACCTGAGATGAAACATCATCCTAGATAAGGTCTCTCACTGAGACTCGTCTTGCTGCAGTAATGGTCCAAAAAGCGATCGTTCGTAGCAGCTTGTAAAACAAAAAAAGCCAATTTCATTCAGTCTTTTAGGCTGGCGTGATAGCTGCAGCGTTCCGGCTGCATGGGCGAAGTTGCACTGATAACACATTTTATCCTCTAGCCTTCTGTGCCTTCGCCTACCCCTGGATCTCCTCCAGTTTTTCTTGTTGATGTGGTTTCATATTCCCATCATTGTCTGCGCTGCTTTATATTTCTTGGACTCTTAGAAGGAAGTAGGTCGCTTTTCTTGTTCCGTGGCCAACAGAGACATGTTAAAGCCCAACGCCGAGCAAAGAGTATTGCAGTTTATTTTAAGAGAAAGGAATCAAACCAAGAAATTCTGCACATTAGAATTAAGATGTAGATGCGCCTTTTGCAGGAAGTGGCATTTACTAATCCAGGCTAACAACTGCTGGTTAATGTTTCGGAGCTTCTCGCAAGCACTCTGGGAGCTCTGTGTTTATTTACCTGTTTCTGACAAATGAAATCTCAGAGATGTATGAAATATACTCTGTGTCCTTTAATTGGAAAGACCCCCTGAGAGAGATATTTTGTCTTCCTGGAAATTTAAGCATAGGGATAACATTTCTTCCCTTTGGTATAAAGGTTTCATTTAAAAGAAGTTTTGCTTTATTCAGGCTGTGTCAGAGCTCATACTACGTTTTGTGCTAGCTTTGAAGGTCTCCAGCACAGCGTAATGCAGTTGCTTCTCTGATTTCTTTGCCCACTTTCACTCATGATTAATTTGGCCTGATAGGTGTAACGATGGCATCAATCGTTAGGTAAAGGCCTATCAAGAAATAAAACAGACTAATAATTTTGTGAGTACGTACCCCCTTTGGAGAAACTGATAGGATACATTGGCGTCATCCACTGTGGTATTTTAAATTTCTTCAATCAGACTAAGGAGCACAAGAAGTGGGAGATGAAGAGATACAAAGGAAACAGGGAAAGAAAACAAGAGGGGTGGTATAAAAACTATCTCTTCAAAAATGTAGGGAAAGAAAAAGATAGTAATATACTTTCTTACTCCAGGCAGTCTGTGGGATTGCTGACTATGAAGAAATGCAGGAGGATGTTGTAAGACCGAGCGTCTGGGCCATAAAGAAAGGGATGAAAGTTTGGTGTAGGCAGATGTAATGACGCACGCAGGGATACCCGGATCTAACCTCACCTGCAGAACGACGGCGTCTTTGCCGCGATCTTGAAGAAACGATGAAATCGGCCTGCGAAAACGGCGTCCCAGTGTTCCGCAACGTTGAAAAAGCAACTCGGGTGTTGGGTGCTAGTACAAAAGGAATGGAAGAATTCGTTCTGCCGCCGTCTGAAGGAGCTGGGAGCCGTTCCGCCCGTCTCGGAGGGGAAGGGCAGCAGAACGGCGTGTGAGGAAGGAAGGGCTTCTGTACAGGGAGCAACTGGGAAGACCACACTGCTTCAGGCTGAAAACCAGGAGACCTTAGGAGGGAGGATATATGGCCGAGGCGTACCGAGTCGTTGAGTGGAATGGAGGGAGGGCGCGTAGAGATTTGACGGTTCCCTGTCAGTTTTGCTTTTTGGAATAGGCAGCAGCTGTGCAACTCCTGCCGAAGGGACGGATGTAAATCTTCAGGGAGGTGTGGAGCTGGCAGGAAAGCTCTAGATGATTCCCAGATGGACAAAGAGCATCAGGCTCAACAGAGTCTGACCTGAAACTAGTTGAGAGAAAGCATGAGAGGGAGGTACTGATACATGCTTGCCCCCCCCCGCTTTTTTTTTTTTTTTACTCTTTTCTGGTAGACAGGTCTTGGCCAGGGTTGTTCTTAAGGGGAAGGGAAGATTGAAGAGAAGAAGAAAAAAGGGTAAAAAGAGAGAGAAAGGAGAGGAGGGGGGAGAGCTAGTGGGCATGACGCACAGAGTGCGAATAAACTTATTTAGTCTGTCTGTCACAAGCTGGGCCGGCTGCGTTTCTGCTCCTGAGCCCTGTGCACCAATAAAGGCTCAACTTAGTAGGAACTTTTGGTATTCAATATCATCATGTTCAGTCTCTGAGAGACATTCCCCTAAACCTTGTGAATCTTGCTCAAAGGCCTGCTTTTCCTTGAACAGAAACACTTGTTCTTGCTGTCTCTACAGGGTGTCACCCCTCGTGTAAAACCTGCACCGGCGCGGGTCCTTTTTCCTGCTCTTCCTGCAACGCCAGCCTGGTTCTTTCCCACACCAGCATGTGTGTGCCAGACTGTTCCCCGGGATACTACAGGGATGACAGGCAGACCTGCAAACGTGAGTGTCTCTCTCCGAGCCATCTCTCCTCTCCACCATGTGTTCACCGACATGTCTTTTCTTGTTCCTTCACTTACTGTTCCTCTTGCCAGGAAAAGAAAGGTTTCAAGTGCCTAAAAATTCGATGTGAATTGATAGAGGTGATTGAACGCAGTTGCAGTTTTGTTATTCGAATGACAAGAGGCTTTGGGTCCCGTAGTTAAAATCTGCAGGAGAGTTTGGGTAGTCTTCCCTGTTAAGTTGTCTAGGTGGTACACAGAGAAGTGGCCAAAAGTCCTGGTGGATTCTGGGCTTTGTGAAAACTTGACGAGTTTAGGCCAGTTTTAACCAATTCTTACTAAGGCAAACCCCCTCCCCACTGCACTACCTGCCAGTACCTGCCATGGAAGCTGTATTAAGACAGTAGTATTTATATTACATTTTTCCACATACGAAACCTCAGTGGTAACAAGGTACAGTATGGAAAACACAGCCCCAACTGACATGAGATGTTGTATTTTTACCTGCTAATGATCTGATACAACTGATCTGGTGTTAAGTCCGGTAATGTTTTATCCTACTCCTGCTATCCCTTGTGAATCTCTCGGGGCCTCTCTTTTCCTTTTATTATCCTGTGTTCACTCTGCCCCTGACGTCACTTGGTTTATTCCTCACATTGGTTACTGGGCTTGATGTTCCAAAATGCAAAATTACATGGCCCAGAGACATAAAAAATATGAAAAACCCCTGCTTGCATTGACCCACTATAATACGCACACCTAAAAATGAGTGAGTGCTTAAGTGGTTTGGTTGCTGTGAACCCGAACGCTC
Organism: Aviceda cuculoides; assembly: GCA_035590195.1. Classification (NCBI taxonomy): domain Eukaryota; kingdom Metazoa; phylum Chordata; class Aves; order Accipitriformes; family Accipitridae; genus Aviceda; species Aviceda cuculoides. Next base: position 8,439,837 of record JAVJGG010000007.1, read on the forward strand.
AAATTTGTTAAGTCCCGCATTACCCTGATTTAAATTATCCTGATTTATGATATAACAACTCTCTTGCACTGCACTGAGTCTAGGTATCAATGTCATCCTACCTAGACCCAATTTCTTTACTGGTGAGGTCTTATAGGAGGACACTGATATGGTTGTCAGCTTTACCTGCCTTTTGTTGAAATATATGGCTCTCCTGAAACTGTTATTTCCAACTTATCAGCAGAAATGGAGACACCTTGCGTAAGTTCAAGGAAATATGTGGAAGACTTTGTACCACTCTTCTGTTGACATAAAAAAAGGCTATTCAGTAATAATGAAAAAGGGAAAGTAAAAAAAAAAAAAAAAAAAAGAATTAAAAAAAAGGCATCATGGGATTCTCACTGTCCTGGCTAGTTTCCTACAAGCTCTACAAGATACTCACTGTTATCTCCTGTAGTATGGATTCTCTTATTGCTAACTATACCAGAATACCTCCCGTCCTAATTAAAATGCCCTTTCCTAATGAAAACTTTCCTATTGACAGCTCCTCCCTCAGGACATTGTGGTAGAAGTGGAATGTTCCTGAGGACTGGACCCTTCCTGGATTCGGTTCAGTAGCTCAAGTGCAAATAGATTTTTTGCAAGCAAATTCAACTACTCTAATCTCCTTATTACAAATGGCTTTTTAAAAAGCGTATGTAATCCTTGTGGCAGGAGGCTCGAGGCAGAGTGTGTTGGTGCACTGGATTTTTGTCATTCCAAGTGTCACTTGTGCCTTTTTAAGTGAAGTACTGCTGATAAGCCATGTAGATATAAACTGTCCCAGGCTGCTGGAAGACTGCCACGTAGAGCTAAGGAAAATTGTTTAAATGGAGGTTGGCTGTTAGGCCGAGAAAATTTGGTCTCTCCTCACTGTTTGTTTTAGTTGCGCTGCGCTTTTGAGGAACTTGGGTTTGGAATGAAATTCAGAGAGGTGCCGAGCGCACGTATGGACTCTTGGAGATATTTTTAAACTCGGAAGCGTACTGGCCGAGGAACAGTGCAAAGCTTAACGAGTTCTTCATGGGCTTAAAAAGGCAGATATGGAGTCATGCTGATAAAGGATTGCTTTCAAATACAGGTTTTGCTTACTGTTCTGGCATGCCTCCATGGGTAACCTGATTTCTATAGATTCAGACCTCACGTGGAATGTTTTACCATACTTTTAATAGTTGGGTTGTCGTAGCACTTACAAATAGTAATTTTTCCATGTAGTGCTCTTAAGTTAAGTGAAATCAGACTGGCACCAGAGCACCTAAGAACAGTTGTTAGATTCTTTAGGAAAACTTTTTGTTAGAAATCATTTGTACCTCAATAAAACACAGACCCTCTGTGACATTTTTTAGGTGAGCTACAAGTAGCTATTTTGAAGGGCACTGTGTTCTCACTTCAATGAGAGCAACGTGGGTATTTTCACATTTACTTTGGTATTTTGAGGTTTTGTGGTTATAAAACTCTGTCTTGAGTTAAAAGCTAATTGAAGTGGATTTCCACAATTAGCATGTCACTAAATTAACATTCCACAATTAACATATCACTGACATGTTACCACAAGTAACATGTTGGTATTTAGCACCCGAACTGTAGTTGCGCTAAATCCTATGAGAGGTTTTGTTTGTTTTTTTCCATTAATGGCCAGCTATGCTTTAGTCTTTAGTTTCAACACTTGGGGCTGTGTTTCCAGAGTTTTTTTTCTGATTTATCGTAAGCCCAGAATTGAGCTTATAAAGCAGACATGTGAACCTCCGTAAGTTTTCTGCATATTATGTTTGTAAAGTTTCATCTCACCAGAATCAGAGTGAGCTTTTCAGCGTATAGACAAAGGGCTAGGAAATATTTCTCAGTCCTTCGTAGCACATTGCTATTAAATCTTCTGCTGTGAAATAGCCAAGAGCTCTGACATCGGCAGTGGGTACACTCGGCTGTTAGTACAGCCCCCCGAGAAGTTTAGACCCTAGACATCAAAGATGTGAGTCGAAATATTCTGCACCTCTGGACTTTGATCCTAGACTCAGTAAATCCCTGAATTATTTTTCCCTGGCATCTTTATTTGCTCCCTACAGCTCCAAAATTTCACACTGCGTGCAAATAAAAAGGTGGAAACATTAAGTGAAATTAAACGGGCCTTTGGTCCCACCAAGGTTTGCTAACTGGATTGCAGCAGTCTCTTATGGTCTCCTAATTTGTGCATTACGAGTTGAGTCTGGAATCATACGAAACACGGGTTGTTTAAAGAAAATAAGAAAATCGGAGGCAGGGAAAGCTCTTATTTGGGGATTTGAATTCAAGGTCAATGTTTTACCCTGACCTGTCCAGAGGAGAGTAAGAAGCGGTGTGAGGAGACTTAACAGTCTGTTACAAATGGAAGGAGGCTTTTTACATTTTGGAGCCTGTGAAAAGGCAAGTAAGAAGCAAAAATTCTCCACAGGTGTCTCATCAAAGAGGACAGAGGAGTAGCAAGGCTACAGGATAATACCATTTTTACATGTACAGTTGCCTGCTGCATCAGTAATTACAGTTATTTTCTTGTCTTTGTCTTTCCACAGCTTGCGACAGCCAGTGTCTGAGCTGTGAATCAGCCGCCGGCTGCACGTCTTGCAGAGATCCAGCTAAGGTCCTGTTGTTTGGAGAATGCCAGTACGAGACCTGCGCTCAGCAGTATTATCTGGATTTTTCCAGCAAGGCTTGCAGAGGTGAAAAATATATTGTGGGTTTAAAGAAAAAAAAAAAAAAAAAAAAAAATCGCAAGTGCCTTGGCTCAGAATCCATCGCGTTGCAGCAGGATCTGTGCAAGCAGCCTGCTTTAAAAAGACAGTTTTTTCTTTATTTCGGCGGCCTGCTGTCACATACCTCAGCCTTTCAGTGAAACAAGATTATCGCAAATCCGTCTCTTGTAAATGATTTAGTAAGTGAGCCAGCAAACTTTTCAAGGGTCAGGTCCAGCGATTCATTTAGCCGTGGGTCAGCTGAATAACGAGCGTGCTTACCAGGCTAAATCTTTTTTAGATTTAGCTTTTCTCTGTCTTATTAAATACTGTATCACCAGATGACTGCAGAAACAAGTTTGGAGTGATTTAAAAGACACATGACTTGAAAGATTTCCAGAACTCCCAAGGAGAGCGTTCCATAATGGAAATAAGTGAGGATACCATGGCTTTGTTGCAGCTGACACCACTAAGTCTAGGATATAATACAAATTACGCGTTTTTCAGCGTTCATTTCTAGCTGGCTCCCTCGGTACCTGAACCTAGCTTAACTGAGTAGCCTCTGTCCCCTTAACGTTGTGGTTCTTCAGAGAGGTGACGCCGTCTGGTGTTTAGGGTCTTGGAATGAGGCAAGACTCTTGTCCTGGTTTTGTCGTGGACGTGCTGCACGGACTGGAGTAGTTCAGCTCGCCTCAACGGGTCCTTGTTTCCCCCACTTCTTGCTCTTGGCATTTGTCTGTCCCGTCAGCCGAGCCTGTCTGTCATTAATTGCTGATACGGACCCTCTTAAGTGCCACCAAGAACAAGCAGTGGTGTTGGCAGCCTGAGTAGTCCTGGGGTGCGTGTGCGTGACTGGGACTCAATGGTACGAGGGCACGTGAAGGCAGACCTGGTCCCAGCTGGATCCAGTGTGTTTCTGGCCAGTGGACTTCCCAGGGGGACGTTTGGACTGCGAGGGACAACAATTTCATTTTCTTTTGGTCAGAGTCATTTGAAAGCGTGAGATCGATGAAGCGGCATGGGTAACTGCTAATGAGCAACAAACTCAGGGTTGGCAGAAAAGGAGCGTTGCTCCTTACGGGATAAAGTCAGGCTTTATGGGAAGCAAAACCGTGCCGGTGTTAGCAGGTCTGAATGCTGAACGAGAGCCCAGACTGCTCAAATTTGACATAATTAGAACACGTTAAGTCCAAGAGGGAAAAAAACCAAACCCCGTATCTTGAGTCGTAATAAGTCATTCAGTACAAATCATGCTTTCTTTTTTTTTTTTTACTATCTCTTTAGCAGTTTTTACTGTGCTCTTTGCTCCTAGGGCTTACGTTCCCATAGCTTGTCGACCCCAAGTGCTAAGCACTCGTATAGCGTGATCGCCTATACAAAAAAAGCTGCCCTGCATTGACTGGTTTTTAATTCCAGAGTGTGACTGGAGCTGTAACGCTTGCAAAGGTCCCCAGAAGACAGACTGCCTGCAGTGTATGGAAGGCTACGTTCTCCACGAAGGAGCTTGTGTGGAACGGTGCCCGGCAGCTTTCTACAAGGAATCAGAGACGTGCCAGAGTGAGTCCTCCTTGAGCGTTGCTTCTAACCGCCGCTGCCAACGTGTTTCCCTGCTCGTCTCCGATTTGCGCGCCCCCTGCGCGCGGAAGTCACGCTCTAGCTTGAGATCCCTCGCGGCCCTCCAGCACCCACGCGCGACGGAGCCGCGGTTGCTGCGGGGCGTTGCAGCACAGGGCAGGGGTTGAGATGAACCCTTTACGTCTGACTTCTAGGGTGCGATCAACGCTGCCTCCGGTGTCGCCGACCGGACGAGTGCAGCCTTTGCGAAGCCCCGTTTTTCCTCCTGGACGTTCGTTGTGTTCACAAATGTGGGAAGCGCTATTATGCAGACCGCGCGCAGCGGAAGTGCGCAGGTAAGCAGAGCGAGGGTGATGTGGTGGAGAGGGACCAGGGTTGTAGTCTATGTTCGGCGAAACAAGTGTGAAACTTGCTGTTGAGGTGATGCAGTCAACTTGAGAATTAGATAACAGGCTGTATCTGCATTTAGACGTGCTTAATTCAGGAGGAATGAGATTCAGTGTAGATGGCTGCTGGTGTATGTGTGTGTTTGTATGTGCGTACACACTGTATATTAAAAAAACCCGCAGGTATTGAACCCACATTTTTAGAAAGGTTTCAGTTGTATTTGTGGGTTAACAAGCTGTGTAGGACTTGAATGGGTATTTTTTTCAAGTTAGTATAACATTTACTTAAAAACGCGTTTCTTCCGTTTGGAAGATCATCTCAGGTGCTCGGTAGTCAATGGGAAACAGTGGTCAAATGCGGAAGGAACTTCTTAACAACTTTTTTATCTCAACTCTTTGCCCCTTCTTTTTGATTCTTTTTGCCAGGTAGGTAACACACGAACAGCAGTGGTGTTCCTCTTCCAACCCTGGGGGGCAGCCCTGTGTACCAGTGGCTGCGTTGGTTTTGCGGTGTCTCAATGGGGTTGTGCTTTCCATCCGATTCAGCTTGTCCTCCCGGATGCTTGGAGTGTGACAGCGACAGCCAGTGCCACCTCTGTGACAGCACCACGTTTCTGAAGAATAAGATTTGTGTTTCTGCCTGCGGCCAGGGTTTCTATGGCAATACGTGGACCAGAGAGTGCGAAGAAGGTGAGCGTCTCTCACGATAAAGCAACCGAGCTGGCAGGCTTCCAGCAGATTTTAAGGCTAGGAGCAGTGTTCGTTCAGTGGCACTTTTGGAATTCAGTTTTGTGCGGTTTTCTGCTGAGTATTGAGAGTTGGCAGCTATTTTTCTCCAGCTTTTTTTATTTCACAAAATGTGCGTATATATGGTTTTCTAAGTGAAGTTACCTAGTTAGGTACGGAGGTACGTCTTTCCAGTCACAGCGTCATTTATCATCAGTGCGAAACAAATGAAAAAATATCTTGGGGGAAATCCCTTACTAAATCAACTGTAGTACTTACCTTTTCTTTGTTCGAAATGAGGATTTACTAGTTGGTCTGCAGGGCAGGCCAATGTATGCTGGCTTTCAGTTTTGTGATGGGGAACTCAAGATGGGAAGTGACTTGACCAAGCTTCTCCAAATCGTAGCGGGGATTGGTATGGATTGCAATTCTTCTTGAGATACAGTGGTTGTCCACCTAGGTCAGTACTAAACAGGGCGTTATGAGGGTCCTGTTATCCAAAAAATGGTAGTGACAGGCAAGATGCTAACACAGCCCACGGCTTTTAATTCATTCAATAATATTTTTCCCTTCTTTCTTTTTAGCCAGCAAGCGTCCCTCGAGCTTCCGTGTGACCAGTACCCTCACAGTAGGAATTGGCGGGGTAAAGCCCCTAGACCTCTCCTTGCTGGGTGTGCCCCGTCTGGACGGTGACACGGGACAGCTTTTATTCCATATCGACAGCGCTCCCTCCAACGGCAGGCTGGTGGTGGCGGCGAACGGGAAAGAGCTGCAGCTGAGCAAAGGCGACCGCTTCACCTCCGAGGACGTGAAGGAGAAGAGAGTCCGCTTTGTGCACAGCAAAGAGAAATCCAGGTGACTCTGTCGAAACTTTTTTCAGAGCTCTTGCCTTAAAATAAATTGGCGTATCTTGAGAACAGGTATTTACTTATTCCTTGGAAACATTCTTACAGCGGAGCACGCTGCTCGCTGCCGTTAAATGAATTACCAATGTACTTACACTGTACCATAGTATAAACGAGTATACCGTAAACTTCTGTTTATGGTATAAGAGGTCACTGTGAAGCTGCCAAACCTGTTGTGCTTTGGGGGTGCAGGAGTCTGTCTCATCTTTCGGATACTCTGCTATGGATTTAAAATTGGCATCTTAGTCTGGTTCTTACAACAATTTCTTGATACTGTCAGGAGGTTGCTCAAATGATGTCACCGCTATGCTCTGTGGCATAATCTGCATTCAGCCATTACTTCTTTGCGTGCAGTATGAGCTCCGTTAGTGTCCTGGGATAATTAGTGGTGATTAGTAGCTGGCAGCGCTCACACTGCAAGCGTGTTGCAAGGAAGCAGATTTTTCCTGCTGCCAGGCAATAAGGCAGTCATCCTGCCAAATTTCACGCTCGATTTACATCACCATAAAACCTTGGGACTAGACTGGTATTGGTGGGATTGTTCTAAATTTCTGCCTGTTTATGTTAGGGTGTTCTTTGATCCACTGTTTTCAATAAGACTTCCAGGGTGTCCTTCTGATGCCAAGGGTTAGCTCATGTTCACTAGACTTATGGCAGGTATTTCTGTATCACGGTGGGTTTTTTTGTCTGCCTCGTGGTCACACTGAAATGTCAGGATCTTGTCTTGAGAAACAGCTACTTTATGTTCAAGGTTATTGGGTGGCATTATTGAAAAGTAAAGAGGAAGCAAAAATGCTGAAAAGCGGGGTCTTCTGTTCTGAAGACAGATAAGTGGCATTTTTCTATAGCAGTGAATAGCTGACGTCTAGAATTGGTACTTTGTCTTGGAAATGCCATCCTATGTGGGTAACATTAGTTAAAGGGAAACGAGGGTATATTATTACATAGTAAAAGGTATTTTGTTACGTGTCGTGACTGTTGTGAATCTTCAGAAAAAAATGCTATGAAAACATAACTGAAAAAACTTGAGCTAAACCTTCTGTCACTAAGCTAGTCATTTTTACTGAATGTATAATATTGTTATCATTATTGAGTCCTGCAAGAGCACTTCATTAATTTATATTATCCTGTATTTTGGCTTGCTGGGGACTTGTTTAGGAAAGGACAGTTTTCCTTGAAGGTCGGCGATCAACAGTTCTTCTCCCATCCTGAGGTGGTCAACATTCAAGCATTTTCAACGCAGGTAACGTAACAAAGCTTGGAAACAACCGCAAATTCTGTACCATTTGGAGCCCTGGTTTCTTGCAGTGGTTCCGAAGGAGCTGGGCAGGACTTGAGCTGGAGTTGAGGTCAGGCAAATTAGACTCAACTCTCACTTCGCTGCGAGGCGGCCAAGAGCCATGGGGAAGAACTGGGTTTGGGGTAAGTGACTGAAGAAGCTGGCCCATGTAATTTTGCTTGTGCGGGGAACCGTAGCTGTGCAATCACAGAGCAATTATCAGTGAGGGTGAAGGAGTCCCTGCTGTTTAAATTATTCTTTGGATCCACAGATGTTCAGTCTCTTACTGCAGGGCAATTGAACAATGATTGATCCCTATGGTAGGGATGCTTTGACAGTCAAGAGCATTTACTTAAATGCTCTGTTCTGGGACAGCTGGGAATTAAATCAGCATGAGCTATTTAAAGTGTGTCCCTTAAACTGCTCAGGCAAGCTGATGGTACTGCCAAGCGTCCATGTCTCTCACATTACTATTATTTAAAGTCTGTAGCACGCCGCCGCGGAGCGGCCTCCCCCAGGAGATGGTGCACAGGCAGGACGGTTGTGACTCCTTTTCAGGGGTGGGCTCTCTAAAAGCCAAGGTATGAAGAAGTGTGCGAAATACACGTTAAGGGAGGGGGCACAGCATGACAGAAAGGAGTTGGTCAAGCCCAGCCTAGCTGCGTGTGCCAAGCTCAGCCTATCGGCGGGTCGTATCATCACATCCCTCCCGGCTTCGATTCCCGTTCAAGCTACGGGAGTTCTGCTGCCGCGAGGGCAGGGGATGTGCTGGAGCCGCCCGGCCCAGCTCGCCGCTTGCTGCTGGTCGTACTGGCAGCGAGTTCACCACGCGCTCACTTCAAGGAGGTCCAGGTTTCTGAGGAGGCTTCGCAGCTTGCGCTCGGTTTTTTCCGTAGTCGCACCGGCTAGTCGAAAGCTCGATCGGGCAGCTTTGCTTGAACTGGAGTTGTTGTGCCTGCTTGGCGTATTTTAGCAGTATGAAGAGGCTTTAAAGTGCAAATCAGAGTTTGCTACTCTTAAGGCCCTTTTACATCCTCAGAGGGGCATTAAATGGCTTGATAAAACTGTAACTGGAAATCTGGCTGTCGTCCTTTTTTTTTTAGTGCTGGCTCCTTCCTGCCTACAAGCCTGACTCGGCGTCCCTCCTCACAATGAGTAATTTAAGAAATGTATTTCTTTTAATCATTGCATTGGTGGATGGGCGTGTGTCTGAAGGTGCTGGTGCTGTTCTGTACTTCATGCTGAGTACAGCAGGAATGCAGCCAGCAGCTCAAAAACATGGTGAGCTGCTGACTTGCTCGCTACATACCACGTCGGGGGCCTGGGGGAGGTCTCCAGTTTAATGTATTTAGTGTTCCTTATAGGGAACAACTCCTCCCGAGATGCATAATTTCTGTGGTTCTCTGACAACCTTGAGACTTTGGACTGCTTGGTTTTTTTCCACATTGGGATCCTAGAGAGGTGGTAGCTTCAGAGTTAGGAGTTACAGGTTTTTGTAATTGCACTTTGTTGCTTTTAATCATTATATTCCGTATTAGTCATTCCATACCTTCTGGAAATTAGAAGTGTTCTAGTTTGTCCTTCAGTGCAAGACAAACTGTGGATTTTGATCCTGTTGTGTGTATATTGATTCTGGCTCGTGCTGAAATCTTTGCTCAGTCTAATCTCTTGTTTACCTCCGTAGGACATTCACCTAAATAAGAGCTGCAGTCACTGCCCCAGAATAAATAAGCAAAGTTTAATAATAGGAATTTTGCCTGCCAATCCTTAATAACCCTGATAAGTTGTACACAGGTGAGATGGCTGCAGTTAGCTCTCTGATGAACGTTCCCAGGGCTTTGACTTTGTCTCTGCGGGTTCAGCCCCCTCCTGAGGCAAGGTATTACTGATGCCAAACGTCTGTTGGGATCAACAGAGACTGCAGATCTAAACTTTCTTGACCACGAAGAATTAGAGAACTAATTTAAACCAGCAGAAATGTGGACTCTAGCTGATCTTCGTTCTAGGATGAATACGGGGGTGTGGATCTTTGAAATTAAATACATAATGATGCTGATGACACCCAGTTTTGCTGTCTTTGAGACGGACTTTATCCGTTCGAGACAAGCAAAAGCACGTTCTTCAGTGTTAGTTGCTTGACTCATTTCTCTTGGAAGCATTAACTCCAGCTTCTGCCTCCCAGTTTGGCTCACCGCTATCAGTAGCCAGTGTAGGTTATTCTCTCTCTCCTGGCATTCTTCCTCGCTTCCTTTTTTTCCCTCTCTGCAACTCATTTTAAACAGATAATCGAGGCACGCAGGTTGCGTGGAGTCATTCTCAAGCATCAGTGCTCTGAAAGACGCGTAAGTTTTCAAAGCCGGGGGTTATACACGGGGAGAGTGTGATGCGTCTCCGTCGCCCACCCACCCTGAACTCATACTTCACATCCACAAATCTTCGGCATCTCAGGTGCCTGCCTTCCGCTTGGGCCTGCCAACACACCTGTAACGTGTAGAGCTTCCAGAACATTTGGGGTCCACATTTCTGTTTTAAATTTCTTGGATGGTAATAAGGCAAAGCTGCGTCCCTTGTCTCTTATCTGTGCAGACAGCAAAGGGAATACAGCCTCTAGGTGATAACTAAATTGCTTTCTTTATAAATGTCCTAAGGTTTTTTCCTTTCCTAAGCTTTCTGTGGCATGAGAATCTTCTTTTAATGGAACTAAATCAGTCGAAACTGCTAGATATTCTTAGATCTGCCCGCTGTGGGGGGGGAAAGTGTGGAGAGCAATTCTCTGCTGCTTAGAAATAGGATTTCTAAGGTTTCAGGGGAAGAGGTGAGCTTATTTCCTTAACCCCACATTTTTCATTCCAGACTTGGATCACGATCAAATTGCTAAGGTTTAGCAAACACCTAAGAGCTGCTTTTGTGTTTCAGGCCCCATACGTGTTCAGAAATGAGCCCCTCCTTGTCCGCAGAGGGGAAATTGGGACTATAACAGAGCTGTTGCTTGGCGTGAGAGACAGTGACAACCCTCAGAACGTTGTGCTGATGGTTTTAGAGCCTCCACGTCACGGGCGACTGACCAAACCTCCTGGGGACTCGGCTTCTGCCGTCCACGTATTCCACCTGGCTGACCTTGCCGGCGGACTGCTGCGTTACGTTCACGATGGCTCTGACACCCAGGATGATGCAGTTCTTTTGCAAGTGAGCGATGGGTACCACTTCCAGAACATCCTCTTCCACATTAAGATTGCTCCCAAGGTACGTGCTGTGACATAAACCCTCACAGACCAGTTAGAAGTCTGGAGAAGTGTGACTGTGTCCCTGAAGCGTCACTAATCCCGCGTTACCAACAGCCTGTGGGCAAAGACGGGAGAAAGTAGTGGATTGATTAAGCTTTGGAGGTCACCTCAATTTTTGGTTTGCAACAGGGACGGCTCAGCTCAAACTGTGCAGCTTTGGCAATTCAAAGTCCACAGTTATTTGATAAAAAGATTTTCTGGAGTTGCAGGTGAGAGTTTTGCACTGGTAAGGGCAGTGAATTAGGGAATGAGTGGATGGTGGGGAGAGAGAGCTGACAGGATAGGCAAACCAGTATTCAGGCTGATGGGAGTGTGATGGGAGACACAAAAGGGTCACGCATGAACAATTTGGCTAATAAGGTGTTATCACCGGTACTTTGGTGGTGGTGGTGTCTCCCAAGGTCAGGATCTCTGCCGTTCACTCAGCGTTGCTCCACTGAAATCTTTCACTTGATCCAACTTGCTATTCGATAACTTCCCTAAGGACAGGGCACAGATACCTAAAGTCAGAAATTATTAAGAAGTGGTTTAATTTTTCTTGCTTGCTTTTATTGCAGTTCATAATTAAATAATGGTGGTTTGTCTCTTCTGTATTTGGACATGAAGTGGCACTTGGTATTAAATTTTATAGAGATTACAGCAGTAAAATTAGAAACAGTGGTGCCTTTCCATTTGTTTACGAAACAAACCCCAGCCAAACAAGGCGTGAAATACGTACAGTATGTGTGGTGGAGCCTGGAAAAAAATAAAGTTTCTGCAGTGCTGATCCCATTTGGACCCTGTAGGTGCTCCTAAAGCCACAGTAGTAATTAGTGACATGACTGACCCAGCAGTCTGGGAATGAAAAAGGGGTTGCTTTCAAGGCTGGTGCTGAGTTATTAGACTCCTGGAATAAGAGCAGCCCTGCCTGTGGTTTCTTTACCCAGATCACTTAGGTGCCTCTAAGGAGCCTGCATCAGATCAGAAGGAATGTAAAAACGCTTGGACGCCACTCTGCGTTGTTTGTAACACCTTTTTTTTTTTTTTTTTTTCTTTTGCTATTGATTAAGCAGCTTCTCGTAAATGCCGGTGAGGGTGACTTGCTGAGTATAGTTTCTTTTATTAGCCGATTTTCCGGTCCTTTGTCTCTCATTATCTTTCCAAGTCTGTCTGCGCAGCACGTGCCCACGGAGAAGAATGAGGGGGGTGACGGCGGTGAGAGCGGAGCAGTTCGGTCTGAGGGTAGAGCTGGCAGATACCCCGCTCCTGCCTCATCCTAATTATTGTATTTGCGGAGTAGCCTCGGGAGGTGAAGTGCATGCAGGGTTTGTTTCCGAAAAGGTGCTGTTGAGACACACACGCAAAGAGACTCGGGTTTTTTTTTTTCCTTTGGTTTACATCCAAAGATTGCTAAAGAGCCTGGTAGGACCCTGGTTGGGGGTGTGGGAGGTCAAGGTGTGGGGTTTTAACCGCGTTGAGTACACAGAACTTGTTATAATGTGCTGCTGGATGGTTTTATACAGTGAGTCCTGGTGCGAAAGGACATTTCTGGGATCCCTATTCGACGGGCTCAGGCAGTGAAATTCTTAGACATGAATTCACAGGAGCACTGCGGCGAAAGCGTGAAAACTTAAACGAAGAACAACATAACCTTCTAAATATTATGAATTAGAGGGGTTTGCTTCTCCACAACGGGCGTGCCTTGTTTTCTGCAAGGTGCTTTTTTTAGTCCCTTTGGCTGCTAACAGCCTCCTTTTCCCTGTTTGCCCTCATCCAAATACTTCGTTTGACCTCCCACAAGTCGGAACAGCTAGCCTCTATTTTGGGAGCTCTTAATAATGATTTGCACCGCTGTATATTTTTGTTGATGTTCTGTAACGACTACAGCTTCTGTGAAGTTAATTTGAGACCTGCTGGGGCTTCATTTTTGGCAGAGCACCACCAAGGGTGCTCCAATGGGGAATAAGGAGCCCATGCCCTAGAAAATATAATCGCAGACTACGTACTGTAAGTCAGAGGAGGTCAGACCTACCCACGAGTGATCTGCTTTTTGCTGATGGGATATAGAAGCGTTTCTTTTCCGAGAGGCTAAGGGGAATCCAGGAAAAAGACAAAAGATGTTTATTTTAGGGGACCTCTAGAGCAGATCCAGCTAAGGGAGGATCTTGCCTCGCATGGGCTGAAGCATGGACCAGGGCGCACGTTAGCTGCCCCGGGCACTCCGAAAACACTTTTCCTGGGCTGTGAATTCATTCCCACAGTTTGCTAACTGTGTGCTCAGGTATCGGTTAAACCAAAAAAAAATCAACTGGGATTCTAGTTGTTTTGCTGAACACAGGGTGAGCACTCAGAGCAGACAATAGCTTGTCACTAAATAGATTTTTGAAAAGATTACCAAGCAAAAAAAGCTATCTCATGAACGTGTTCTTATTAACAAGCAGGATCGCAGCATCAAAGCCAGCTGGAAATGGTATTACAAAATGCCGGACTGGATTAACGTGGCCAGTGAAGGAACATCCAGCCATTTAGTTACCGAAAAGCCGAAGGGTTCCATGTTTATAGCAAAATCACGACCTCGTGTTTAATTAGCGTTCACTTAGAAACATTTTCTTTTCAAAGAGTGCATTTCACCTGTCACTCTCTGAAGTGTGGCTAGGCTCTCTTTTCTTTCCTTCCACAATAAATCCGTGGACCTGTCTGACCTTTTTAGTTTGTTTCCTGTTTGGGAGTTATGCTTTGCTAGGCCTATATGCATCGTGATGTGATCAAATCAATAAGGTCGGAGGAAAGTTATCGTATATACCGGTAGGGTTCTCTCGACTGGCACAGGGTCTGGTTTTCTTCTTCGCTGTTCTTTAGAAAAATAAAGCAACCGTTGTGCTGGGAAACTGTTGACCTGATGGTCTAAGATCATGTGGCATTTAAAAACTGACACTGCGCAAAATCAGTGTAGTACAAATTAAACGGGTGAAAGTTGCTCAGCAGACATGTCAAAGTGGAGATGGGAAACCATCCTTTAAGGTGATTCTTTTTCACAAACATCTTTTTAGCTCTCTCTACTGTCTCTGTTGCAGATTCGGAAGAACATAGTAATGAGTTGTTGATGAGTTTTGAGGTGACACACGATTATGTGAAGTAGTAAATGAGGAGGCAGATGATCGCTTACGTGGGGCAGTCAAGATTTTGATGGATTATGCAGTTCACCACAGCCAGTTTCAAGGTGAATCTGCAGAAATCAAGAAGAAAAGTCACATTTACAGCAACCGGGCTTATAAGAAAGAACCACGGCACAGAAGAGGTCGCACAGATTTTGGGGGCCTGTCCAACAGAACGTGAGCTAAAAAAATAATTTCAAGCCAAAAAGGGCTAATATTATCCTTGAATGCCAGAGTAGTGTTACTGAAGTATATGAAAACATTAGTGAAGTCATTACTGCATCCAGTCCTGAAATCCATATTTCAAGAAGCTTGAATAAATATTGGATAAATACTCATTTGCAAAAAAAAGCTGCAGGAATGATTTGAAGGTTAGAAAACCCACCAAGTAGCAAAAGACTTTGAGAGATGCTCAGGCAGACTTCAGTTTTACAAAAGTGGTTAAGAGGTGACTTGACCATGGGTGTGAGTCCCCACACGGAGAGAAGATATTTGATCTAAAAGTCTTTCTACAAGTATGTTCTAGCTTAGCAAAAAAAAGCGGGGTGGATCTGGTGCAGCAGTTACTAAGTGAAATTTGTATACCTCATTTCTGAATGTTAAACTGCTTCTGTTCCAGCAAAGGATGGAAAACTCATAGTTCCTGTTTCTGCCAAAATTCATCATTAGCATTTGCATACCACCAAGTTCGATTTTCCCCCCATCTTGTAGAAAAACACAAGGTTGGTCTTGAACCTGGGTTTGCTCAGGGAGAGGTGATAGAAGTTACAGATGCGTGTAAAACTAGTGGGGGTGCCGTAGAGAGATATTTTTGAATGGGTAGGAAGCTGTTGTTCTATAAGTACCCTTAAAAGGTGTGTATTTTTAGAAATAGAACAAAGAAATGTGAGAGAAAATGTGGATCCAGTCAAGCTAGTGTAGTAGACCGGACACATTTTTTGGGGATGTTGATAGCAGTGAATTTTCCACTGTGCCGTGGAGATAAATTCTGTCAATACATGTCCAAAGTCAAGCGGAGAGAGGATGAGGATGGTGGTAAAAGACAAAATTATGGAGGGAGACTGAGGTCGAGAAGGGTTAAGGTCAACAACAGTATCTTAGCAGCATTGGAGGACAAGGTCGGTTCTACAGGGTGAGAATTGGGTCCAAGGGATACAGGTGAAACATGCGCAACCGTTTCCTGAAGCGGACAACCAGGGTCGAACGCGTAAGAAATTCCAAAATACGCCGCTTGATCCTTTTCACTCGAAAATCTGTTTCCGTCAGCGCGGCGCTGCTGACGTTCAGTTAAGCCTTTTTCTGCTGTCCCCCTGCACGCAGAATGACAGAAGCCCTCAGCTCGTGACAAATTCCCTCGTCTGGGTGCCCCAGGGAGGCATGCTACAGATCTCCAAGACAATCCTGCGTGCCAAGCTACCCGGTGCCCGTGACTCCGAGATAACCTACACCATCATCAAGGACCAGCCAAGGCATGGTAAATACCTTTGGAGTTTTGTTGTCAAAAAACCAGCTGTAGGGCGTTGCTTTTCACCCCACATACGCCAAGGTGTCCATCCGCTAAATAAAATTGCCAGGTTCTGGTTACTTTTCTGGGGAAAAGGGTGTTCTTCGCAGACCTATGAGAGTGGGATTCTTCCGTGGTGTTTTGCTCACAACAAATAGAATTTGAGGGAATATTTCCTTATGACACTGTGCTGAATAACTGCTGCTAACTTCATCTTTTTCCAGTTCCCATGGGCATGCAAAGTAATGAAGCACTGTTGTCCTGCCTAGTAATCTGAACTTCTGCAACCGCGTGTCTCTAGCGGTAGTGAAATTCTGGTGGATTTACAGCCTTGTGGGAGCAGCATCCTACTCACTGCCAAAAGAAAATATTCTGCTCTGAATGTCTGGTTTAAGAGGAGCATAGAGTAGTATCTACCTCTAGAAAGTGCTGAGCAAAAGTTTTCCATGAAGAACTGGAGAACTCCCTAAATTCCATGGCTTTTGATTTAATTTCTGCTAGTGGAAGGGGTTATTGACTCAAACAGAAATTGGTAACATTTGCAGCCGTATATAATTCTTGTCTTCAAATTCCTTTTGAGAGGCTCCGATCTCACGTCTCAGAGCGAGAGCTTTCACAAGCGACCCCATGCGTAGGACTGCAGTTTAGAAAGTATCTTCTGGCCCCAGTCCAAGGAGGACTGTGGAAGGTACTGGGACTTGTGTTTGAGGTACAGCCTGAGACAAACTGGATGGAAAAGAGAAGACGTCGTATGTGGAGGGAAAGGAAATATGGACACAAAAGAAAAATGTTCCTTCCCCGCTCAGCAGCACCATTTTCTTTACTAGAACCATGTCTTTAAATAATATATTTGACACTTCTATGAAATGATATCATTGCTTTTAATTTGCTGAGCCGGATAAATTTAGAAGATCCCTTTAGCAACATCAGTGCTAGTTTTTTGCCTTTTGCTGTGAGGATAGGCTGGTTTCCATAACAGCTGCCAGTACCTGGTGGAAGCATAGATTATGTTATTTTTGCAATTTAGAAGAGAAGTAATTAATTTGTATTCCCCCTTTAGTTTTCTGCAGATGAAGGACTGTTTTCTCATTTTTAATAAGCATTTACATGAAAACAAGAATTTTTCCCTGAGGAGCTTGTCTCCTGCTGCCTAACCCTAACCAAAATTTATAATCCTGTTTTTGTATCACCATAATTATCTTTACTGTAATTAATTGCAATAATGCAAATGGGTTTGTAGCTGCAGGTGAGGAATAAGTAAAAATTTATCTAAAATCCTATTTCACAGAAATGGAGGAAAAAAATAAGACAGAGAAACGTAGAAAAATGGGTCCTGAATCACAGAAGGTTTATCTGCCTGTTTTACTCTTTGCCTAATGGAAAAGATACTCATACCTGTAGAAAATACGTAATTTGATTTTTAGGTAGGGAAGAAACCCACTTTAGACTTAGCTACTACATTTCAGTAGCTGAAGTGTGTGGACAAAGAAGGCTTCTTGCCCTTTGTTTCAAGACTCTGACACCAAACAAAAGGGATATAATTAGGGAGGGAAGATACCTGTCCAGATCCACGTCTTCTGCAGGGCTTGATTTGCTTCTCTACAATTGGGAAGCGGAGAGCACTTGGTCTTTCTAAGGATCTCTTTATGCTGGACCTCCCATTTTGTCTCTAGAAATAGAACCGGTGTCTTCCCTGGCTGTCCTCCCAGCACACAAGATGCCTCAACGCAGCTCTGTTAGGTGGAAAAAATACTCGCTTCTATATGAATAGGTACTGTTATACGCTAAGCTGCTCCGTGTGGCGTACGTTCTTAGAGGATGAAATTTCTTAAGCCAATGAAAAGTGAGGCAAGTGTCCACTCTTCTTAAAACGAATGAGACCACAGTGCCCGAATCCTCCAGACAGCTCGGGAAATTACAGCTCTGTAGTCTCCATATATTTCAATAAATTGCCTGAGTGTGCACAAGTTGTACATCCACACGTGTAACCTATCAACAGGTGCTTTTCTATTTAAAAAAAATAAAGTTTCAAATGCAATGGTAACCATAAACTATATAAGTAAACATTACAGAGTTGTTCCTTCTGATGGCACTAAATACTAATTTATAAGAAGACACAGACATGCGTCTTGTTTAAAGCAGAAATATGTTATAATTGTTTCTTCTCTTACTTTGGGAGGGATAAACAACTCGCAGGCCCTGACTCCTTCGGGTGTGTGATTAGCATCTTTCGAAATGGCACGAAAGTTTAAGGTGGGATTGGGAATGTAATTAGGGTACTGATAAGGGAATATTAGCATAGAGTTTGATGATAAAATGGAAGTGTGATATTTCAGATTGCTGAATTATTTTTTTTATTATTCCAGCTGTTCGAGGGTGGGTTTGGGAAACGAACTGGCAGAGCTTATGATGGATATTTTGCATAACAAAATAATTAATGCCGTAAGGAGAGTTGAAGTGATTTATAATATATGTGGCTTCTGAATTAGTAGCCGTGAGGGATACTTTCAAAGACTAGTAGAAAAGCACAATATACATCTAACAAGTTATTTAAAGAGCAGTTAAATTATATATAGTCAAGAATAGTAAAGATAGGGGATACACATACTTTTTTCACAGATTATATGTTAAGTCCGAAACAAGTAAATTGCATTATAAAATAGAAAAATATGCCATCTATTTCAATACTGTAGCTCTTTATCAGGTTTTAATTTCACTTACGTGTGTGGTTAGGAAAAATGTTCACATCAATGAAATGGATGACCAAGGTTTTGATACCCTTCTCTTGACGGGTAGCACTTGGCTCTGAGTAATTTTATTAAAGTCTGTTGAACAGTAGTGACATCAAAATCCAACCTTTGCAGGCGTCTGTGAGGAAAGCTGATAACCAGTGGGACATGGCCCTATCCTGCTCTTCTCTGTCGTACCCGCAGCGAAGCCAGTGATGTTTCGGTCCAGCTGAGAATCTATTTCTAATACAAAAATCAGAAATAAGCTGGATGTTACAGATATAAAAACTACATAGTCTTTGGAGTAAGAGCCATAAACCAGGGCGTACTGACTTTCTATACAGAGGTCCTTTACTACGTCTGTTCAAGAGTTCTTTTTCAGTTGAAAATTTCAGTTCAGAGGAGTCGGTTGACTTATTTTTGGCGTAATAAGTCCCCAAAAGAGCGAGGAAACAGCTGACCTTGAAAGAATTAGTACGCTGTATTCTGATACTGAAGTCGTACCCTTGAGGGGAAGGTGGATAGTCTGCTGCAATGCTTTTTAACCCTGATCGTGTCTCATTTCTCCCTTGTCCCTTCACAGGAGCTCCAGAAAGTCAGGCATGTCCTTTGCGTCTATTTTTCTGCTCACTTTATCAAACGGGCACATTTCAAGATTGAAACGGGCTGGTCAGTGGACAGAATGACATTTGGGGAGTTTAAAGTGGCAGATCCTGTTCTTTGCTTGACCACGTGTTTCTTCCGTGTACTTGCATGAGCGAGCTGATCTGCCCTTTGCCAAAACAGGAGATAAAATTTCCCCGTGTCAGTGGGATGTGGCAAGGTCCGTTAGCGGTTTTTAGGAGCTCTACTGCTATTTCTGTCAGTCACACTAGACGGAAAAAAACTCAGGCCGGGTGGACATTTGTCTTGGATGCTCATTAGTTGGTGAAAAGGCACCTATTCCTCCTCGTTTTCACGCAAGTTGTGCCCTGGCCGTTCATCTTTGCTTTTCCCAGGTGAAGTGGTGCTTCTGGTCCCAATGCCGGCCGATGGCCCGGCAGACTCGTGGCAGCTTTTGCCCGATGGAAGAGCTTCGTCACCTACAACCTCTTTTACCCAGCGGGACATCAACGAAGGCATCGTGTGGTACAGGCACTCTGGATCTGAAGTAGAGAGTGACTCCTTCCAATTCCAGGTACTCCTCATCGTATTCACGGCGGGGGGGGGGGTCATTTTTCTCTGATATTACTCAGTCTGCCTTTCCCTGTATCATGCGACCCAAAGTTTCAGTAAGTACACCTACATCAATACATGCATGCACACACAAATACCTGTGTAAGTATGTATTTGTATTTACGTACAATGGCACTATCCTTCCGGATGGATTCTGGCAAATCACAGGCCGTACTGCATGTCTGGAGAAAATTGTCTTTCAAGTAGCATTTAACATTTAGGCTATTAAGCAAATAGCTGGCCTGATTTTCTGTAGAACAGTTCTGTCTCAGGGAGGAAAGGGGTTTGTAGAAAAGCCATGACGCTGTCCTAGTGCCTGCTAGCCTGACTGAGCAGGGAAGCTCTCTGAGATCCAGAGTCTCCAGAGGGAACGGGCAAACAGATCTGCACTTAGAACTTCCACGGGATGAAACTAGCGGGCTTGTACCATCCCACCAACGTGACACGGTGTGTCCAGAGACTGATTCTTGCTGGGACGGCGATCCCTTCTCCACTGGCCTTGCGCCTGTGGGGTAGGATTGTCCCTTGGGGACACCCTACCGATGTGCTTGGGCTTGCTTTTGGGGAAGAAATAGGAATAGGAGATGGTTTTTGCCTGGCAGTCCTTGGAAGAGGTAACAGAGGGAGTAACTGCCCTATTTGCCGTTCAGAGAGGAGGTTTTACCCCTTGATCCTGTATGGCAAATACATCACCCTATCATAAAACCTGTAATATTTACTCCAAGCGCAACGTGTTCCGAGTGCGTTTTTTTAAAATTGTTTGTTTCGCAAGCCCCAAAACCAAGCAACCTTCCTAGTTTCTGCAGTCCTTAAGCTAGTAATTTAACTTTTGCTGTAGAGCACTTCTTGCAAACAGACAAAAAGGTACAAATACTCCCCAGCAGATGTAATACTAAATAAATCCCACTCCCCCATAGGTTTAACAGCCATAAAATTCCTCAGACAGGTCCTTGTTGTTTGCCTGGGAGGTTTAACAGCCTCCCGTAACGCTAAGCCTACGTGAACACTCGCGTGTAGTATTTGTTACATCTGGTTTACGAGTCAGAAGCTATTACTGTAGCACCGGAGAGGCAATTAAGGTAATTTCTAAAGTAATTAACATAAGTGATAATGAGGAATTTGCGAGCGTCAATGTTGAACAAGCTAATCTTTAGCTTAATTGCTACATTCCTCTTATAGAGTATGCGTTTTGCATGAGTTAAATGTTTGGGTTTAGTATCTCGGAGCGGTAGCAATAATTGCACGGAGAGCCCTACTGAGAAAGGAAGCCACAACTGCCTGGGTCACATCAGGAGACCGCAACACATCTGTCGGAGTCTTGAACCATGGATTGGGGCACCTCAGAAAGGGCCAACGCGTTGTTTTCATCGGGTTTTTTTGGCAATCGCCATTCAGATGACAGCAACTCAGAACAGGTCTAAAATAATTTCATTCATTTCACCAGAGCATGCGGTTTTATGCATTTTCTTGAAATTAAGCTTGTGCTGAAGTCTATTCTTGCTCACAAAATGCTCTATTGAATTCAAGTGCAGACTTCCATCCCTTCGGAAAGATAAAGCCGTAACTGAGTCTGACAAAGAAGGGAGCTGTATTTCTTTGGGTGCTCGCCTTATCTCAGGACTGCTGTGAACATTTGCAGGCTTCTCTCTAGGGGATGGGTTTGGTCCTTTGAATTTTTAGGAATTTAATATTATTTGCTTTATATGTCATTACTGCAGGTTTGCTGTTACGAGTTAGATACCATTGACTTATCTTTGGTGTTATAGTGGTGTATGGAAAATTTTTATGGGTCTCTGTGGAACAAGAGCGCAGCCTATCTTGGAAGGTGTTGGGATCACAGGGAATCACTGCCAAGGCAGTGCCATTATTAAAAGACCAGTTATTTTCACCTTGTCAGCATAACCGGTCGTTGTTTTGAGGGTGGGAGGAAGGTTTAAAAACCCATTATTTTTTCTGTTCCTGTGACGAAAAGTTCTACTAAGGCATACAGACAGTTGGAGTACAATTCAGCAACACTCTGACAATGACTGGGAGAACCAGGAATGAATAGCAGGTAGGGAATTGACACACAGATATCTTTCCAAGTAAACGATTTCTAGATTGTACAGGCAATAATGGAGAAGCTGGTTACCATTTAAAGGCCTTAGTTCCCATCAACTACCATTCATGTACGCTTTGGGTTGGTATCTGTTGGAAAGGTGTGTCTTTGCCTTCCCAGACCAGGAGGAGAGGAGAGGGAAAGTATGAAACTGGTCTAGAAATGCAGTGGTGTTCTCTGTCAGGTATCCATTCACGTGATGTTTCCTTCCCAGGTGTCCAGCTCTGCTGGTCCACAAACCACCTTGGAAAGCCACGTGTTCAACGTTGCTGTTCTCCCGCAGACACCCAGAGCGCCTCAGCTTTCCCTCGGCTCCTCTTTGCACATGGCCGTAAGTGTGAACCGGCATCGCTGACCGATGGTTTCTGAATTCCCATTCTCCTTGCGGCAGCGCCCAGCAACCGGAGCCTCGCAGAGAGCCGTTAACCACTGAGGGTTGATTCCCTTACTTGCTGTCGTCCGTGCTGTTGTGATTGATTCAAATATTGAACTAAATCTACGGAACGGGTTGTATGCACCAGAGAGCTAGCTGGAGTAGAAATGGGGAAAAAAAAAAGACAGGTTAGAAGAGAAAAGGGGGAGCGGGGGGAGAAAAATACCCATAAAACGTAGAAAACTCAGTATTAAAAGTGATGAATGTATAGACTGGAAAGGAGAGGGAGAGAGATGAAATACTACATTTTACATCTTTTTATGGAATTCTTACCCTTTCCTGAGAACCCATTAGGAATGGCAAGAGTGAAAAACTGTGGGTTAGAGAGACCATAATGAATACATCTTGCCAGTAATTCCACTGTAAACTTTATCAGAACTGTAGCCCACCCACACTAGAAAGTTTTCATCCGTCACTGTGATATCAGGAACAGAGACTGTAATGTTTGTGGAAAACATTCCGACAAGCCTGTTATATCTGCATCCGTGGAACTGAATTACCTTTTCTTGCAGCATCAACTCTGGGAGTGACCATTTTGATAAGAGTGGTCTCTCTAATGTAGTTATTTCCCTGATTGTGTTAATTGAAAAGATGACCTCGAAGTCTGAAGTTGGTTTGTGAGCTCTCCGACTTTGGTGCGTGCCCTCTCCATGTGTCCCCATCACCTATGT
Source organism: Aviceda cuculoides (assembly GCA_035590195.1). Lineage (NCBI taxonomy): Eukaryota > Metazoa > Chordata > Aves > Accipitriformes > Accipitridae > Aviceda > Aviceda cuculoides. The sequence goes on from JAVJGG010000007.1 coordinate 8,462,499, forward strand.
AGGTGAAGTCCAGCTTTCCTCTCTACTTCTGCTGTCTCCTGTTCTTTGGTTCTGTAGGGAGGGATCCCGAGTACGTGAGCTAGAGGGGAGTTTCCAGGCTCTACACCCAGGTCACCCCTTGGGACGCACAGAGAGCCAAGAGGCAGGGAGTTTGATTTAGAATCGTAGAATCATGGAATCATTTAGGTTGCAAAAGACCTTCAAGATCATCGAGTCCAGCCATCTTCCATGCCCACTAAACCATATTCTGGAGTACCTCATCTACATGCTTTTTGAACACCTCCAGGGATGGTGACTCAAACACTTCCCTGGGCAGCCTATTCCAATGTCTGACAACCCTCTCAGTAAAGAAATT
>JAVJGG010000007.1:8463494-8478202 GCA_035590195.1 Aviceda cuculoides
AGCAGATCCACCCTGCCTCCCAACTTGGTGTCACCTGCAAACTTGCTGAGGGTGCACTCAATCCCCTCATCCAAATCCTCAATAAAGATATTAAACAGAGCAGGGCCCAGCACCGAGCCCTGGAGAACACCACTTGTGACCTGACACCAACTGGATTTAACTCCATTCACCAAAACCCTTTGGGCTCAGCCAGCCAGCCAGTTTTTCACCCAGCGAAGCGTACACTTGTCCAAGCCGTGAGACGCCAGCTTCTCAAGGAGTAGGTCGTGAGAGGCAGTGCCTCATAGCTTTGTCATCTGTGGGGCCTTCGGAGGGGGACCGGGATCATCGTCCACTGAGCAGCAGTCCTGAGCCGATCGAGGCAGGGCAGGCTGTGATGAGAAAGTAGAGATGAGGACTTGGCGAGGAACGTGAACGGAGCTGAGGCCAACCCTTCGGGCAGGAGCTGCCTGCTGGGAGAGGGAGAGCTGGGTTTACAAACTCGGAACGCAGCATGCAGCCATCTTTGGCGTTACTCATTCCTGATGATTTATTTGGAGCGCGGGAGGTGCCGGCAGTTTGCTCAGCATCATCAGACAGAAATCCTGTGTCCTTGTGCGCTCCCTGACAGACAAAAGCACACCGAGAGGCCGGTGCAGGGCAGGAGAGCAGATTTAGCAGGCCTCCCAGCAGCAATGGGTCCCCGGGAGGAGCCTCCACGGGGAGGCGAAGGACTTCGAAGCCGGCACAGCCTGCCACGCATCAGACCAGGGAAGGCCGAAGGAAGCGCTGGGAGAGGGATTAGTGGAAAGTCCATGACACAACAGCTTTGTCAGGGTTTAAAATATTGGTGACCTTTCACGGGCAATAATAAAACATGCTCAGACTGCGACTTGGAGCAATAGCCAGCGATGTATCTTGCTGCTCTTGACTTTTTGTTGTTGTCGTTATTGACAAAATTGATGGGAGAGATGTCTGGCTGTGCCACGCAGTGCTGGATTTTATAGCTAATTACACACCACAAAATTCAATAGTGCCATAAAACACGTTTTACTGAGGGGCGCCTCGCAACCTGCAAGTCCTACCTCTGGGAGAGACAAATAGGCCTTGGAGGCAACTATGAAGCAACCATAACCTTAAATCTTTTCATCGTAAAATTGCACTTCCCTGCATCAACGTGATTGAGTCCTGTTCATCCGTCTCCAAACTCCTTCCGAATTAGACTGGCTTCTCGGCTGAAGAGCAAGCACGAAACGTTTAGTCTTCCCATACCTCTAGTCTTGTCTTTGAGCGTCCTGCTGAGAAAGGTCAGAGAAAGTTTGGTGACTCTTTGGCAGCATTACAGGACGTAACATCTATACTGGTTTTTCTTCAACCAAGTTACCCCTTTCCCCTATATTGGTAAAAGAAGCCAGAGCTTCGCTTTAGCTGAATGCAAACCGAGATTGGGTTTGTGAAGGAGGGAGAATTTCGTAAGCGTGTGGAGGTGCTCCTCCCTTCCCTTCCCAAAAGGGCTGTATGAAAGGGACACCGCTGTTAATTTTAAGCCTGCCCTTTTTATACAGAGCTGTATATAGCACTGCTGATAACACAAATAAACTGTGGGGCTTTTGCTTCCAGTTAGATATGGGACACTTTCGCATCTAAGAAGGACTGACAAGGTTTTATTTACTGCTTCACAACAGTCATTCGTAGGCTGTGGGTTCTCCTCTGATGTGTTTGGGTGGAAAACACTGGGGAGAGGTGAACTGGGGCTTCGGTGGCATTTGTGGTGTACTGAGGTGCAGTCAGGAAACCTCACCTCGCCAGCGACCAAGCCAACGTTCGGTCTGTGACCCAAGGCCAGCGGAACGGGGCGCGGGGTTGACAGGGTGGCCTTACAGATGCGTGACCAGCACGATTCAGTGGGCTGCGCTTGATGTGGCCAGTGGGAACCTGTAGTTTGCTCCTGAACCTGATCGTTTCATGTTCCAAAGCAGATAAATCAGGTGCCTGTATCCTTAATTTAGCTTGTTCTCTCCATATTTTGTTCATGATTATGAAATGAGCTGTATGCTTTTCATACCAAGCGGAACTGTTTAATTCAGTGACTTCTTGGAGCCGTTAATTCCGCAGGATTAGGGTCCATGAACACATGCAAGTTAACGGCCTTTGTGCAGTTAAGTCTGTTCATGCAGCGCCGTAATTCCTGTAACACACTGCCTGCCTTTGGCTAACGGTAATCTTGTAATGGAAGGATCTGGACATTTTTAGGCAGAGTTAAAACAAAAGAGAAAGCTTTGGGTCCTCTGTGTTCCAATGGAAATTGCTAAGGCATTTTCAGGATTTCTTTTAAAAGCAAATCCAGTCCAGCCACATCAGACTATACCAGAAAACTACACAGGCAATGAATTATGTCTTCATCCAGGGAGTTTTTGATCAAATTACATTTTCCTTCGTCTCTTCTTACTTGCTGTGGGTCAAAAAAGAAACTCCTCCACCTGTGAGCATTGAGGTTGTGCATCTGCAGGGGACAGAGCGCACTAAAACCACTGCCACTTCCCTGGACAGCCTGAAAGTGGGGATAAGCTCGTAGTTTTATGAAGGAAGAGGTGTTTGTCTCTTTTTCATAGGTTTATAAGCCCCTTCTGATGCTCCAGAAAGGACTTAACAGAGGTGGACCTGTATAGAGCGCCTTTCTGTTGGGCATGATAGTACCCAGCTTCTGCGTTACACGTTTGGTAATGATGAACTGAAAGTGAGTTTAGGTGGCCTGTAAGACTTCAGCAAATTCTACTTATTATCAACCTTTACTGTCCTCTGTAATCGCCTCCCAAGTAGTCCCTATTCTGTACAAGCTTGAGAGACTTGGTAAAGGTTCAGCCCATCCATCCTTTGCCAGTTTTAGGTCTAAGAAGCAATTAATTAAATTCAAAGACTCTCTTATATTTAACTACAGCAAAGTGAATTCTCTTTCATTGTATTTTTGGTTGAATCTTCCTATGTCTCTGGCCTTGATGCTCACGGTCTAATGTGTTTATTGAGGTGCTGGAGGACCGCGTGACAGTGATTGAGCCCCATCACCTCTCCTTTGTAGACCCGGAGATTCCCAGTGAGAAAATCCTGTTCAACGTGACTGTCCCTCTCCTTCCTGGCCAAGGCAAGTGTACCCATTCACAACATGGCAGCTTGCTGCTGAATTAATTGCCACGCTTTCTAAGCACATCTAATTTTTCCCTCAGAGTATCGTTCTGTGGAAGCATCTGTCAATCTGTTTGGCCTCCTTCGTTAATTTTCGAACACCCTGTTTCTCAGCCTGATTTCTTTGGCTTGTTTAGGAGTAAGCTGGAGAGCTCAGTTTTCTTACTACTGTCTGAAAGCATGGTTTTCTGCTTGCCACCTCTCTAAATGAGAGGTATTTGAAGAAATGACTAAGTGAGGAATCTTTGCTTAATTTCCCATGTCCCAAGAACCCATCCTCGATGCAGTCTCAGCCATCTGACTCATTCAGGAACCGCTGAAGATGTAAAAAGGAGTACCTGGGGACAGAAAAAGAAGCTGTAGCCTTTCGTATCTTGTTTTAAAAATAAAATGGTTTCCTCCCATTAATACTGAGCTCTCTGCCTCCTTAGGTATCGTGGAGCATAGAGACAGGCCTCTCTCCCCAGTCAGGTATTTCACCCAAGCAGATATAAACCATGGCAAGATTGCTTATCGTCCGCCGACTGCAGCTCCTCACTTGAGAGAGATCATTGCCTTTTCCTTTGCAGGTAAGGAAGTAAATGTTCTTTATAGTGCTGTGTCAGACCGGTAGACCTAGGTGGACTGCCGGTCTTCCTCCGGTCCTGGAATGACTTCATGGTTATGTCCATGCTTGCGAGGGCATGAGGCTTGAACGAGACAAAGGCAGTAGGAATCTGCCGTGGAGGAGTGTATCAAGAGCTTCAACGAGGTTTTCCGCTGTGGTTTGGTATAGCAGCATTCAGTGAATTATGGGGATGTGGCAGTGTTCAGTGCAGTATTTAGCGTTTCCAACACTAGTACTGGATGCTGTGCTGGGCAAACTACTGATCGGCCATGTGGTTAGGAACTGTTGCCCCTCCCATGCTTGAGATCTTTGATGCACTGGGGGTTTAGTCCTTGAGATTGAGACTAGAATTGGTGAGTACGAGCTGAATCGATTTAGCCAGGATATTAGAAGATTTCTACCATCAGAGGAAAAACAATCTGGAGCAGGAGGTAGAGGGGCAAAAGCAGGACAAACCTCAAACATTTTTGACTGTTTGATGCACAAGATTCTGTGATGAACTGACAGTACCTGGTAGATGCAGTTCTATGCATCACCGTACCCTCCACTGACATCAAGAGGAGTTTCACAGCTTGGAGGAGGGGGTAGCATGTTATCTCTCCTTGCCTGAAGTGAAGGCAAGGAAAGAGCGCTTTCCTTCGTGAGGAAAGACTCCAGTCTGGTTGAATGTCAGCACTTGCTTTCTCCAAAAATTGTTCAAATCCACATCAGTATGTGCTTTTCTGTCCTGACCACCGTTACTCTGTGCTTGTGTTTGTCCCATCAGGTCTCCCAGAGTCAGTGAACTTCCGATTCACAGGTATGTGAACCATTTGCTCTTTCCTGGCCAAAGCAGTTTTCGTCCTCCTGCCTTTCACGTTGCCCGTTATTCCTTGGCCTTTCTTCTGCTGCAAGGGCACCTATGGACAGTCAGTAGGAATTTCTGGAAATGGCCGTGCCTGGGGAGTATGAATTCATCTGTATCTCAACAGTGTTTTATAGAAGCTAAGCTGCAGCTTGGTAGAGACATCTTTTTCCATCAGTTGCCTGGAATCTGACCTAAAAGCCTGATTTGATTCACTCCTGTTTTCGCCCAGTGTGAACAAAGACATCAGAATTTTATGCTGTTTCTTTTTTTTAATACAGCATGGAAACGTTTCCGCAATTAAATTGCTACCGATAAGCTGCTTGCTTGCTTTCCCTTTCCGTGTGCTATCTAGCACAGGTATGGAAGTGATCCACCAGCAAGAAGTCCGTGTTCTGACTTACGAGTGCACCTGATAGATATATGGAAGATAGTATGTACACATGCACACACACAGACTTTTAGAAGTTACATTTGTCTTGCTAGGAGCTGAGTTAGGGAAAAAGATAAATACTCTTGGCAGGTGTGAATTGCGTGTGTGTGTCCGTAGACAAAGGTGTAGATTGACAAGGTGGGAGAGAAGTCAGCAGCGTGGGGTGGCGATTTTGTACAGAAAGGTGGATTTCCCAGGTGAGTCCCTGAAAATACATCCCTACACCCAGGTGTGCTTTTTGTCTGTGTCTAGTGTCTGACGGAGAACACAGCACCCCGGAGATGGTGTTTGTCATTCATTTGCTTTCTGCGGAGCAGCAGCCTCCAGTCTTCCAGATCACAGCTCCGTTCCTGGAGGTCAGCCAGGGGGGCAAAGCCACCATCGGTGAGTAGGGTGGAAGGGATGGGGTGCTCAGCTCAGCCCATAAAAAAACACATTTACTGCCAGGAGGCCACACGGATGGAGCAGGGGAGAGTTTTGGTCTCGCTCACTTCTGCCCATTTAACTGAGGAGCTGTGGTTGTGCAGGTGCGGAAGCAACCACCGAGAAAACTGCGCAGTGGTGCCTCAAAAAGGTGCTTGGGGATATGGCAGTGCTTCTCCAGTGTCCGGCAGGTCCGTTCGTTGGCTGAGGCAGGCGAGGGCAGGATCAGGGACCTGCTGCTCCTCTACTTTTTTCCCTCTTAGACTGCGCTGCAGTTGCGGAACTATTGGTTACTGGTGTGATCTGGTTCACTGGGTTGTTTAGGATAAGCCACTTTCTGCACGTGTTAGGAGGTTCTCTGGGGTTTTCGTAGATATCCCCCTGCTGCATGAACGTGTGCGCATCTCTCATAAGCTGAGGGTTTTCACAGCTGTCATTCGTGAGCCATACTGGCGGTAAGTTCTCTGATACAACCTCCGATCTGAGCATCGTCAGGGGACAAACTGTTTCCATGAAACCAGCAAGCTCTTGAGCTAGAGCAGCTCCAGAATTATTTTACTTTTTACATGCTGACTGAATTCCAGTTTTTTGACTCCATTCACAAGAGCACATCGCAAAACCTAAAGGCTATTCCCAGCGTAGCGTCCGAGGATGCTGAAGCTGTGCTCTCTTCCCTTGGCACAGGGATGCAGTTAGCCGTGAGCGACACGGATACAGCTCCTGAGGGTCTTTTCTTTGAGCTGGTGAAACCTCCCCATCGTGGCGTTGTGCTCAAGTGCGGCGCAGGCGTGCAGGAGCGCATGAGAGCCGGTGAGTTGAGCAGAAGTCTTCCTTGGCGCAGGAGAGGGGTCAGTGTGTGTGCCCGTCCACACAGCTGATTTAGTTGACCAGGAGGAGGCAGATGCCTCTGTCACGCGCAAACGTGGGAATTTTCTGTCTGGAAGCGTGTGACTGCAGGAGAGAGCGCGTGAAAGACATTCTCCCATTTGCTGTTGGCTTGCTGGCTGAGTCAGCACGTTTCCTGGACCCGTTACGTGTGGGCTAGTTGACAGTCACTCTGTTGTGATAACTGTAACTAGCTGCTAATCAAAAGGGATGTTTTGGTTTACACGGTAAGTTGTATCTTAAGTAATCCAGTAAAGTAACTTAGCGAACGTTTCTACTGGAGTCCTGTTGTGATCCAGCACTCGAAAGCCCCTGTGGAGTTTTACCGTTGGTTTTGGTGGCAGCGGTTTCCAGCGTGTGATCAGACGAACAAATATTATCTGTAGGACAGTAGTCCAAGCAGAAGATGTGGAGGAGGAAGCCTTATCTGGCTATGACAGGGATAAGCTTAGAAAGCAAGTGGGACAAAAGGAGGATGTGTGTGCACTCCCTGAGAATCAAGAAGAGTTGCTGTGTCTGTGAAACTGTGAAGGTTACAGCTTTTCCTCTGCCCTGCATATATACTGGCTCCTTACTAAATGTCTTCATAACTCACATCCCTGTAAGGGTGGTATTAAATGCCAGTTTAGTACATGATTAAGTCTTTCGCTCAATTGGGGCCTTAGGTCGTTTGAATTGGATTGGTGCTCTGAACAGAGTCTTTCTGACTTGTGCATTTTCTTTCTGGGAAGGTGACACCTTCACCTACGAGGACGTCACTCGAAATGCTCTGCAGTACGTGCATGATGGTTCAGCAACAGCAGACGACAGCATGGAAATCTCCGTCACTGACGGCGTCACGACGGTGACCACAGTGCTGAGGGTGGAAGTGTCTCTGCTGGATAACAACGGTCCGCAGCTGGCCCCGGGCTGCTCGTTGGCAATCACCGTGGCTAGTAAAAGCTCTGTGACTCTCTCTCGATTGCACCTCGCTTATATCGTAAGCTTTCATCTATTTCTAACCCCAGCGAATGCCGCCAGCTTCCCTTTCCTTATCCCCCCAGGGAGCCTTGGCCACACGCACCTTTCTGCCGTCAGTGTGGATTCTTGGTAGAGAGCTCAAGTTTTGGCCGTGTCCTCACTACCGCTGCCAAAAAGGGGATAACAGACTCTTAAAACTCAAGGTTTTAAGGCTATCCGTGTTTGACTGTAACAGAGGTGAACTGCCGTGCTAAACAGGAGAACTGAGTTAATCCCGGATTTTTGTCTCAAACAGACTTGCTAAGAAAGCACGTGGACTTGCTAAGAGATAATCCCCTGAAAATTTCAAACCCCCTATCCCCTTTCCAAAATTGCCAAGTTCTTTTTCTGGACGTATTTGAAGGGGGGAGGTTTAAGCAACCCAAGATGCCGCACTCCTTGGTAGCTCGGAGTTGGTCCCAGGGGTTGCGTGTTGTACGGGAGTTATCCTGCTGGTGAAATTCAAAAGAAAGGTGTTTTAGTCCTTGCAGATGATTTAGCAGCAAATGCACTAGCAGTGGATTTCAGGTATGCAGACGTGCTCCCCTTAGGGAGGAGAGATCGCAGTGAGGCTGGAGAGACCTCGAGTAGTGGCTGTCAGAGAGATAATTAGAGAGCTGCCGGGGTCGAGGTAGGATAAGAAGGCAAATGAATGTTTTTTTCCAAGGGATCAGTCTGGATACAAGTCTGGGGTCTGTCTTGTTCTGTTCTTAAGGAGGAAGGCTGACAAGGATGCTGTTCAGGTTTAATCTGAGTAAGAGAAACGTTAGGGGAAAGAGGATTTCATTCCCGACCCATATGCTGAGGATATGATGATTTCTGCTTTGGGTCTTGTCTTTCAAGCAACCAGCAAAAACTTTTAGAAGAAAGGTGACATCTAAGTTCTGATATCGTAGAGGTGGTTGTACTTAATGTAGTTAAAAAGAGGCAAAATCAGCTTTTAATTTAATGTGAATCCGGCTTTTGCAGCATCGCCCCACCTTAACCTTTCTTTTACAGTGAACCAAACTTAGCTCTGTGTCTCTGTCTGAAGCTGTGGTGGGCAACAGTTACTCCCTGTGCCAGCCAGGGAGTTGGCTAAATTTTGGCTCCCTTTATCTGTGAGGAAGAAGTTGGGAAAAGTACATTACATAAATGGTCCAGTCCACTAGGAGTGCCAAGTAATTAAAAAATATCAGGTTTATGTCCAGCAGATTGAGTTGATGAGATACAAGGACACAAAGAAAAACTCTCTGAGCTGAGAGAAAATTAAAATACATTTTGTGGTAGATTCTGAAAATGTCAACCCACTCGACTGTTCTCATCAGTAGAGCTTCATTTAATATTCATCAGCTGTGGGTCTGACCCAGCTAGCTTGATGTATTTCCCTATAAAACATTTTATTCCTCCTTCCCTTTTTAGTGGATGGAAACAAAAGCTAATCTTGTCTTGTTTTGATCTGGTTTGTTTCTTCACGTGTAGGACAACAATTCTCCTGACTCGGAGATAAGAATCCAGTTAATATCTCTCCCTGCATATGGCACCCTCTTACGGATGTCGGGCTCTCACGATGAAGAGCTTTCCAAGGTTTATAATTTCACCATGGAAGACATCAACAGCCAGAGGATCAGGTATGAAAGAGCTATTCTCCTTCAAGCCACGCCAGTTAAAAGCTCGGCGGGCTTTCCGCAGGGATCTCTGGGCTATATTATGTTAGTACAATGTGTCAAAGATCTTTTTTCCTTTTCTTGGCTCTTGTATCCTATGAGATTATGAATGAGAGCATTTCCTGTGTGCGGAATTAGGTGGTTATACGTGTCCGAAATGACAGTAGTTGGTATAGCTTCAAATGACAGCTGTTTCTTCTGTGTCTGCGGTGTCATGGTGATACTTTAGGTAGGCAACACCTAGAACAGCAATTTAAAAAAACTCGGGGAGTGAACGTGAAGGAGAGTTGGGAACTGAAATACCACCTCTCTTTCACCACGTGTGCGTTCACCTCTAAATGCAGGGCTGAGATGTATTTGCCTGACTGTCGGTGAGACTCCCTGACCCAGATTGTGTTCTTGCTTTCGCAGCTACTCCACCACGTTTGAGACCAGCAATCAGCCAGTTACGGACGTCTTCCACTTCGCTGTTTTTGATGCTGATAACAACCGGCTTGACAGGCAGATGTTCACCATCACTATCACGTCCGCCCAGACAGTGCCATCACTCATTGCTTTTGCTGACCACATCACTGTAAGTGGCTACCCAGGATACTAGGAACGGTGCTAAGAATGTCTTAGATGTGAGGAATTGAACGGTTTTCCTGGACTGAGGGGAAATCACTGAAGAAACGTGGCGTTGCACATGCAATCCTGTGAGTGCCAAGGGTTAAAAAATTACTTGGCGGCCAGAGGAGGCTGACGGTGCGGCCGCATCCCTGAACCTCATCTGCTTACATCTGTTCTAATCAGGAGCTGGGTTCTCCCTAGGGTGTCCTATTGATATCAGTGGAACAGGTCTGACTTATCCTTGTTTAGTATTGCGTCCCTTATTTCACAAGCTTGCGTGTAAAAGATGAGCAGAAGAGGAGTCCGAAAGCATCTGGCGCTTTGGACTGATACACAACATTTCAGACTCCTTATCGAAGCCTTTCGAAGTCATCTCCCTCCTTTCCAGCTTTGCATTCCCCCTCCCTTGCCTTCAAAAGGCTCCGCTCAACACGAAACGCAGATCTCGCCTTCCAAGAGGTCGGCGTGACTCTGCCAGTTCTCTCCTTGCCCTGACAAAACACTCCCAGGCTCCTCCTGGGGGCCAGGCAGGCTTTGTTCTTCCCATCCCGCTTCACCTCCCAGCTGATTTCATGCTGAACAGATCTAGGGGAGGATGGGACAGGACTTCAGAGACCGGGCAAGCCTCTACCACGGGGGGAGACTTGTTCGGTAATAATTTATGCGTTGCTGTGTGTTGTGTGCGCTGGCAGTAGTTTTGTCGTATGGTTTTGCTTTCCAGGTGGATGAGGGGGGCAGGGTCCCGCTGCTGGCTCATCACCAGTTAGCTGCTGATTATGGTACTGGTGCCAAGGAAGACCTGAGGGTCACAGTTATCACTCTACCTATGTATGGCTACATCGAAAACACTAAGACAGGTAAAATCCTTGGCTATCTCTTCTTCCTCCTGGCTGATGAAAGGGAACTTAGGAATTGCCGTGCTGGAGCGCGTTCTTATCTGTCCGACCACAGCTCCTCAGCGCAGTGCTGGGTGGCATCAGTTGATCACAAAGAGCTCGTAAGGTCAGCGTTACGAGATAATCTGTCTCTGGGGAGCATTTCCTCCTAATTCTCGCTTGTTGGAGACTGGTCTGTGTTGTCAGACTGGGGCGTTAAGAGCCTTTTCAAGCCCATGTGTTGTATTTTCACCATGCTTTATTTTGGCTGGCCTTGTTACACAGAACAAACTTTGCTGGATTCCTCTAACCGTCCCAGCGAGCTTTAAGGCCGAGAGAGCTGTGGCAGAGCATGGCTGGTAACGTTCTCTTATCTCACTGTTTTGTCAAGAAAAGGTGGGATTTATACCATATTGTCCAGAGATGTTCATCCAGGGAACTCGTCTGCTTAATCCTGAGTGTGGTCCCAGGAGCGGCATATATCATTTTACTTAAATCATAACTTGCCTTTGTAAAATATCACCATGGGTTGGCCAGTGTAGTACTTGTTACAACAGTGATTGCCTTTCCTCTGGAGAGCACGGGTTGCTGACCATTACACGTCATTCCTCCTAACTGAGTCCTGTGAAGGAACTCCAGTTTGTGCCATTTTGGTGATGGTGAGCCTCTCTCCTCGAACAGGCAGCGGCTGGGTGATTTTCTTGGGTGTGAGACTTACTTTTGCAAGGTGAAGCTTGATGTAGAGATTGTGTTGAGGCCAGAGATGGCACATTAGCCCTTGTTTCATCTCTGAAGAAACCCTAAGTAATTCCAGGACGTGGGATTGCTTGTACTATGCATAAAACTGCAGCTTCCCTGATGTCTACTCTAATGCAGCAGACACTGCTTTCTACAAAGGTCACAAGATGTGTGAAGCCCATGTTGTAGGAATGAACATCCTTCTGCACCCTTCACAATGTGCCATTCTTCTCCTGATCCCGCTGCCTTTATTTTTAGTTTATCAGTGAATCGAACATCCGTTCGCTAGTGGTATTCTGGTTTGCAGGTGAGAGTTACGGCCCACAGAGCGAGTCTGCTGCGACTGCAGCTGCATCCTTTTCCCTACAAGATGTTCTAGAGAACAGCGTTTACTACTTCCAGAGCGTCCATGAAAGCATCGAGCCAACAAGTGATGTTTTCAGCTTTTACGTGAGCGATGGCTTCAGCCAATCTGAGGTGCAGAGCATTAACATCACAATTCAGGTACGCCCGTGCTCTCTGGCTGCAAGAGCCCTCTCCTTTCACGTAGACCCATGGCTTTTAAATTGCAAACTTCGCCCAGTCCTTTGTAATACACGGGGAGAGGATTAAAGGGAGTTTCCTTCCTCCTTTCTGTTTCCTTCCCCTAGTACAGGCACGTAATTTGCCTGTGACACCGGAGAACAGTTGTGCATTGCAACCTCTTCCTCAGGGCTTATTTCTCCGGTGTCTCCTCCCTCTCGGAAGCAGCCGTGATGCTGGCTAGATTTGGAGACACTGGTCTAGCCCATTAATGGATATCGGCACCAGTACTGTCATTTGGGAGCTTGCATTTCGTTGAGGTGGGCAGCGGACTTTTCCCCTTGGCCGTTTATCCTTTTCTGACCGTATGCTTTCGGGACCTGTGCAGCGGCGGAACGATGAGCCCCCAAAGATGACGCTGGAGCCTGTCAGAGTGCACGAGGGCTCCGGTGCGGTCGTCACCGGGGCCTTCCTCAACCTGCAGGACTTGGACACCCGGAATAGTGAGCTCGTCATCACGGTTACCAAAAGTCCTGAACACGGTAAGTCCTGGCAAGCTGAGAGAGAGAGTACGTCCTTGTGTGTCTGTGCCTTTGTATCTGTGTGCGTGTACCAGCCCCCGACGTGAGAGAGGAGCCTTTCCAGTAAGGCTACGTCCACCTCTGTGCATCCCAGTTAAAGCTGGCACGCAGAGAGTCTCCAGCAGGCTGTCTTCTCCCCGTAATTTTCATCCATCTGTCGTTTGTCAGGGCATCTCCGTAGGAGGCAGACCGCTGCAGAGCCCCCAGAGCGTGGAAACGTGCTGTCCACGGGCTCGTCCTTCACTTACCAGGACATTTTGGATGAGCTGATCCTTTATACTCGGAGCGGTGCGGCAGCACAGACAGACGAGTTTGGCTTCTCCGTCACGGACGGTCTCCACACGCAGACGGGGAGGCTGGAGTTCTTCGTGGAGCTGCCGAAGAAGCAGCCGCCCACCTTAGCTGTCAACAGGGGCCTGCAGCTCCCAGTTGGTACGGGGAGAGGGAGGAGAAGGGTGTTGCTTGGTATTGCTGCGTGGTCCAGTCTGAACCAATCACTTAGCTGGATTGGCTGAAGCTGTTTGTGGACTTTCTTTCTCTGGTCCAGGCTCTGCAGCATACCTCACAGATCAGCACTTGAAAGCAGAAGCTCTTTATTCGGACGACACAACGATTAGATTTGTCGTGAAGAGGGATCCCAGCGTGGGCCGTCTGCGGTTGACCAAAATTGATAATCCGGTCCAGATCTCTGTTGAAGGACCTCTCAGAAGCTTCACCCAGGCTGATATAAATAAAGGTGAGAGTGCTCGATTTTAGATAATCCTGGCAAGTAATATGTAGCCGTTTTAGGTAGTCCTGCGAGGAGCGGGGAGTTGGACTCGATTATCCTTAAGGGTCCCTTCCAGCTTGAGATACTGTGCGATTCCATGATCTTTATAAGAGGGGGAGGATGACTTGAAGCAGGGAAGGGAGAGGGAAAGAAGTAAGGTAAGGTTGTTACGTTAAAACAGAAACACGTATTGTTAAGCAGGTGTTAAAAAGTCTCTCTCAGCAGGAGAAAAAGAATAAAGAGAAAAAGTAATGAAACCCAAATCCAGGAGCTCTGTCAAGCTCCAAGTCCCTCGGCTTATACTGCCAGCGCGGTTCCAAACTAAGAATTAAATGATGCAGCCTGTAGTAAACCACCTTTTTTCTCTTGTCCCTCTCTCTAGGGCAAGTGGTGTACAGTCACAAGAAAGGGGATCCTGGTGGAAATTTCCCCTTCACCTTTGATGTGATCGATGCAGATGGCAACAAACTGACGGACCAGGTTTTTTATATTAGTGTATTAGGTAAAGGATAGTGCTGAAGTTGTGTTTTCTTTGCTGCAGAGCTGAGGCCTTCATAGATTCCCATCCCGCATGTACTGCAAGTTAAGATGTCATTCTGGAGATGCAGTTTTTATTCGCTGTTAATTCAAAGGCCTTTGAAGTTTGGGGCATGGGGAGAGTTCGCAGATGTAAGGATTAATTCTTTGGCTTCTGACAAACTCCCTGAAGAAGGTAGAAAAGTTCCCCTTAATATCTTTATACTGCCTAGACTGTCTTTAAGACGTTATAGTGTTACCGTGCCCTCGGTTAATGCCGAGGCCAAGTACCTGTTTCGGAATTACCAGTCTGGGAGGTGTCTGTGTGTATGTGGTCTCTTGCTTGAGCCCAAGCACCCGACTTGAATACCACCAAGGAAAGGAGGGTGTCTCCTAACTCAGCTTTGTATTTCACCCTTTCAGAGGACAGATTTCCCCCCTCCATCATCGCTAACAAAGGGCTGGTCTTGGATGAGAATTCGGCGAAGACGATCACGACCCTCCAGCTCTCTGCTACTGACCAGGACAGTGAGCCGACCCGGCTCCAGTACAAGGTGACCAAGCAGCCACAACTGGGACACCTGGAGCACGCAGCCTCCCCAGGTTAGCAGGACAGGATTTTACTCGGTTCGGTATTCCTAGCAGCAAAGCACTGGAGGGCTTTTGAGCCCTAAAGATTCCCTGCAGGAAAAATGCGCTCGAAGGCAGCAGCACAGAATTACGTTTCCCGTTAGAAATCGAACGGTCGTCAGCCCAGAGAGTTGGAGAATAGGGTGAGTGGAGGCAAGGCATCCCAGTTGTTGCCGAAAAACTCGGAATAAAGAACTTATCGACACCAATTTAGTGCAGATAAGCAGGCACTTCTTTATCGACGGCCGGGTGCGCGGGCGAGTCCTCTCACGAACCACGCACACCAAGCACCAAAACCACGCATCTTATATTAAACTTACTCATACATATTCATTAAATTTCCCCCCCCAAAAGTTATACATATTCATTAGATTTCTGGGAACTTATTAACATATTATCCATTCTTATATTTAACCTTTCTAATGATTGGTCCTTCAGTCACACCATCTTATTAATATTCTTATATTAAAAC
>JAVJGG010000007.1:8478302-8510029 GCA_035590195.1 Aviceda cuculoides
TCCTGATCATTGTTGCATTGCAAACTGCACACCTCTACAAGTAAATACTGTGTACTAATTATCTCAAATCTTAAACCCGTTCTCTAATGCTCTCAGTGTTCCTACTAGATGATTTTGGCCAATTCCTTCGGCCTTGGTACAGGGGTGTACAGAGGATTTCACAGTAGCTATGGGTTGTTGGTTAAATGTGCAAAACACAATAGATATACGATTTTTACTAAAATATTTCTTAGAATTCCATATTCCTATTAAAATCAAATATAATTAATTCTTAGTAGTGGCAAATCAGCAACACTGTGTCTTTCTTTTTTTCAGAAATCTTTTTCTGTTTGGGGTGCTAAGTGATTTTGGTAGGTCATTAAACAATGCATGACCTTATCTATCTGAGGTCTGCAAATACAGCTCAGAAGTATGATACAGAACATACAGCATGATAAATAGTGCAGAGGAAGCATTCTTCTGCTCAGCATTGTGCCATGTATTAGTTTTATTTTTTTCTCTTAGATAATATGAGAAATAGAACCTGGAAGTCATTGTAGAGTCTTCTTACCAATTTGTATTTGTTTTTGGTAAAATTTTATAGCAATTGTACACTTCCTTCTGTCAATGTACTGGATAACTCTGATAACTCTGATGCTATTTTTAATAATCTTAAAATTTACCTCTGCCTTTTTTCCTTAATTGAAACTTTTCATATGGTTAACTACTTGTGCTTTATTGCCAGAACAAAATACAGACTCACAGAATCACAGCGTGGCTGAGGTTGGAAGGGACCTCTGGAGGTCATCTGGTCCAACCCCCCTGCTCCTGCTGGGACACCTAGACCATGCTGCTCAAGACCATGTCCAGATGGCTTTTGAAGATATCCAAGGATGGAGACTCCACCGCCACACTAGGCAACCTGTTCCCAGGCTGAGTCACCCTCACAGTAAAACAGGAACCTCCCATGTTCAGGAGGAACCTCCTATGTTTCACTTTGTGCCTATTGCCTCTGGTCCTGTCACTGGGCACCACTGGAAAAAGTCTGGCTCCATCTTCTTAACACCCTCCCTTCAGGTGTGCGTACGGTATGATGAGATTCCCCCCGAGCCTTCTCTTCTCCAGCCTGAATGGACCCAGTTCTCTCAGCCTTGCCTCACAGGAGACATGGTCCAGTACCTTCATCATCTTAGTGACCATTTGCTGGACTTTCTCCAGTATTTCCATGTCTCCTTGTACTGAGGAGGCCAGAACTGGGCACAGTACTCCAAGTGTATCCTCACCAGTGATAAATAGAGGGGAAAGATCACCTCCCTCAACCTGCTGGCAACACTCCTCCTCATGCAGCCCAGGATACCATTAGCCACCTTTTTCCAGAAGGGCACAGCGCTGGCCTATGTTCAACTTGGTGTCCACCAGGACCCTGGATAATGTAGTGTTACAAATAGTGTTGTTTCATTTAGTTTCCTATAGTGTTGTTTCATTTAGTTTCCTATCAGATATACAGGTGCATGGAAAGAAATAATTCGCATATAAATTTTCTATGGTATCTTAGTCCATGTTGTTTGTAAGCATATGTAGCAGCTATGTTGACCGGCTGAGGCAGCGAATGGTTGACATTGTCCTTGAAATCACTCAGTCTTCCACTGGAGGCTACTGGCCTCTTGACGGTGAGATGAGGATTTACCACTGCAGGAGTGGAAGTGGCTGTGGAGATACTGAAAACACTCACTCCCTGTTCTGACCAGAGATGAGCCTCAGCTCTGTGAAAGGTTAGATACAAACCCAAATCTGGTTCAAATTCCTGTCTTTCAGCTCTAGGGTGTGTCATATGAATGAATACTGAAACAAACTGTATCACAGCGTTCTGCTCAACCACTGAAATCTACAGACTACTTGGTGCTCTCTGACATACATTGCATAACCTATAGGAGAAGTGGTGGATTTCTTGTGGCAGTTCTACTCTAATGTGAAGTAATAATAGGAACATTTTCCATTTCGGTGACTCTAAAAACAGATAATTTGGCTCCTGCAGAGGTACTTTGAAGAAGAGGGCTCTGAATGTCCTCTAAAAACCCTGCAGGTTGTTCCATACTGTATTTCTGACTTCTGGCAGAACAAAATAATCTTTTCAAAATATGTAGTTCTAGCTCTGCAAAGCAGTGTCATAAGAGAAATCAACATTTTTGCATATTGAAGGTCCATTGCTTCTTCGGGAGCATCATGCATCTTCTTGGCACCCATAAGTGATAGGGGTTTTTAAAATTTTCTCCTATTATGCAAGAAATGAGAACTATTTATCTCACATTTGATTTTAAAAAGAAAAGACAACTGTGTGAAGTTTCTTAGAGCTTTGAAAAGCTGAATCTAGAATATGAGGAGAGTCACACATGTATGATAATCTCTTCCTGTTGTCTATGCAAGGATTTTGCCTCCAAATCACATTTATAACAAAAAAAGAGAGGTCACTGGAATATTTTTTAAACTTGCATATAGTTTTTTTATACAGATGCACAGACTTGAAATTTTAAAATTCTACCAGCTGAATAACACTGTGTTCCTATGAAGAGTTACAAGCTACGTGCATGCCTACAGGACATCTGAACTTTTCTATGTACAGGACTGCATTCATATATTAAGTCTTTAAATATATATATGTACATACATATGGAAGTCTATATATATGTACATACATACATATATACACACACATGTATATGCTACATTGTAATTTATTCTTCCTGGGCTTAAACTGCACCTAAGACTTTAAAGACAGCAGTCTATAGAGATGTAAAGAACAAGTTGCACCTACATCAATGTCCTACTTCCCACAGATGTACTACAGAAGGCACAAGATAATGTTCCTCCCTACACTTCCTGAGAATGCATCCCTTTGCTAAAGCATCTCTAAACAAAGCTCCCAGATTCATAGACTCCTGTTAGAACACGCTCTGCTTGATACTGCTTCCATTTCTATTTGGGAGCTGGGCTCCTTGTTGCTGTCGGGGTTTTTTTAGAATAAGCATGCTGAGTGGATCACAGTGCTGCTTGTGAAAGAAGCCTGTCTAAGTACTGGCTTTTATTTTTGATCTCAGATGAACACTTTCTAAGTGTGGCTCAGCAGGTAGCTGACTGCCCCTCCTGCTCACTTTAAATTTTAGAAGTGTCTTATCTCCCACAATGATTTCTTTGTCTTACCTGTTGAACAGAGTCTCTTTACTGAATCCACAAGAGAAGAAAATCTTGAATGGAGCTGAAAAATGAGAACAACTTTTCCCCGGGCTAATGTGCATTTTCACCTTCGTGAGACGCTGCTCCATCCATTCCCACACAACATTTCATAATAAAAACATCCGATGCACTATGTGAGGCCTGCTTTTTTTCTGCAGCAGCAAACCCCTTTGTTGGATATAAAGGTATAAAGATCTCGAGTGCACATAAGGATCACAAAGTGCAGTACAGCACCGTTTCGATGTAGTGCCTTGCTCCTGAAAGTGTATAATGTCTTGGATGTAAAACCTTATTCCGATTCAGCTGTGTTAGCATGGCACCGTGCCCAAGCTAATGGGTCTTGCAGCTTGAGGGAAAAACTATGCTACAGCTTCTATCCTGTATTGGCTTCTGAAGCCAGTGTGGTTTTCACTCACCATCATCCATGCTTCTCCCCACAGTGTGATGCAGACATGACTTACATGATTCTCTTGGTTTTGGAGGCTTCCAGCTAAAACTGTTCTTCTACTTACTGAGGAAAACTTAGTAATTTGACATCATAAAAGTGCAGAAACCCTTTTATTCTTCCCGTCTCTCATGCTGTTGCAGTAAGATCATAATATGTGGCAGTCTTCTTTCACTCTGCCTTTGTGGTGCCTTAAAAACTGAAGTACTCCAGAGCACGTCAGATTCACACTGGATTTCCCAGCTGAGGTCATAGACTAAAATGAGGCAAAATACTGTATCTTTTCAAGTTTATTAGAAACCCAAATCCAAATTATAGCTTTGAAGGATGAAACCTCATGAACTAGTCCCCAAACCCAGAATCTTCCTGAATTTATGATAGAACAGTTTTAAATAGACTGCTAAAATATTACAATGTGTAGCATCAATGTTTTCTGATATGCAATGAGTAAATATTTCTAATATTTTCGTTCTAGCACCTTGCCTCCCATCAGGAGATTTAGTGGTGTATGTCAAAAGCTAAGAAGGCTACAGCAATTCTGTAAGACCTATAAGCATCACTATTCCTGCAAGAAGAATGGAAAAGCTCAGGGCAAAGGAGCTAAGTGTTGAGCTCAGGATTGTACTTATGCTTGTGGAGCGAAGGAACAGAAAAACTCCTGCACCTGACAGAAAGTCCTCCCATTGTTGCCGAAAAACTCGGAATAAAGAACTTATCAACACCAATTTAGTGCAGATAAGCAGACACTTCTTTCTTGACGGCCGGGTGCGCGGGCGAGTCCTCTCACGAACCACGCACACCTGAACACCAAAGTCATACACCTTATATTGAACAAGGGGTTTCCAAGCAGCAAACTGGTATCCATAACGGTTTCCTTAGTTTCTTAAAACAAAACACTATGGATCAATAAATCTTTGTCAAAATCTCTGCAGCTACCTGATTTTAAACAATAGTTAGATCCTTATGGTTACCTGATTTTAATAATGCTCAAATCCCCATGGTTACATCTAGTACATTTCTTAAAGTTCCCAAGTCCCTATGTCCTGACCATTGTTGCATTGCAGACTGCACACCTACACTAGTAAATACCGTGTACAAATTACCTCAAATCTTAAACCTATTCTCTAATGCTCTAAATGTTCCTATTAATGATTCTGGCCAATTCCTTCAGCCTTGGTACAGGGCTATACAGAGGATTTCATAGTAGCTGTCGGTTGTTGGTTAAATGTGTAAAATGCAATAGATATCTAATTTTTGCTAAAATATCTCTTATAATTCTATATTCCTATTAAAATCAAATATAATTAATTCTAACTAGTGGCAAATCAGCAACACAATAATCGCAGATGAGGATTTATTCAGCCGCTGGGTGAGTTTGTGCCCCATGGTAACCTTGCCCAGTGGACTTTGCAAACCAGTCCAGCTTGCCACTGTGTGCGTCTCCTCTTTCGGGACCTCCTGCTGCCTCTGCACGACAGGCAAACCTTCAGCCTTTTCTGTCACCACATACAGTACAACGCCCCAAAGAATTCATCCCCTCCTGTACATGGTAATAGAGCCCACCTTGGTAAACAGACAACTTGCTTTCAGTCCCCTCTTGGCCAGTACGTCCCTTGTTCCCTAAAAACCAGCCTCTTTTCCCAATTGTACTTTGGAGATAGGAAGGGAACTAACCGCTGAGTTAGTTTAAAAGGAAGCTACGTTGTGCTGTGATGGATATGCTGGATAATGAATTCTGGTAGTTCATAGAGGGGGGATTGGTCAATCCTGTGAAACTCAGAAAATAATTACCTGCGAATGTGATCTGAATTTTAGAGTTGCCTTCTGTGCCCACTGACGGTATGAGTGTCCTGCCCCCCTCTGATGAATTAGTCTAAATCTATGCTGTCATGCAATATGCTCTTCTGATTTAGATTATACTCATCTGAGATTATATTTCTTCTTAGAATTAGATTTCTCATTAGCATGAGATTCAAGTGGAAATACCTGCTGCGTGTTTTCAAGATGCAGACAGTCCCTGTACAGCTCCGTTTTAGTGGGTGGTTCGCCTCATCTTCTCGCAGTGTAAGATGTCCTCTGGCAAACGTGTTGAAAGGGTAGGAATAATGAAAGAAAGTTATAATAAGCAAACGCCCCGCTGAGAGAAAATTAAAAACTCGCAATATTTTTTGTCTAAATTGCAAACTAAACAGCGAATCTTGTGCTTTGGAGACCTTAAAGAGCTGGATTAAGGATTTCGTTCCTCCTGTTATTTAAAATGTGATGATTCTGATTTCTATGCTGTTTCATGTCTGTGACGGACTAGGAAAGATACGCTCACACACTGGGAAAGAGTTGTTCTCACAATTTAAATGACCTAAACCTAAGGAGAGAGTACTGGAGTGTTCAAAAGAGAACACGAACCTTTAAAGCTAATGAGCTCTGAGGAAACCTTGGCTAATCATCCAGTTTTGACTCATTTATTTATATTGGATCCTGGTACTTTTTGTAGTGTGGCCAACAGTAGTCAGTAGCCATTTAGCATGTCAAACTGGTGAAAAACTTTTTGTCAGGGTTTTTGTTGTTGCAGTAAAACTGTCAAATGCAGCAGTGATACTTCAAGGCTCAAGTGCTTTTTAAAATGCTTTTCAGGTACCTTTCTGTGTCTGTGTCACACCTCATGACCTGTAAAGATGTCACTGTAAGTCAGTGTTGAAAATGGGAATTAGTCTGTTCTAAATGCAGGGGTACAAGGAGGGGAAAAGAGAGCAGAGGCTCTGAAGGCATTTTTGAAAACTGCCGTGAGGCCAGGAAACCTTTTGCTCATACTCAGTGATGCCCTGGTTAGATCAGTCCTGCACAGCAGCAAAAATCCAAGTGTTACATCTACCATTTTCCCACAGTTTCTCTCTCTCCCTCTGCCCTGAGAGGCCCATCCCCAACGGGGTGTCCTGACAGCGTGAGGTGCCATCGTAAAATTGTAAGTCTGGGAAGAAGTCTATAATTCTTTTTGCAGAAGGGGTGCCACTACATGAATTTAAAAGCCGTTGAGCAGAGTTTCTAGGAGGCTTCATGCAAGCTAAATCCCTGGCTCAGCTGAGGTTCATGGTACAGCCTGAATTGGAGCAGGACAAGCCAAGCCTGAGTGCTTGTGGCTAGATAAGTCCAGCTCCCTACGTTTTTCCCTGCCTCGCTCTTTCTATTGCACATTTTCCCTTATTGTTCTTTTTCTAGGGACAAGAATTAGCTCCTTCAGCCAGGCAGACTTGGCCTCTCGCAGCATCCAGTATGTCCACACCAGTGATGCTGAAAAGCATAAGGATGCGTTCACTTTTTCTGTGTCCGATGGAACAAATGAAGTAAGTCCCAGCACGGTTTTTTGAGTCAGAGCTGGCTATTAATTCCGTAGGAATGGGATGGGAGTCAGTTTTGCTCTCGCGTGCTTGCGAGAGACAGCTGGACGTAGCAAAGGGAATGAAACAAGCCACACATGGCCTCGTCGTTTGGCAACGGTGGGTGCTCTTACTTCCCCTGTGAAGGTAAGGGGGAGCCACCTGCGGTGGAGCTTCAGGAGACTGGTTTACTGAGATTTCAGTGTCTGGTTTTCATCTCCTTACCAACTGGTCCTGGAGCTCAGCTTGGATCCAGTGCACTGACGACATACACAGAAGCACAGTTAGACCCTTGAGAAATGTCTCCTTCCTGCTTTCTGGAAGAGAAAAATCATAGCTGCAAGTAGAGGGAGAGGGACAAAGTAGAACGAGGGAGGGAGGGAAAAGTGGGTGTCCATAAATATCACGGTAAGAAGGAGAATAAATTAGCGGGGAGGGATAGAAGAGGTCATGCTCACATGATCTGAGCTTAGAAGCTCATATTTACTCACTAGAGAAGGCCAAAAGCGAGTGAGCCAAACTCTGGATCACCACCATCTCCTTAAAGCGTTACTGTTTCAGTGGAGTTGCGCTCTTGGTAGACTGAATTCATCAAGAGAAGCTTTTTCTCCTGTTCCAGGTGAGCCAGTCTTTTGCCATCACCATAAAGCCCGTGGATGACTCCTTACCCGTAGTGCAAAGCCTTGGGATGACAGTTCAGGGAGGCGTTAGAAAAACCATCACAGAGTTTGAGCTTAAAGCAACAGATGCTGACACAGAGGTAAGGCAGGACTCCCCCTCGCCTCCTCCCTCCCCTCCTGTGCCGCACATCTGGGCTATCAGAAAAATGGGCTTGCGTTCAAAGGGAGGGATTATAGCGAGGGTCATCTCACTGTGAGCCTACCCTGCCTGATCACAACATCAGACAAACAGCTTGTGGGAGGCCCAGTTTGTAGATAAGTAGATGAATGAGTGTTTGAGCGCAGCAAATCCCTGGCTTGAGAAACGGCTTCGTCTGGGATGTCTCTCAGACACATAAGCAACAAACCTGCATGGAAAACATCTAGAAGTTGGGATCAGAGCTAATCCTCGCCCCGTCCCACCTTCTCTCTGAACATCGTGGATTTGAACTGAGCTTATGCCTAGCCTTGACACGGAGGTTATGCCTGGCACGGATGAAAATGACATTTCCTCTTCCTCCTCCTGGGTCTGACTGGAAACTAAGTGGTCTCATGTTGGCTCTACCTCACTGGGCTGCAGTTTCCCAGCAGCAAGATTGCTCCTGGCTGCCTGTCATTGCCCTGAGCCAAAGATCCTGCCCCAAAGGTTATCGCTGCTTCCCCGCCGACAGAGGTGGCAAGGGGCAAGTTATTTAGAATGGTTGCAGAATGGGGGACTGCTCTTGCGTTCAAGGAGTTGTCACAAGGGTTGGGAGCCTTCTCAGACCAGCCGAACCAGTAGTTGGCTGTGATGTGTCCAGCCTAGCTCTCCTCGATTGGGGTTGTTCTGTAGATAGCCAGCTTGGGAGAGGGATAAAGACGGGGCAGGGCTCAGGGCGAATCAATTCAGTGTGCGGTGCTGCTTTTCAGCTGCTGGTTGGAAACACTGTGCTAGGAAAGCTGTCCGGGCATGGAGTCCCTCTCCAGGCATCTTGAGCTGGAAGGACATGCCTGTCCTGGTCCTGGGGTCTTGTCATCAGCTTTGCCACTCCTGTCTTCCCGGTGCAGGCTGAGTCAATTACGTTCACAGTCGTGCAGCCTCCCCGGCACGGCCTGATCGAACGCACCAGCGACGGGCAGCGTCACCACCAAGCCGCCACCTTCACGATGGACGACATCTACCGGAACCGCATCAGCTACAGTCACGATGGCAGCAACTCGCTGAAGGATCGCTTCACTTTCACTGTGTCTGATGGGACCAATCCCTTCTTCATTATGGAGGATGGGGGGAAGAAGGTAAGGGGAGGAGGAGGGATGTCAGGGAGACCTTCTGTAGCTAATAGAAAGCTACCTCCTCTCAGAGAAGGGGAGACTTGGCTGCTGGTGCTCTACTGAAGGTAAAGGCTGAGTATTCTCAGTTCTGTGATGCCATCTTTCCCGGTGTACCAGCCTTTGTGTGTGCAAACTTGTCCCAGGACCTTGATCCCAACAGAGCTGAAGGGAGCAAAGCTGATAATATGGTGCACGAGGCCCTGACTCCCAAAATAACAGCCGTCTCTCTGAACTTTTGTCAGGTCGTGACAGCAGCACCGCAGCGCTTCAAAGTGGACGTTCTCTCTGTGGATGACGGGACACCCAGGGTCGTCACCAACCTGGGTTTGCAGTGGCTGGAGTACACGGATGGCAAGGTAACTGCCTGCCCGGGTTCAGGAGAAGGAGCTTCGCAGGAGAACCTCCTGATCCTTCAGCAGTTTTAGTTTTGCGACAGAGAACAGGTATCCCTCTGTGCCCATCAAGTGTCTTGGAAAAGGCACTGCAGCTCCATTAGCTAAACGAGGCAGTGTGGCTCCAGGGTGCTAAATTGCTTCCTGGACCATCTCCTTCCCTTACACCAGTCGGACCATCAAGCCTGGCTCTTCTTGGCTCTCGCGCAAGCTGTGCAGCGCGGGACGGCTCCTGCCCGCTTTCCTGGGAGGACATGTCCTGCCCCCTGTCCCTCCTCCCCAGGGTATATTTTCAGCTTTGCTGATGGCGGAGAAGTCTTGATTACGTGCTGCAGCAGCCCTGGTGGAGATATATGGCTTTCAGAGAAATCTGGTATAGGGATTTGTTTTGCTGAAGTCCAAACAAAACCCCGGGAAATTCTCTCCCTCGTGCTTGTTTTTGAGGACCCGGCGTTAACTGCAAAGAAATACTTTGGTACTTCCCAGGAAAAAGGGTTGGAAGACACTGTAGTGAGAAATTATATTAAGAAGTGGCCACCTCAGCTCAAATTCTTGACTTCAGAAAAAGCACTCCTGCAGCCTCAGGCAGTTCAGTTCTCTCTTTTTCTCCTGCTGTTATAGGTGTTCTCTTTTTAAAGAGAAAGCAAAATGTGGTGGAACTGCAGCACATCCGTGTGAGGTCATTTGAAAGAGGACTTACTGCAGGCTCACTAAAGCAACCTGAACTGTCCTGAGTCAATCCTTCAACTTGAGGCTGTTTGCAGACGTTTTTTTTCAAAGCCAGGCCTCACCCGAGCATCAGCAAGGTTCACGGAGCAGCGGTTTCTGGGTGAAACCAAAAGATTTGTCGTAGCTTTTAGACACAGCTGCGTAGGGCTGGGCAGCTTGTTTTGCATTTGCTTTTCTTGGAGCCGCGATGGTTTTTTATTAAACAAACCAGATGTGAGGCAGAATTTGAATCCTTCCTGTGCTGTCAAACACCTTGTAGGGCATCTGTCTGTTCAAGGCCGCTCCGTGCTTTTCCGTCCCCTAGCTTTTCCCTCGCGGAGCACGGTTTGACAGGGGGACGGTTGGGCTTTTTAGATGAACAGTCAATCAGACTTGCACTGCTGGCTCTCCAGAGTTTTACTCCCTTGGTTTGGCTTTCATCCAGGCAACCAATCTAATCACTAAGAAGGAATTACTGACGACAGATCCTGACACAGATGACAAACAGCTGATCTATGAGATAACAACTGGTCCCAGAAATGGTTACGTGGAGAACAAGCTGAAACCAGGGACAACCGTGACCACCTTTACGCAGGGTATGGACTTGGGCTGTGTACCGTTGCTTTTTTCCTTCGGCTGCTTCAGTTTGTCAAGATAGCTTCTGGGGGTGAGGGGGGAAGGTGGGAGGGGAGAAGACAAGGGGCAAATCTCAAAAGTGTGTCAAAAGTAAGAATTGAACGTGGCTCTCAACGGCAGAAATCCGAGAATTTCTTATCGACGTCAACACCTATGCTGTAGCACACCCAGGTTCTCCGGACTTCTTAGAGCTGGAGATTTGACTTGGGACAGTAAAAAGGAGTTGTAGACGTTGCACGCGGACCTCATCATCACGAGGTCCGGTAGATGTTTAGCAGCGCACAGTCGACAACGTGCGGAAAGGTCGCTCTTGCGGGACTGAGGGGCCCTCCGTCGGGAAGGTTAGTCGAGGGATTACCTGCTTCCTACACCACTGCGCTCTTTCTGATTGCCTCCCCCGGGCAGGCTGAGAGGGAAATCACGGCACAGGCTTTTTTAGCCATTCTGCTGCCATTTTTTAGCCATTCTGTCTCTTCTCATCAGGCCTTGCCAGCCATGCCTGGCCTCCTGTGTGCTCAGGGAAAGGAGAGAAAAAAAAAAAAAGGAAGACATCTATGTTATTTTAGGGCTGAAGCTTGGGAAACATCCTGCAGAAGGTCAGAGACCTCAAACCGTCTCAGCAGGGAGAAGGAGCCCTGTTAGGACATGCCAGCTTATAGAACAGTGCTGAAATGTCTGCTGCCCAAACAAATTCCGATTTTTACCTTACTTTTAAGTATGAGCCGCTACGGGTAAAGACTAGGCAAGGGAATGTCTTGTCACAGCTTGTAGGCTGGCTTCTACCACAGGTAAGACCAAGGAAGTTAGAAAAGCTGCTGCAGCGTAAAGGCCGCGTGGAAAACGCGATCCCTGCGGCCGTGCGGGTGCACGTCTCCCCGCCGCTCGTCTCTAAAACTGCCGTCGAATTTCTGGGTTCCTGTCTCTTTCCGGCAGAGGATGTGAACCAGGGCCTCATTCGGTACGTGATGCATGAGGAGAAGGTTCAGGAGACGGCGGACAGCTTTCAGTTCCTGGTGAAGGACAGCAAACCCAACGTGGTCAGCGGCAACATCTTCCACATCCAGTGGTCCCTCCTCAGCTTTACGTACAGCAGGTACGTGGCAGGGGGTTTACAGCCCTCTGCCGACAGATGGGGTCTTATCTGGAGGGAGGCAGGTTGAGCTCCGTAATACGGGATCGGACCTAGAGCATGGAAATTAAATTCTGGGGCTCTTGCCACCATTTCTGCCTGTGTTTCCCTGGACCTCCACCAGGACTGAAGCCTCGCTGCTGCGCAGCGTAGCACCACACGTGGCATTTCTGTTGAATTAACGCTGTTGATTTCTAGACGGGGCTGGTCGGGGGGAGCGATAGCAGCCGGTGTGGAAGTGGGAACTCACGTGCGTGTCAGTGAGGAGAAGTCCCTGCTGGCTTAAACCACAGAGCAGGGCTGCTGAAGAGCTGCCACCTGTCCAAGACCCTGATTATTAGCGTCCCGCGGATTTTCTGTGGAGGCAACAGTCAGCCTGAGTCTGTGGTGCTCGGTATCGGCGTAAACACATAGGGGTTTGCTCCCCAGCCTGTTATTTGTATCCGCTTGATACCTTTCCAGCTACGACGTCCGAGAGAACGCAGGCTCTGTGAGCGTCGCCGTGAGGCGGGTTGGTAACCTCAACCAGTACGCGATCGTCTTGTGCCGCACAGAGCAGGGAACGGCCACCTCCGGCTCCGGTTCACAGCCGGGAGAGCAGGACTACGTGGAGTACGCAGGGCAGGTAGGTTGGGGACACCGGGAAAGGGAAGGTCTGACCACGTGTGCCATCAGGCCTGGGTGAAAGAACTGATAAACACTGATAAAACCACCATGGAGACTGTATTTCCTTCCTAAGAATTTGTGGTTTATTTGCTTCAGAAGAGGGTCTCTTTTTTCATCAGTTTTTTATGTTAGCAGATACACATTGCAGCAGTGTTCTGGCAGCTCACAAAGGTTACAGGCTTGCCTGGGCAGCGGCGTCATTCCTCATCACGCAAAGGTCTAAAACCATGAACGAGACCAGAAGGGGTAGGGGTCTACGCGTTGCATTTGCTGCTGCCTTTGACCTCCGCTAGCCATTTATCCTCGGTTAAGGTCGGCGTCCGATGCCGCCCGTGCACAGGGTACGCGACTCAGGCAAGGGTAAGGCAGGAAAGACAGAAAGTTTCAGACCCCAGTCCAAAGAGAGCAGGCCACTTGCTGCCTTCCAGGTGCAGTTTGAGGAGCGGGAGGACACCAAGGCCTGCACCATCGCCGTTAACGACGACAACGTCTTCGAGAGCACGGAGAGCTTCGCCGTCGAGCTCAGCATGCCAGCCTACGCTCTGCTGGGGAACGTCACCCGGGCCACCGTCACCATCACGGACGCAGAGGACGAGCCCACCCTGCAGTTCGACAGGAAGACGTACCATATCAGCGAGAGCGCCGGTTTTCTTTCTGCTCCTGTTGAAAGGAAAGGTGGGTCGAGCCGGGCAGAAGGAATTTTCTGTGCCGCCGTGGGGCTCCGCGGCACGGGAGGGAAAGCGGATCCGCAGGCGCTGCCGTGGGCGAGACGTGCGGAGCCTGAACCCGCACGGCAGAGAGAGCGGACGGGGAGCCCTGGAGACTGTGGCCGGCAGTAAACTGGGGACAGAAAGAAGTGAGGCAGGCTGTGAAGTATGCGTGGCTGCCTAGAGCTTGGATTTTCGTTCCGTACCTTCTAGATAATAAAAGCGGTTTAGAGCCTGTACCCTGCAGTCTTTTATCACGTGACTAGGATTACCGCAAAGCTGCTGAGGAGTCTTTGCAGTATATACCTTTGCCAGGCTCGGGCAAACGACCGTTTCCCGTCGGCAGGCAAATAACAGTGAACCCCCAAAATAAGTGGTGTTCCTTGGGTTTTGCTTGTTTATGATTTTGAGGTGATTCTTTGATTTTTTGGAGGTAGCTTTCTGGCGCAACTGAAATAACAAGCAACAACCCAGGGCAGATGGGTGCGGTATTTTTTATTTTTCCCAGCTCTGCTGTGACATTCACCAGCGCAGTTAAAGCTCCTTACTTTTGGATTCATTTCTCTTCCCAGCACGAGCAGGAGCAAACCCTTGTATTTATTTGCTGCTTCTCTGTGATCTAGTTACTGTGTTTTAGGCGGAGCCTATCACTGTACTGTATATTCTTTAATAGGCAAGTGCCACCCCTTTCCTGATCGTAGTAACCGAGAATGCATATTTGGAGTATACCTGGAAATCAGACCTAAGCCAGTTTTTATACAAGTTTAGAGCAGGGGTGGTGTTCTTTTTTACCCCTCACCCTCTTTTCTGAATGCTGCTTTATTATTGAAGTGAATGGTTTCTCAATGAAATAGAGTAAAAGTATCCCCATGGAGTTACGGTTTTTTCCTGTTGCGCCCTAGGGGATACCAGCAGCACTGTGTCCGCCATCTGCTACACGGTCCCCAAATCAGCCAAGGGAAGCAGCCTTTACATGCTGGAATCGGGCTCCGACTTCAAGTCCCGGGGGATGACGGATGACAGCCGCGTCGTTTTCGGTCCGGGCGTCACCACGACGACATGCGACGTCGCGCTGATCGATGACAGCGAATACGAAGAAGAAGAGGAGTTTGAGATCGTATTGGCCGATGCCTCGGATAACGCACGCATCGGCAGCCGGGCATCAGCCAGCGTCTTCATCGGTGGTCCCAACGATGCCTCTACGGTGTTCCTGGGGAACGCTACTTTTACCGTCAGCGAGGCTGCAGGTGAAGAGTGGCAGGGGGCTCCCCCAGGGCTGCCGCACACCACGTTGGGGTGCTTAGCAGGAAAGCGTGCTTTCACCAGAAAGAGGTATCGGAAGGAGCCGTTTAGGGCACGGCAGCAGAATTGTAAAAGATCTGCAGAGGGTTTCTGTCCTTCCCTCTGCCCCTGTGGGGAAGGCTGGGGGTTGTTCTCTGCAACAGCCTGGGCTGGGTGCAGGAGCAGCGGTGAAGGGAGAAGGGCATGGCGAAGGGAAAGGAATGGTTTTGTGGTCCGTGGCCGCTTTCTCATCTTGGTTCTCTCTCACGTGCAACTGGTGATGCAGGAAGCGTTGAGATTCCAGTCCTCCGACAGGGACCTGATCTCTCAACCCCCGTCTCGGTGTGGTGTGCCACTCGGACGTCAGACCCTCCATCTGCCAGCCCGGGAATCGATTATGTCCCCAGCTCCAGGAAAATAGAGTTCAGGCCAGGCAAGACAGAAGAGGTGAGGAGCCACTTTGACTCCTGATGAGTCTGCTCTGCCCGGTGACATCTCTCCCTTGTTTATGTGCATACTCTGTATTTGCCATTTGCCTGTTTTGAAAATCCTCTCAGGGCCACTTGAGAATTGTTAATGAATGTGCTAGGCACAGACTCACATCTGATCAGCACTCCAGCCAGAGAAGATTCGGTCAGGCCACCTCTCCCAGGATAAAGGTGGCTGCCAGTTCTCTGAAATGATATGCCAGATCTATCTAGCACATTGTTTCCATTGATTAATGAATTCAGAAAAGGCCCGACATAATGACTTTACGTTAGACACCCAAATGCAAGTACCGGCGAGGATGACAGCTTTGCGTCTCTAAAAGCAGGACGTCTGCTTTTCTTCTAGTTCTGCACTCTGACAATCCTGGATGATGCACAGTACCCAGTGATAGAAGGGCTGGAGACCTTCGTCGTTTATCTCAGCTCACCCCACGGAGCTGAGCTGACAAAGCCGTTCCAAGCGATCGTGGCCATTAACGACATCTTCCAGGACGGTAAGTTAGCCATGGCAGTCCCATCCAGTCCATCCGAGCCTCTTCCTTCACACTTCCACGCAGCAGGAGGCTAGCCCTAGGTTATTTCTCGGCTGGATTTAGCCTATTTTCCTGGGATCCTCCCAATCCATTCGGCTGCCCTCTTTCCTTCCATGCTTCACTGTCTGCAAGAGCTTGGAGTTTTCAGGAGTGCAGAATGACTTTTCCTGTAGCGCCCCTCACTTTCAGCCATGCTCTGCCTCCTCTGCTCAGAGCTCAGACCTCATTTCATGCTTTCTGTGAGCTGAAGTCCCCCTTACTACGTGAGAAAGCCTCACTGCATGTTTACTTTCTCTTGTGTCTTAACGTCTCTCGTGTTTGCGCGCCTGAGGAAGGCACACGCTGTATAATCTAACTTCTGTCGTATAATCATTTCTGCCTTTGTATCTTTTGTCGAGGTCTGCCCTCTTTGCCGCAAACTATTTGTTCTGTGTCTGTCCACAAGCGGTAGGATAATGCTTTGAGACACAGCATCCCTTGCAGTACTGAGTCCTGATATAACCCCTTCCCGACATGCCTCATAAACACACCATCCCTGTACCACCAGCTCCGTCTTGTTCTCCAGTGCATTGCGAGAGCACCAAAATGGGAGGGAAGGAACAAGTTTCATCAGCTGTTGGAGTTCGGTGGCTGAGAGGTGACGAGGAGAGATGCCTTCTTTCTGAAACGCTGCAGGGTCTGCCGATCCTGTGCTCTCTAGAGGGTTGGTGGCAGTAATGGTCACTGCTTTGTTTCAAACCAAATCGTGTATTGAGCCACAGCCAAGCGGCTGTTTTATTCTCTGGCTGCCAGGCTCCATGCAGCAGTTCTCCCAGGGTGTATGTGCCTCGATCGGCTCCTGCCTCTCTGTGGAGCTTCAACGCTGCTTGACCCTTTTTATTACCTCCCGCAGTGCCAAGCATGCAGTTCGCCAAGGATACATACACGGTGAAGGAGAAGGAGGGTACTTTGCACATCCCCATCTTCCGCAGCGGGGACCTGAGCTACGAGTCCTCCGTCAGGTGCTACACCCAGAGCCAGACAGCAGAGGTCATGGAGGACTTCGCAGAGAGGAGAAATGCCGAGGAGTCTCGCATCACTTTCTTGAAAGGGGAGAAGGTGAGCTGAGCCTGGCTTGTAGGGAGAATGAAGAGCCGTTGATCCAAGAGGTTCAGATCTCTTCCTTGCCTCTGCGTTCATTGTCAGAGGGAGCTCACGGAGGCTGTCCAAACTGGTTTCATAGATGCTTAAAGTCACAAATGCTTCTGGTCCTGGAAATACAACATGACTCTGAAGGGGTTGTTTGTTTCATGATAAAACTGGTTAAAACATGAAATGCAAATCCTCTGTGTCAGTAGGACTCAGGATTGCTGTAGCGGAGAGCCGTCGGTTTGTGGAAGTAGATGTCTTCGCTGCTGTGTCTCATCATGCAACTGTGTGGTTTATCCACACCAAAGTAGCAGCCTTAAAAATAGGAGTGTTTCTTCCAGGATTGACAGTGCTCAGACATCAAACCCTAGATAGCGGAGTACAGGGTGGCCTTTAAGTGGCTTCATCGGATTTATGAACGTTTGCTGTTTTCTCCTGCTTACTTGGCTTTAGGTGAAAAACTGCAGTGTTTTTATCAGCGATGACTCTGCCTTTGAACCAGAAGAGCAGTTCCAAGTCTATCTTGGTAGCCCGCTTGGAAACCATTGGAGCGGAGCTAGGATTGGGAAGATGGACGTGGCAACCATAACTGTCACCAATGACGAAGACGGTAAGCGAGGACGCTCAACGAGGGTGTAGCTGTAGTGTAGGATGCAGTTCCCAGGGAGTCAGCACAGTCTCATTAACAGTCTGCGGCTTAATTTAATAGACATGAAAGCCTTTGGTCAAGCGGTCACAGCTCTGCGTGCAGGTCACTGATGTGATGGCTTTGTGCACCGGACTGGTCATAAGGGAGGGATCGAGTAACAGTGGCTCGAAGGCACCATTTGTCCCATTTCCCATTCCCCCGCAGTTGCACAGGTAATTGCTGTGCTTCCCCTGGGAGATGGTGCCTTCCCTCCACAGCATCACAGCCCGGCGAGACCTGCGGGGAAGAAGGGGGGGATGCCAAGTCCCTCTGGTGTGACTGCCGGGGGGGGGCTGTAGCACCATCGCGTGGCTTGTGCGGTTCGGTGGGAGGCAGGGGATGGGAGAATCATTTGGGAGAAGCTCTGTAGCCCAATACATGCGTCGGGTTTTGCCCCACCCCTTGCCCTAATTGACATCCAAGCCTTACGGCTCCACTTTCGGCCCCTGCTTTGAGGAGCCCCTTGCTCTGAAGATGTGTAGACAGAGTCTAAAAGGCGCTGAGCTCGGCTCACCCCAGTTGCTGAACGCCCTTCATCTGCCAACGGTCAACTGGTGTGCAAACCTGGGGCTTTTTCTTCACTGCTGTTTCTTTAGCACCCACCATTGAGTTTGAAGAAGCTGCGTACCAAGTACGGGAGCCGCCCGGCCCGGAGGGTGTTGCTGTTTTAAATATCAAGGTGGTCCGGAGAGGGGATCAGAACAGGACCTCCAAAGTCCGCTGTAGCACCCGCGATGGCTCAGCTCAGGCCGGAGTGGATTACTATCCCAAGAGTCGCATGCTCAAATTCAGCCCAGGTAAAGCGTCCTCGGAGGGAAGGTTAGAGGTGGTGGCGTGAGCAGTGACGTTTTGTGTATATCAGAAGGGAATATTGAAGGGGAACATTCAGGAGATTTGGGAAAAGCCACTTTTTGCATGAGGTTTACAACATAACACAGGTCTAACAGCTGCTGGTGAAGCGAACTGTATTAGCCGTAAGAAGGCATAATATACCCTTAGATTTTGGGGTTTACATTTGATTTGGGGTTTGGTCTTGGGCTCATCACAGTCTTTGCGGGAGGAAACACCTACCCAGCTCCTCAGTGCTGGTGGGGTGCAAGACTTTTCCCCTTCCCTTGCATTAGACATGTCCTTTCCCCTCTCCCCTTCTGGTCGCCTCATCATTCTCAGCACCAACTGGTGTTCTGAGCAGCAGCCCTCTCCGCTCGATAAGCAGAGTGCCAAGCTGCTGCCCGAGCAGGGAAGCAAGGAAAAGGAGGAGGGAATGAAAGCCCGGAGGTGGTGAGCTCTTCGCTGAGCGGACCGTAAATGCCTAAGGAGACAGAAGGAAGGTTGCGACTTTCGGCTCACCGGAATTAATGTCACTTGAAAAAATGGGAAGGCCATCCCAAATCTTGCCATGTTTTCTCTTGTGTACAACATTGCATCTCTTCGCAATGCCCTGCTGGAGGAGAAGGATCTGGGGTTTGGTTTTGGGGGTTTTTTTTTTCTGGTTTTTTGGTAATGTATTTTAAATATACTACACAGACCACTTACTATGTGGTCTTTTTAAAAGTGTGACTCTTCTGGGCTGCAGCCTTGCAATCTGCTGTGGCTATAATTTTGTTATGCAAAAAGGCTGAACTGTTAAATGAAGGGCGATCAGAACAGAGGAAGAAGTGCTAGCATCTGGCAGGTGAGAATAAAGTGGTCTTCAGAGAATGTAGAGATCTTGCAGGATCCAGTGCAACAGCTCAGACCGTGTTGCTGGACCAAGAAGCCCTCACCAAACAGTTCTGCGTACTGGTGTGAGAGAGACCAGAGATGCTTACAGCAGGGGTGGGGATGCACTTTGGATCATAGATTTTTACTACAGACAGCTAATACAAGACAGGCATTATTAATCCTCAGATGGCATCTGCTAGTAAATCTTATCACCTGATCAATTGTCATAGCTGGAGTTTTACGTATAGAGTAGACTCCTGTGTGGACGGGACTAAATTAGCAGTAGCAATGAGTGGAAATGAAATTTATAGTGCATATTTTATCGTAATGTTTCAGTGTTCATAGCCTTGACCAGCTGTGCGGTTTTTGTATGAGGACTTCAGAGCAATATCTGATGATGAACGGAGTTCTCTCTGTTTCCTGCCACAGGTGTGAACCACATCATGTTTAAGGTGGAGATCATGTCCAATGAAGACCGGGAGTGGCACGAGTCCTTTTCTCTGGTGCTGGGTCCGGATGATCCAGTGGAAGCTGTCCTTGGAGACACCAGCACTGCAATAGTGACTATTTTGGACCAGGAGGCAGCAGGGAGTCTGATTCTACCAGCACCTCCCGTGGTAAGTCACCCATTCCAACGGACGTGATTTAGTAACCTTCGAGCACGGACTGAAAACCCCAGCGGGGTTTCTGAAATAAAATGAAGAGCTGGAATGACGTAGCAGGCTCGGAGCGTGTGGGAAGGATCGCCTCTTCTGCCCCTGCCCTCAGCCCCAGGCGAATGCTGCCGTCTTGCATCCGCACAGGTTGTCACCTTGGCTGATTACGACCGGGTGGAAGAAGTGACCAAGGACGGTGCTAAGAAATCCCCTTCCCCAGGCTATCCGCTCATCTGTGTCACTCCTTGCGACCCTCACTTCCCCAAGTACGCCCTCACGAAGGAACGCTGCAGCGAGGCTGGGATCAATCAGTCTTCGATACAGTTCAGCTGGGAAGTAGCAACCCCCACGGATGGGAACGGAGCCAGGTCGCCTTTCGAAACCATTACCGACAACACACCGTTCACTAGCATCAACCATAAGGTAGGGGGTTAGGTACTGGTGTGGCAAAGCTGCAAGGGCGCACGGCATAAGTCGGCGAGAGCTCGGGGCGGCTCTGGCAGTCCGCGTACCGTACGATCGCTCACGTGTGAAATTCGGCTGCGTTCCTGCAGCCGAAAAGTCACGCACCTGAAAAAGTGGCCGTGTCTGAAGAAGAGCTCAGCACGCCGATGTGACCCGCGTTACCAGGGTTTGGCTGCTTTCCTTGCTTCCCGCTCAAGTTGCGGGAAGGGCACGGCTCCAGTTGTGAACCGCTGTTCCTTCGGACACTCCTTTT
Organism: Aviceda cuculoides; assembly: GCA_035590195.1. Lineage (NCBI taxonomy): Eukaryota > Metazoa > Chordata > Aves > Accipitriformes > Accipitridae > Aviceda > Aviceda cuculoides. The sequence continues at coordinate 8,498,733 of JAVJGG010000007.1, forward strand.
ACGGCATGGCTCCGTGTGTGGCTTGAGAGATCTCTGTCCCTGGACTGGTCACATCCTGCCCCCCAGACAGAATTACTGGTTTCCTTTAGGGCTTTTCCCAGGCACTCCCAGCTCTGACGTCTCAGTTCTTCCCAGGTTTCTAGACCGTGCTTCCTCGTGCATGAGTCTGAGACGTTTTTAGTGGGTAGCGCACACTTGAGTTACACGGAGATTAAAACCCAAAATCTCCTCGGGTTTGGGAATCGGCATGAGACATATGGGTGCTTCTTTAGGGATCTTTTTTTTTTTTTTCTTGGCTTCAGAAAATTTAGCACTGTTCTTCACAGAGCCTGCTTAAAAACACCACTTCTGTTGACGTGGGAAGTAGCTGTGCCACTCAGCCACTTCAGCAAATCACTGGTGGCAGGAGACAGATGGAGCCTGGCAGATCATAACAGCTCAGGCTCCCTCTTCCCCTCCCTTCAGCGCGCGGGCAGAGTTTGGAAGTTGTAAAGCTCCCAACACAGTCGAGCATCTACTGCAGTAGGTAGCGAGAGGCCAATCGCACCAAGCGGCCACGCGGACGTCGGCACACGCGTGCTCCTGGTTTGCCTTTGCATGCGCCTTGCCTCCCTGCTGCCTCAAAACACCGGGATAACATGATTTTGCCACGTGTTTTTTGTGTCTTTGACCCGCATGCGTGTTTTTTCCTCTTGGTTCCCTGCAGGTGCTGGACAGCATTTACTTCAGCCGGCGGTTTCACGTGCGCTGCGTGGCCAAGGCCGTGGACAAGGCTGGCCACGCGGGGACCCCCCTGAGGAGCAACGTAGTTACCATCGGCACAGACAGCGCCATTTGTCACACTCCTGTGGTTGCAGGGACAGCCCGAGGTTTCCAGGCACAGTCGTTCGTTGCCACTCTGAAGTACTTAGACGTCAAGCACAAGGAGCATCCCAACAGGTATGAGCCTGGAGAAGGGGAGAGCGCGGTCCTTCACCAGTCCCCCTGCGGTTACGGAGCTGGCTTGGGTCAACGGGAGAACCGATGTGTCCGAAACCGCGTCCCTCCATGCAGCGTGCCCCCTTGAACCGCCTCAGGGTGCTTAAGGTAGCGCTCCCACTCTCTTCCTCGCACCCTACTCTGCTGAGGGGGTGCGCCTTCCCCGCAGGAAACTGGAGCTGGTGGGACAGCTTAAGGAGCAGATGTGTAGATGGGGAAATTTAGCTGAAACGGAATATCAGGCTGCCGCTAGCAGGCTCACCCTGTCTGTGCCGTGCTGCTGGGGGGCGTGGGGTAATGCTCCCGTGCCTGCCAGGCTGCTTTTTTATGGCGTCTCATCCATTATTTGTTCCAGAATCCACATCTCGGTGCAGATCCCCCATCAGGATGGAATGCTGCCCCTCATCTCCACCCTGCCGCTGCACAACCTGCATTTCCTTCTCTCCGAGTCTATCTACAGGCACCAGCACGTCTGCTCAAACCTGGTCACCGTCAGAGACCTCAGAGGCATCTCCGGTAATCTTTAAAGCCAGCCTTTGCTTTCTGAACTCGGTGGTAGGGAGAAGCCAGTAAAGAAATACAGAGAAGGCGGCTTTGTCTTTTCTCTGGGCTCTCCTGACATTATGTAAATAATAGTTAATCTTCTTATACTAACAGCAGTGAACAGAGTTGCCCTGTTGAAGATGAGACACGATGCACGGGAACGTTTAAAAGATAGTGGGGTTAAGCAGTATTGCTCTGTTGGAGAAGGTTATAGGTTCATTTTCTGCTTTTCAAATCTGTCTTGTGATATCCGCGCGGTTGGAGAGGGATCCACAGAAAGTGGATCGCTGCGTCTCCGTCACTGAGGTCTCCCATCTGGCAACAAGAAGCAGCAACAGCAAATTCACTGCTGAAGTAAATGCCACAGCTGAAATAAAAAGGCAATGTGTGTCTCTGACACTAAGGATAATGGGGTCCGTGCTTGTTCCACGGTGGGCGGGGGGTGGTTGTACTTCATTCTGTTCATTTCATACTCAAGCTGTTCTGCATTTCTTAACCTTCAACTTCAACCTTTAATTAATAGGTTCAGAACTTTGGTTTTTAGGATTCTCTCCCCATTCCTGTAACATTTTCCCCTGCGACGACCCGTGTATATTCAGTTTGACCTCTATGATAATGAAGGGGGAGGAGCCCGTTGAGTCCCTAATATAACAAAAGTCACTGACGTGATTTGGGCGTGAAAACGGGACCCTCAGTACTTGGCCTCGAGCTCTTTAAAACCTGGAGCGATCACTGTCCTGACGTCTCTTCATCCCAGAGGCAGGGTTTCTGGACGAAGTGACCTACGACAGCATCGTTCTCGGTCCCGGCTATGACCGCCCTTACCAGTTTGACCCCACAGTGAGAGAGCCGAAGACGATCCAGCTTTATAAGCACCTCAACCTCAAGAGCTGCATTTGGACTTTCGATGCCTATTACGACATGACTGAATTAATTGACGTCTGTGGGGGCTCTGTCACCGCTGACTTCCAGGTCAGATGCCAAATCCAAAACTCTTGCGTGTAATCCAGGTCTTTCTCAGTTCTTAGGTAAAGTTCCGCTTTGCGTTCGTGTATATTTGCTGCTCCGCTTTGTACGACTGGAACATGGCTTTATCCCCCTCTTACCTAGAAAAGAACAGTGCTTTCTGCACTGCACATTTATTTTTCTTGGGGTAACATAGGTTTTATTCTCTTAATCTTCAGAGTGCCAGTAAAATTTTTTTTTTTTTTTAAATATAAGGGTATACTGGAAATACAAAACATTCTCAGCTGTGCTCTATTCTTTTACAATTCGGACTGTATTCTTAGCCAATATAAATGAGCAAAGAACAGAGCAGAGGCACATCAGTTCATACTCCGCAGTGGAGCGAGGTCGTGGAAATTTTTAAGGAATTTCTTAGCTAACCGACTGGCAGACAAAAAGCCAAAAATGTTCTTCTATAAAATAGTGGCTCTTGCTACTAGACGTGTCTCACTGCCCTCTCATGGATGGATTATAGATGTACATCCCACTTAAGTGAGTATCTCTTCTTCCTTCGGTTCTTGCATTAAATTCCCAGTCAGACTGTTAGGGCCAACATCATCTCTTTCAATTCCTGTCAGTCTGGAATACCTTGTTAACTTTCCTTTTATAGCTCCAATTATTTGCAGAAATCCAGAAGAGCTACTTGAACTGAACAACTGCATAATTTAGTAAGTAGAGACTGGCACCAGCGAGTCTGGAATGTCTCTCTCAGGGACTTCCAGAGTACAGCTGCGCTCCGCAGATAATAAATGCTGTATATATAGCCAGAGAGCTGTAGTATTTCAGATACTCTCAGGGCCAGTCCTGAGCAAGCAGAATCGCTTATTTTTAATTCATGGAATTGGAAAGTGGGGTGGGGAGTTGAGGTGAAGTTGCGGCCACAGCTCCTTTTGTACCATGACACCGGTGTGCTTCGGCGCTTAGCCGTATTTAAAATGCAGGTTTGTCTGAAGTATCTACATGTAAAGGTAAAGAAAGTTCAGACATCGTAGGAGTTTCGTGAGGAGCACTCTGTGCTTGCATACTTTTTGCCAGCAGTTGTTTATTATTTTCCAAATGGCAGTCCAGCAAGAACTTTTTTGCAAATCAGCTCCTTATTTGCCAGTAATACTCAGTCTTTATGGAGCAATGACATTACATTGCTTCAGAAATGCTTCATCCCCACGTTATCCTCCCTGCGTTTAAGACACCTATGGTCCAGAATGAAAAAGGAGTCTTCTGTTGCAGGTACTCTGGCTTTTTTCCCCATTTGCAGAGCAGAACGCAAACGCGGTGGGCGCCGTGAGTTTGGGCCAGCGTCTCTCCTTTGGCAAGTGCATAACCACCTTTTTGGGGGGTTTTATTGACAGGTACGGGACTCTGCTCAGTCCTTCTTAACAGTCCACGTCCCCCTCTACGTGTCCTATATTTACGTGACGGCGCCGAGAGGTTGGGCTTCTCTTGAGCATCACACAGAGATGGAGTTCTCCTTTTTCTACGACACTGTTCTCTGGAGGACGGGTAGGTCCGAGGCATTTGAAAGGGTGCGGGAGAATTGGTTGGTTCTTGGGTTTTCCCTTAGTTTCTGCACTGCCACCGCAGTCCTGAGCGTGGGTAGCACTCGCTGAAGTAAAGGGCGTGCAGGCTGAGTCCGGGTACGCCTGCATTTGTGTAATTTGTACACGAAAAAATGGCTGTGGTTTCCCCCCAGCCTTTCTTTTAATGGGAATAGTCGTCACTGAGCCCTAGGACGCGCTGCGGGAAAAAAGCTCTCTTTTCTCCGACACTTTTCGGTGATTCTTGTGTGGGAGGTGCAGTCATGTTCCTCAGCCTCCCGGCTCTCACGGGTGGACTTTTTTCCCATAGTATCCCCGTGTTTGTTAAAATAGCAGCGCTCCCCGAGGCGAGCCCTAAATCATTCCTATCCTCTGCCAGCGGCTACATCCAAGACCTAAAATCTGTGCCTCTGTGTGGTTTATCCTGTGCCTGCGAGTCTTCTCTTTCCTTTCCCATATTTTTGGAGCCTGTGTGTGCCGTGAAGCCGTGCCTGCAGCTTTGAGCAGTATTGCTCAAAGGGCTGTGAGGAAGAGACAGTGCCTCACCTTGGATTTTATTCTGCCAGCGGTGACACTAAGTATTGTATAGGAGGCACTGGCAGAGCTTTGTCGTGGAATGGCACTCAGGAATTAAGGCCAGGAGTACCCAGCAACAGTTATCCACAACTTATTATGTAAAGTAAGTTACATTCACAGGCTAATCATAGTGGGGAGCTCGGTATATTTACTTCCTTAAGCTTGAGTGAGACTTAGGTGGCACATGTGGATAATGGAGGAAGCGTATAGCTGACTCACTGGAGGAGGATCCCAATTAAACCATGCCTTTTTGGAGCACTCTCCAATGCTTCTGGAGCTACGTGGGGCTGAGAGCCCACCTGAGGACCAACTGTGCCGGGTGACCTCCCCAGTGACTTTGCTCTTGCTGCACTGCGCAGGGATTCAGACGGACAGCGTTCTCTCAGCCCGGCTCCAGATAATCAGGATCTACATCCGCGAGGACGGCCGGCTGGTTATCGAGTTCAAGACACAGGCCAAGTTCAGAGGTGAGAGCGTTGGTCCTGATAGAGGGAGAAATCAGCCTACAAACACAGATCTGTTCTGAAAACCCAGGTAGCAGAACAAGTCCCTCTTCCCACGAGGAGCCCCTCTGGGCTGAGGCGTGCAGCGCGGGGTGTCCCCGTACTCTGCCTTATCCGTCGCCTCTTTGTCCTCACCCCAGGGCTTTTTGTGATGGAGCACCACAGCCTGCCAGATGTCAAGTCTTTCTTAATGACTCCAGACCACCTGGGAGGGATCGAATTTGACCTGCAACTGCTGTGGAGCGCTCAGACTTTTGACTCTCCCTACCAGCTCTGGAGAGCAACCAGCTCCTACAACAGGTGAGGACTGGGGGTTCAGTCACCTTCAGCAGCTCTCCCACAGCACGACGTTCTCCTTAACCAACGAACATCCACGTAGTTCACGGCAGCGGCGGAGCAATTTCCAGTGCAGGCTGGAGAGACAATCCCCGTTGCCCTTTCAGCAGCCGCAGCGATGGTGCGGAGTGGTCGGGAGCCGGCCTCGTTCGAGGGCTCGGAGCCAGAGCACGCGGGAAGCCGCCGTCAGGGCCGAAACGCTCCTCTGCTGGTTGCGTTAGAGGGAAAAACCAGTTCATCTCCTTGTACATGCGTTTTTCTAGCGATTAAGCCAACGGGTAGGTAGATACCAGAGGGGACAATGTATTCGAGGTTGTTTTGCAGTCTGCAAGTTAAAAGCAGGTTTTCATGTCCACGAGTGGCTTAATTGGTAGTGCTATGCTTGGTGGAGGTAGGTATGTAAGGATCTAGAAATACTTGGTACATTGTTTTAAGAAATTGCTTTTCACTATTAGTTCTGCTTGTGACTGTTTATTCTTAGAGTCTGTGCTCCTTGCACAGAGGGTCAAATTAAACACTGCAGGTCAAATTTGTCCCTCCTGCGATGCTGGAGCAGATGGAGATTTCTGGGACGAGGGAGAGGTCCTGTCACGAACTTAGTCTCGCCTGCTGACATTAATTAGAAAACGGTGGATGTTAAGCCAACACGTCAGCTGGGTGAACGGCTTGGAGTCTCGTTTGGTGACGGCAGCGTCTCCTGTCTGTTCCCAGGAAGGACTACTCTGGAGAGTACACGATCTTCTTAATCCCCTGTACCGTGCAGCCCACGCAGCCGTGGACGGAGCCTGGAGACAAGCCCCTGCCCTGTACAGCTCACGCTCCTGAGCGGTAAGGAGTCCCCGTCATCGCGGCAGCAGGACAGTTTCACCCAGTTTGGGTTGGTTTTGTGGTCCCAGCAGGCGCGTGGCACGCTGGGAGGGAAAAAAGGGAAAAGGGGAAAGGGGAGGAACCTCCTCTTTGGTTCAGGAGTCCCCCTACGACTGAGACCTGAAAGATTTCTGGGCTGGGCTGGCGGTTGGGGTGCTCCAGACACCCCGTAGCTCGGCAGGGTCCGTCACCCCGGAGCGCAAGGCACGCATCTTTGCCGGGGGCTGTCCTGGGCTGTCGTCCATCACAGCCCACCGTTTTCAGCCTCGGGGGCTGCAGAAGCCCGCGTAGCCTTCAGTTGTCCCCAAAATGAAAGAAAATGAAACCTGTTGGGAGGAGGCTGCAGCTGGTGGGGCGGAGCACTGCACCGTTACTGGAAAAGTGGGGCAGGGTGAGGGGCAACAAGTCGTCTTGGGTTGAATACCACCGTAGTACGGGCTGTTGGACTAAAAAGAGTAAAGCAGGAGGGAAGAAAGGGGAAGCAGACTGTGTAAGTCACCAGCATGTAAGTTCAGGTGCGTCCAAACTAAACCTCTCCTTTTTCCTTTCCTGTCCCAATTTTAGATTTTTGATCCCGATTGCCTTCCAGCAGACCAACCGCCCGGTTCCCGTCGTCTACTCCCTAAACACGGAGTTTCAGCTCTGTAACAACGAGAAGGTGTTTCTGATGGACCCCACCAAATCCGAAATGTCTCTGGCAGAAATGGATTACAAAGGGGCTTTTTCCAAGGGTAGGATTTATTTTCTTTTTCTTTCCATTTCTGCTTGTACCTAAAGATTCTGGCTTCACAACTTCCATTGCTCTGAAAGAGAAGGGTGAAGCCCAGATTTGGCTTTGCCTCTTCTACAGCAACAAATGGCATTTTGAGCACGTTACAGCCCTGTAACAGCATGACAAGACAAGAATGTGCTCTGGCTCGGTATTTTGTCATCTGCACGCACAAATCCAAACCCAGAGCCATGTGTAGTTTGGTGCGTTTGGCTCTAATGGCGGTTCTCTTGTTGAATTGGAGAATTTAACCGGACCGTTTTTCTCCCAACCTCTTCAGGGCAAATCCTGTACGGCCGCGTACTCTGGAACCCCGAACAGAACCTAAATGCCGCTTACAAACTGCAGTTGGAAAAAGTCTATCTGTGTACAGGCAAGGATGGCTACGTGCCTTTCTTTGACCCAACGGGCACCGTCTACAACGAGGGCCCCCAGTATGGCTGTATTCAACCCAACAAGCACCTGAAACACCGATTTCTGCTCTTGGTAAGTTTTCTGCTGTGGACGAAACCGCGATGGCCAGGATTGCGTGTGATCACGTCCGGAGAAGTCTGTGCTCTCAGCCTCTTGCTGACCGAACAGAGCTGGAAACTAAATGGCCTTCCTCCTCGTGGGGAGGCACTGCACGTCCTGATATTTAGCTCGGATTAGCCGTTTCGGTCCGCACGTTCTCTCTAGCCTGACTGTCCCAGATGACGTAGCGCTGTTGGTTTTCTCTTTGACTTCCCTAGGCACCCCCAAACCCTGCAACGTCCTGCAGAGTCTCCAGGCAGACCCTGCCGCCCTCCCAGCCACCGGCACCTTTGTGCAGGCACAGAAAACCGGAGCCAGAATAAAGTATGGTGCCTGAGCGAAACGCTTGCCTCGTCCGTGAGGGGTCTGAAGTACTGGCTTGCAAAAATGTCCTCTGCTTCTGCTTTCTGTTTGGTTTTTTTTTTTTTTTTCCCCCAACTACCAACAGATTCTGACTACAAAGGGATGAGAAGTGAAATGTGGTGGATCTTTGCAGTACTGGGCAGACAGGTGCAAACCATGAAGCCAAGATCTCTTTTCCCTCAGTCTTTATCCATGAGTATTTCTTAGTCTAAAAAGAAAAAAAAAAAACCAAACAAACCACAAATTAGGAAGAAAAAGAAGTGATGTACCACACTTAAAAATCTCCCTTGATCTCCGCTTATACTATGGCTTGGAATTGTCAGAACGGGCACCATATAAAGGGAGATTTATTTACCAGTTACACAGAAATTATTCTTGTATAAATCTACGACTAGCTCCCAAGATGCATTCAGCTCTTCTTACGCACTTTGTAGTTAACATTTGCCAGCGTCCTCGCTGGCAGCCCTGTTACCACTCGCAGAACAAGGGGAATGTTAATGGTATTAGTTCGTTCCGCATGCATATTTGAGCAGGCTGGTTAAACTCCTCTCCTGATCTTCAGCTCTACAAACCTAATACTGACACAATCAGTGCTAAACCAGTATGAGGTGTCTAAAAATCATCTTGGTCATAAATATTTTCTGTGCGGTAAGCTATGCATTTAAAGAAATGTCCATGCCCGCAGGCAGGTGTGCAGACTGGGCATTTGGGTTCGATTTCTGCAGCGGTACGTGGGTGTTATTTAGTGACCTGGCTTCTGGCTCCCCTTTGGAAAGATGACAGCACGCACTCCTCTTCGTAACACCTCTCTCATTTCCAGGACCGAAACCAACCAGAAGTGACGGATAAGTATTTCCACGATGTGCCTTTCGATGCCCACTTTGCTTCCGAACTCTCCGAGTTTCACTCGGTAAGCAGCATGCCCGGAGTCGACGGATTTACTCTCAAGGTGGACGCTCTCTACAAGGTACGTACCAAGTGACATCAGTAGCCCAAAACTCACTTCTCTGTCCAGGGTGTCCCAAATACTTTGTGAGCTGTAGGCTGACACTGCCTAGAGAAGCCAAATTCATGCTAGGGTGGGTCTTGCAGCCTTCTGCAGTTCCATGGCAACCCTCAACCAACTTTTCTGACGGCGCGGTGGGACGCGCTGCCCCCGCACCCACCCGCAACACGGCCTCCGTGAAGCGAGGTGGCCTCACGTACACCTGAGCATAAAAACACACTGAGCTTTTTTGTTGGTATTTGCAGGAGTCAAGGAACGGGACCAAAAAAATGCAACCCGCTCTACCTTTACGTAACAAAATCCCTTGATTCAAAAGCTGTAGGTAAAATTTCCTGTGTGCATGTCTTCCCTTTCTGAAAGGTGGAAGCTGGACACCAGTGGTACCTTCAAGTCATCTACGTCATCGGCCCGGAGAGCATGGCGGGGCCTCGCGTTCAGCGATCCCTCGCTCGCCGCTGGAAACGCGGCCGCAGGGACTTGGTCGATAGCGACGGCGGGCTGATCCTGGACGACTCCTTGATCTACGACAACGAAGGCGACCAGATCAAGAACGGCACCAACATGAAGTCGCTGATCTTGGAGAGGGAGGAAGCCGCCGCCGCGGCCTCCTTGTCTCAAACGGGCGCTTCCCTGGGGAGCGCCTTCGCCGCCGTCACCCTGCTGCTGCTGGTGCTTTCGGGAATTTGCCTCCTGGCCAGAAAGTGCCGAAAGCTGAGGAGGAAGCGGGAGGCTGCCGGAGCCGCCCCGGAGGAGCATCCCCTGAACACCAAGGTGGAGCTGCCCAGGGGCGCCGAGAAGTCCCTGGACGGCCGGTACTGCACCGTGAGGAACATTAATATCTTGCGGGAAACGGGGGGTGTCTGCGAGGGGAAAGGCAGGAAGGTGAAGCAGGTGAACTTGGAAGTCAAAGTCCGCGGCAATTTGCACGACGGAACGGAAGTTTAATGCAGCACACGCTTCGGTTTGGTAAAAGCTTTTTATAAATTGTAAAAAAAAAAAAAAGAAATAATCTGGGAAAAAAAAAAAATAACCCAAAAGCTAAGAAAAGTTACGCTGGTATTTTTATACTCTTGTGAGGAGGAGGAGGAGCAGCTTTAGCTCACCTCTGCTCCCGGCTGAGCACCGCCGGAGCCAGGCCGGGCAGAGTTCTCCGTCCGCGCTCCTCCAGCTCCGGCTCTGCCGCTTCCCCCAGGGCGGCCCCGGGGAGACCAGCGCCTTCGTGGCGGGGCATCCTGGGGACGTCGCATGTCCCCCACCCGGCGTGGAGGGGGTGGCTCTGCGTCAGCCGGGACCCCCCTGGCTCTCGGCCTCGGGGTCGCTTCCCCGCCTCGCTGGGGAACAAAACAAGGGCAACATCTCCGTGTTTAATACCCTAGGCAAGCGGCCGCGGTTCGCTTCTTAAAACGAGGCAAAACGCTACAGAACGACGAACGGCAAATCCGGCGCTCCGTCTTTAGGGGTCGGGAGGTTCATTTCGGAGCGGTACTGGCCGTGGGGAGGGGGTGGCAGGGACATGAACTGTCACACGGGGCGTTAACTGTCCTGTCTCGCCGTGCGCCGGAGAATAAAGTTTGAGTGTAAACCTGACGAAGAGCGTGACTGGGGTGTCCTTCCCCTGCGCCTCCCCCTTTTTCAGCCCCCGCCGCGCGTTCCCAGGTGGGGTGGGACCCCCCCGGCACCAAACACGGCTGAGGAGCGGCAAGCTCGGCGCTGCTTGTTCTTTCAGCGCCGAAAAGAGCCTTTCGTGAGGGTGTGAATCATTCCCGCTCCTTCAGTACGGATGTCAAAAGTTCACGCTGAACAGATTGGGAATATTTAGCTTACCGACACTGAAAGCGGTGTATAAATACTGAAAAAAGGGGGGAAACTGAGGCTGTTCTACCTCGGCGCAGGTCCAGCGTGAGCTGGTGCCACCTTCTGCTCCGTTGTGCACGCGCATCCGCTGAATATTAACATCATGTTTTAATACTGAATAATTATTAACTAATTAGTTAATAACTCTTCTGGCCATTATACAAACGTCGAACAGGGCAGGACTCCAAGATGCTGCTGGGGGTCCGAAAAGCCCCTTTTCCCCCAGAGATTCTCTCAGACGTTTAATTCGGCCTGGTGCATGCCGGCCTCCCAAAATTTGGGGACCAACGCGACCGGACCCGGTGGGGGTCCACGCACCCTGCCCGCCCCCCCCCACCCAACACCTCCCCCAGCCCCAACACCCACCCACCCACCCAACCCAGGCCCCTACACCTCCCACCCACCACCCAACGCCCCCCCAACACCCAACCCAGGCCTCCAAACCCCCC
>JAVJGG010000007.1:8524370-8534834 GCA_035590195.1 Aviceda cuculoides
CCCTGATGTTTTCAGTTGTTGCTAAGTAGTGTTTAGTCTAAAATCAAGGACTTTTCAGCTTCTCATGCCCAGCCAGCAGGAAGGCGGGAGGGGCACAGGGATTTGGGAGGGGATGCTTCCAGGACAGATGACCCGAACTGGCCAAAGGGATATTCCATACCATGTGACGTCATGCCCAGTATATAAACTGGGGGGGAGGAGTTGGCTGGGGCAGATCACTGCTCGGGAACTAACTGGGCATCGGTCGGTGAGTGGCGAGCTATTGCATTTTGTATCCCTTGTTTTGTATATTCCAATCCTTTTACTATTATTGTCATTTTATTATCATCATTATTATTATTTTCTTCCTTTCTGTCCTGTTAAACTGTCTTTATCCCAAGCCACGACTTTAACTTCTTTTCCTGATTCTCTCCCCCATCCCACTGGTTGGGGGGAAAGTGAGCAAGTGGCTGCGTGGTGCTTAGCTGCTGGCTGGGGTTAAGCCATGACACCATGTGTTTCACTGTTTAAATGGCTTTCAGTGTGAGGCTGCATTTGCATTTTCCATCAACAGATATCTAAGTTTACGATGCATTTCCTTTCCTGTTACCTCGTGCGGAACTTCCTGCAGGCGGTCCAGAGCCCTGATATGATCCAGTGTATCTATGGATGGAGACAGGCCACCGTGGAGACAGAATATCTGTTACGGAAAAAAGAGCAATGCATTCAGTGCCTATTGTTATGGGAAGACTGATCTCAGAAATAGCTGCTTTTAACTCTGTTATCCTTCTTTTACAATTACAGCCATCTCACCCTCTCAGCAGAGAAACCAAATTTAATTCCTGCAGAAGGAAACAGAACTAAAATGCTGCACCTTGCATACAGAGATCTAAGCAGCAGCAGAGGTACCACGCCTTCCGTTTTAAGAGTATCTTGTCTCACAGCCACAACTCAACTCGCATCTGATGTATCACGAGGGGATCCCCACTTGTTGAGCAGTCATTTAAAATTAGCCCTACATGCAATATCCTGCCATTCCTTCAGCAGCAGAATCAAAAGCCTTCCCACACCATCAACTTGTATTAACGCCTCACCAAGTTCTTCCCCAAATTCAGAGTAAGTACATGGGCTTTAAAAAAATCTGGATCACAAGTTAAGGGAGCTTGTTTGAGACTGCTCACGTAGAGGTCAGATAATACAGCCTGCATAACTCTATGAAATGGAACATTTTCCTTATTCAAGGCTTACCTGGCCATCTACTAGAGCTGTAAGCGGAAGATAATCAAACAGATCTGTGAAATACTTCCAGACATTGGCGTTGCCGTACTTTCGCAGACATTCGTCATAAAAGCCATAGACTTGTGTAATTTGTCTGCTTTCGTGATTGCCCCTCAGTATTGTAATACGTTCTGGGTAACGCACCTATTGACCAAGAAAACTCTTCTTTAACACCATCGATACGGAAAGAAATAAGAACAGAGTATTTCAAACAGCAGTCAGGCACTCAGCTCTGTTATAGGATTGCACAGGTCCGTTAATGCATTTTAATTCACGTCTGTCTAGCTCAAGCCAACAGCGGCATCAACGGGAGGAGCAATTCTTTCAAAAACTCCCCGAAAGCGCAGTTTTGCCCAAGGCTGCTGCGGAAAAGCTGTCAAACCATACCTTCAACGCTACTAGAAGAGTCACAGTTTCCACCGAGTAATAGCCTCTGTCCACGTAGTCTCCCATGAACAGGTAATTTGTGTCTGGAGATTTCCCACCAATTCTAAAGAGTTCCATAAGGTCGTGGAATTGACCGTGGACATCCCCACAGACGGTGACAGGGCAACGTACCTCTTGAACATTCGATTCTTTCGTAAGAATTTCTTTAGCCTAGCAAGAAGAAAACATTTAGGACAAAAAGACAGGAAGCTCCTCCATAAGCAGATGTTATTCCACTGCATTTGCACTGGAAACCTGATTTCACTCCAGCAGCTCAAGATGACTACTGGAAAAACAGTGCGTTGGGTAAGCAAAGACAAAGTGCATTTTACAAATCCCTGTGCACAAAGACAAGCGGGTTTGCTACTGTGAGGCCAGGCCATGAAGATCTTATTTTACCACAAGCACTGACAAACAAATTCAAAGAAGTAACTAAACAAGCTAATTACCAGCATCCCCTGAAACAAAGCACAAGACAAAGCACTATTCCAGTAAGGTGCATTAGCATCATGGGCAGACATCTTCTTAAACACAATTGGGTTTTGTTTTTTTTTTTGACAGATTTCTCCATCTATACATTCAACAGAGCTCAGGTCTGTTCATCTCAGCTATGCGACCTACGGCAGCACTCAGCACTCTAACCTGACTGCCAAAGTCAAGTGGGTGTTCAGTTTCACAATACCTAGAAACTTTTATCTCAAGAACCGCAGCTGTCCCCTCAGTACTGCAGGCCATCCCATGCCCTGTCAGCAGGAGTTCAGTGCGGAACTCGTACGAACAGAGATTAGTCAATGCTCTTGCTGTCTGCTGTAAGGGTAAAAATACCAGAGGAGATAGTGCACGAGGCTCGGGCAACTATTACGGTTTTTTTAACAACCCGATTTGCAAAAGCACGCATAAAACTAGATATTGTTCGGTACTTACGCTAGTAGGAAAACTGCGACCTCCTAGACTTCTGTCAGAAGTCATCTGACTTGCAATGATGCACTTACAGACAGACTCCCTCCTGCCACATTTTAGTCTGACTACCACCTCAGCTGCTCAGCGGATTGCTCTCAATCCCACGCAGCCACGTGGAACCATTTGCGTTGCCACCTTCGCTGGCAACACAGCAGCAGGCTGGAACAACTCTTCCGCCAGCACTGACGGCTACTCCTCACTGCCTTCCTCCTCTGGGATCCCTCAGGGTTCCCCCTGTTGCTGCACACCCATAAACCTCAAGTTCTCTCCCAAGACCAGGATTTCTCAGCGGCAGGTCCGTGCCACTGGAAACGGCACTACAAACAGCATGTTCATTCCAGGTCGACAAAGCCAGCTCATTGTGTGATCCCTGAGCAGACACGACGCTACGGAAGGCTGCACACGACAAAGCTGCTCAACTGGCAGAAACGCTGGGCAACCACTACGGCACAACACGAGCTGAGCTGTGTTACTCTGCCAAACAATAACCAACGCGAGCACCAGTGCTGGGGGTTGACGGGCCTGCCCCAGCTCTCCGGAGGTGCCGCGCTTTCAGATTGCATTGCGGTTGAGTACGAGACGACCGGAGCCATATGTCAGGAAAGGCAGCCTTCTCTGCACGTTCCCAGAACACAAGGGAGCTAACAAATATGTTTCCCTTGCAGAGGGGCAGATTTCTTCTTCTTGCTTAAGCTACCGAGGAAAACAAGTATTCCTCAGCTTCACTTTACTAACCTGGCACAGAACATCACTGCATATGCAACAGGCGCTTCTCTCACCCAGGGCACTTTTTGCCTGCCAGATTTCCAATCCTCTTCCAAACACAACAGTTTAACAGCTTCTAAAGGCAGGTCACATACAAGCGGGAAAGCAAAGTCAGAGGCAATTTAAACATATGGAGCCACAAGCAGCTTCCCTGGCTGTACCCAGCTGGCAACAAAACGACCACAGATGGAGGGATGGCATCCCCGGATTTAGTCATCTCTTCCTCTACACCCAGCAGATCCTCTGCTCATTACAGCCATGTAATGTAGCCTATCTGCATTAACTTATTATCATTATCAAGTAGCATGTTTGTTTTGCTGCCTCCAGCTCATCGACTGATGCAGATCAGCGCTCCAGGCACAGCTGAGGCACAGAGAACACCCACAGACAGGCTTGGTCCGATCTGAACAAAAGGGATGGAAGATCACCAGTGCTGAACAGTCACCAGCAGGCGATGATCTGGCTATTCATTGCCAAGTCCTTTAGCTCAGGATGATGTAGCTCCCACCTGCTGCTAGTAGGAAGAAGCTGCTTACCGAGGACACCGTTAGTGGACTCCCCGAGGATGCCTGTGTTCACATTCAAATGTTAATTGTCTTGCCTCTTTTAGGGAAAGCTCATATTCGGAAAGAATAACTAAAATACAAGCAGCCAAGGGCTTGCACAGCATCCAGGGTGCCCCTTGCACTGTACGTAACCTGAGGGATGTGACCTTGATCCTTAGAGACACATCCTGCACATGGACTCGATGACACGGGATCTACCTTGCAGCTCTAAACTGACTGGAAGCTGCTGAACATGCTGCGTCTTTGAGCGCAATAGCAGCACTCAAATTCTGTTCAAGTATCTTCAAAAGCACCTATAGCACCTTTTGAGAGCTTCGACCCTCTGGGAGGGTCACAAACACAGCCACAAAACAGCTGCTCAACGTGTTCTGACCGTTGCGCAATGCAACAGACAGGGTTTCGTTGTAACCTGGAGCTAACTCAACCACAAAAGGTGTGAGGTATTTTCTGCCTTTTCGTATCACACGCACTGCTGCCTTCCCAGATGCATAAAAAGAAATCCACCTACTTCAAAAGTCCAGGGAAAAGATGCAGGACACTGTACAGATATCATACACACTTACCAGTGTCTCAACCACATTGTTGCTCTCCACCGCTCTGATCTGCCCATCGTGAAAACCCGTGCAGCCATTCTGCGGGCATGGACAGGTAAAGCAGCACAGGCAACACAGAAGAGCTCCTTTTGTGCAGAAACAGGACAAACATACTCACGTTACATACATGCTAGGAAGGTGGGCCAGCCCAGTCCTGAAATGTTGGTACTAGGAGAATCAAGAAGTTTTCCCTCAGGTGAAAGGAGGAGCTAGCAGCTGAAGAGCAGCAGCTTCTTAAGCTGCCTACCAGCTGTCACTGTGTAGCCTATTTTAGCTTACTATGTAGACAAACATACAGACACATCAACGGATTAAGTCTGTCCTTTTAACACTGCAGAGCTGGTTGAAATCATGCTTGGGAGCTGAGCTCAGCTGGCCACAGAAGTCTGCCCTCACATGACTTTCTAACACAGAATGGGACCTTGAAAATCTTAAGCATCATTAAAAACACCCCAGAAAAGCTGTAACTAACCAATGCACTCAGCTCGCATGTTTCACTGTGCGGAGCTAATGCTGAAGTCAAATGACTTAAAATAACAAAAGCACCGTTACAAAACAAGGATAAAAAACTCTGATGCAAGTAAGCTGCCCTGCTTTATCATCATATATTTACTTAAGAAGGCTGTTAAATAACTATAACTTGAAGTCATATTTTAGCTACCTTTGTTTTAGAAAATGGTGACTAATGTTATCAGCTACCTAAGCGCGTGTCCCCAGTTGTTTTGGATGAAAACCATATCCAGGTCAGAATAAAAAGCAGCAGCTTTTAGGTATTTTTATTAAATAAACCTCCATTAAGCACAATAGTTACCATGCCTGTGCTCAAAATTACTTGGAAGAGTAGACTATTTGTTGGCTGTGAGCTTGCCCATCATCTCAACTGCCCTCTCTTTCTCAGTTTTAGATTCTGTGGTCACCCTTGTAGACTGGAACACAAATTGTCTGCTCTCCAGCCCTCAACCTGCATGGAGAGAGGCAGGAGAATGCACGCCCCAATAATTTACTGTGTTGTCCTTGCAAGAGGAAACCAAGCGGTCTCAGGGCTTGAACACAACCCATTAATGAGCTGCTCAGAAACCTGAGATGCTACACCAGCTTTGAGACTACCATCAGGATCACCAGGAGACTAATCCCTCTGTGAGAGACTTAACGATCAAATCCACATCAACTATTATGCTATTTAGATTTGTCTATGATAATTGTGTAGGCCGATTCCATGGCTGAGGGGATTATGATCCAACCAGGAGGCAGATTTTAAGCATTGTGCTTTCTCTAGAGAAAACCAAAGACCCCCAAGCACCTCCTTTGCATACAAGGTCCTCTGAGAGCCTAGAAACTCAACTACTGGAACATTCATTTACTGCACCACAAGCTCAGTTTGACCCATAAAGGCTCTTAATTCAGGAATCAGAGAAGCCAGCCATGGAGCTTCTCATCAAAATTCAACTGAACCGTGATTCCATCAGCTGCGACAGACCAAGCTACTACGTCAACGAGTGTGCCGAGGGTATTAAATCTCAAGGAGCTTGGCCAGAACAAGAACCAGCTAGATTCTCCCCAAGTGAGATGGGAGCCAGAGGGATGGAGGTGTCCTGCCCTTCAGCAGCGAGGCAGCAGAGGACACCCCGGAGCCTGAAGCGTGACAGGGACCGTCAAGGTGCACAGGAGCTCCTTGAGGCACCTGCGCCAGCGTACCCCAGGATGAGCATCACCACTGAAGAGATGAAATATTCCTGGCCACAACTCAACACGACGCTCGGAATTTCATGGTTTGAACAGCATCCAGGACGCTACTTGGCTCCATCGCTCATACTAATTTCACCAATTAGTGCAGAAGAGCTGCTAACTCATTCTCCTAAAATTATTCTTAGGTGAAATGATCTCAGAGGGCAGGAGCATCGTAAGTACGTTCCAGTAACAGCGATACTCCCTACAGCATCCACTGGCTCCTGCTGCTTGGTTTGAAGCATCAGTTTACAATTACCATTCAATAACCGTACAAGAAATGCAAGTCTTCATTAGCGATTAGAATCCTTCTCCTCCCACCACTTCGCAGCACAAAGCCCTCAAGCTGCTCACAGCAACGAGACTGTAACCCTTCTTACACATACAAAGAACACAGATAGAAA
Source organism: Aviceda cuculoides (assembly GCA_035590195.1). Classification (NCBI taxonomy): domain Eukaryota; kingdom Metazoa; phylum Chordata; class Aves; order Accipitriformes; family Accipitridae; genus Aviceda; species Aviceda cuculoides. The sequence goes on from JAVJGG010000007.1 coordinate 8,531,067, forward strand.
AAAAGAAGCTACAAAGAGAGAGACAGTTATGGATGGTTGCGTGCCTGTGTTTAATTTAAGAGACAGCCTTTTACTTGCCTTCTTTCACATCCCATTGTATTACCCTGGTGAAAAACCCTTTTCCCTGGGGTAAACAGGATGGCTTTCAACCCCCTCACCTGCACCAGAATTCATTTGCTGACCTGACTTGAACTTTAAAACGTTAAGTATTCAGAGATTTCCATGTCCAAACTTGGGAGTGCTTGCCATTAAAGGAATCCAACTTCTTGGCCTTTTAGCCTGACTTTAGCTGTCCAAAATACAGGTTACAACCTGGGCAAGTTCAAAGGCAGCTCGATACAGCCAGCACTACCCTGCTATCAGTGTCCAGGTTAACAATTTCAAAGCTAGCGCCAGCACAGAAAGCTGCCATGGCACCTCTGATGAAGCGCAGACATAGCTTTTCACTGCCTATTCAATAAGAGTGGAAAAAGGTTTTAATAACCTTCTACCATAAAGAGAGTCTAAGACCATGATGTTAAGAGAAGTAATACGAGATGCGAGACATCTGACACACATTTCACCAACAGGCTGGAACATTTCTCGAGTCTACAGGCTCCAGCAGTGATCATAATTGTTTGTCCTTCTATTATCATTTAAAAGTCAGCATGATTTTCGCTAGATTTCATTTTAAAGACCAGCAGAACGGGAAACAAGTGTTTTCATGTTGTCTTGAGATGACATCTTGATTAACTGCATGAAGAATACGAGACTGATTAGCTGCCAAAATTATGTCGTAACTGGACAAGTGATGACAGAATGTGATTTTTACAGGTGCAAATTTCAAGAACTTTCAGAGCGCAGAATAATTTGGCATACCCTCATCAACCCTAGCTATGCCCAGTCTTTCCCTCATTACTGTCCCTTATGGCAGCAATTAAAAACAAGAGTGACCCACACACGGCAAGCCTGGGATCTGTTTCTTTGGGGCGGAGGGGGTGTTTAATCCCTCATTTTGACTGAAACCTTTTTTTCTTTTTTTCACTACTGAACTCTGCCACAAATGTAAACCTGCGGTAAGAGGACCTATTGTGCTTGGCCTCTTATAAAACTGTCACGCAAAAGGGAGTGCTAAGAAGCAAGATGAGGCTGATAACTGTTTCTCCCAATATTATCTGAAGGAAACAAACTAAACCAGCTTTCTGGCAGGGCTACCTCACACCAAAAGCAAGCCTGCACACCACACACACACTCCTTTCCACTACCAGCTGGGTGACAAAACCACTCCCCCAAAACTTAAGAATAAGGCAAATCAGAGCATCGCAGAGTATTTACTTCATACTCAAGTCGTTCCCATCAGCCTTTCATCCACCCTTCGAGAACAAGGTGCTGTGACAGGTGACATGAACCTCACGCTGTGCACCACAGGTTCAGGGTTCCCACCTATCATCTGGATGACGAACACCCTCTCCACCTCCAGCTGCAACGCGGTGCGCTGATCTGCCACTCTCCCCGTTTGCTGTGCCAGCCCTGACGTACAGCCACAACCTGCCGGCATTGTCCTCCAGCTTCTCAAAACACAGCAGCCACAGCTCCTTAATTAACAACGCAGCCAGAGAAGAAGGGAAATGTTTTTCTGTAACAGCTTGCTGGTTAGAACAGCAGTTCCCAACCAGCAATGCTTGAAGCAGGGCACAGATCACGCTAATAAATTCTTTCAGGCTTATTAGCTGGGCCTCACACAGGAGACACCACAGCCACAAGGAGCTCTTACTCACTCTTCAAGATATATCTACTCTTCAAGCCACTGCTGTCACTCCCTGCTGTGGCACCAGCCCTTCTCACCACACTCCCTCAGAACTGACGGAGCTGTGGAGAAAGAGTCATAAAACAAACGGACAGCATGGGATAAAGAAAAGTGAAAGGGAGAAAGAAAACAGAGGCTGAGCGGGGGCTAGCTAAATTTCGGGACCACCAGTGAAAGCATTTGCCAGGAAGCCAGAGCCTGGAGTCCTGCAAAGTCTCTGCCTGCGGCATTCAAACAAACAGCTCCTACCTTTTCGATGAACACCCCTGGCACATTATGAGGCTGCAGTGCAGACCCTCTCTACTGGTTAGATCTTATCGCTGCGGTAGTCTACTGAGGATCCGATAGAAGGCAACAGCTGTGTCTTCTGCAGTTGGCACTGAGATGTTCAGTCACTGGCCAAAATGTGTTGCCATGAACAAGCATCAGAAAATATGTTCCAATTCTGAGAGGAGTGAGACACAGAGGTAATAATGTGACAATGCCCAGTTCACCATCAGCAACTTGACACTAAAGGGAAGGCTGAATGAACTACTCTATGCTCTGCGCCTGGTAATAATCAGTCCGTCCAGAAAAGGAAGCCGAGAGCTTCTCCAGACCACCTGATGTGCAGCAATAGTCCCTGCTGGTCACTGAGATAAGGAGCAAATAGAATCATCTCTGTTACTTCATTTGTTACCGCTCGAGTTCTTTAATTGTCACATCTTGCCAAGTCCAAAGAAAATCCTAACTTAGTCACAGGGTGCACTATTGAGAGAGTGTTCACACAGAGGTATTTAACTTCTCGGACAAAATCTGACACAAGTCTAAAAACGGTCTCCTGATTGGAAAAAAAAAACAAAACCAAAAGGCTCTTGACAGTCTACACTAAACAAGTCCAAACAGCAATTTGCCAAACGACTGTCAAACCCACTGTCTGAAATAGCAGGCGATGTCCTTTATCCAACCATTTCTCCTTCTATTTTAGTCTCCCTCAGCAGCTTGTAAGTCTCTGTTTAGGTTGGCACTACGGCTTCTCTCTTATCCCCCGCTGGTTTCCTAGATTACACATCAGATGTCAGAAGGTCTCCTCATTGATTCAGGGTTGACTTTTTAGAATGTGGCTACTACACATTACGAGACAGAAGGGATAAGTGCAACGCGAGGCCCCTGAAAGACAGAACACATTTCTCCCTGCCCACATCACCCCTGAGCCCCCCCCGCGACCCAGATGAACCCAAAGCCAAAAGGTAAAAACCATACTATTGTGCACAGTTATGTGTGTGGGGAAAAAACAAAACAAAAAACCAAACCCAAAACTACAACCGTGGCATTTTTGACGCCAGAAATATACTGCCGCTGTATCCAACAGGGCTCCTAACCTCAGAAATACTCCAGACAGCATCACGCTCTCAGACCGCGCAAAGTGAGGAGAACCAAACCTGCTTCCCCGTCACAGTAACCCACACAACTCCCACTGCCATTTTCGCTAGGCTTTGCCCTCAGCTCCTCCAGCAGCAGGGCTGAGGGACCGCAAGCCCCAACCCCGAATCAAACCCCTCCGGCTTCCAGCGTTGCCGGCCGGGGGAATCCCTCACCGGGCCCTAGAGAAGAGGAGAAGCCGGGCCCACCCCAGCGCTGTCCCCGTCTCCTCCTCCGGGCTCCGCACTCACCTTCTCGCAGAGGCTGCGGACCTGGCTCTCGCTCAGCTGCCGGCACTCGTTCAGCTGCTCGATCCACTGGTCCAGCTCCTTGGCGAAACCTTTCTCCTCCATGATGGCGGCGGCCTCCTTACCCGCCGCGTGGGGCTGGGGCCGAGGCCGGGGGCCGCGGAAGGCCCCCTCGACACCCGGGCCCACCTAAAAGCGGACGGCGCAACTAACCGGGACCGCTAGGCCTATACTCCGCGTAATGGCGGCCCGCCGCCGCCCCCCCCACCTCACACGCCCCCCCACCCCCTCCTCCACCGCCAGCTTCCTTCCCGCCCTCCCTCCCGGCCTGCG
>JAVJGG010000007.1:8540273-8567284 GCA_035590195.1 Aviceda cuculoides
CCAGGACCCCTGCACCCCCCGCCGGGGCACCCCCCACCCCCCCACACGTACCCTCACGCTGTGCCCCACATGGATCTGTGTCACCCCGCGCCTCTTTCGCAGCACCCGCCGCTGAGCCCCGGCGCTTTCGTGACAGCGGTGGCATGGCCGTGGGAGAGAGGTAGCGCCAGCAGAGCCGCCCCGCGGAAGGGTGCAGCCACCAAAAATCAGCTGGGGAAGCAAATCTGCATAATTTGGGGTGACGCAGCGACGCTCAGCGCTCCCGGGGACTGAGCGGAGCCCACTGACCCCTGATTTGAGGCTAAAAGGTGACAAAGGAGGATTTCGGGGTGCAGACACCGCTTTTTTGCCGAGTCGGGAAGGCAGACGTACCTGACAGCATCCTCCGCAAAGCCAGGCTTCTTGTTCCCAGCTTCTCCCCACGGGATTCATCTCTGCTCCCTCCTTCCCGCGCCGGCGTCCATCACCATAGGCAGCGCTGCTCATACTGCGAGGAGCAGGCAGAAACATCTACAAAACCTTGATAAACTGGGAAAAAAAGCCAGAGAGAGGTCAGAGAGCAGGAAAGAGGCAAAGAGAGAGGGGACGGTGCCTGGAGAGGGGGATAAATCACTGAAAAGGGACTCTGTGGCCATAACATAAGCACAGGGACAGTTTTGGATAGGGAGGAAGGGTGACAGCCCAAGCTCTCACACGGACGCCCCTGCAATGTTCCTCTTAGATACACATACGTCTTTAAGGGAATAGAAAATGCCCTCCTGCAGCAGCCTTCGACATTTTTAATCCAAAAATAGTTTTTTGGGGGGGAAAAACCCCTCGAAAGCTGAGAGCCTTGCAACAGGTTCTGTTTGCAAACGCACACAAATCTGGAATATTTGCTTACTCCTTTTATTGAACGCGCTGGCTGATTTGATTATGTCCCTGGAAACGCATGTGCAAATTGGTTTTCCAGCCTTTTGAGGACGCCGCCTTCTGCCGCAACGTCTCCAGTGACTGATGGCAGCTTCCCGCTAACGCAACGTGCCGTCAGACCGAACTGGTGTCAGATGCTGATGCCGATGCCCACAGCTTTCGGCTGCTCGTTGCTTTCAGCGAGCTCGTAGCCATAAATCCCTTCATTCTCAAATGCAAAATACCGCCGTTGGAAATGACTTACCCTCAAGAAACGAGTTAGCAACAATTTAATCTCTTAAATTAAGCGGGCTAAAGCTCAGCCGTTCCTCTGTCGCGCACTTACCGGCTAGAAGGGTCTGATGATGAAAGACTGGAAAAAAATAAAGGGTGTCAAATTGAAAAGCCCTGGGGAGATGAATGCAAGATAACCAAGAGAGAAACATTTATAGTCTGAGTCTTGGCTGAAACGATTTCCCTCCCGGGCAGACAGATTTCCTTCTTGCCTTCACGGGAAGCACCCGAAGGAGAGCCGCCATGCAGGCACCTGGGAGTGGCAATAAATCCGATTATAAGAATCAGAGCAGACAGTTAAGACTACACAAGTAAGCAAATTTATTTTAAGACAGAACAAGTATCGTGGCAAACAACAATATGCAAATTCAGTTGAGAACAGGGGTAAATATCAGACTTCGTTTTCAAATCGATATAAAATATAGTCAGATTTTATTTCGTCCAAAAAGCAGCTCGCATCGGGGCCGGGGAGGTTTGGGAGGGGACGGGTCGGTTCACGCCATCCGAGGTGTGTGTCACCTGCAAAACCCCAGGCTCGGAAGGCGGCTCCTCTGCCAGCGGAGATGAGCGATGCCGGGAAGAGATGAAGGTGCCTTTGGGAGCTCCGGCTGCCCTTGACTCCAATTTTTTTGCCTCCCTTCTCATAAAAAGCCAATTCTTGCCACGAAGCAAGGGGCAGGTTCCTCCCCTCCGAGACCCTCGGTGCCCACCCACCACCTACGTACGGATGGGGTGGTCACGGGGATGCCGGCTGCTTTTTAGGGTCGGGCATCTTTGAAGGCACCTGCACCTCCTCTTCCTCGCTGGCTCCTGATGGATCGACTTCCCGCGGCCGAGCCTGAAAAGCCAGCGAGGGAGCAGCTCACCTCAGATGCCGGAGGAGCTGCCGCGGCGTGAACGGGATGAAATCCCCTCCTGGCGCGAAGGTGCTGGCGCGCTGCTTTCTAGAAAAGCCATCCCAAATAAAAGCAGACATAGAAAACATTAGATTGTCAATGATGCTTTGAAACAAATTCAAGTTTATCTTTTTTTTTTTTTTTTTTTCCTTTCGTGAGCGTGCGTGTGTGCGTCGACTTCATACAAACAGACAATAAAGACGTCGTGAACTTCAAGCTCTGGATCGGCATGTCGTCAGTTAGCATCCGCAGAAGCACCATCGGATACAGAAGAGTTAGCACCAGAGAGTTTGGAGGACCTAACTGATAACATGCGTCATTTGGAAAACCTGGGCACAGGTCGGGAATGGGCGGTGGGGGGGACATGGTACAGTCCATTAGAAACAATACAAGGCAATTCATGAGTTTTCATACAGTACAATACAGTCACTGATCAATTAACCCTTTCAGTACAGTACATGACAAGTAACACTTTGCACCCTGTTAACACTAGGAAAGGAGGTTTTGGGCCGGAGGGAGGTGGCTGGTAGTTTAACCCTTCTGCCTTTCCATTTCAGGGTCTGCGGATTGCTTCAGCTGCTTTTCGGACGCACGTCCGTCCCACCCCAGCTCAGACAGCCCGTCCCCAGCCCGGCTCCCGGGGGGGGGATGCGCTGGTGGACCGGGATGCTGCCAGTCCATCGGCCCGCAGCGAGGTCTTCACCCAAATTGTCCTGATTTGGCCAGGGAAATGGAGAGCCACCGCCCCTCCGCCCCGCACCGGCCGCCGAACCGATGAGAAAACCTCAAATCGGAGTTTCCCCCCCGCCAACTCTGGTGCCGAAACACGCAGAAAAGGTTCAGAGGTTGAGTTCGGACGGCCCCACGCCAAACCCACTTCTTCCCTCGGGCGTAGTGAGAACAGGGTCCATTGGAAAAGTGCTAAATTACAGTACATTGGCATTTCCATATGTCAACTATTGAACAGCAAAACAGATTGTTTGAAAACAGAATCGGTATCGTACAGTAAGTTCACACTTAATTCTTCACCGTTTCTACACTTGTAACACATGCATTTTATTTCCATTAGTTTAATGCCAGTAGGACCAACATCCTCCAGAACAATGATCTAACATTAAACAAAACTTCCTAAGAAAAATAGTAAGCATCACATAAAGTTTCAGAAAAACCTGTTAATTAGCATCACAAGGTACTCAGATTTACATTTAGGAGTTTTCATGCCATGACTTTAAAACACCTTTTGGTTAATATCTTGGGGGCGGGGGGAAACAAACGCAAAAAATCAAACCAACCCCCCGAAAAAGGAACGGTTGGGGAAATAATATATCTATCTTTATGTAAACACACATGTACACACATGCACGTACACGCGGATAGGTGCATGGGTGTGTGCGCATTTTGAGACTGCTTCCTGCAATGCACAATTTGTTTTGATAAACTTGACTCATTTCAAGGGCATTTGCACGGGTCCAAAAAGACTTTGAAGGAAACAAACTCTAAACTGTTGAAGCAAATTAAAAAGTCTCTCTTGGAGAAAAAGAAAAGGTCGGTAAAACATCGCCTGTGTGTCATTACGATGCGCTTCCCGTGAGCCATCTTAAAGCCCAAAGAACTAAAAAATCCCTACAAGAGCTTTTTTCCGCCTAAAAGGTCCTTCCAAAGCGAGAGGTGCTGTGCTAGGCTTTGCATTCGGGCCTCACGTGTGCCACGCAGGAGAAACGCTTACTTTTACCTTCCCGAAGGACGAGATGCCAACTCCAAGGGGCAAAAAACTACACCTGTGGGGGAAAACAAACAAACAAAAAAAGACCTGTTCCACATCCCCCTTTCTTGCGAGCTTAATTTCCAAGAATTCCAGTGAGCTCGCTGGGGGGGTTGAATTTTCCGAAGGGTTCGCCTGTGTCCTCGTGACGGTGAGCGGGATGTAAGCTCTGAGTCACCGAGGTACTTTCTGAAGAGACCGTCCCCTCTGCCGCTATCGTTTTGGGGGGCTCAGATATCACAGTAACATTACTAGGTGCTATTTTTTAAAAGCTAGGTTGCAGGGTTAATTTGGCTGGGGGGAGAAAGGAAAGAAAAAAAAAAGAAAAACCTGGATTCTATTTACATTTCCATTTTTAAATCCAACAATAGAGGACATAAGAGCATAATACTTTGGGCTGCTCAAGGTTTGTGTTTTTTAACTACCTTCAGTTCCCACTGAATACCCAAACCCATGAAGAAGGAAGCTGGAATTGAACCCAAGCAAAACCAGCCACCAAAACTGGAGTTGGTCAAGAAAAATACGTCCATCTGCTGCAACAAGCAAACCCAGTACACCTATTTTTTTTGGTTGCTGAAGGTTATTTTCATTAAGTCCGCTTGCTAGCAGTGAAGGAGAAGACCTAATTCGCTTCTCTCCATTCAAACTAATCATGCTGTAATGGCGGGGTTTATCCATCAAATATCGCCGGGGAGAAACTCCCATCAAGGAGTATCACCAGAGAAAGGCTTGGATCAACTATTGGCTCGTCAACGAGGATGAGCAGGAGTCCCAAGTGCGGGTACCCCAGCGTGAAGGAAAAACAGCACTCTCGCGACCACAGTGATTTATTTGCTGCTATGGAAAACCCACGAGGGCTTTTAAAGAAGCAAAACACCATCAGTTGGTTGAGAGTGGACGGTTTGGGACATCAAAAGCCAGATTATTCCGCATCCCAGGGATCACCATCCCGTTTCGAATCCTAGATATTTATGACTATGTTTACTACAAACTCTACCCTACTGATTTCTTGCTGGAGTTCTGGTCCCCAACCATCCATACTGAAGTACCACAGGAACTTAATGAGAATAGCGATGCACATCTGAACTGCCTCCTAACAGGAGACCTGCTCAGCTCCTAACACCGCTTTTCAAATTCAACTGCAAACCCCATGCTTACTATGCTCCATCTTCTAAATTAGCTGTAAGTTTTTTTACTTAAAAATACCTTTTGTAGTTTAAGCCCACAATCGAATCTCAACAGCACTTTCAGTGCAGGCACAATGATGGCTTTTATTGCAATGGCTTGAGCGCAGTCTTTATTGATACCAGCATCTTAGACTGGTTTTAACTTTGCTGTCCCATGGTCTCGCCCTACTAACGCAGACCGGGGTCTCGGGCCGAAAACAAGAGTGTCTTGCCCTACGCTTCTCACTCCGGGTCTGCTTTGCATCCTGCGTCCCGCTCAATTCCAAGTGTAAATTAGACATTCTTGCACCATCCCGATCCCTTTTGAGACTTCTCCTGTATCTTTGGTGTTTTTAAAAGCCATGCGCTTGGGTCTCCGGATGACCTCAAAGTTTACAACAACCACGTCTGCCTGGAAGTCAGGGATTTAGATGTTTGTCCTTTTGTGTCGAATAAGCTTGGATGGGTTTAGTTCCTTAATTTATAAAATCGCTAATGCATATGTAATGGAAGTCAGGCACCAGACAGTGGTCACGTACACCTCAAAATTATCTTCTGATGGCCCCTAAGTAACTAACGCCGCGCCTAAGAGGCTAAATAGACTGGGGAAAATAAACAGTTCAAAACTCAGTGCTAATAGTACTTACAAAAGTGCAGTGCTCAATATAGTCAGAAGCAAAGTGACTACTAGTACTTAAAGTGCTAGTTTCAAAGTCGGTTTGGTTCCGTGTCCGAAACACGGCTAGAACGCGGGGGATAGCTAGGGGTGAAATTAAAAACAGACAGCACTGCAACTGCACATGCCACACCAAAAGTGCTTCAAATCACACCATTGCGGAGAGATGCATAACGCTACGGCTCAGCTTGTGGACACATACGAGCAAACGACTGACACCTTTTAGGTTACGATAAAGAACAGCTCCATTAACTCCATCACTACAAACCCATTCAGAAAGCAAGTGGTCACAGCTTACGGAAAAAAAAAAAACCCACCCCAAAACCAAGAGTCTCTCGGAACATTTACGAGTCTTTGCAACTATGATACTCAAAGTCTAGCAAAAGCAACCCTGGAAAGCCTGCCCGGCGTCTGCAACAAGCTTCGCCAATGCTTATCATGCACTTTACAGAGGAGTCGCGCCGCAGACTGCCTCCTTTTACACTCTATCATACAGTTAGCCTATTTACCTATTTATTTGTGGTTTGCCTTTTTTTTTTTTTTTAGCTTTCTGACTACGCATTAAGCTGTTTTTTTTTCTCTTAACCACCCTACCAGTCAAAGGACAATTAATGCAAGAACAAGACAATGAAGGTGGTCTAGTAAACACTGACATTCCTAACGTCCCGTCTTCATTTTCACGACGGAAAACGCTCCGGAGAAGGACTTTGGATCAGCACGCTCCTGGAAAGAGACTGGAAAAGGAGGATTCATCCCAATGGAGGTCAGGCACTTCCCCTTTCTCTCTTTAAACACGTGCTTCCCACCGACTGCCCCATCCCCTCTTCCAGCTGCTGACATCTGCTTTTTTGTTCCCTGGCGTCGAGCTGCAAGCCCAACCCTACCTTTATACTCGTGCTGGAAAAGCAACGACCCCGCTCACCAGAAACAGGGTGCAGGAAATCTCCCCGCTAAGGTCTGTGTTGGTCCCAGTCCTCACCCTGGGCTGGAAGCGGCTCCTTGCAAACTGGGACATGCTCCAGCAGTGCCCTTCGTCCCCTTATCTCAGCAGCTCGGCGCTTGCAAAAACAGGGTGTTCCCTCCCAAAACAGAAGTGACAGATGACAAAGGGGAAACGAGACCTTCAATTCTCACTATGTTTCAGTAGGCACTCCAAAAAAAAAGGTCACTGAATAGCCTGAGCGGCTCCCCCAGCCCCGCACCCGTCGCCGTCGACTCTCCCAAGCGTTGTCCAAGGCAACATCTGGCTGTCCGGCATCTGGTGCGTCTGAGATGGGTACGAATCTTTCCCATGGAGAAAGCTCTTTTTCTAACAAAAGTATCGACTTGCTGGAGTTGGCGGGGTATGTTGGGTATGCTTCAGGTACAGCTGCAGACATTTTCCTAATCAGAGAGCAAGCACTAGGGAGACGGTTTTTCAGAAGCAGAGAACACTGATACCCCAGGGGAAAAAAAAAAAGTTACAAACCCAGGTCGCTTATTTCCACTACTGCCACAAAGACCTGTGTTTAAACAAGCAAAAAGCGAGGTTGCACATCCAGGGGCTATAGATGTAGATCCACCTTTGAAGACATACAACCAGAAAGAATGGAGCCTGGAAAAGACGTGGGAGCCGGGGAAGGGCAGCGCGAGACCGGTGGTGCCCGGCAGCGAGGAAGGCTTGCGATTTCTGCAGGCATAGGGTTCAGAAACATAACCATCTCAGTCCACAGTCCAGATGAGAAAAAAACTGCTGAAATGATATATATCCAGTCTTGTTGCCAAAGCCAGCAAGCTCTGGGGAAAGCACACAAGCGCGTGTGCATGGCTACGACCCCGCCACCCAGGCGAGGAACGAGTCCATGAGCGAAGGAGAGCAAGCACTTCGGGGGAGAAGCGTGCCCGCTGGCACACCACGGCGTTGTCGTAAATGATGGTGGAGTCTTGGAGGATCCAAAGCCATCGTTGAGCATTACGCTGGGCAAAGGAGCATCTTGCAGGACTGTATTCAAGCCTGATCTTGCGAGACTGGAATATATCATCATTTCCTATTCGTAGGTGCTGGGATAACATTTGGTTTAAGTACCGTTGACCTCAACGTTGAGACCCAACCCAAACATCGTATGTATGGAAAACTTACATATAGCGTGAAAACGCCCGTACCAAAACTGCTCATTTTCCACGTCTTTTTATAACATGTTCTTTCCTGTCCTCCGACCGTAAGGATTTCTGGCAGATGATTTGGAAGTGGATAATAAATCTAATGCTAGGACACTGCGTCAAATTGCACAGTAATTTCCTGCACTGTTCTCACCAGGAAGTTTTCACATCATGTTGTATTTTTTCTGCCTTAGTTTGTCCTAAGGACACACCATTGGCCACATCTGAGACTCCTTGCAATTTTGCCTCCACCTGGACTGGCAACCCTGTTAAATTTTTAAAAAGAAAAGCTATTACAGGTTTTCTGGGAGAAAAGGCCGCGTGCTATCCTGTGACCTTACCTTCAGCCTGAGCTCTGGATTTTAAAGGCATTTGTAAAATTCTGCTTCAGCCGGCAGGCTAGATTTTCATCTAAATATTCTTGGCAACTTTTCCAGTCTCCAAAAAACACCTCATTTGAAAGTTTATTAGAAGCAATGTTTTATTTTTGGAGGCAGAGGCTTTTGCTGCGTCGAAGCCTACAGATATCTGTGCGCCACAATTAAATGCTGCTTTTCAGCAGTGAATAAAGTGATTCCCAGACAAAGCCTATTGCCAAGTAAAATGCGATCCCAGACCGCTCGGTATCAGAGGCATAATGCGAACAGAAGATGCGGGGCCATTTTTAATTCTATGCTAATTATCGCAACAAAAACCAGATCCTGCAGCGGAAGACCGATTCCGGGAAGAAATAATCATCCATCTTTTGTAGTCCTAGCCACGCTGCTCAAGAAGAAGCTTATTTACAAAATGGCAATCTCCAGAAAAAGGCTGTGTTATCGTTGCCTGAAAAAGCTATATATTTAGGTACGTACTGCTACCATTCTGGGGGTGCTCTGCCTGGGGAATTCCGCTTTGAAACTAAACGCTATAAACTTAAAGTATGGGAAACGGCATCCTGTTCAACAAATACCAGCTGTAGGGCTAATGCAACCCACCGTACCACAGAAATGATGCTTGGAGATCCCTGCTTTGAAATTCACGCTTTCGGTTTAGAGAAGGAAAATCATGTGACCTTTACATGACTTATATGTGAAAAGATGCTTTCAATAAAAGCATCAACGGTGTGTAAACCAAAACGAAATTCCAAATGCAGACTTTCTGCATTTTGTGTAGTTACTTAAACATGGACGAGAAGCATCTTCCCCCCCGCCCGCCACACACAAAAATATCCATCATGCGGGATGACATAAAAATGCCCTTTTTTGTATGCAGGAAAGAAACAAACAATGTATAAAACCATGAAACAGCAGAGCAGTTGTGAAAGGGATGAAAAGAACCCCAAGTAGCAGGCACGCAACCTATTTCTGTCCCCCCGCCACGCCACCGCACTGCCCGAAGAGGCTCTAACACAAGATTGGACTCCGCGACTATCTCACGGAGACCTGAACCTGCACCTTTGGGTCAACAGCCAAGGAAGACGCCAAGCGCCTGGGCGAGTCCTCCCATTGCAGCAGTTTCCCCTCGACCATCAAGATAACAGTCTTCATCAAAGAGCAAACACGCCCGGGGGAGCGACGTGTACGTGACAAATTTATCCACGAGGACCTCACGACCGCAGCTGCGGTGTCTACCTGGGAATGCCGCCACCAGTACCACCAGCTTGCTACTGCGGAAAGGGCTCTGCTCGGTGTTCTCCGTGTCTCCTCTCTACGTATCCGCACGCGTTGCTACATGCCGATGATGCCCGCATCCAGCGTTACGAGCCACGTTCTTGGGGGGCAGCAGAATAACTCCAATACGCGGCCCTGCTGTAATGACGGCGCCTGAAGACGGGAACATTGGACTACAGGGACCGCATGTTGAAAGCAAAACATTTTATTACCATCGGTTAAGCTTCATAATGCACACTTATGAGTAAGATAGAGGTTATATGGAGATCACTTTGCTCGCTACCAACTACCGCTTCTGGGATTAAATGCAGCTGCTGTTGAGTGGTGCGTAACAGGACCAGCGGAAAGAAAAAGAGAATAACATAGAGCTGAAACAGTGGGGGGGGGGAGCTGCTTGGCAGAAAACAGTCCCCAGACTTGAAATTCAACCAGAAATTTTTTTTTTTTGTCTGCTGTAAAAAAAGCCACAGCATCCTAGACAACAGCTGGCGACCAAGTGCTGTCCTCGGAACGCACCCCTCCAACTCAACACTCACCTCAGCTTCTACCACCTTGTACGGGCGCCGCAGCACCGACACAACACGGGAAGATCGGAGGGGACCGCTTTCGCTTGGTGGGGACGACACCTCTACGGTCAATGGTCAATGGTCAACGGATCAATTTGCGTCCCCATGAAAGCAGAAAGGTGGATTACGACTCGTACATCACCTGAATTCAGCGTGGTTGGCTAGCTCAGCGCCAACTCTCTGCAAACGCTCACCTGGTGTTGATTCAGATGTGTGATTTTTGGTTTGTTTTCTTTAAGGTTCCATGCAATGTTTTCGACAGTAAGTGCCATCCTCAGATGGTTTCTAAAGACCGTAAGTTTCTTCCAGTATGAATTGCACCTTCAATCTAAGATCAAAAATAGGGTTATCTTTCCTAGAGGTCAGAGGTCATGACAAAGCTATTTTGGACCATCTACTAAAGAATCACTAACATAGTTTGAAAGAACCAGCTTTTTTAGCCCAAATCACTTTACCTTCCAGCCAATCTTCTACAAGCAGCTTCAAATTGCATCAAACCCTATCCAGAGGAACGCTCTGTTCTGACCTCCCTCTTCCCGATATTACAACTCTTACTTCACATTAGGTTCTGCATTCATACAAAATTCAAAGGAGAGGGAGAAAATGCCTTCAATAGTAACAGAGGACTCCGGCTATTGCTAGCACAAAACTACCGATTTTTCTTCTTCTAGAAAACAAACTGCTTGGCTAGAAAGTTGGGAAGTTCTTGGAAGGCTTGAAGGCCTGGAGGAGGCCGGTGGTTAGGCTGAGGCAAGTGAGAAACACCCATGTCTTAGCCTCTTGCTTGCTCTCTTTTGCTCAGCATCTTCAGCCTCGCCGAGAGGAAGACGTCGGCATAGGTTTTGAACAACCAGAGAGAGCAGCTCTAGGGCTTACTGCAACAGCTCAAGGGCTGCCGCGTGGAGGAGGAAGATGAACTTCCCTACGTGGAGAGCCTGGGAAGGTGAGGAAGTTAAGAGGATCCTCCAGTTGGTGCTTTCTCTTTCTCCTCCTGTGGCACAGAGGGGCTGAGAAGGCTGGATCTCTCTGCAGGAGGGCACTTCAGAGCCCATCGCAGGAGGAGGTTCAGAGACAAACGACGGAGGTGGTAGACCAGTCCACCCCAGAGAGCCGCCACGCTCTCCAAAACAGCCTGCAAAGTCCAAGCTGTGACTCAGTCTTCACTCTTACCTCTTGGCTCACGTCTGAAGAGCTTGCTCCTCTAACTTTCTGTTCTTCTTTTGGGGGGCTTGTAGAAATACTTTGGGGGTGACATCTTCTCCTTTATTAGCCAGCAAAAGCGAGACTGCATCTTTACCAGGTTTGGAGTTGCAGTCCCTTCCCGTTCTTGGATCATCTTGGAAATGGCAAGAAGCTTTCAGAAACGGTGGGCTGCTGTTGAAACCTTGTGAGGCTGTGGGTTGTCTAAAAAGGGATAAGGATGTTTAGGGAGGTTATCCCTACCTTAGAGGGTGTCTCCTAAAAGCAGAAAAGAGGTGAGAAAAGCAATAGGGTAAGCTGCAGTGTGCTGCTGCAGGGAGGAGTAAGTGGGCACCACCTCTGCCTTACTCTCTGGATTGTGGGTTTTCTTGGGGATGCACGCATATCAGCACAAAACATGGATTGCCAAATAAACTGACAGTTTTCAGCTGTTTTTAAAAGTCTCTGTAATATGCTTTCACCAAGGTAACCCACAGTTAAAAGCTGGCAGCATCCATGAAAATGTTCATTGGGTGACTCCAGCGCCTCCCTCTTCTTCTTTTTTTTCTTCCTTTTTTTTTAATAAGATAGCTAGAAGGAACTTATCACTCATTAACTCAAAGGGTCACCCCCGACAGCGCTGAGGGATGACTGTGCTGGCGTAAGCAGAAAATGCTGTTAGCGAGCGCAGGGGCTGGGATGCAGCAAGCTTACGTGCAGGCTGCATGCTGGCACACGCCGATCCCAGGACAGAAATGTCCGTACGCTCTCCAGAGTGGCTGCCTCCCTTGAGCACCGGGCAAGAGTTAAAAGTCCCATGAGGCAGAAGAGGAAGGCTAAAAGAATTGGGCTCCTGGGGTATCCAGGATAAAGCTGCTGACGCCTTCGCTTTGCAGCTATACTGTGATATAGAATACACGTGGGCGGTGGTCCCTTGCCAAGCTCAGGTCTCTGTTGTCACTTTGACCCAGGTCCCACATGCAGGCTCTGATGGTCCCTGGTCCTGGTGGCTCCCTGCATCGTCACCCACTGCAGCAACCGGAGCCAGCGCGGGACCGTAAGAGAGTAGACGGGAGACTTGGCAGAGGCACGGCTCTTATCTCAACATCTTTGCACCTACTTTGCTGCCGGTACGCTCGTCTCACGTACCTGAATTTACTAACCCACATCA
Organism: Aviceda cuculoides; assembly: GCA_035590195.1. Taxonomy (NCBI): domain Eukaryota; kingdom Metazoa; phylum Chordata; class Aves; order Accipitriformes; family Accipitridae; genus Aviceda; species Aviceda cuculoides. The sequence goes on from JAVJGG010000007.1 coordinate 8,552,666, forward strand.
AACCCTTGGGTCGATTCCCAAACTGATGCGGAAGCGCCCTGCTGTCACGCACGCAGCAAAAAAGCGACTCTCATTATTCTGCGACCAATTTAAATGTCCCGGGGAGGATGAAATCCTGGCGACGTTTAGCTCAAGACGCATAATTCCAGACCGCAGCCTACTTCTGCGTTCAGAGAAACGAAATTAAGGTTACGCATAACAAAGGATCCAGGCACAGCATCGAGTTGTGGCGAGAAGCAAGAGTCTAAGCTCAGAGCAATCCTCGTCGAAGGCGCGGTAAAGCTCATCCCTGGGGAGGCTGTTGTACGTTGTCTACAAACGAGATGTTGCACGCTACCTGTTCGGGGGAAGCAGCTACCCTACGATAAGCGCGTGATCAAATCCGCCCCAGGTAACTGGTTCGCGCAACCCTACTCAACATGAGAACAATCACGGAGGGAACGAATGGCTGTGTGGTTAAATAACTACTACTTTGCTGCAGCATCACCCCAAGCCCCGCGAGAACCTGCCTCCACCTAGAGTTAACGGCTCCCGAAGCCCCACCGTCCCTGCAACGGCTGCAGGAGCAGATGAGAGCTGCAGAATAGGATGCCTTCGGTCCCTGGAATGGTTAAGGCCAAAGCATACCAAAAAAGACACAGAGGAAAAACACTGCCTGAGAAAAATATAACCAGCCACGTGTCTTTTTGTCCGACATCAGCTGCAGCAGTTAGGAAACGCACAGGGAGGGAGGGAACTGAAGCACATTTGGGCTTTGCACAACATTTCCATGAGGTTCATAAACAAGGGCTTAAAAAAAGGTGGTGAACTTCTGAGAAAAAAACTGATTTAGGGCTCTCGAGCCAGTTTGCCCACGAGACGTGAACCAGACTGATAAATACTCTTGGTGGTCGGACTGGGAAAAGGAACAGCACAACCAGGACCGGGCCCTGGGAGCAAAGCGAGAGGAAAACGTCCCTACACATTGAGCCATATAAACATCTACAGGGGTTGCTACCCTTGCTGCTTTAGCGACCTTGATGTTTTGCAACCAGACGGAGCAAGAAATAAAATGCCAGTTTAAAGGATATGCTCTGAGATAAGAGGCACGAGGTTTAGTTCATCTTGTGAAACACGGCGCCTATTCTCAGCTTTATAAGTAAGCGTTTGAGCCAAAAAAACTCTTTCCCTAATTTTACCAGGTTGGGGGGGGATTATTAAAAATGCTTAAATTAAAAACCTTCACCACTAACTACAGTGATGTGCACACAACCTTTGGGAAGGGTCCAACAAAACCTTTTACATCTCAGAGAGAAAGGAAAGTGATCACTTCAACAGGAGACACGCTACAGCTTTAAAGCACTTGAAAGCAAAATAATTTTTGATGATTAGGGGTGGAACGGGAGACGTACGTGTTGAATTGATGCCAGCTGACAAAACCCCCTTGCCAGAGAGCTTTTAGAAGCTAGAAACACATAAATGATTTAGCCAAACAAAGTTTTAGGGCTGGCCCTTGCGTTTAGTTCTTCCCCTGGTATTTACCGTCGTGAATTTGCAAAAGCGTCGGAGCTCAGAGAAACACAGCAGTCTGCCCCAAAATCCCTCCGGGACTGGAGGACTAACTAGTAGACACGGGCACGCTAGTATAATCCTGCACCTGCCACGACAGGCGACGTGAGAAGAAAAGCGTTCGGCGTGCGTTAATTGAGGGATAGGATCTAGGATAAATACGACCGCAAAGAACTGAATCAAAGCCTTGCCCTCTGTTCTTGGCTCTCAACGGGCTCTGCTCATCCCTGCTGCGATGCCTTGCTGGGAAGAACTCTTTTACGAGTGGCACCAGCACAACGCTACAGTTTTCCAACTCTTTTCACGGCTCATCGGCAAAGAGACTGCCCTCGGAGGCAGCTCAGTTCCCTTACAACTATCTGTTCTGGCCGGCGCTACAAAGATCTCGGGAGCGTTCAAAAACCGGGAAGAAAAGAAAAAGCAGTTGTTGTGAGTGCATCCCAAACAGAAATACGCCTGTTGACTGCACGCCGAGTTTCATTTAATCCCGAGCCCTGCTCTGTCACCTCTCCTCTGCCTGAACCTACGTGCTGTCTCTGGCCTTAGATTCCCGTTGCGAGCTTCCCGGAGGAGAGACGATCCTTTTACATCATCAGGTAGTTCCCAACCACGCCGCAGCACGGCAAACTCCTCCACGCTACGCTCAGAGCAAAGACGACAATTTGCAAAGCAGCAACCGCTGAAGGGGAACTTCCAGAGACAAACCAGTTCAACGCCAGTTCCCGGGGGAAGCGGCGGGAGCGATGCCAACGCCGGACTTGGCCCGCCGCGAGCCCGCTGGTCGGGGTCTGCTGCTGCCGGCGCGTGATGTGCTTCAGCTCACCCTTTACAGCGTGAAGGCAGAACAGCAGGGATAATTAATTTCTGTTCAAAACACCAGGACTGCACTGGCACATTCAGCCGTTCCCCTAGGAAGAGGAGGGAAGAAAGAGCAACTGTGGCTTGACAGATGTTAGTCATATGCTTAAATGCACTTCTGGAAGGCGCTCGGATATACGTGTCGAGTGGTTATAGAACAGGGCGAGGACCTGCATGGAACAGGAGGAACTTCTCTATAGTTATACCTACACAAAACTCTCACATCTCCTCACAATAAAAATGCTATTAAGGAAAATCCAATTAGCTTTCGGTGCGGCCGAAGCTTCTGGGAGTCGGAAAAAAACCAAAAAAAAAATGGGTTCTTCAGGCAGTTATCTGGCATGGCTGGGTGGGCACTGCTCCGGGAAGGAGATGGCAACACAACCACGTTAAGACAAGGTAGCTGAAAGGCTTTCTGAGCTACATAATGTATAGCTGCCGCCCAGGAAATCAATAGCGGGACTTAAAACTTCTCCGGAGGAAGGAGGGACATCCCCGTGGAAGACAGAGCCACGTTGACTGAATGCCAACGCTGAGTGTCTTGCTCACTTGGGGCTTTTTTTTTTTTTTTCCCAGGTCCCAATAACGACGGGATGCTTTGACTCTGTCCAAAGCAGAACGTGTTCTTCCTCTATGGAGTGTTTTACTGCTAGACAGATCATGAAAATCTGAAATTCAAGTGCTGGCCAGTTTTGATCCCAATTTGCAAGAGATAAGTAACAGCAATGCCAAACTACCGCTGCAGAAAATCTGAAAGCCCATAGGTGTTAGAGGAGGGAAAGACGGAGCATGAGCACGAATGACAACGGTAGGAGAGGAAACGGGAGAGGCAGAACGAGCAGAGAGGAGGGCCAATTCAGACAAAAACTTAGTTAAACCTAGCAAAGTTCGTGTAAATATTTTGGTGACTATTCATATTACTGCATGATGAAAATACACTTTTGTGTAACAATCCTCGGCGATTTGGGAACACAAGGGAAAGCCTGTATTTCCAAACAAATTGGCACAGGGAGCTTATATTGTCACTAGATGCATTCTTTACATTTGTGTTTAAGCAGGTATCTTGTTAGCGCTGGAGTTACTGCTTCTGTCGTGAAGATGGGGGAGTGTCATAACATTTAGTATTTCGGAGGGTATTTAGAATTTAGGAGAATGCCTGTTGAAGGGCTATTTTTGATATGTCCAATTCAGAAATAAGCAGGGGCATAAAAGATAGATGGTGTTCTGCCACCCCACCACGTACAGAAAAGATTTCTGTTGCAAAGCCTTACGGAAGATGTGTGCTCTGGTATTTTAATGGCCCGGATCTTCTAAAACTATTAAAGAAGGGCAAGAACTACTGTACAGACAGAGAGTGAGAAATTACTGCCTTGGTAGCGGCTCTACCAAAGAGGACCCGGGAGGACACAGAGTTATAAACTGGTCCAGAGGCAGCAAGTACGCTGTTGCAAAAAAACCAGTGTACTGGGTGTACCAAACCGTGTATCGTTTGCAATCCTTCCACTTTAAGCTGGTAAGATTGCAGCGAAAATACCTCTCCCAATTTTGGATTCTGTAATTCTGCATTCAAGAAAAAGACGAACTCATCAGAAAGCAACGAGAACATGACGAGGGCTAAAAATTACCCTTGGTGGAAGGCTTTGTATTTGCCTAGAAGAGGATGCAGAAGAGACCTGACAACTGTCGTTAATTATGTAAAAGAGCTGCAGCAAAGGAAGGGAACAAACTGTTTCCATAACTCTTCTCGAAAGCGTGGCCTGGAAGGCAAAAAGTGATAGAATTAGATGGAAGCAAGGGTCAGATGGGCTGGACAGCAGGAAAAGTATGTGAGAGTAAGCAGGGTGAACCACCGAAACAGCTTGGGGAGGGAGGCTGGGAATATCTATCAGTGGAGATTTAAAAGAGCAGATTTTTTCCAAGTTGTTCAATTTGGGAAAAATATAGGTGCTTTTTTGCTGTGCGGACCCTGAAACGTACCGTTAGAGGCACCCTTGTTCTTGCAGATTTAAGCTTAGAGTCAGATAGGTTACTCCTTTGTAACTTTCTGCAGACCGCTGAGCACCAGTCCGGCTAAAAACCAGTGTGAGGAACGGGTCGGGTTTAGCTAGTCCCACCTCTGAACGGGGTACCACATCTGATGTTCTCCAGAGGTCCCTGCCAGCCCTACTGTAGTACATCTTACACAACGTCCTCTCATGGCCCTCACCCTTAAACTTCTTGGGTCTTTCCTCCTTCTTGGAAGGGAGGTTGGAGGTGGAGGAGTTCTTGCAAGGCTTCTGAGACTCCATTCAGGATTGAAAACCCAAATCTGTTGACCAACCCGCCGGTACTGACCAGTACGCCGATATAGCTTTATATGAAACAGCAGAGAAAAAAAAAAGTTGGAAAACCGAGCAATCGAAGGTCAGGAAGTGCCAGAACTAAGGATTTTCTGAGTAACCTTACTTCTGACTGCTTTGGACATATGCATAGAAAGCTTAATTACGCAATCTCTTACAACTTTCCCTCCTCCTCTAGCATATAGGTTTCTTCTCCATTCATCATTCCGTACGCAATCCATACCTTCCACACACTGCATACGTGTCTACTCAGTACGTTTCACACCGAATTTCTGCTTCTTTTGCTTTCGGAGATCATCAGTATTGATCAGGATCAGATCATCACAAAAACTCTAACGCCAAAGGAACTCGTCTTTATCGCATACCCTTTGAGGTAGGGAAGTATCATTCACCCCGTTTTATCGGTGGGGAACATAGGCACAGGCAGAATAAAGCCAAAATGATCCAGTCTCCGTTATCAGGAGGCCCAGCTTGAGACACCGACAGCTTTTCCGGACTCCTCGCAAGTATTACAGCACTTCACTCGTTCAAAGCACAGTTTTCAACAGCTGTTAACACCGATCGCTTCTGTACGTCGGACCTCGGAGCACCAACCCCGGTGCCCAGCAAAACACAGGCGACCCACGTAGTGATCCTCTGCAAGGAGTCTTGTTAAAAAGGACACAAACCCCATCGCAAAGACGGGCACGGAGTTTGTGTCTTGAAAGCCGCTTTTTCTCCCTCTGAATCCTTCCAGCCTTCAGCGACACCTTTCTTCTGCCATGGAAAAAAGCAGCTGCCCCATCGATAATATAACCCTCCATCTCACAGCCCCGGCTAGATCCCGGAGCAGGAGGCAGTCGGCGCGGCGTGCGGAGCAAGGCTCCGGTGAAAAGCACAGGCGAGCATCCATAAATTGGGATGGCACGAGCAAACCCGACGGGCCAGCAACGCTAGTATGCTCCCCTAAACTTCCACAGGTATTCCTGGGCAAGCCTCCCAGCACAGTAAGAGCCAAGCCACTGAAGTCTTAAAAAGTACGCTGCAAAAGCAGTAAGCCCATCCGTCAGACCTGCTGGGCTCCGACGGGTTGGTCGGCACGACTCGACGCTCGCAGAGCGTGTTACTGCCGGCCAGATGTGCCCCAAAGAGGAAGACGGTCCAGCCAGAGACCCACTCCGGTCCCCCAGAGGAGCGTTAGGATCCAGGCTCTCTCTCCTTCCCCGGCTCCAGCGCTGACGGTGCCGCCTATCCCTCCTACCGCAGGTACAACCATCGCCATGCTCTGCCATTCCCCGGAGCACGAATCTTGTCCTCGCTCCCCTCCGCCCCCTCCTGCCTTCTCGTTCCTCTGCCTCGGTGGGAAGCGCTCATCTCCGCTCGTACCCCCCCCTCTCCCTCCGCACCGTGCCGACAACACGCGCCCAGAACAACGACCAGATGGGAATACTTGTACGAGCCTGAGGTTAACCCGTGTCTTTTATCCCACATACTCTCTGCTCTTTTGAAATGCAGATTCTATTGCACGCGATTCGTGGTGTAAAGATTTAACGTTAATAGTATAGCACGTTGATATTGCTTGTGAACTCTATCTCCTTGCTCGTATTGCACGTTGAACATCTGCGACACGGAAAACGGAAAAGACGGCAGCTAACGTTTTAACGTCTCAGAAGGGAAGGACCTACTGGAAACAGGAAACAAATCACTATTTTTAGTATGTATATGCATATATATGTATTTAATATTCCTCTCTCCCTTCTCTCTATGTTAATCCGTGTGTCACACATAAATTCACAGACGTTCTGTCAGCACTGTCCCTAGTGGGGCTGGGCAGAGCGCCTTCGCTTTAGCTGCCTTCCAGCAACCGACGCGAAGGGCGATCTTTTCCTCCAATTAATCTCTGCGTGGCGAACGATCGAGATGAAGAAACAGCTAGACGCAAACTTCTTCTGCCTGCGGGCTGGATTTCCCCCACCGCGGTTAAGAAACCCATCTAACCGGCTGCATCTCCGAGCAACAGCTCCAAGGCAGGAGCCGTCACCCTGCCCTGTTGAATACTAGTACGTAGGATGGGTCTGAAACACCTAAAAGACAGAATATGTCTTTTTTTATTTATGGTGGCTACTCTGTACAGAGCTAGCAACTTCCATGTGCCACTCCAAGCGTTTCGAGGTAGCCTATCAATTAGGAAGATGAATTAGCAAGTCGTTAATGACGGTGTTATTGGGGTGGCAGCCTGGCACCTCGAGGCTAGGCCAGTACCCCTGGACACAGTACAAAGACAAAATACGTCTGATGAGAATGAAAAGGCCAGAAGGTGCATCCAGCGTACGCATTTCTAGAAGTTAATGTACGTAAGAGAGCCCCAAGGCTGCGGGTTCATGTTTCGCATCGTGCCTCAGCATGCGGAAGGAACAATCTAATTACATCCATCACAGAAACACCGAAACGACGTCAGCCTTCTAAAACCTCAATTTATGCTTTGACATTTCTGGAAAACCAATTTTTAATCCATGTCATCTATCAGGAGTTCCTGACATTTTATTTTACCTCGATGCTTTAAAATACTGTTGCCTTTATGGAGGTACAGGTGGGGAACTGAACAGGGGCATGACAAAATCTTAGGAAGAAAAATCAGTGTCAGCCCATGAAAGGTTCTGCAGATTTTGGAGAAACAGAGCAGCAAAAGATCTGGCTTTAGCTTTTTCCAAAACACCTTGTCCCGTGGCCGGGACTTTTTTCCTGCGGTCATGACAGAATTCAGCCATTTTCAGGCAAGACGAGATCACCCCAAAATGTTCGCAGCCACAATTTCGCAGCACTGACGGGCTACGCGATAACGAACCGCAAGCACGTAGGACGCAGAGGGCAACCAAGACCCTTCACGTGAACCACAGGTTTCACCTCAACGGAGAAAAAAAAAGCCCAACGGGTGAACCTTGTTTCTCCAGATGCTCACATTCGCTTGGTTTTGCACCTACGCAAAGAAATTTTAATGACTCCAGATGAAAGCGAAAGGACAGATGGGTCAACAGAAGACATCACCATGCCAGCATTAATAATGTAAAGATGATAAACCCACTGCCCAACGGGGAGTACGCCCTACGGCTGGGCAACAACTTATGTGTACGGCATCATCCGCAGGTACGAGGAGGACGGCTTATACCTGCTGCCACCTCAAGCCACCACCAGTACGCCCATCCAAGGGGACAAGGTCCGTGGTCCCAGCCTGCCGGGCATCTACGGGGACGACGCACGCTCTCCCAGGAAATCTTGGATGTGTCGCGCAAGCTTTGCTCCCCAATGCCAGCGTTCGCGCTGGCGGGATCAGCGCCGGAGGGACGCTTTGTTTCGGCAGAGGCTGCGGGGTGAGAGCTTCGCTCGGGTTTGTGCAGTGATATGTCAAGCGTAACCTTTATTTCCGTTCTTACTTGGATAAACTCTTTATTTCAAATGCAACCTTTACTTGAAAGGAATGGAGGGTTAGGAGGGGAAAGGTGAATTTTAGACATCACAACACGTTAAGTAATTAAAAATAAAGGGCATTTTAATTTTGGAGGAAGCAGCATAGAAAATTAAACAGAAGGTATACTTTTCTTTCAGAATTATTTTATAAATTGTATATATATATACTCTATGTACAGCAAAAGTAGGAATGCCATGGAACTAAAACCGCTTACTGGTTGATTTTTGACCGGGTGCAAAATCTGCCCAATAAAAATACACAAGAATAAACCTTTTTCTGCTATAAAAATTACTACACTTGGATGAAAGGGCTGCAAGTCAAGGAAGCAGTAGGCTTCCTAACCAATACCAACTCTCTTCCCTGTGAGTTTAGGTCACTTCAATAGGCCACAGGGAAAAAAAAAGATGCAATCATTAGACTATGACATCTTTAGCAGAAAAAAAGTGTGCTGACATTGATTTTTGTAATTGCTTGGGGGTTTTTTCGTATAAAGAACGGGTTTTTAATGCTTCTACCTGGGATTTTATGAACATGGTAGTAGAGGTTAGCAGAGCCAGGGGTTGTAAAATGACAGCGAAACATGATGTGGCCGGCAGTACCTGCAGCTGCCTCTTCCTTACAGCTCTCACCTCACCTCACCGACGCCTCCAAGGAAGATTTTTGCCTTCTTTTGACTATGTTTTCCCTTGCAGCCTTGCTGAAAACCTAAGGGATGAGAGCGCTTAAAAGCAGAAATCTTACAAGGGCCACAACAAACAGCACGCAACCAGCTCTTGGTGAAATAACACGTTTATCCAGACCAGTAGTAGGAGAAAACCGTCCCCTCTTTCGACCGCATACTTCAGATAAATAAGATTATTTCGCTACGAGCTACTACAGGCTACAGTATACTCACATAAATATATTAATGCCTATATGTGAATATGAGTTTGTATATACTGGATACAGATAAGAAACACTTAACGACGACGAGTAGATTACCAACAACCGCTGCAGCTTCTTGCTGGGTAAAGTCCGTCATCCAGACTTGACGTGACGAACCCGCGCCGGCGGGTTTTGCCATCCCCTCCGGAGCGTCCGGCGGGTCACCCTCGCTGCACCAGTGCAAAACACTTCCCGACCCTTTGTTTGCATGCCCCTGCCTCTGTACTTTACCGAGAAAGCCGGCTCGACGGGCTGGACTCGACGCAAACGGGCTGCGAGGCAGGGGAAGCCCCTGCAGCCCCTTCCACCCCGGATAAGCTTTTTAGGGATCGCTCCAGCTTCTGTGCCAGCAGCGGGGAAAACCAAGTACGAGGGAGCTGCTGGACTTGGCTTCGTCGAGACTACAGGTGAAAAAGCTTGGGTTTAAGCCTCCTCGGCAGCAACATCGGGGGCCCCGATTTGCAGAAGGGGCGAGGAGCCGCCGGGACGGCGGAGCTGAGGACGCTCAGCAGCTCTGCAAATCGCCAACTGAAAAAAAAAAAAAAAAAAAGTCGTCCCGCTCTCGGTGGTTTGAGAGGATCCTCGATATAGCGCCTGTCCTCCTCTAACATACGAGCGGAGCTGGACCAAGCGAGTACGATAGGTCTCCAACAGACACGTGCATGCACGAGACGGCTTCTTTGAGCTCTAGACTACGTTACCGAAGCATCCCCTTACCAGAGCGGGAGCAGAAATGTGCTCCTAATATTATTTACACAATATAAAGTGCATTACGATTTAATTATTGAACTGACAGACTTTCTGCCGGGACCATACAATTTTGAAACAGAGGTGAGGGCTTGAATAGGAAATTCTCTCATGAGAAAAAGAGGTTCAGACTGGAGCTCTTCACCCTGTCCTCCTAAGGATTGTTTTTGGCCGTTCTTTCTAGTGCAAATAAGCTTGTGTTTTCTCAAGTTTAAGGGACATGGCAGTTTCAGGGCATCAGGAACAAACATTTAAAACGCATTAGGGATTCAGCGTTCCCGAGCATCAAGATGGGCCCTTCTGCGCGCGAGCAGCCCACGTTACCGCCGCTCTCGGAAGCTGAAGACGCGCTGCCGAAAATGACAAGGAACCCGTTTCCGAATCTCACCGTTAAAAATTTTGCATTGCTACATTTCGAGTGAGTCTGCATTACCCTCCAACGACAACATCTGCAAACACCGGCGCTTTCCGTTGCGGTGGAAACCCGTGGCTAGCAGTTTACCCATGGGTGATCGGCCACGAACGTGAAGATACCGATCCAGTTTTGGATACTAAGGTGCATCCTGGGCCAGGGGAGTAAATAAATGCATTGGTGGATCCTACAGGATACCTGCGTGCCAGAACCGAGCCTGACCCAGTAGCCAGCAGACGCTGAATTCCTGGGTGATATTTACAATAAACTAATGCCATCAGAAGGCCAATTCATTAACAAAAGATAAAGGGTTTTTTTTTAAAAATGGGCAGCAATAAGGAAAGCCATTTCTCATCTTTTTTTCTTTTAAAACGGTGAAGAAAATATCCCTTTCCAGTCACTTTGCCCGTCGCAAGTATTTTCCTCACCAACGCTACAGGAACACAGGGAAGGCATGATCACTTACAACACACGCGGTCACTCAGGCTAATTCCAACGTAGGAGCTTTTATGATCCCTTGAGGCAAAGGTAGGCCGGGACGGGGAGATGTCAAGCTCGTAGGGGAGGAAGGCCATGTAGAAACAGGAAGGAGAGCGTAAAAAGTTTGTACATTCATAGCTCCAGTTTGTTGGAACGTAAGTTAATTTTTTACTCCAGGCACTGTGATGGGCAGCAGCAGTCAGCGATACGCTAACGTACGCATCAAGGACTCATTCACTAAATTCTGGTTTCACACCAATAACAGGATGTAGAGTTATTTTAATGTGGGTTTTGTTTTTTTTTTTTTAATTGACCTGTTAAAACCATTGGGACCAAAGCCCTAAGAGCAACGACGAACCAGTACCCCATTTAACCTCCAACTGATTCATCACGGTCCGCTAGCTGTTTGAGTGGTGGAGCGAGAACATCTCTCCCAGAGTTGAGAAAGTACCTGAAAGAGCGATCTGTGCAGAAAGGGATGGGAGTTTTTGACACTAAGCCAAAGGCTTGGTTGCTGTAACTGCTTTGTGGGTTTTATCTAAAGGGGGAATCACCTAAAACAGTGAAATTAAATTCCTTACGTCTTGTCACAACCGTAACATTTTCCTAAAGGTTCTTTGGTGACTTTGGTGCAAGCTTTTTTTTTTTTTTTCTTTTTTCTTTTTTTTTTTTTTTAAAGTTAAAACAGATCAAGTAGTTTTAGTACCCAAACTAAAGTCCAGATTATCCTCTTGGTTCCCACCCCTGCCTCCCCAACTTTTCTTGTTAAGGTTAATGACATTAACAGGTAATAGCATTCGGATTGAGCGTGGCCGTGCAGCATGCAGGTGGGTCCAGACTAAGAGCGGTGAATGGTCTGGTTGGAGATAAATACATTTCTCAACAGATTAAAAAAACCCCACATGTAATGGTTGCATGAACAAATAGCTGGTCCATGTGCACACTAGGCCACTGTGACAAAAAACTATTCAAATGATTACAAATATCTGATTAGACACAGTAATGCCTACTTGAAAAAAAAAAACTTAAAGGTGGGCAACATGTAATTGGCAGTACCTGGAGCTCAATCAAACTCCCACTGATTTCAGAGGGGAAGGAGCTGGTCACCCAAGGCCTGGAAAACCTCTTTACGTTATAAGTATCCATGTTTTAGGAAACAACAAAGAATTTTCCAAAATCTTTCTTCCGCCTCCTAAACAGGTAATCGTACACATTTTCCCTCCAGGCAGAGTTTATATTGCAAGATGTAAAATTTACGTTACAGAGACTTCAGCGGGACGACGCTGAAATCTGGCGGTGGGCGATCGGGAATCGAATTGCTTGACGACAGCCCCAGCTCTGAGCGGGTGGGAAGGGGGTGATGGCACTGCGGAGATATTATCTCCTAACAACAACACCTGTAAAATCGACACGACAGAAAACCTGACGCAGCGTTAACCGCAGCTTCCGAAACACGCTACGGGGTAGGTATGAGAGAGAGATGCCTTTTTATACGAAACTAATGGTGCACCAAACCCCCCAAAGGTTTTTCTTGCAGCGGGAAAAGAAAACGCCCGGGTGTTTTCCTCGCACGGGTAACGTCACGACCGCATTTATCTCACGTTTGGGAGAGAAGCTGGGAGCCTCGGTCGCGGCGGTCCCTCCACCTCCGAATACCCGCTCCGCAGCCACCTGCTGGAACCCATAACACCCTAATACAAAAATACCTTTTGAAATTTTGGACAAATGCATTAAAAATAAAAAAATCACCAGCCCCGCAAGGGCAGAACACGTAGATGAGGAGTGGGTTATTATTCATTGCCATTAATTCAGAAGGCTTAGCACTCGAGCAGAGCTTCGCTATCCTGGCATAATTGGGTTATTCGGTCAGCACAAAACTACAAAACGAATAACAAATCTTCTGCTTTTCACCAGCATGTTATAAAGGTCTGACCAGTTATCGAGTTTTTACTCACACGGAATATAGTTTCAAACGCAATAACCAGCTGATGCCAATTTTAAAACCTCTACCTCTCCTCATACACATACCAGCAATTCACGTGAAGTTGATTTTTGTCAAAAATGCCCTACGGCTATGCTGCCCAGCCTTTTGACCGAGTATGGGCAGAATTCAGTCCTGGAAAACCCATCATAAGCAGAAACCGATACATTTCAGCATAAGGTTTGGTTGGTTTTTTTTTTTTTTTTTTTTGTATCACTTTGAATTGCAACACAAGCCTTATCTAGACTATTTAAAGGTCAGAGTGCCGGATTTTTTTTGTGCTGATATGCGTACTTCCATAGTCTTCAACACTCGAAGCAGCTGACTCATACGGACTCGGGAGGTTGGTACTTTCGTAAGACATATGGAGATGTTTTGGGCGTAATTTAACGTGATAACCAGACTCCTACAACATTACGGACCGGAGTTAGCAAGAACTACCGGAAAAGGACTTTACAAAAAAATGGGGCAACTTGAAATTACTATAGGTCAGTCCCTCTCACCAATTTCTGCTTGTTTTGTTTATTTTGCCAGACGGCCAGTCCAATGCACTCTATTCGAGACCCTCTTGCTCTTCACCACTGTCCCCTCTGGCATCCATTCTTTTTTCTTTATGGCTGTTGTAAATTCTCCTCATCTCTTCTTCGTACTTGATAAAATTTTCCCCAAACCGTGTCCACGCTTTGTACGGAACCGTGATGGTGTTACGGTAGGGCGGCCTCACCTCACTTACCTTCAGGAAAATGCCGTACCTGTTAGATCCCACGTCGAAGTAGAAGCGCTTGTTGTCCACTCGGAAGGAGGTGCCCTCGGGGAGCTCCGGGGGCTCATCGCCCCCCCCCCGGCGATCCTCTATGTCCCCCTCGCCGTATTCTTCGATCAGCTGGACCAAAGCATCCCTGAACTCAATCATCCCTTGCGCTGGAAGGACGATTGTCTGCTCCTGTCCCAAGCTGTGGCCAAAATAACCCATCATGCCAGGTCCCCTACTCATGGTTTGTCTAATCCGCAAGAAGCGCCCTCGCTGATTCTCCTTCAGGTCCAGGTAATACTTTCTGTTGTCCCTCTCGATGTACTCCGTTTTGAGGACGCTGTGAGGGTGCTCTTCGGAGCCGACAGACACCGGCGGCGAAGGCGGCGGGTGCTGCTGTCGCCTCCGGGGATGCTGCTCTTTGCCGTCGCTGTGCTCGTGCCGGTGACCGTGGCCGCCTTTCAGGCCCAGGTGGGCGTAGTGCTCGATGAAGTCCCCCAGGCAGTCCTTCAGCTCGGCGGCCACGGACAAGGAGAGGGTCAGCTTGCTTTTCCGAATATTGTCCTGCCTGCCTCTTCCTATCCAGACCTCGGCGATCTTCAGGAAGCGGCCTCGGGAGCTCTGTTTCACATCCAGATAAAATCGCTTTTTCTGGATGTCCACCCTCTTGGAGGCCAGCTCCTGGATCTCCATGCAGCCCCCCTGGGAGGAGGCCGGGTAATGGTACTGCTGCTGGGACTGGGAATAAATGCTCCTGTGCAGGCCAGAGCCTCCCAGGTTCCTTCCTCCTCCTCCTCCTCCTCCTCCTCCTCCTCTCCCTCTTTCCATCTTTACCAATCAGCTGGAAATAATACATAACAGAGACACAGATGACAACATCAGGGGCCTGCTCGCCTGCTCGCCGGCGTCTCTCTTCGGCGCTGCTCTCCCTACAAAGACGCCTGCATCCCTCTCCGCTGCCACGGCACGCGGCATCGCAGCAAAAGGATCCCGGCTGCTCTTCCCCTCCCCGGCTTCGGCTCCCACCGGCCGGCCGGCAGCCTCCCAGTCAAGGGAGCCCTCCTTCCAGTGCCACGCTGGCCCCAGTGCGTCCTGCCTGCCCCGGCAGCCCTCCCTGCCCTACAGACCCTCCCC
>JAVJGG010000007.1:8569356-8600824 GCA_035590195.1 Aviceda cuculoides
CAACAACTGAAAACATCAGGGTGTTATCAACATTCTTCGCATACTGAACTCAAAACACAGCACTGCACCAGCTACTACAAAGAAAATTAACTATATCCCAGCTGAAACCAAGACATTGTCTTTGAGGGGGCAGTTGGTTATGCTACTGCAGAGTGGACAGGTAACCAAGGGGGAAATTCTGCCTAGCCTAGATAATCAATTAAAAAATCAAAAGGTGTTTTTGAGTCCTGAAGAACTGAAATGGCACTATTTGCGTCAGATTTATACTCTCTTGTTGGTGAGGAAGTGCGGCTGGAAGTTATGTTCTTCCTAAGACAGTACTGGCCTGATTTTGTTGTTAAAGTGTATTGAGCACCTAGGGACTAGAGGGAAGAAGCAGGATGAGAAATTTCTTCTTTGTGAACTGTTTTACTCCATCTCCAGGAGGATTTCTAAATGATGCTGGAACCAGTCAAGGAAGAAGCTGCAACAGCTCTGATCCAGTCATCGTTTCCATCACAACTAGGAAATCCTGCTCCACTTCCCTGAAAGGAAACCCCAGTCATCAGTGCTGAAAATCTGCAGCTGTTTCGGACAGTGTGTCTTCCAAATTTAAATCCCTTCTAACTTTTCTGTGGAGTGCCGTCCCGTTCCAGCGGGTGCGCCCTGCTTCCTGATGCCTTGGGAATAGTCTGCCTCTGCTTGATGAGCTCATTTTGTTTGAATCCAGGGCTGGAAAAATTGTAAGTAACCTTGGCAGTCATCTAGCCTGCACCAGAGACTTTAGCAGCACGTGTCTTGTTTGGCTGTAGTTTGCCCTAGAAATTCTGTATGCTTTTTATCTTGGTTGCGGGCTCGTAGCGCTGAGGTCCCGTGCACGGAATGCAGGTCTTGGGGCAGTGTTTGTGTGAGTCCGGTAGGTCTCGTTTTGAATTTGAGTTTTTCCTGACTTCTATTTATCAGCAAATGCAGCTGACTGCTTTAAGCTAGGTGGCTGGTTCCTATGCTGTTACCTAAAACACCAGGTTTATCTCGTTAATGAGGACTGTGCTGACCAGAGATAGCACTAGGTGTACTCTTCTCTTCTGAGTCACTGATTTCCATAAAACTAGTCTCAACTTCTTTCCCTAGAAGAACTTAAAGAGTTTTTCTTGGCTTTTGTCTTATTTTTCTTACTGGCATGTGAACAAGAACATAATGCCTAAAGCTCTTCTGCTGTTTAATGTGGGCAGCTCTGTAAATGTCCTTACTCGTGCACGAAGCATTTTAAGTTCAAGCTAGTTGTCTTCCTTAATCTTGTCTGGCCTGATGATAGTAACAGCTTGTCTCTACACAAACTATTGAGTGCTTTATTTCTTTGTTTGTTTTTTAAATTTATTTTTTTATGTATAAGTACCAGAAATGCGGAAGAAATGAATAAAATGGATTTGCATGCTACTGGTCTGCAGAATAAATACCCGCAGTGGATGCTTACCCAAAAAGAAGAGGGAGTTTGGGGCGATAAAAAGGTATGTCATCACATGGAGGAAATTTAGTTGGTTGCAGGATGCGTAATAGAAAAACATTGGACCACATGCTTTTAGTTAGACCTATGCCTCTTATATTTGTGAACGTTTACTGCTGCTTCGTCGGATGAAATATGATTAAATTTAGGTACTCCTGTCTTACTACTGCTTGAATAGCTTGTTTAAGGTTTTTTTTTTTTTTTTTTAATTAAAAGATCATGTATTGATCAAAGACTGTTGCTGTTATCTCTATAGAAATTTCTTCCTGACAATCTTGACTTGCAGTGGCAAAACCACCCAAGCGTAAGGGAGCTTTTGACGCATTGCTCGCCCAGTGTTGCGGGCTGTATACCAGCAAGGACTGAGGATTTTTGATCTATGTAATTTGAGAGCTCAAAGTGCAGTGACCTCGAGCTGTAGCCTGACAGGGGAGTTTGTTCTGGTAAGGCCCTCCAGCTCTCGCATTTGCACATCTTCAGTATTTCAGAAGATTTTGCAACTCCAAAGTATCAAAAGAATTAATTGATCATCAAGCTTAAGTCCGTTTCTGGCATTCGAAGAATGTCAGTGTGTCCTTGGATGGTCTTTTTTTTCCTGCACATAAAAGCAGTGTTAGTATAAAATTTCCCACTAGAAAGGACCTCCTCTTTTAACATCTTAAACTGCTTTAACAATTAGAAAACTAATTGAGATAAAAGCAGAAAACTCAGTTCAGCAGTTTTCTTTCTATAAAGTGGGAGTGAAAAATTAGTAGCGTGGATATTAAATGTCAGTTAAAACCAACATGACTTGAATTTGCTGTGGTGCAGCCTGTGTACTGTGGCACCCTGCCTCAACAAGCTGTTTGAGGAAGGGTTTTGGTTGAACTTTCACCCTTCGTTAACTGGCGGAAATGTTTTGTTGTGCAAGCATAAAACCAGCGGTATCTTTGTTTCAGAATCTCCCCCTTCCAGGCAACTTATTGTTTCTGAAACTGTATTAAAACCTGTTTTGCATATTGTGGCCTCTTTTGATTGACAAGATTGTTTTGTTTCAGTGGTTTTGTGTGGCATTTAACCATATTTGCTATTACTGACCTTGTAGCTTACTTGCATGTTTTTAATCAGTCTGAAGGTTTTTCAGGCAGGTCAACGTTCCCAGAAGTCTTGCAGTTCAATTAAGTTTTTCAGTCGGTAATAATTTACTTTTAATTTAATTTACATTTAGTAAATATGCTTCTGAAGGGCAGAGGGGGAAAATGCCAACGTGAGTGTTACCTTTCACCTTGCCTTGTGGGCTTAAATCTTCAATTTGTAAACTTGTATTCATCAGTTGGAGGATATTGGTCCTTTTCAATATTGCCCATAGTTTGAAATCCACGGAGTGTACTTAGACCTTTGCGAAGTTCCTCACATATTATGTCTGCCAGGGTGAAGTGGGCTGGCTGAAAAGTGGGATTGCAGAAATGGGGAAACTGAGCTATTGCATACAGCTGTACCAAAATAGAGATGGGCCAGAGGATTTTAGCCTGACCGGATTTGACTGACGTGAAAAATCACTTAAATTATTGTCCATTCTTTAGTATTTTTTCCCTCAAATTTGAGGTGCGCAAGTGCTACAGCATTTGAAGTAACATCCAGGGGGTTTTGACACTGTTAAAAGTGGATGTTTTCCCTAACCTGGTTCTTTGAAAGCTTTTACTTTTTTTTTACTGAATGTTTTTATAAGGGGGGAGGCTGTCACCCTGTTCTTATTTGCCAGTGATACCGGCCCCGTGTGTGGAGCGCAGTTCTGCCGCAAAGTTTCCGTCACCACCGGTGCCAGCCTTGCTGGGATACGGCCTCGAAGCTGCACGCGGTGGTTGCGGTGCCGACGCGTCTCCGTGGCGAGGTTTGGGGTGGCCAGTAATGAGCCTCTTCCAAATGTCGTTCGACAGAAGCCTGCTGTTCAGCGGAGTGTTTTGGAAGACGGGCTGCCGTTCCTGGAGTTCTGCGGCTCTGTCGTTTACAGCTACGAAGCCAGCGACTGTTCCCTTATCTCGGAAGATATCAGGTAATAGCTCTTACTCTGTTTTTTCGGTTTTTTTTTTTTTTTTTTTCTTTTTTGAGTGCGTTTTCCTTTCTGAAAAGGAATTGTCTCTTCTTTCTGTCTGCTTTTCCTGGGCTGATTGTGCATTTGATGTGTGCGGAGGTCAACAGTTCAGCCAGAGAAAACATCTGGTCGTGATGGCTGTCTTGTTACGTGTGGCAAATGTGCCTTACTGGTTGCAAGCACAAACTGAACCTATTTCTCATAATGGTGAATTATCCTGTGAGGGAGATCCCTGGTTCGTCTACAGTGTGTGGTGGTTTAAAAATACCTCTCCATTGTGCTATGCAGTAACAGTTTTCCATTTGGTCTTTTTGTGGGAGATGCCATCGCTGGACCTTGTTGTCCCTTTAACCAGAAGCAGTAAAGGCTCTAACCAGGTTCTTTGCCTTTTACGGTATGAATAATTCCTTGAACTTCAGAGACCTTATGGGGAAGTTTGAGCTGTAAGAAATCAAGCATATGTGTTAATTCATAACTGCATGTTTGAAGAAAAGGTAGTACATACGTGATGCAAACAGATAATTATTTTTTTCCCCCCTTTTTGCACAGTACAGCTCGTGCTACTGGAGAAAAAAATTCTATACAAAACTTGCAGTGCAGTGGCATAGATAAAGAACAAGCTTTCGAGGGAATATAAACTATTCCATCACCTTTTGTATCTGGCTGTTTTTTGAGGCTTGCTATACGCTACTGTTTGCCTGCAGTAAGATCTTCTAAGGTTTGAAGGGTTTCTTGTAGCTTTTGGGACCAGTAGGAATTTCACCTCTTCATGGTCTTGATTTTAAAATGGTTTCTGCGTCCTGTACATGTGAAAGGAAAGATGTGCTGGCTGTGACTCTCTTCATCATCTTTATGTAAGATGTCTTAAGCCTGGTATTTTAAATACTGGTAGAAGAACAGATAAATGTCAAGAATATCTGTTTCTTTTCAGGCAGAGTTTATCAGATGGGGCTGCTGTTGGATTTGATATTGAATGGCCACCGTCATATACTAAAGGAAAAATGGCAAAAATAGCTGTAATCCAGATATGTGTAACTGAGGAGAAGTGTTATTTGTTTCACGTCTCTTCCATGTCAGGTACTGTAATTCCTCTCTTATTAGTTAGGCCATGAGTTGCCCTCTGTTTCTCGTGATGAAGTTTAAACTTAAGCCTTGAGCAATAGCTGATATTTCACGCTATGTTAGATAGTAAAAATCCATCCTTCTTCTTCCCTTCCCCGCCTATAATAAAGGGATTTATTCTTTGAGTATTGCCTATGTATATCAAGCGGATCTTAGCCCGAGTCTTGCCCTGTGTGCTGGCATACAGCATTTTAGGTTCTGAACAGGGCAAAATGATCTTACTTGAGGATTATTTTTCTCTCTGGGAAAGAATATTTTAGTTCAGTTTTAAAAAATTTGATTCCTTGCTCATACAATGAGCTTTCTGTTTCTGTGCCAGAATAAACAACGAACCTAAATTTAACAGGCTGTTTCTTTTTAATTTGGCTTCAATAACAAAAACCCTCAGAAATGATGGCTGTTGTGCTGTTTGTTCCCAATACCTGCATTTTGTGACTTTGGTTTTAAGAAAAAATACTGGATACCTGGTGTGATGCAGCTGTGAGGAGAGAAGGGGGTGTGCTCTACAGAGTGTGAATTCATTACGGATGTGAATAAAAGCTTCCAAATAGGGGAAAATAGGAATGAGGGAAGGAGGCTGCAATTTTATAACCTTTGGTTTGAATGTTAGATTGGAACTATGCCTGTGAGATGTCTCTGATTTCCCTGGGGTGTGCATGCTGAGGAATAATAGCGATAATTTTAATGTTGGTGTTCAATCCTTTGTCATTTATAGCAAATGGTGTGGAAAATTTAATTGCTGGAGGCTATTCAATCCAGGAGGCAGAAAGGTACTAGCACAGAAAAGAAAAAGATTTGAGGAAAGGAAGCTAAGGGAAGAAGAGTCATAAAAAGCTGCAATTATGTTGATTCTAAAAGTGAAGGTGTTTGTGTGTTGACACTGAGTACGATTGCATGTATGGTACTGTGTGTTACAGCAGAAGATGGTGTTTCCTCCTGAATAATTTTCTAAAATTTCTGTTCTTGCCAATGGGAGATGTACCTTGAACTGAGTGAAACGTCAGTGTTTTTGCAGGAACCACAGCCAACTTGTGCTTATTATGCAGAATACACTTGAACTACAGACATGTGGATTTTGGCAGAATTAGGCAGTTGGATAAGATTTACTGTTTTTTGTTGCAAAAAAATAATGCTTCCTTCTGCAGGAGGAAGAGAGTGGAGAGTTCTTGAACTCTGTGTAATAGCTATCTTGTTTATTACTTTTTTTTTTTCTTGCAGACTTCTAAGAAAATGAGGCCTGTTTCTCACACTGTAGCCTCTGTATAGTCTGAACTTAGACCTTTTTAGTTCATACAGTCAATTTTCTAGAAATGAGGTGGTGGAAATGGAGCGCAAGTCCTCTACTGGGAAATTACCATCCTTGAAGGTTTTCATTGTGATATTCTTAGGTGAAAATCCCTTGTTCAGTAAGTCAGCTGCATACGTTGCAGGCTTTTATTCAGCTCAACTGTATTTATCTCCTCTACAGAGGATTTTACGTATTGTGTCATGGCTGACGTGCTTTGGCAATGTTGTAGTTTGTCTGCATCTTACAGCACCAGGCTACTACAGTTTTGAGGTTTTTTTACAGTTATTTTCTAATGCTTTGAGTTGGACCTGCAACTTCACAGTCCGCAACACAGCTGATTGTGGCTAGAGTTGCCAAAGTGTCTGTATAGTGTGTCCGCGGTAGCCACGAAAGTGTGGAGGTAGTTGTGTAAAAATATAATCAGTGATGCAAAGTGATTGTTGAAGCATATAAATACATATTACAGTAGTGAAAAGGTGAAATTTGAAATCGGAACCAAGCCAGATATTAAGTACTCTGTGTTTGTGCAATACTGCCTGTTTGTAGGTACTAGAATTACACTTGAGACTAATTCAGGGTATCCAGCTGTGGGTTCCCGAAGGTATGTATTTAAATAAGATGCTCTGAATTTTAAATGGAAACAAACACAAAGGGGAGAAAAAGGCTGCTTTTGTTCCAAGTATGAAGCGTCTGTGACTGTTCCCTCCCGTAGAAAACCAGATATGAAAGCTGCATGCTTTTATTCAGTCCTGTAAATGTGAAAATACCCCTTGATGCAGGATTGCTGTGCCAACCGTTTGGGATAAATCAAAATATAATACTTAGCATTTGTGTACTTCCTCGAAAATTTTTTTTTTTTTCATACTTACAAGACCGACTTGCCTGGGCTTGGTGGAGGATCTGATCGGCGAAGTCTGTTTTCTGAATGCTGTTGTTGGACCAGCTCGGCGTTAGCACTGAGTATGCCTCCACAGAATCCCGTGGCTATGGTTTAAACTGTTTCCTAGGAATGGGAAATAGCAAAAAATGGGAAGGAATAACGTGGACAATAGTTAAATAATACTGCATTTGGTTTCATGAGCATGTGATTCTGAGAATTAAAATATCTTTTTCCAGTTAGAGGTTGCCTTTTTATGTGGTTTAATGATGAGTAAGACAAGTGAAATAAGGTGGTTTAATTTTTTACTTGATATGTTTTCAGATGCAGAATGAATTTGTGTCTTTCAAACATTTCTTTCCTGCTGCTCTGCAGATGATACATTACAATCAATTGATGTTTCCAGTTGTTCCAGAGTACAAACAGTCACATAAACAGAGCAACTTTGGGGGTTTTTCCTCTAAAAGCACAGGTCTTTGGAGATGGTCTTTTTGCTAGGATTTTTTCATTTCCGTTAGACTTTCTGGCATCTTCCAGTATTTAGTTTCTCATGCTTGGGCTTAATCTATTTTAGGTTTTCCCAAGGGACTCAAAAGACTGCTCGAAGATGAAACCATTAAAAAGGTTGGCGTAGGAATTGAGGGAGATCAATGGAAGCTGATGAGTGACTTTGAAATCAGACTGAAGAGCTTTGTGGAGCTGGCTGACATTGCTAATGAGAAAGTAAAGCTTAAAACATTTTTGGTGTGGGAGGGGTTCTGGTTATAGTGCTATACAACAGGATGCTTCCTTGTCTTCATAGGAGTTCAATTCTGATCGCGGACGTATTCTGTAGAATAAAGCAGTGATGTATTTAACTTAATAAAAAAAAAAAAAGTTTAAACAGAACTCTCAAGCAAGTCTGCAGAACTAAGTACTGTCTTTCAGTGAGCCAGTTCTTAATGAATGTTTGTCCCCTTTCAGGTCTGTTCACCTTTTGCATTTACAAGGTATGGCTTTTTAATTCAGCTGCGGATAGATTTTCTTTACTTCTTAGTGAGGGTGTACTTGTCCCAGCAACGGCTGAACCCTTAAAATAAGATGCAAGAAATGCTGTGGAGGCAGTGAAGGACCGATGCCTGGTCGAAGAGAGGCAGCCCTCCTGCCAGGGCTTGCTTTGTGCTGGAAGGAAGCATCAAGGTCTTCTGCCAAGTCCTCCGTGCAGAGGTGTTTGCCACATGATCTGGAGCTGTAGAAATATCTTTTGTTTTCATAGCTCTCAAGTCAGCGTCACCTCTGTCCTCACGTGGGTGCAGCTTCCAGCACTTGATGACCCATTGTTTAGAAGTAATGTTGCACTTGGTGCACCCTGAATTTCGGTTTAGTTGGATTTTGGTTAGATATCATTTGAAGTAGGGAGATATGTGCCTTATTATTAGGAAAGAGAGCAAAAGGTTCATGACCTTCCAAGTCATCCTGCCATTCTTATTTCTAGCATGTCCCTTAAAGCTTTTCCATCTTCTTGTATATGTATCCTTACCTGTACTTTGTCTCTCCATGGACTTTGCTTTCCTTCCGTGCTTTTTTTTTTTTTTTTATTTGGTAGGACAATAGCCACAATTGGCGTTTCTTGGTGGAGGCCAGAGATTTATGCCTGGAAATAATACTAGTTATACCTGTCTCTGTTATGTGCTTTATGTATCCTGTGTAATTAAACCACAGCGGGGGAGAGGGGAACATGATGTATCATCAGTGTTTGGGGCAGTGTTCTCTATATGAGCCGCCCTGCCGTTTCAGTTCCTAGTGGGTTGGAAGTTGTACAAATTAAACTGTTTTGCTCAAGCAATCGAAGGAGCTGTTTCTTTTCAACTTGGAGCTTCCTCAGTTCATGCGCCCACCCCTACTCCCCTTTTTTTTGTCCCAGCATCTGACTCCAGAATAATTTGTAATGAAGATGAGCAATGTGATCTCTGATAGCAGCTTTAAAGTCTTCTGCTAAAGAGAAAACAAACCAAAAATAAACTTGAAAGTGAAGCTGAGGGAACAAAGAATAGGGTTATACATAATGACACAATGTGAGGAGGAGGGCTGGGGGAACCTAAAATGAACAGTGGGTAGGGTTTTTTTTTTTATACCAGATTTAAGGGGATGAGCTGATAATGCTGCACTGCTGCTGATAGCCTCAACAGTTCTGAATGTTTCGCAAGTGCTTGCGAGCTGGAATAGCAAAAGTCTGTGCCTGTAAGTCCTGGATCCTCGGGGTCTGAATGAAAGTTTCCCAAACTGGCTATGAAGGCAAAAGCATGTAGCGACTGTGATTGACAAGTATGATTACAAAAGCAATTGAAAATAGCAGTGTGGTGGGGCGACTTCTAGAGACTTCTGATGAACTGCTTCCCAGCACACTGAATAGTGGTTATTGTGCTCTATAACTGCACTCTTCTGCTTGCACTTGGGTTCAGACTTGCAAAAGATGACAAAACACTCCCAGGCAGACTTCAATATTCCTGTGTTTATATTAAATAAATTCCTAGTGTTTGATGCTGAGTTTCTCTACTTGGGAAGGCAAAAAACCAGAAAAATCCTGGAGGAGAGAGGGCTTGCTGCTTAAGTCTATGGCTTTTATTCTATCAACCTGGAGACTACGTTGTACAGCTGTTTCCTATTTTCGTTAGTGTGACAGTATGGCCAAACTACCTTGTAATATGATGGGTGCAGAATTGGGCCTGGAGAACAGTTACTGCTTTGAGAAACTAGTTTGTTCTGACTAACCCTGAGCTCTTTGTTCCTAATGAAGGACTAAGTGCACTTGGCCAGTTCTAGGAATACATTCTGCTATGTCCAATTGCTTTCCCCTTTAACCAAGACCTCTGGTTTTTGTTCTCTCCCCAGCTGAAGTGTAAGGAGGTATGGAGTCTAAATGGTCTGGTAAAACACCTTTTCGGCAAGCAGCTGTTGAAGGATAAGTCTGTCCGCTGTAGTAACTGGGAGGAGTTTCCACTCAATGAGGAGCAGAGATTGTACGCAGCCACAGATGCCTATGTACGTACAAGCAGACATTGCCATTCCACCTGTATCGATAAATTCTTTCTCTACTGTGCTGATACCTACTGTTTTTAATGTCGTTCTGCTACAGAACATAATGAATGTAGGAAGACACTGAGGGTATGGGATGCTTAAAGGTGAAAATGCCACCAAGTAGGGTGCTGTTCAATTCCTCGTCTTTTTTAAGTTTTCTAAACCTCAGGGTTCATCCAGAGCTTCATAATATCTTCTCTGTTGAAGATGGTACTGCTTGTACCTGACTTGCATACTGAGATCACTTGCAAAGGATATTGTGGTGAACATTTTGCATAGAAAATTGAATGTAGATGAAAGAAAGAAACCCCATTCCACAGCAGCCTTGAGTCTCCCATGAGATCCTTGCCTCTTTATGTTTCATGGTGTTGCAAGATTTGCTTTTTTATTGAGGTCCGTTCACGAAACAGAGCTCCTGGAAGTTCAGCTGTGCTCTGAACGTGCCAAGTAACACAGGCACCAGCAAGTATGCCTGAGGAATGTCTGTCCGTTTGGACTCGCTTCAAGCTGTCACCTCAGGGAAGTGAGTTTTAATGGAGCAATTGGGTGAATTTTGTATCTGACTGTATGGAGTAAGCTGAAATCCTTGCAGCGTGTTTATCCCACATGGGTGTAACATGGCTGATACGTATTTAAGTACAATAATTGCTTATGGAAGTGAAGAGTGGGCAATTATTTTTTGGTTCCCTTGCCTCCAGGTATTCACTGTAGTGTGTTAGCGCTTTTGGATGTGTTTTTTACTGGGTTTTTTGGTCATCGTTCTTGAGCTGCTTATGAACTAAAATCCTCTTAAATATAATAGGTGAGAAAATTAATAAGCAACTTTGAAGAAATACATCCTTCTCCAGTGGCTAATAGAGCAGAACCACAGTATGGGTTACCAGGAAGAGTAATTTACTTGCATATGAATTTTTGTAGCTTTGAGGAAGTCTCTGCTTTTTCACTATTTTGAAGAGTGTAGTTTTCCCACAGTTCTCTAAAGAGATTTACCAATATGCTGCTGGGTGCTGCCTGCTTCCTGGGAGAAAATTTTTCTTTATGGCAGCAAAATAAAACCTCCTCAGGCTTTTATTTCTGTGATGAGGTTAGATAGAGGAAGGGAGGTGGGACAATGGTCTCTGTTTTCTTTTCTGACTCGAGAAATGTTCCATATTTTTCTAGTTTAGTTAAATGTTAAACCGTGGAGGGTTTAGCACCTGTTAAGACCCAAGCCCGTAGGAAAGGAGCTCTATTTTTGGTGCAGCTGCAAGAGCCAGCTTTTTCCAGGCAATGCTTCTTCCTTGCTATGCTCTGTTCACCTGGCTTGCCTTTTGGAGCCTCGCAGGAAAACGTGAGGGAGTAACTTGTTTTTTTCCTCTTTCCTCCTTAAGATGCTTTGGTTAACACATGCAGGCTAATTAGCACATTCCTAGCTTTAGGCTGCGTTTTCCTGTTAGAACTTATTATTCATATCAAGGGAAATATTAAGCACACAGAAACTATCTTAGTAGGTTCATAGCTATTCTCTTGGAGCACTACATAAAATCTGAATGAGGTGGAGCAGATGGTGAGACTGGGAGCAGGGTACTTGGAGCTCTCTGTTTGCAGCTGACTTTATAAGATAACCGTGCTGGGATCTATATAAGAGTATCCACTATAGTGTGGACCCCAAGTCAGGACTTTGCCTTTTGTGAGCGTTCTGTAAAATGGAACCTGGTTGCGATGAACAACGCAGTAAGGCAGACAGACCATTGACCGTTGTACGGCACAGGCCAACGACTCGGAATTTGGGGTTTGCAACGTATTCATGCTGTGGTTTGATGAATTAATTCTTGGGGTTTTTTGTTTAGTCTCTTAAGGTGTTGTTTCTCTGCAGAGTACCGAGTACTAATTTCTTTCCCTTTCTTTTGCAGGCTGGCTTCATCATTTATCAAAAACTGAAAAATATGAATAACGGTGACCGGAAATTACTTTGTGTAAGAAGAGGTAAATTATACCTTCAGGCATAAGGAATTCGTTCAATGTATGATTGAATATTCTATTTCCGAACAGGTTTTTTCATAGTATCTTTGTGTCAGGATTGTCTGGCTTCTTGGTGATTAGAGATCGCTTCCAGAGAGTACAGACTGGAAAGGCTCTGAGATGACCTGTGTTACCGTACTGTGTAACTATTTTCCATAGTGATGTAGGCATGCAACCTTGGTACGTTGTTTGTTACTGCTGTATACAGAGATGGTAAGAATTCCTGCTGTCATTCTAGTTGGTTTATGGAAACACTTCAGTGAGTTAATTTCAATTCTGCTGACGCAGGGACAAAAATCTAGTTTAAGAAGAAATAAGACGACAAAAAAAAAAATGATGTTACCAAGTTAACGTGTGTCCTGAGGTGTATAAATAGGACTCAAATTTTTTTAGAGCAGCTTAGCATTATTTACTTGCTTAGAAAAGTGATTCTAAAATCTTAGGTTTTGTTCACTTCCATGTTTCATAAGGGAAGTTAAGTACTGCATGTAGCTTATGGTTGAAAAAGAGGTGGGGGGGAAGTTTATTTTTCTTCTTGTATGGGCTGAATTTTACTTTTCTAGCAAAGATAGAAGTGGCAGTACTATCCCCTTAATATGCGGTGCCGTTTTTCAGCTTTGGTTTAGCCACCATATCTGTGTTAACAGCTCTTTTCTGGAAACAGGAAGGTATACTAGGGAAGGATCACTTTGTAATGGTCATGTTCTGTGTTCTTTTTCCCCGAGCGTGCGTAATGGGCCACTGGAAGACCTGCGGTGCTGAAGTATGTGAAAGCTTGGCCTGATTCTGTGTACTTGATTTTTTTTGTTCGGTTGCTTTTTTTTAAGTACTGGAAAAGGCTGTCTTATCAGCTGTAGATCTTGTAGAAGTGCAAGAATGGAACTGGAATGGAACTTATTTGTGTATAGATGTTAGATCTCAATTATTGTGAAATAACTGTGATGGCACTTCTTATAGATGACATGTCAGAGGTTGTGAAGAAGCGCTTGACGTCACTAGCTGAAGAGATAACAGACCTGGCTTCTCACATCCCTGACTCTTCCGGACAACTCGCAAATTTGCAGAGGTTAGATTTTTGCCAGCCTGTCTCTACTTTACCTGTAAGATCAGTGTTTTGCTCTTGATCCACAAGGTCCCATGCAAAAAAACCACTGTGTGTTAATAGCTGTCTCTGTTACCTGTGCATCCTTTTCCAAGAAAATAAAGCACAGTATGCTTGATGGGGAAATACTGTCTTTATACATAGGAACTTAAGTTTTCACTGGTCTGATTGCAACGGGTTTGACAGTGAACTCTGAATCTGTTTCTTCTTGCCAAAATGCACAGCAATGCTTTCTTCTATAAATACTCAAGGCTCTTGCATGAGTACTAGAAGTCTGGAAACTTGATACCAGCATGGGGGCAATAGCACAAACAGTGTTTTTGGAGAGTTTTTATAGGTTTTCTTCAGGGTAAAGAAGTTTAATTTTCTTCTCACAGAAGTGGAATGCTAATTGCACGTGAGTGATCAGCCTTTATATGTGAAGTTCTGGACAAACTCTATCTGGAAAAAGAGACTAGTTGAGAATCCGTAGTTTTACTTGTGGCTAAGATCTATGTAGTAACTGCCTTTATCATTTCGGTTTGACTTGTTATACCTTCTAGGGCTGCAGAAATACTAGAGGACATATCAGAGAATGTAAATGCCTTAAGAAGCACGCTGTTTCGTTCAGGTTCCCCTCCTGTACTGGAGAGGAGCTGTGGTGCAACTCCAACAGATCTTGAAGCGGAGTCAGCAATCGTTGAAGCACAAAAAGTTGAAAGGCCAGAACTTGCTCAACGACTTGAAGGCGACTTCAATCTCTGCTCTGATGCTACACTAGCTGGTCTCTGGGAGGGAGATCTTAATGAAGAAGAGGCAGGGAGAGGTAACACTGTTCTGGAAGATGGGGCCGCAGCAGCCAGCTCTAAGGACAAAGCAGATGGAGATGGCTTCATGTCGCTAGATATTACCGAGCAAGAACTTCAAATCTTGGAATGCCAGGCTGCAAAAGAATTGGTCAGCGAAGCTACACCTGAGGTAATAAGAAAAGCCCTCATTAATCGTGGACACCCAGCAGAGGAAATGATCTCATCCTTAATTTTTCCCAAGACTTTAAAAAGTTCTGTTCCTGAGAGAGTATGAAGATGGGCTGGAAGAGGGGCTCAGAGTCTGGAGGAGATTAGTGGAGATAGTCAAGCACTGAGGTGCTCTTCAGTCATCTGATTGGAAGGATTAGTACTGAATAGAGAAGCTCTAGATAGTCTGATTAGTTTTGCTTTTCAGTTGTTAATATGTTATCAGAGAACTTTTTGCAGTATGGGGACAAATTCTGCACCTTGGCATCTCCGACTTGGTCATGAATAAAAAGCAGTTCATTTCTTAAGGGATCTGTAAATAGCAGTCCTCCTAGTGACCGCTGAATGTGGATTGATGCCTCTTAAATCAGGTTATAATTTCCTTATATTCTGAGTGTTTGACACATCTGGAGATACTACCGGTTTTGTCTCTTACTACAGGGCCTTGTTACATTCTAATATTTCTTTCAGATATTTTTTAATAGGCAGGCTTCAGAGCTGAGTGTTGAGGTTAGTTATTTTTTGTAAGAAGTAAAGGCATACAGAGAAATGATTTATAGAATGTATAGAAGGTTGAAAAGTTGTGGGTAAAACAGAAATAACTTTGCTGATAAGAAGAATTTTTTTTTTCCTTAGGAGGCATGCTCCACAGACAACGAACAAAATATTTCCTGTGTCATTGAAAGTGATGAAGAACTGGAAATGGAGATGCTTAAAGTGAGTGCCTCGGGGTTTTGTTTTTCAACTTTTTTCTGTAATGATGATGCTCTTGGGTCTCAGCGGAGCGTCGTGCGGTTGAGGGGAAGGAATATGAAGCAAAACGGTGTAGCTTGCAGGAGGTGGACAGAAGGCAGATGAATGTGTGGATACCGAAAGAATTCAATTTACTAGAGTTCGACTTCAGTGTCGCTTGCATCTTGCCGCATCTTTACTATACCAGCTTGGACTTGATCTACCCACTTAGTGCAGTTGTATAGATAATTGTTCGTAAACTGATCTGCTCCAGGCGCCATGCATTCAGACTCTTGCCCAAGGGGTAGAGCTGACAGGGCAGTTTGTGTGCTGCAGGTGCTGCTAACCTGGGCTGCAGGTGAAATTGCTCTGTAGCTGTGTTTTGCAGACCTCTTTTAAAGCGTTTCTACTGGTATAACTTTTATTTCCTGAAAGGAGAATTTAGATGTTGAGTTTTATTTTACTTTACCCTGGCTTTTTTTCCTGATCCCCCAGAGAGTGCTGTATGTATTTCAGGTCAAATGACTGAACACTTCCACCAGAGCAGTCACAAGTGTTCCTGTGCTTGTACACATGTGAAGGTTAAGTGTGTTGGTTTCAGCTACGTAGGAAGCAAGACTCGAAGGTCTGGGGTAAAAAGTTGAATTTTCTTCTAGGGAGGGACCAGATATTTTCTGGATGGTTCTCAGTGCTGCATGTTGATCTTCTATAAATGCAGTTCTGGTCAAAAAAGCTAACTTGAGTAGAAGGGGTTCAGTCAGTGTTCCTCCGAGTACCATGTTTCGGAAACTATGAGTGTAGCATGACATTGGGATGCCATCATTTCGCTTTCTGGTTTTTGTGACTCATCTCCTAAGTTACTTCTCGCTGAAACTTGTGCCTTCATCTAGTTGAAAGTCAAGAAAAAACAAACAAAACCCCAACCATTGGTTTTAGAAAATAACAAATTTTAATGTCTTCAAAATTTCAAAGACCTTTTTTCAAAGAAACAAAAGCCATTGTTTTGGTACCCAAGGAAATGGCTCTTGGAATGTGAATGCTACTCAAAGTCATTTGGCCACTGTGCTTTTCTTTGTGCTGTGTGCACAGAGGTCTAAGATTCATGCTGTAAGTAGATAAAAACTCATGTGTCCCTTTATCATATTAGCTCAGACATGCATTGTGTCTACTCTTTCATGCTTCAAAATAACTTTTTCTCTTGATTTCTCAGTCTTTAGAAGACGTAGATGATTGCGAAGCAGTTTTAACTGAAGGAGAGCCCAATAAAGCCAGAAAAACTCCTGACACGGAATTGAACGTTGCACCAGGTGGTGAAGAAGATGAAGGCGTTGAGGAAGAGGAGGAGGAATGCTTGGGTATGTTTTAAGTTGTAGTGCATGATTAATAAAAAAAAAAAAAAAAAATCCCACTGTGTATAGAAGCAGATGTGGAAGCACAGCGACATTTTGTGCTTGGTTTCTTAAAGCAGAAAGTTAAAGCTCATCTGGGTTTTGAAAGGAGTACTTGTCTGTGTGTCAAGATGAAAATTTAAAGGTGTCCTTGCCAAAACACAGTTGTCTTCTGCCATGATCGGTAGACGTTATGTATGTTTAATGGAAATAAAATTGATCTGGGGACGCAGAGGTCATGCAGAATTGAGGGTGCTTATTCAGAACACAGCAGAGGGGAAGATGGTACCTCCAGTACATGCTTTTGTTCCGTTGTCCCGCTACTGCTGCTTTGCGGTAGAATTCGTAGGAAATTCTGGCTTGGGGGTGATCTTGACCTAACGCTTTGGTGGTGGCCCTGTGGAGACAAATGGGGAAAAGAGGCTGAAATGTGAGGTGAAATACACCTTGGCTTGTTTTCACTGTGTGCAAGCTTTCTTCCCTGTTTGTCCAAGTTAGACTGTGGACCTTGTCACTGAAAATAACGGCATCAGGCAGGAGGAGAGCCTGGAAGAAGAACGTGGGCTGCTAGATGGGGACGGATGAGTTAATTGTTGCTTTGTTCAATTCATCTCTGACCAATAGCCAGACAGGCTGTTACAGGGAGTGTGTGCTGGCCCAACAGGCGAAAACTAGGTGATGTCATGCTCTCTACTGCTGAATGTTAATTGTAAATGTCAACAGAGATCTTGAGTACGTTTCTGCAAGTGGTCACAGCAAGATCAGGGTTCCCTTGCGTGTCATTTTTGGACTATGACTTCGTTAGCAACTTGCAATGTTGGGTATTGATTAATGTAACTTCAGTAGGGTCTGGGAAGGCGTGCCTAGTAATACATCTCTAGTACCTTGTCTGAACATGTTCCAAATAATGCAGCTATGCGTTATAATACCTATTGCTTTATTATCTCATTAATCAAGCCATATGTTCTCCTTCTCATGCAGGGTCTCGGAGGAGTTTGTTTCCTTTTTTGATCGCTTATTCGAGCCCAAAAATATCTCTAGAGTTTGATAGGTCTCTCTTCACTGGAGTTGCCCAAATCCTAGGCCCTGGGCATCACTAACCATGAGCAGACCGTTGTCTGTCAATACAGTGCATTGTCTTCTTAAAATTTCATCACAGATGAGGTGGGTTTTTTTTTTCCTCCTCTATCCCACTACAGATCCATTGCTGCCACTACCCACTGAAAACCACATCACGTGTCTGAAGAATTATTTTGGGCATTCTTCTTTTAAACCGTAAGTGTATTTACTGTTAGAATTGTACGCTCTAGGGTTCATTTTCTTTCCCTTCTTTCAACTTACATGATTTTTTTTTTTTTATTACTACTTAGTTTAAAAACCACTAGCAAATAGGACCTGTGCTAAATCCCTAGGAAAAGAAAAGCAGCCTTTGCCACAACAAGATGTCAAAATAAATCTTATGGACTATTAACTACAATACTCTGCTCTCACAGTAGAGGATGAGCTGCTTGGCTCTTCTGACAGCATACCTTCTGTGATCGAAGCTTCATTGTTTTGGGTCTGGTTCAGGTGTTTTAAACAGGGAGCAACAAACTGCACAAATGTTTTTCTCTGTATGATAAACTTCCTTAGTCTGGTTATCCTTCGTTATGTGTCTCTAATTAAGGAGGGACAGGCTTCTGTGTGTTAAGTGTGGTGTTATCTCAGTGCGGTATGTGCTTATGTACTCAAGCATTGCTGTTGTAGTTCTTAAGTTCAATGGGAGTGGGATGAAATCTTCCTGGATGACTGGTGGTGGAATGCTTTCTGTGCAAGACACAGCCTAAGAGCACCACTTGGGGTCAAACTGTTTTACCCAATTAAGATATTTGGTAAACTTTTGGAAATGGGAGCTTGGGGATTTTTTTAATTGGCCACAGTTATGTACACTTGCGAGACCGCAAAAGGATGAAAATTGATTGGCAAAATCAATGTTCTGTCCAGAATCTCTTGTGTTGAAGATAACTAGTTTTCACAGTGTTTCTGGATCAGTTATTAACCTATGGGAACATGGTTTATTTTGTGATCTTCTGTGAATGACTGTATCAAAAGTTGCTTGCCTCAGTTAGACATCCCCACTATAACACTGGTGGGACTACCTGCAGTAGTTGGAGTGTGTGAGTGGTTGCACTGTGCGAAGACAACGCTCTATAAGGCAGCCAGAAGTGTTTCTTGTTCTGAAATTCAGCTGAATATGCACTTTCACAGAATTTACATGTTATGCGTGGTGGCAAAAATAAGATATTCCCCTTTGCTTAATTTAAAGGGTCCAGTGGAAAGTGATCAATTCTGTTTTAGAAGACAGAAGAGATAATCTTGTTGTCATGGCAACTGGTAAGTTACCTTTACACCCCAAGAAATGGTGAAAAATCTTTTCATTTTGGGGGAGAGTAGGACTCAACCTTAAGAGACTGTCCCTGTGGCTTATCTGAGTATGTTATAGCGGCATAGAAAGCATGATGTTTGAGTTCTGCCTTTTTTCTTTAAGGCTATGGAAAAAGCTTGTGCTATCAGTTTCCTCCTGTTTACACTGGATGTACAGGAATTGTCATCTGTCCTCTTATCTCCTTGATGGAAGACCAGGTGCTGCAGCTGACGTAAGTAATGCAGTAGTAACGAACTGCTGCTTTATTGCTTGTGGAAACCCCCGAGTTCTGCTTGTGGCATTTCTTGGCGTTTAAGGTTGCAGCTTCGTACAGCAGGCTGTTTGTCTGTCAGCTGTAAAGCATATGTTTCTCAAGGAACACATGGAAATTGTGTAAATAGTCTAAGAGCACTGGATTTGCCAATTACACAAACTGTAGGCTGAATTAGCAAAGGATCTATGCTGGTGGGTGGTTCCTGAAGGCGGATCCTTCTCAAGTATTCCTAGATTCACAGGCCCTATTTTGTGCAGACCAGACAGATAGAGAAGCTTCACAAGCTATTTCAGTCTGCGAGAGTTCTGTCAAAATTAGGTAGGACTTCCTTTGGGTCTGAGAAGTAACACCTGAAAAACGAAAAACGTAGAGCTGGAAGCTGTAGGCCATTCGGATCGAAGTTATGGCACAGACTTTTAAGACGGACAGTGTAGTAGGTCTCCTAGCACCTGGTCTTTTCACTTAAAAGGTCTGATGGGGGAACTAGTGGGTGACACCAAATTGCTCCTACTCAAGCAGTTACAGGTGTTGTCAAGATAAATCTCTTTGATGTTAATGCCTGATAATGCTTTCTCTACGTGTACTTGCTTTCTGTTATAACAGCTATTCACTTCTGACATTTTTTCCCTTAAGCTGTGAGGATCGTGCTGAGTTGTCTAGTTCGTTCCTGCCTTGTCCAACTTAGAAAGAACAGGTCTTTTGTGAAAGAGAGGATATGAAGTTTTTTGAAGTAAGGAACATCAATTATGTGTGGTATTTTCTGCTGCACATCATGACTGTGTGCAGATGAGTGGCTGGAGAGCCTAAGATGGCTCTATAGCGAGATTCTAGACTGAGTATTAATCAGCAGGGTGTCTATATGTATTCGGTAGCTTTTTGGGCTTTTGTACTGTTTTATCAGTGGAAAGGGTTTGTTCACTGCCTTCTCAGTGGGTCATTCATTTTGAAGGCTGAGGAGACTGAACTTCTACAACCTAATGCAATTCAGTAATTTGTCTATCAGTCTGGGTGCAGTTCTGCCAAGGACTGAAGCACGGAGGAGTGAGTGGGGAGAAGCTGTTCAAACAAAAGACTAATAACTTGGTAATTTACTGTGTTTTAAGAGGATGGGGTTGTGGAGTCTTGAAAGAGGTCAAATACCAAGTGGCTGAGCTGGTAAGCGTAACTATTGTATCTGTCATTAAAAAGCAGCCACCTGATTGAAAATTAGCAGATGCAGCACCAGTAGCTCACAAAAGATTGAAAGGAGAGGCAAAAAATTGCAAGCTGGTAAGGCTTGTATCCACATGTGGTGAACTGCATAAAATAATAGCTAAAGAAAATAAACTTACCATATTTTCTTCTTTTCGATGTTGTATTAGTAAACGTAGTGTGCAAGGAAAATGGTCTTTATTTCTCCAATTCGTTATTGCACTAATCAAGTGTGTGTGGTGTGGGGGACAGCTGGAGGGAAAGCGGAAGAGCATTTGGGTGGCAGGAGTAGCCACTGACCCCTCTTGCTTTTTCAAAAGGTTTTTCCCAGAAAGATCCTTGGAAGAAAGTAGTCTCTGACGGCGCAGCTTGAACTTCCTTTATGAAGAGCTGGCATAAGCTGAAAGCTAAGGCAGAAACCGTTGAGAGTAAATCTGTTCGTGACTGTGCTTTTTATTTCTGCAGAATGTCAGAGATTCCAGCTTGCTTGCTTGGCTCAGCTCAGTCAAAAGACATCAAAGGATGTATCAAAGCGTAAGTCTTAGC
This sequence comes from Aviceda cuculoides, assembly GCA_035590195.1. Taxonomy (NCBI): domain Eukaryota; kingdom Metazoa; phylum Chordata; class Aves; order Accipitriformes; family Accipitridae; genus Aviceda; species Aviceda cuculoides. The sequence continues at coordinate 8,589,888 of JAVJGG010000007.1, forward strand.
TAAGCTCTCTGGGGCCGCAGGTTCTGAGAGTTACGTTTGAGAGGTGGGATCTCTCCCTGACCTGACAACGCGGAAAGTCCCGATTCTGGCTCAGACCTGGAACCTGGCAGTCAGTGGTATTGCTCGCACCCACCCAGGCGGAGCATCTGGGACGCTATAGCCGCCCTCTTGTGCCCTCTGGCTGGGGAGATGGGGAGAAGCTTGCTGCTTCAGCTTGATGTTGTGATTTGTACAGGATTTTACCCAGGTCTTAGACCTGTATTTGTCACCAAGTCATGACAACAGTCTCTTCTTGTTCTAAAGCCTAGTAAACCTCTCTGCTCTTTTACCTTTTCCTGTAACGCTGTGCACTACCTTGCTTTCCTACTGTTCTGGAATGCTTTCTGTGGTCTTCACTTCCTTCCTCTTGTGCCCTTACCCAGAAGTCTGTACTTGTTCTCCTTTAGATCTTATAAACTATCGTGGGGTTTTTTCACTTGGTTGAGTTGTCCAAGGTTTTTCCTTCTGTGACAACGTATTTTCTTGATATTTTCAGGGGTCAGTACAGAGTCATATATATGACTCCAGAGTTTTGTTCGGGGAACTTGGAGTTACTTCAGGATCTTGACCGAACTATTGGTACGTTGGGGAAAAGGTTGTGGATGAGTTGGCAGGCAGCTGAAATTCATAATTACATTTAAACTTATTTTAATGCTTCAACCCTTTTCACCAGTTTCTTAGCACTGGTGAGCTCAGAGGCTAGTGTAGTGAGTGCTGATAAATGGTGACAGAAGATCCTGTCATTGATGCAAAAAGGTCACACATGAGTAGTGTCTTTAGCATGGTCTTGACATGGGAATGTTAGACAGGTTCCTGGGAACAGAGGTGCTAAACCACTTATCTTCAAATCACAGGAAGTGAAATGTTTATCAGTAAATATTTTAGCCTTTGAAGTATTCTAATTGCTCTGATATTTCTCAATGTAACAAGGAAATTATATTTTGAAACACTGTAGTGCATCTTAAAAATTTGCTTTTCATCAAAGATGATGCAGCTATTGCATCTGTCACAGTAGGGTAAATTCAAGGCACATAAACTCCAGGAATTTTTTTTTTTTTTTTTTTTTTTTTAATAAGGAACTGAGTTTCTAGTGCTGGAGACAGGGAGGACTATTTAGGGAGAAGAGGAGCCATCTGAATTTCTGGAGTCCCGAGAAGCTGTGTGCTTGGCCTCTCTCACACTAGGGCGCTTCGAACATGCAGATTAGAATGTGATACATGTGCTCAAGTTGAAAGGTTTTTCTGATTTGGAAAACGTAAGATTATTTTCCAGGGGTATCTTTAACCCCTCTCCCCTCATTTTATTTTGGACTTTCACTTCTCTTCAGTGCAGACAGCCCTGAGACACTCAGGCTTTGTTTTACAATCCAGAAAAAAAAAAGTAACAACATGTGTAATGAGCATTTGTGACTATTATTAAGAAAGTCTGGGAAAAGCAGGGGGTGGGAAAAAGTCCTGTCAGAGGTAGCTCAAGGTTTTGACCTGTTTTGATGATGTTGGATATTTGGAGCTTGGAGAAGGAAGCAGAGATGGTGGTGGGAGAGTCTGTAAAAGCTCTTAGGCCTTTTTACAAAAGAGACCATTGCAAAAAATGGGCTTGGGGAGTCAACACAGCAGAAGGCATTCTAGAAACAAAAATTTAAGGAGACTGCTGGTGCCTTCTCAGGGAAGCTTGAAATTGAGCACAATGGCGGGTTTGTATTTTGTCACTTTGTGTTGGTTTGTCCTGTTAATGTGTCCGTGCTGTGGTTTTGTGTCCATCAGGTATTACCCTCATAGCTGTTGATGAAGCTCATTGCATTTCCGAGTGGGGCCATGACTTCAGAAATTCCTTTAGAAGTTTAGGCTCAGTGAAGAAGGCTCTGCCATCAGTGAGTTTTTGACATATTTGATATCTGATGTAAGAGAAGGATACCATCTCATTTTCGATGATAGTTTGAAATATCAGTCTTTTAATGTTGCTCTTTGGGTGTAGTTACCATGCTGTTTTGTAGTTGATGCAGTCCCTGTCAGCAATTGAGCTTTGTGGTTTTATTCCAAATGCTTAAATGGAGGATATTCTGAACCTGAACTACCAGGAACTTCTGAAAATTGAATTACTTCGGATCCTTATGCTGTAGAAGAAGATGTCCCTAAGCTTCTGGTTTAATCTTGAGGGATTTTGTTTTTTTTTCTTTAACCGGCTGGCTGACTGGCTCGCAAGAGCGAGCAACTGTGATTTCTAGACATTCTTCAAGCATTTCTTGCATAAGCTTAAAAACTTAGACATGAACTTGATATGCTGATCTTGGAAGTTTTGTCCCATGTTCCCTAAATGTAGCTAACCACATCAGAAAATTACTGTAGACTTGTTGAAGGTCTAACAAAATCAAGCACACATTCAGAATAAAACCCTGTATTTCAACAGTGTTCTGTCCCTCTCTACTCTCCTGAACAGTGTAGACCAAAGCTCTAGGAAGCTAAATATTAACTGTATTTTTCAAATAGCTGAGCTGATCTAGTCATCGTCAACAGATTGAAGTGCCCGTTTCCGTGCTATTTCAGTTTTGACTCTTTTTTTTTTTTTGTTAAAAACATTTCAGTGAGAGCTCTTTGGACTTTTTCTTCTACTTCTCATTGCAGGTTCCCATTGTTGCTTTAACTGCAACTGCGAGTCCATCGATTAGAGAAGACATAGTGAGTTGTCTGAACCTGAAGAATCCCCAGGTCACGTGTACTAGTTTTGACAGACCTAACCTGTACTTAGAAGTTGGATTACAAAGTGGAAATATCCTTAGGGATTTGAAGCAGTTCCTTACTAGAAAAAAAAGGTAAGCATTTAAGCCTGTTATTGTTGATCCTTCAGATATACTTTGGTATTTTGGAGTTTTGGTAGCGTGTACTAAGAATTGTTAGCAGTCTTAGACTCATTTGGTGGTGAGGAGCCTGGGCTTTCTCCATAATTTGGCTCTGACATCATGCTTTTTGTCACTTGTTGTGTTGTGTCCTGTGGTGTTGTCCCCACTCCTCTCTCCCAATTTAAAAAAAAAAAAGGGGGAGGGGGCTTTTGAGGCAAGGAGGAATGGTCTCTCGGTCTTTATGGACTCTTGCTCTTTGCATGTTGCTAACTTAAGGATCTTAGGGATCATTTGATCCTCAGAGGACCCTCTGACACTGTAGCAGTTTGCACGATGGTGATGGTTTGGCTGGTGGGTAACTTTGCAAACAGTATTGTACAAAATGTGTGTGTGAGTCCATTATAAATCTGTGGTAAGATTATTTTTTTAATGAAGCTAATTTGAGTAGAATTGCAGTCTTTTTCTGTTAGCAGACCCAGTGGTGTACCCCTTTTGGCCCTGTTCTTCTCCTTGTCACAAGGTACAATGTATACCCCTGCAGCAATATAAATGAATTCGTCATCGCTCATTTGTACCTTGTTACATAAATGCAGACCTTTTCAAAAGTGACAGCTGTAAAAGCATATTTCCTGATGACTTGAAGGAAGTTGGGAGGCCTTGTCTTGCTGCTTCTACAGAGACCAAAATCTTCTGTGTTTTGCAAAATAAACTTAAGAGCACCAAATAACTTCCAAGCCCATTTTTCCAAAGGGCAGACAATTTGCGTATGAGCGGACTAGTTAAAATCTGTTTCCATTTCTAAATCCCCCAGAAGGTGAACTGCTGGAAAAGCTACGTTGCCTTTTCAGCTAGGTTCCGTCGGACTTTTTACGGAAGGGTGGCTTCTTCAGTTCTGTGCCTTTACATGTTGCTATTATTTATAGCAGTTCTGCGTATGAGTTTGAAGGCCCCACTATCATCTACTGTCCTTCAAGAAAGGCCACGGAACAGATTGTGTGTGAACTGATGAAACTCGACGTGGCCTGTCGTGCATACCATGCTGGTATGGGAATCAAACAAAGGAGAGAGACTCATCACCAGTTCATGAGGGATGAAATTCAGGTATGTAGGAAACTAAGTCCGCTTGGTGCTATTTATAATCGCAGAGTTTCTGGTAGAGGGGAGAATTTGGCAATATCAGCATGTGTTTCCCATTTACTCTGTGTCCAGTTCTGGGCAAAGAAACTGCTGGTCTGTGACAGTAATAGGGTTCCTGGCTTATGTTTCAAATTCCTAAGGAAGTCTCTTAAAAGTGCATAGCATCTGAGGAAAAGTGGTAGCTGGAACAATGTCATCACAAGTTCTGTGAGCTGCTTTCTTCCCCCTGCAGCTAAGCAGGCTAAGAGTTATCCTGGGACTCCTCGTGTTCCTCTTCACGATAGATTTTGTGCCTTTTGTTTGAGAGCAACTGCTTGAAAACGCTCTAGCACTTGCCACAACACATAATCACTCTTAGGTTTATAATCTGATGCTCATTCTCTGACCAAAATCAGACTTAACAACAGTAGTGTGTAAGTAGAGCATGAGTCTGAAGCCATTGTAATTCAGGCTGAATTTGGAGTCCGTAGCAAAAAGTTGTCACCAAGTGTGTGAGCATTAACCCAGGCATATTCTTGATGCTCATTTCACAACATTCAGCGTGTGGCTTCTGTTTTGTAGTGTGTTGTGGCTACAGTGGCATTCGGAATGGGCATCAATAAAGCAGATATCCGGATGGTTATTCATTACGGCGCCCCTAAGGAAATGGAATCCTATTATCAAGAAATTGGGAGAGCTGGTCGTGATGGGCTTCCTGCTTCTTGTCACGTCCTGTGGACTGCGACAGACTTGTCTTTTAACAGGTAAATGACTGAAGACAACTGCTTTGGCAGGGATAGCCAAAACATACCGAACGAAAGGAGCAGCAGCGTGGGTTTGGTTGAAAATGTGATTAATATTTCAGAATGGTTCCAAGTAATTTCCTGCGTTCACACAGTACTAAGTATGCTATACTTTTTCTGGAAGGTAATCCACAAGTGCACTAATGTTAATGAGTTTGTCCTTGTTCCAGTTCTGCTTTCTGAAAACGCTTTGCAAGGCAGGCAGTGATAAAACCTGCTCACTTGCCTTGTAAATCACCTGACGTGGTTTTAGACCCATCTGACCCGGTTTTAGACCCATCATCACCCCTTAAGAGTGCTTATGCTGTAGAATTACTTTTCTCTCTCCACTACCTACGTGTCTAAATGGAGAAATACTTTTTTTTTTTTTCCTTCTGGGTGGGGGAGTCGTGGTTGTAGATATCTCCTGTTAACTTTGTACGTAGCTGGTGTAGGACCACAAAAATATCTGAATTCAGTCATTTGAACTTGTGTCAGCAGACTGCCAGACTTGGAAACCATCTATTTGCGTGCTCCGTTTTCCAGGCAGGCAGAAACTTGCTTTGCTTACCTTTGAGCTGGAATGGTGTAGCTGTGTTAACGCGGTGCCCAGCACCTGCAGTATTGGCTGGTTTTGGATGCCGTGTGGTGCAGATGGTGGCCCAGGTTTGGCTCATGCAGCAGCTCAGGGCATGGGCAGAGCGAGCGTTCCATACACCCGTCGAGTACTCCCTCACTGTTTTCTCAGTTGGATGCTTCCAGTGATTACTACAGAGGATATTAAATTAAGTGACAGGTCGAGGTGTCCTAACATGCCACCTCTGAGTTTTTTTGAAAGAGGAGTGATGATATCGTAGCGTATTTTGTGATCTGGCAGTGGCATCGATGAGAACTTGCCAGAGTTTGGAAAACTAGAGAGTGAGAGAGATCGCCCTCTCTCCATGTCCTCTGTCCTTTCCCCCTCCTCTGCGCCTTCTGGCATGGATTTCTGAAGCTTAGTAGCCTGTGAGATTGGAAGAAGGTCTCCGTCTCTCCCGCTGCTCCGTTTAGAATTGTCATATTTGGACGAATATGAACAAGGTGTTCTTGTGAGTATGCCCCATGCTATAAGGATCAAGATTGTGGAGAAACAGGCAGGCAGTTTGGATCTGGTTTTAGTAGGGTATTATTTTTCTAGCTGTTTCTGGTGAATTTGATTGAGACGGCTATCTGGCGTATTTCATTTTTCGGTGTGGGACAGGGGGTTAGTAGTCAGTATTTAAGGCTCTTCTTTTTTCCTTTTGACTGACAGACATCTTCTAACTGAGATACGCAGTGAAAAGTTCCGGTTGTACAAACTGAAGATGTTGGCAAAAATAGAGAAGTACCTTGTGTCAAACAGCTGCAGGAGGAAGTGAGTACTGGAATCAATTTAATGCTTTATGTCATTTCAGTCAGCTTTGATAAGAGCCATTGCGACTCGGTCACAACTGGAGGTTGTAACCGGGAGGCATCTTACACTCACAATGTGTTCTGCAAATATGTTTTATATGAAGAAGCAGCATCAAAAATACAGCCTTCAGGATATTTATACATATAGATCAAGTGTTTCCTTATTTACTTTAAAAAAAAAAAGGAAAAAACCCCCAACTTTTTCTTCAGAGAAATCAAGGCCAAATAATTGGCTCCCCAGTGAATTAATTAATGATGCTGATTTCAACTCTGTTTTCTGCAATAAATTTCATGTGTAAAATCTTGGTCTTTCATTTAATTCCCTACATTCCCTTGGGCAGAATCATCCTGTCTCATTTTGAAGACAGACAACTCCGAAAGGTTTCCTCTGGCATCATGGGCACAGACGAATGCTGTGATAATTGCAGGTCCAGGTAAGCTTTCTTCCCTGAAGACTGGTACAAGAGGTTTTGTGTTCTCGGGCTGACTTAGAAGGCAAATTATCTAAAAGAATTGACTTCTTACGCATCTGATCGTGCAGACGTTTAGCCTGAAGTTTGTCGTTGAGCAGCTGTCTCTAACCTTCTCCTAAATAGTTGAGCGAGCCACGAGGCATCTTACAAGCTCTAAGTTAGGCTGTGGGAAAACCTGCGAAAAAAGTACAGTCACAGTTCCTAAAAGGAAGTCCTGTTTGGTAATTAATCCCAAAAGAAAACACTTGCAGGTGGAGTGCGATACCACGTGTCTAAGGTTAAATTGCCCGAGTGTTAAGGGAGCTGTTCTCCTGTTACGGTGTGGGCTGACGTACGTTTTTCCCAGCGTTGCTGATAATCTCACAGATGCGCTGAAGGGAAGCCGGGGGGTCGGTGGTCACGCAGGTATGAGCAGAAACGCCTTCCGCAGTTTCTCCTATGCGCGTGTACACGTTTTCCCTGAAGTTCCAACAAAGGATTCCTTGTTCTCGCTGCTGGCCTGGTGCTTCTTCATCAGAGACAAGATGTTGTGCTGTGTGCTTTCTGGAAAAATGTTATCAATTCAGCTACGTTTCCTGTATGCTCAGGGATTAAGAAACTTTTGTCTAGCCTTTCCTAAAATTAACCAAGAAGAGAATTTGAGAGGTCGTAATTTCTATGTTTGTAGTCAAGTTGCTGTGCCAGTCGAGCCACACAGTGAATTTGTGTTGCAGAGCTGAAACCACTTGATATAGATCACTGTCCTTTTTCTCTTCCTTAGAAGTGATTTGTGCCAATAATTTTTCGATGGGTTCTTCCAGTCGGTAATAAATATATTACCAAACCCTAGAAAATCTTTAATGAGGTTGCTCTTTTCTTCTGTTTTTTTCCTCTTTGTGGTTTTAAAAAAAGAGAAAGACGACCAAAAAACCAGACAAAAACTCTTTGCTATTAGGTGCAATTAAAGCAATGTCTTGTATGCCTAAACCAGTCCAAATACTCAAATATTAAACTCAGAAGATTGCTGGGACAATGTTGTTCTGTCACAGCAAGTGGCATGAAGATCTGATTATTGTTGGGTTGGGCGGCTGTCTTAACCATAAGGGATTTTGACTTCTGCTTGGTCTCATGTTTTCAGACCTAGTTCTTGATGCTTAAACATGTTTAATTGTTTATATTAATGTAACTTGAAGTGTGTATTTTATTTCATTATCACTTGATAGACAATATTTGAAAGAAGGGGAGGGGACTTGATTTGTACGTGTGTTAAACTTGGTTTTCTTTGTGCATTTCAGAGCCTCTTGTTTTGCAGTCCCCAGTGACTCAGAAGGTGGTTTACAGGACTTTGGGAAGCAAGCATATCAGCTGCTGTCTGCAGTGAGTGCCCTGGAAGAGAAGTTTGGAACTAGAATTCCCATTCTGTTTCTCCGAGGGTCTGTAAGTGACAGTAAAAATCCTTGTATGTGTTCCGAGAGTGGAGGGACTGTTAGTGTCCCTTTGTTCATGTATCAAAGAATGCGTTGATATACATACCTAAAAATGTGTGTGTACACACACACACACATACATATATATATATATTTAGTACCTTTTTCTTGGAGAGCTGGATCTGTAAGTAGAGATAGTTTAGACTTTGTGAAGCTGCTCAGCAGCACTTCCCATGCAGCAAACTAGATTATTGTCCTTAAAGGCAACAGCCATAAAAATAGCAGAACTCTGTAGCGTGTTGTACTTAATTTCATGCGTGTACAGCAAAGGAACAGTTTCTCCCTCCAAGCCCTTGCCATCTTTCCTGCTGTTTGTCTTGACAGTGCAATGTTCAGCCCTCTATGGCCCAGGAGTTCGGCTTAGAAATAGGACCTGTTCTGTGCCTTGTGTGGGGCTGTCCTGTATTTTGTGGGTCCTTTAGAGTTGGTTATTGAGAATTGTCTGTTAAACACATGAATGCCAGCCCAAGTGTTGGCAGAGGTTCTAAAGCTCTTCCTGTAAGGCTTGAGCTTTTGTTGTCTTCATGGCGAGTTTGATGTTTTCATAGAGGCGGTTAAGTGTGTATTTGCGAAGATGCGTGATTCCCATTATCCTGAAAGGAATAGCCTTTTCAAAATGAAGAATAAACATATCTTAGTTTGGTAATCAGTTGGTTTATTGTTTGAATAAAGCAAATGATGGCTTGCATTCTAGCTACGTACTGCTGGCTGACTTGGAGTAGTGAGCTGGGAATTAAGATACTAAAATGAGTACAAAAGATGTCTACATACCCTTACTTACAATGTTTTTTAAATACTAGGCAAGTAACTCACCAGAAATAGAATATGAGAGTAAGAACAGAATCACAGGTTTACAACCTGGAGGGGGGGAAATCACCTGCAATGCTTAATGAAACCGAGTGAATGTTGTCCTTCTTCTTTTCCTTTTAATAAGGAAGTTAAGTTGCTAATTGTCACACAAGTGTGTCTAGGGGAAGAATGTTCTGTTCCATATTTTTGATGTAGTCTTAATTGTTAATTTATTAGACATTACTGGAAGAACTGAAGGTGATGCCAAATTTGCACTGCGAATACAGAATAACCTTTTACTGCGTACAAGAATACCCTTCTCTGGGCTAATGTAACTTTAAAAAAAAAAAAAAATTTCTTTACTTTGTTGCATCAATGTGCATTCTAGAATGAGTGTATGAAATAGTCAATATTACCATAAGTTTACGTGCTATATCTGTCTGAGGCTGACTGGTATGTTGCTCTAAAAGCTTGTGTATAGCTTGTGGAGAATTCATGCTCTTAAGTTAGTGGTATCTTTTTGCAAAGTCCATGTGGCCTCCAGCAGGCTTTGGGTGGCCCACAAGGGAGACCGTGTTTCACTTAATATTTGAAAGCTGAGTCAGACCATGAAAGTGAACAAAGTCTTCTGGGAAACCGAATTAGAGCTGCATTGACAGAAATATTATACCAACCCTGCTAAACTGAGAAGATTTTGCAACTCTTTAGGTCTCCTTTTATCAGCATACAGGGGAATTTGTAGCTATTTCAGCAATCATTTTGTTGCTCTTAGTAGTCTCAGTGACTGGTTGTGAGTGGCTTTTCATGATATCTCCAGCATTTAATAATTTGTACAAAGTCGAAATTGCTATTTTGGCTTCCGTTGGTAGTCCTATGCCAAGCTTGATTGACGATGCTTGGCCCAAACACGGACTTTAGCCCAGCAGTTTACTGGCTTGCATCTTATTCCTTCTGTAGTTATTTTATCCTTGAATTTGTTCTTCGAGTCAAAACCACGCTCTGAAAATGTGCAGCCGTTGGAGTAATGAATGTAACTGGCATAACCAAAAGCTTAGGAACGTGGTCATGCCTTAAAGTAATGTGTGTTAAAGTTGAATGAGGGGTCTCTAGAAGAGAGGACGTGGGACTCGGCGCTTTCTCGGCGACTCACTTGCGTTGACCATCGGGACTCGGGGCGCTGGTCCCATCTGGTATCGAGCCGAGTCCCTCTTGCCTGCGCCTGGCTGCTCCAGCTTCCATCCCCTGCTGCTAAAGGTCTGAAACAAGCCCCTCTGCCTGCTGCTCCTCTCCCTGTACGTGCAGGGTAGCAGCTCCTCGACTGTCGGAAATTCTCCAAATTGTTCCTTATTGGGATCCTCGGAGATGGCACGGAGCTCAGCGCAGCAGGCCACTGTGTGCTGACTGCTGCTCGTCCTGGATTTCTTCCACTCGGCTTTCTCTTCTCTTCTAAATCAGCCTGTTTTGTTTTCCTTTATAGGAAAAAAAGCCTTCTTGGGGATAGATGCTCTGTGTTTGCGTAGTACCTAGCATGAAGGGATTCCGGTAGAAGTACTAACAGGAATCTGGATTATCTGTGTTATAAACGGTGAGAGGTGAGCCTCCACCCCAGTGCCTCCTGTCGTCCAAGATTATAATTGTTAGTCATACTCCCTGCTTTTTTCCCACCGCCCCCTCCCATAGGATGTCCTTATCTAGCCAGCATCAGATATGCCTATATATACATAAATGATACTGAAAAGCCAGACGAAAAAAATCTAAGACTCATTTTGGAGTTTTAGAAAGCAGGCATTCTTTATTGTAGTGCTGGGTGCACGGGGGATAGTTCCACCTAGCGTGCATGCCGTTGAGTCTAATTGTGCAGGTTAAATACACGTTCTACATACGTATTCACTAGATTTCTGAGAAATGTTTTACATATTCATTAGTTCTCTGGGAAACTATTAGCATATGCAAATGTCCTTTACGCAGGCGCATTGAAGGTCTCTGGTGGTCTTCTGGAGTCCTC
>JAVJGG010000007.1:8602498-8640658 GCA_035590195.1 Aviceda cuculoides
GGCTGTGTCCTGTGCCAGCTTCTTGTGCCCCTCCAGCTTTCTCACCGGCTGGGCTTGAGAAGCTGAAAAATGCTTGACATTAGACTAACCATTACTTAGCAACAACTGAAAACATCAGTGTGTTATCAACATTTTTCTCATACTGAACCCAAAATGTAACACTATACCAGCTACTAGAAAGAAAATTAACTCTATCCCAGCTGATAGCAGGAAAGCCAGACAGGAGACTTCTGCACTTGATTTTTCTAGCCAAAGCTTTCCCTTAGGCAGTATTGTAATATAAAAAAAAAAAAAAAAGTCACTGGAAGTGCCTGGATAGACACCTCTATTGACTGCTGGTGAGAAAGGTGACATGTCTAGTGCTCCGGAGAGTGCGTGGTTTGCAGCTTAAACGTGACAGTGCCTCATCGGTGAGGTCTTCAATGCAGCCGATGGGATGGTCGTGTAACTGGGAAGGTTAGCAGGGAATGTAGCTGGGAGGAATCACTTCCTGGCCTCCCCAACCAAAACTAGTCAGAAAGTGTGGGTTTTTTTCATGATCAATGATTCTGGGTGGCCTGGAAGCATGTTCTGGCAACGCGTCCTCGTGGAGAAAGTAATCAGCTAAAGACAAGAAATGGTAGAGGAAAATCCATCAAGGTTTATATTCTTTCTAATGCTGATGAGTTAAACCATGATGCTTTAAATAGAGCAGCTAACAACATGCACTCGACCTACTTTTTCATAAAATTTAAGCTGAGAATGAAACAGCCTTTATTCTGACAAGGATTGATTCAACACAAATGTGTAATAGTTTGTCCGTCTTTGTCTATTTGGTTTTGTGAAATGTTAAGTATTTAAAGTCTTGGTGAGTATGTCTGCTAAAGTGGGTGTTTTTTCAGTGGTGGTCAGGTATTTGCCATCAGAGTGTATAGCTCCAAGAAATTAGCATGTGAAGTTTTGCTTGCAATCTTTTGCTTCTGGTTATATTTAATAAACAGTGTTGTGTTGATCTTCACAAACACTAATTCTGACCAACCCTTTTGAAGTGAAAGGTAATAAACTGGAGGTTGCAGAGGCTTTGCTGTGATGAGAAATAATGATAGAACAAAGCTCTTCAGTGCTGGCCTTAGGAGCCTGTTCTGGGGTCTAGATTGTCCTAATGTTGCTAAAAAATAAGTCATTTGGGTAATGACAAAGTACCGATTTCCTTTTGCCTTCTAATATTCTACTGTTGCGGCTCTTTCAGCTACTGTCTACAGGTCTTCTAGAAGAAAAAAAACTAACTGTGTAAAATTAAACAGTAAGCAGCAGCAGAAGCTGTATGCTTAGTGCAAACCAGAAAGTTGGTACTTGTTTTCTCCAGTAATGGGATGTTTAAAATTGAATCTTTTTCAAGTGTTGCCACAAAAATTCAATTTTTGTCACCAAAATCTTTGTTTGTTCCATAAGACAAGATCCTTGTACCGTGTTGAAGTTTTAATATTAACAGGCTTTGAGGTCTTCAATGTTTTTACACAGAGCGGTGATTCTAATAATTTAAAAAAAAAAAAAAAAAATCAATTAGAACTTTTGATTTGCCGAAGATCAACTCTACCAAGTTGAAAACATTTTGCTTAGCAAAATTTTTTTTTTTTTTAAATGGCAGTGTCGCTATACAAATGACTTGCTCTGATTTGATTAAGATATCATTCATTTTATGACAGCAGTAGACCTCTGCCTGCAGTCTCAACGCAGCGCTCCTCAGACACGAAAGGAACAACGCAGTCGCCCGTCAAACAGGTCTGTGTGGGTACAACCCCTCTTGCACTCTGTGGTCCATTCTTGTCGGTATTAAAATATCTTGCAAGTGTATCATGGTGTCACAGATGAATATTTTACTGCTAACAGCAACTTCCGTGGAAACACTGGTAAATCAGTGTTTGTCTTGTTCTTCTGTTTTTTTTTTTATAGATGTCTCTGTATGATATGTTTTCACATGAGAGAAAAGGTAAAACTCCTCCAAAAGGCGATAACATGCTTAACAGGTACAGTATTCTAAATGAAAACACAATTACCTGATTTTGAGTGTGTTAATAGGGGTGCTGTTTGTAGGATGATCCTTAAAACCAGCATTGTCCTATGTGAAGTGATGGTAAAAATGTTTAATATATATTAAAAAAAAAAAAACAAGTGCTTAAACTTTGTTGTACACTGCAGTATGTTCCAAAACATTGAACTGTTACAACACGTAACAGGCTTTGCTGAATTTGGCAAGTCGTGTATACTTGTAGTGTCACAGGCAAAGCAAGCTTTATTAACCGTGCAAGTGCAGACTTTCTCACTGGCGTTCAAATCCAAGCAAGAAAAATAGCAAATGTTGATAAAAATGGAGCAATAGCAGATTTATATTGGATACTTTTACTGAGCTCATATTTTTTTTTAGTCTGTCTTCTGTGTGATGGTTGAAACTGTAGTGGATTTTAACTTGTGATGATTTAAAATAAGAAATGGAGGATAGGGTTTTTTCAAACAGTCAGCAAATATAAATCGGAAAAAAAAAAAGTGACCAAGTTGTGACTCGCTCTTAAAGCTGGCAGAACTGAATTTGTCTTGTGCAGGGGGTGCGAGTGAGTGTGTAGGTTTCTGCCTTTCTACACTAGTCTGGAGGAGACCGAGATCAAGCTGAGGCTCCCCGAGGTCAAAAGAAATAAAACAAGCTTTTGCAAAAAGCAGACCAAGTAATTTGTTTCCCTGGCTTCTGCGGTGCTTCGGAGTAAATGCACTTTGCATTTCTGAGCAGTTCGATTCCTCCTTCAGGCAAGCAGCCCGATGCAGGCAGACGACGGGAAAATAGGCTATGTCACTTAAGCTGAATAATTGCCACTGTAGCTATGTGAAGAAAAATCAGTTTAGGGACAATTACAGTCAAAGCCAAGAGCTGTTTCACACTTGGCGTAGCAAAGGACATTCTTAATTCAGCGTGTCTGCTAACAGATATTGCAGTTTAATCATGAAGCAGTGTAATTAGAGGTAAATGTCCTTAAGTACGAGAGCCCATGGACTGGTAGTTGTGCCGCTCTCCAGGCGGACATGCCTACCAGTAACACCAGCTAATTCTGCTTCCAGCGTAGCAGCTGTGTCCTTGTCACTGGTGCTTTTGAAGTTACTAGCTCTTTTGGCCAAGATTAATGTTACCAGCCACGGGGAAAAACGTAAGGTGTTTCATGTGGGATGCTGTCAGAATCATGTCGTGAATGGACAACTGCTTGTAAGAATATGCTTTTGTTAACAAAATGGGAATCCAGCTGTTGGTAGGGATATTGGTGGGTGGGGTTGATGGGGTTTTTTTTCCACAAAACTGCGATTTAATCTGCTTGAGCTGTGTACGCGTAGAGGCTATTTTTAAGTTACGGGACCAGGCACAGAGGAATTCTGTTACGTGAGGGATACTGCTGGTTCTGCCTCAACTAGCTTAAGTCCTGTATGAGTGGCGTGGTAGCATGAGCTGCCAGACCACAGTCTGATGGTGCTGTCAGAGCAGGCGAAATAAGCTGGGCTGCTGCTCTCCCATAGCCTTGTGCAAAGCTCCTGAAGAAACTCATCTTATGTAGGCTTTGTTTCATACTTGTTTATTTTTGTTAGTGTTGCAGAGCACTCGCCGGTGAAATCTCCCGTGAAGTCCTTGCAACCTGGTGTTTCATCCCGAGAAAAAGAGCTAGAGGTTAGTTTTTGGAAGAGGGAGGATATCTGTGAATTACTGTCGACCTGCAGACCGCATTCGTCCTGTATTGGAGCAGCTGGCTTGAGCAGCTCTTAATATTACAAAAATGTTTCGAATAGAAGTCCTAGAAGAGGATTTAAATATGTTAAGATGGATTAATGGATTGCAGTTTTTCTGTGTATTAGCGGAAAGATGAGGGAAGTGTTATCTTTTGTCTCACATTAATTATACCTACACGAGTGAGCTAGAGCTGCTTCATGAGAATTTGGCTCTCTTCTTCACAGACGGCTCTGTATGGCAAGTTGCTGACTGCTAGACAGAAGGTAGCTAATGAGAAGGTAATTCCTCCAGCTGTCTTGGCAACCAATAAGATCCTGGTGGAGATGGCCCGAATAAGGTAAAGCCAGCATGCATACATGTTGTACAAACTGAGAAGGTTGCATGCCAAGTCGCAAATCCCCTTTCTGCTTTTGTGGTGGGAATATGCCTCGTTGGTAGAGGAGCAGCTCTTTTCCTGAGGATCTTCATTTGCTCTAATACCCTTGTAGGCCACTGACTGGTGTAAGTTAAACAGTTATTGCCATCAGACTTGCTGCTTCATGCTAGTTATTACTAAAAAAAAAAACCCCCAAAACCACCAACAACAACAATCCCCCCCCCCCCGCCCAAACCCTACAAATGACAACTTTGCCTGTCTTTGTGTCCAAACCTCCTGTTAGGTTGACCAGTCAGAGGAGGAAGGTGTATGTCTTCTACTAATGTTTACCATTCCATCTGTTTCTTCCCAATGTGTTTTAATTATTTTAGTATGCTCTTATCCTGCTAAGGGTCAGCTACAGGTCAGGAGCTGTCCCTTACCTTGCATGGGTAGCTCTGTAGTGTAAAAGAATAAGCACAATTTAGTGTTGCTCTCGACCACTTTAAGGAGGGGAAAAAATTCTTCTTTTTTTTTTTTTCCTCATTGTGTGAGAGATTATTGTGAGGCAGCTCAGTTGGTGATGCATCTGAAGTGCCTTCCCCAGCTACTTAAAGGCATTAGACAATACTACTTTTGGAGTGTGTATGTTGGTATTCTACGGAAGAGCCCTGGGCTTGTGTGCTCTTGGGAGGTAAAAGCAAATAAAGATATATGTAGTAAACTGATCCTCCAAAGTATTAAGCAGAAACTTGAAGTTTTTGCTGTGGTCAAGCTTCATGATTCAGAAGCGCAAACAGTGAACTTAATGTGTTGGCAGGGACAATCAGGGTACAGTAATAACATTTTCAAGTTTTGACTAGTTGAGATTTGTAGTCGAAATGCGTGTCATTCAGAGACACTTGATGTTTCAAAGCATTGGCATAGGACATTTCCATGGCTGTTGTTATTTATCCTAAACCAGGCCTACGAATGTTGAGAATCTGAAGAAAATTGAGGGCGTATCTGAAGCTAAGTCCACCATGTTGGTCCCTCTCCTGGCGGAAATCACGGACTTCTGCCAAGTGAATGGTTTGCAGGTATGACTTACTGAAGTGTCTGCTACTTTGCAGGAGCCTTGAAGACATAATTTGGTCTGCAGCTGTCAGATATCCTGTTCAGAGTTTGTCCTTGTCACAGCTAGTCCATCCAAACATGGCAGTGAAACTTGGTAGCCTTGCATACAGATAGGCCTCCCAAATCTGGATGTGCTACTCGGCAATGACATTGGGACCTGGCTGATGTTCCACCTTGATGTGGTCATCTTGGAAGTCCAGGACAACCTTATAAAGGTCACCCATCCGGCCAGGCTGAGTGTCCGGTAGGTGCCATGTTATTGAGAGCTTGCAGCTGGTTGTTGTGATTTGGGGCTGGAGGCCAAAGGTATAGTAAATGTTCCTTCACCGTGGCTTATTGATTTGTTAGGCTTGGAGGGCAGGGCTTTGCTTCCTCGGAGTTTTTCCTTAGGAGACTGGCACAAGAGCTTAGATTTCCAGCACCTGGGAATAATCCTGTTCGTTCTCGTTACACATTTGATTTTCTTTTCGCCGAGCCTTTCTGTAGAGTGGCTCCTCATCAGTCACTATGGTAGGAGACACCACTAGGGAGCAGCCATGGAGCAGAGCATTAGAGGAACTATGAAGAGGTTTTGCTTTGGGAATCTTAATTTCTATGTAAATTTATCGTTAAAGGGGCTTATGTAGTCTAAGAAGCAGGTAGAGCAGGAATACTGCTTCTCTGTAATGCTTGAGAAGACTATGTGGAATCTTCTTTCTGCTTCACAGAAAGCTATTGTTGTCTAGGAATGGGGGACCAAAACCATTCCTGGTGTTTTTTGGTTTTTTTTTTCCCCAAGAAATCTGTGTTGACCAAAAGGTTAGAACAATTGGAGGAGTTTCCCATACTGAGCAGCAGACCGAGTACCAGTTTGTTCAGATGGAATAGTTTTATGTGTAATGAGCAACACTTGATAACTTGTGTTGACCTATACATGATTGTAGTAGTTGGGTTTGTGGGTTTTGGAGGGGGGTACAGTGAGTGTTGGGGGTTTTTTTGGCAACTCCCTTGGACAATCCCATGCGTATTTTATTAAGATGGGAGTATGTGGGTGTTCATCTAGATTCCCTCTTTGGTTTGTTTTTTTTTTTTTTCCTCAACATTGACTCGGGGTCAAAACCAACCTCCATAGAAATGAATGACTCTGTTACTTTTTCGGATAACTTCAGATAATGGGAGGGTGATCCATTGCTTGTCAATGGGATGTAATTCTTCTAAATTCTCTTTATGTCACTTAGATGGATGCATTCCCCACATCTGGATCTAAGGATCAGAAAGAAGCGTCTCCCTGGAAGTGTACTAGAGCCCTCTCTCCCTCGGAGCATGTCACGTATGTCCTCTTCCAAGAGAAAAATCTCTCTGTGGTAAGCTCTTCCCTGTGAAGGTCCCTTCCTTTTTGAAAACTAGTGACAGGGATGCTTTGTCTAGCTAGAGGAGGGGGATTTGCAAGTTCTCTTAAATTTTAAAATCTAAACTTTAAAAAAAAAAGTTCTCTGCCCAGTGCTGGGGTAGGGTTGCTTTAAAACACTGAGGCAGTATCTTTCCTGGCAAATGGTAGCTGATCTAACTCGTATCTCTATGGACTGGTAAAAGTATGAAAAACTGGGCTGGCTGTGAGGTGGGATACAGTGAGATAAGATACAGCTCCCTGCTCGTTACAAAGCCTGCACAGATTGGCAGGGCAGCAGGCAGAATTGTGGCTGTTAGGTCATTGCCCTGTTTCAGTTCAGCTGTGCAGCCTGCTTTTCTATTGCAAGTGTTAGGTCTGCCTGTTTCGTTTTTTTCTCACAGTAGTCAAGGCATGTAGGAAAAACTTCCTGATCCAGTAGGCTGCTGGAAAGGACACCAAGCCTGGGGCTGTATATAGGCTTATTTTTAAGGTTAATAACCATTGGGATAAATTTTACTAACTCTGTTCTTGGTTTAGGTAGCAAATCCCTCTTCCTTTGCCTATGCCATATCCGTGTTTAAGACTTGCATGTCAAGAAACAAAGCTCACGGGAAGATTCAGTGCAAAACTAAAGGCTAAGCGTGAAGTACGATCGAGGCTTCCAGTTCAGATTTTGGAAAGCTGTGTTTTCTGTTAGGAACAAAAGTTGGAGACGAGTTACCTGTCACATCTAAGCTGTTGAAGTGCTACAGGCCATGTGGTTTAAACTGGCATCACGCCATGTGTCCTGTGAGGATGAGCCTCATGAGCTGCTTTGATATCGTTTTATTTATTGCTTTTTAATTCTGCAGTAGGAAACTGAAGCTGCTTTGAGTTTTGCTTTGCCCCTCCTAAGAGTACAGTAAACCTTGTCAGATAGTCCCTAACTTAAAGGGTTACCTTACCTAAGGACTAATTAACAAGAAACGGTTGTATAATTATTAGTGGGTAACATGATGATCTGTATCCACTAATCCTGATGATTATATGCACAGTATGTGCATTGTCTGAGGAGAAATCGGTAGAAGCTCGTAACCTTGTCTTCCTCTTTTGAGGAAGACAAATAACCAGTTCGAATTGTCTCCTCGAGAAGTACAAGTTTGGGTAGATGAAGTTTGACCTGTTTTCCTTGAAGGCAAATGTTTTAAGAGAAGAATTCATTTAACAGATGTGAAAATGAGGGGGAATTCGTTTTGGCATTGTCACCCGTGTTCTGCATAGATGTTATGAATCAAATGGGCCACTGGAAGGTCAGGTGCCTCACAGCTACTTAAAGGAGATATCTGAAGCTTTGACACAAATCTTATGGAGCGGGAGCTGGGTTGATGATAACTCTGTAAAGCGAGAGCATCCGTTTCCTCTGCGGTAGAAATTGCTGGGATTCAGCCGCCGCGGGGTGGAAAGAGGGTGGTAGTGCACGTTGTGACCCAAGGGACGTGAGCTACGAGCAGGCTGTAGTGAGCCGTTGAGGTGGCCGCACAGCACCCTTCCTGGCTAGAACCTCTCTTCATCTCAAGTAAGTTCAAGCTGAGATGTTGCACTCGAGCTGAGAAGTTGTAGCCTCAAGAGAAAAATGCTCTTTACGAGCTGGAAAAGAAATGAGATAGATACTAGGAGTAAAAAAGAGTTCTGAGGAGCTTTGTTGCACTGCCGTGTGCTATTATCCCCGACTGCTTTTTGGTAAAGGGAGGTTGCCAGTTTTTGAGCTTTCGTTGTATTTCAGACACTTGTGCCATCTCAGTTCCTTCTGCCTTTGTTTCCCTAGAGGACGATAAGTGAGAGCAGATCGCTGCGTCTTTCTGAGGTTGGCACTCACCTGTTCCAGGCGATGAAAGCTGGCTGCCCTGTCAACCTGGAGCGAGCAGGTTTGACTCCTGAAGTTCAACAGATCGTTTCTGATGTTATACGTAATCCTCCCATTAACTCGGGTGAGCATCACAGCCCTTATCGGAAGCTTCTCATGACAGTGACGTGCAGGTGAAGAGAATGAAAACCTGACAGATGAGCTGCTTTTTTTAGGTAGAACCCATCATTTCTGGAAGGCCCGTGGCTGTGGCAAGGCAGAGCATGGCAATGGCAGGAGCATTGCTCTCTTTCCAAGGTTATGTTGTAAAGGAGGCAATTGTGATTCATTAAAGAGCAAAAGAAGGTAGCCCTTTACAAATCCTGTCACTCAGCTGTCGGGCTGTTGACAAGATTCAGGCATCGTTCTTAACTGGAAAACAATATCAGCCTGATGAAAGTCTTCCTGTAAATATTTGCATCCACAGAAAATAAGCTGAATAAGAGCTGTAGAATTTCCCCAGTGCATCTTCTCTGCTAGATAGTTTTGAGGTTTTTTTTTTATGAGGAGGAGGCTCAGAAGTGCAGGAGAAGTAGTTGTTCCTCTTAACTCTGTCGTTTGGTGCCATGGGCTAGTTCAGAGGCTGAAGACAACCATGTACAGACTTGTGGTTCTGAGACAGAGTGACTTAAAAGTTGAGTTTTGCCCCTGGCAGTTTAATTTCTTAGGTTGGCCGAGTTTCTGGACTTGCTAGCTTCGTTAGTTTTGTCCTCCTGTGGATTAATGCATCTTTTCAGCAGCAGTTAGAGGCTCAACCAGACTCTCAGATTGCTTTCTTAAATTTAGTGCCACACTGGAATGGAGAACTGACATGGCACTATATTTAAGAAAGCAGAGAGGCTTTTCAGCGTGAGCTAAAAATAGCCTTGCACTCAAGAGAAAATGTCTGATATGACTTGTGAGTTAGAGGCAGGCGATTCTGATGTTTTATATTAAATTTGAGGACAGTAAGCTTGTGTGAGCATGAATGAGGTGGGGATTTATCCCATGAGCTCATGCTCTGTTTTCTTATGAGTCAAATCCAAGTGGTGTTTTATTTTTTGTCTTTTCCATGCCTTAATCTTATGCTTTAATGAGGGACAACTGATGTGTTTTACAAGGTAAGAAAGCTGAGAAATGGCCAAGAGGATTAAAAAAACAATTAATATTGTACTTGTATTTTTTCCAAGACACCACCAAAATTCAAGCTATTAGAAAACTTGTTCCTGCAAACATTGAACTATATCTCATCAGGATGACTATTGCATTATTGGAGAAAGAGGATAGAAAGAAGTCACAGGATGGCTCAGGCGTCAAAAGGATGTTGGTGTGGTCAGAAGGGCAGCAGGAAAAAACAGGAGCAGATCAAGCAAGCAGGGAAGATGCTTTGTGGAGTAAAACAAAGGTTAGTAAAAGAAGGTATAAAACTGGTTTTGTGAAAAGCATGTTTCCTCTTTGTAGGAGCAGACTAAAAACCTTTTTATGTTGTTGCCGTTTCCAGTAGCGCTTAGTGTGTCTTCTTCACGATCCATCTTTCCCTCAGCTTTGAGTACAACTGCTTCCCTCTCCTTGGAGACCGATGCTCAGAACTGAACTAGAGGGTTCCCCTTGCAAAGTATTGACCTGGGAAGAGGGCTGCCCGGCTGTGATCTGTTAAACGTGTCACTGGAGTTGATCTGTTCCCACGTGGGACTGTCAGCTCATCTCTACCGTAGCAAGTCCTGGACGTGCAGCCCAGGAAGATCAGGCACGTGACGGTCTACCGCTGTAGACCATCACAACTGCAGCCTAATCGTGGCTTCGGGGAGGAGGGATGGACACTTTCTGCTGTCGTCCAGCCCTTCAGGATGTGGATGCCAAAGGTCCCCTGTAGAATCCCAGGTTTACAGTAGCTGGGGCAGTGGAGGAAAAAGCGGAAATTCCAAGTTCTCTTCAGTATGAAAACGTTTGGCAAGCTGGATCCTTCATAGCCACAAAGTCAGTGTTCTGCCCTTGGCTTGCTTCTGTGCATTTGGTACCTGATCACCAAACCGATGTGGGAAAAGTGATTCTCTTACCATGCAGAAAGCTCTATGATAGCAGAAAAGTTGAGTGTGAAAGAGCTAGAGGCAATGCCTGCCAGAAATGTCTCGCAGTCTTCCGTGGGTTCCTCTGTTGCTTGAAACTGCTGGGCGTAGATAAGGAGTGTCACACCATAAGTCTGAGTCACTGGGGAGAAATCTCAGAAAATAAGGAGCTCTTTGTTGCTGTTTGAGAAAGGCCAGGCTAGTCTTCTGAGTCCTCGGCTGGCCTCTCGGTGTCTCCCAAGTCCCAGTTCAGCACCTTGTACAAAAGGCCACCCTGTGCTTGAGTGGCTTCTGGTGGGAATGGTAAAAAGAAATGACAAATTTTAAATCCTTCTGCTGCCTGTGCTAGGATTTCATGTCTGTTCCTTACAGGGTTTGGGGTGGATTTCTTGAACTCGGGCTCAAACAATTTTTCAAGCCTTGTGCTTTTGTCAAATTGATTGTTTCTTGCATCCCTGAGTGCTGTTTTGTTTCTACCATATCTGTGTCTGAGCCTTCTTTTTCCTGAAGTTGACCTCCTGGCAGTCCAATTGAGTGAGCTCTAATTACACTTTTTTTTTTTCCTGCAACTGTTAGCTGCTGGAGCTAATAACAGGGATGACATGCTTTTAGAAATCAAATTAATATTATACAAATGAGTAGACTGCAAATCCAAAAGCTAATCCAAATAGTCGTCATTTACTTCTCCTTCAGAAGATATCCTGTTTCTAATAATTCCCTGTAGCAAACGGGTTTTAAATCTGCTAATGAATGTTCTTGGATTTTAACAACCTTACATTACTGCTGCTTTTACAGGGTAATTTGATCAATCCGACATTGAAGGAAGGAGGAGAGGAAACCCATCTGCAAGCGGTGCCTTCGGCTTCGGTAAACAGATGTTCTTACTGTAATAAAGCATGAGGTAGACTTGCCATTAGCGATGCTCTCATTAGCAGAGATGTGTAGTTGATCCAAAAATCTCAGCTTGGCTGCTCCCACTTATGACCAGCAGGCATTATATAGAAATTAGAAATTAATATCTCTGTGCCCACTATGCCACTTTTAACTGACACCTTTGCTGTAAAAACACATTTGGAAGCAAAGCACTTCGCAGTCAGAGGGAGGTATTTCAAGTTCTCGGAGCTATGGCGATGAAGGAAGTATTCTTCTCCACTACAAAAAAGAAAAAAGCCCAAGTACAAGTTCCAGTTCCCTTGTGTTAGAAATGGATGCACTTGACTTGCTCAGATTTTATTGTGGTGAAATGGATACGGAATAGCTAGTGATCTCATTAAGCAGAGGTGTTGGAACGCTGTTTATAATTATATAATGATTATAATTATAAATGAGTCCAGACTCATTTACTTGCAAAAAACCCCAAAACCCAAACTCCAAAATGCACAGCCTTTGCATTCAATCTAGTTTGTGCAGACTTAAGCTTTAATGCCGTGATATATCTGACTTCCTTACTGTCATACGGAAAGGCTGTACAGAGGGTGGATGACGGCCAGCCAGGTAGCGGAGCGGCAGCGGGCCACCTGAAGCCCATCACGCTGGCCTCCTGGAATGAGCCTGCCCTCAATCCGGAGGAGGAGGAACTGTTTGCTGACTCTCAGCCAAAGGTGAGACTGCCTGTTGTAGCTCTGTGCCAGGAGCAGAGCCCAGACCTGGTGATTTGGGTGGTGATCTTTAACAAACCAAAGTCCCAGCTTCTGCCTGGGTTCTTTACCGTGCCTGAAACCTCGGCCTGGATAGCCAGCCAACTTCTCTTGCTAATATCCCTGATACAGTGACAGCGTGCTGCTTTTACTGCCCTTGCTATGCCCAAACATACCTCTCTCACAGTATCAGCCTGCGACAGAAATTGTTTTCCCCAGTACATCTTGTCAGCCATCTAGTGGCAGATGCTTCCAGTGCTTTAAGAGGATGTTCGGCTCCCTTTCTTCTTTCAGGTATAGGTTGTGTGAAATAGCATGCTGATTGTTTTAAGGAGTTTTGCACTGGTGTTTACATAAACACAAGTTGTATGAGAGTACATAGAGCCTTTTTTCTAAAGGGAGCTCGTGTAGCTCTGACCAGCGCTACTTGCTGTACAACTCTACTTCATTTTGAAGCTGGATATTGATGTGAGTGCAAAACATGAAGCAGACAAATCATTATTCATGGTCTGATCAGTGTTAGGTAGGTATAACACCTAAATAGCACAGCAGTTACCTTATTTGAAACACTGAACATGTTATAACATCGTTTTTGATTGCTGGTGACGGCTTCAGAGAGGGCGATGGCTTCAGAGAGCTTCCACAACATGAGTTCCAAGTAAAGCCCCTTTGTTGTGACACGGGAACAAAGCACGACCGGTGTCCTGGTCTCTGCCCCCTTCCTGCTTCACCCAAGCTTGAGCTGGGAGTCCTGGTGTTGCGTGCACACCTCTTGATGCAGGCACCAGAGCAGCCTCTCTTCTGGCTGTAGATCGGTCCGCCTGATGTGTTTCCCAAGGGCAGCTGGCACGCAGTCTTGTTCGTCTTCAGACAAACGTTTCAACAGAGATTGGTCTTCCATTATTTAAAAACCTGTGGCTGAAGGATGAGCCGAAACCCATTTATCTCCTCGCTGTAAACTCTTACAGGAATTTCAGGGCTTTGTGTTGCCATAGCATCTCTTCCCACCACAGTGCGAGAGATGCTCCCAGCAGTCGTGGAGAGCGCCGTATGTTCAGACTCTCCCTGGGGGACAAAAGCCTTGCGTGAGTCCAGCAGAAGAAAAGGTGCCTTGCACAGCTGGTGACAGGCACGCAGTGCTGCGTTTGTGGGTTTCAGTCCTGTTTTCTCAGGTAGTAATTGGGGGAGGTAGCTAGTACTGCTGATGTGATGTTCGAGGCATCCACTTTCATTCCCTGCCAGGGTGTGTATTCTTTCACAAGTCGTACTGATGAGCTGCAGTTCTTGTCCTGACGGTTGTGGGGGAGCTTAAAGGTGATTCCTGAATATCAGCATAACACATAGCTTAATTTTTAGTCCCTCAATTACTTGAACAAGGTCTTGCAGTTAAGGGAGAGCTAAGCCTTCCACTCGTTATGTAGACAGTTCCTGTCTCCTGCTGTGTGGGGATGAGAGCTGTTTAAATGAGTCACCCTGTAAATGCTTGCTTTTTTCCACATGTTTGTTTTCTTCTTCCAGAGCTTGCATCCCCCTTTTAAGAGGAAGGTGCCGGAATGGTTTGGAACCTCAGCTGTGACTGTTCTACCTGTGACGCAGACAAAGAAAGCTAAAGCGGAGACCAGAAAAGGGATTTTTAGTTGAACATAAAAATGAAGATTTTTATTTTTTTTAACCTTCCCTCTCTTTACAAAGTGTATTTTTTGTATAGAGTACTCCCTCCCTGCTGTAATTTGGCTGCTTCTGCTTTATTCTTCATTCCTGCCGCTCACTCTTCCCTCCTCTTCCTTGCCTGAGGCGACAGGGACCGCGTCTATGCTTATTCACTGTACAAAATCTCTTATTAAAGAAAAAAAAAAGAAAAAAAAACACAAACCACCCAAATACAAACAACTCGCCCCCTTCTCCCTGTTGCAGAGCGCGTCGCCACGGCAACGGCCACCCCACTTCCGGGGCGGGGCTAGCGGCCGGCGCGGGGGCTGCCGGGAAGGCGGGTATGGCCCAATAGGAGGGGGCGGGGCTCGGCCTGCGCCTCGCGCTCCGGCGGGCGGGTGAGGGAGGCAGCGAGCGCGCGGGGCCGTGAGGCGGAGGGCGGGAAGGGGGGGGGGAAGGCGGTCAGCCCTGAGGGCGCCCGCCCGCTGTGGGACGGGCGCTGAGGAGAGAAGGAGGGAAGGAAGGGAAAGGAAAGGAGGAAGGCGGCTTCCCCAGGCCTCTGTCCGCCGCCGGCCCTTCGCTCGGTGCCGGTCTGCCGGGGAGGTGGGTAAAGGCGCGGGGGGGGGGGTGGGGTGTCCGCGAGGGGCGGGCGCCCGGGGGGGGCGCTGCCGGTCGGTGGTTTTGGGGCGGTGGATGCGGTCGCTGGCCTTGCTTGCCCGAGTTTTGTGTGGGTGTGGGTGAGTTTCCAGTTCCTCCTTAACGGCGGGTGCCGCTCGGACGGGCGTGGGGCCTTGGTGTGGGGCCGGTAGGTTTCCCTGGCGCGTTGCCGGGGGGGTGTGAATTTGAGGGCTGGTTCAGAAATCCCGTTATCTACCTTGGGATTCTTCTTCGGGGTTCGGGGGCGCGTTCTGACACTTGAAATCCCCAGGCGTGTCAGTTTCTTAAAAGTCCGTGCGCAGCAAGAGAAGGGTACAAACAAGAAATAAACAACTTCATAAACAGATGTTTCTGCTCTTAAGTATCTTCTTGACTATAATACCTTTTTTTTTCCTTGTTCTTCTTACTTCTTGTGGCAGAATTATGGATCCAAGCTTATTGAGGGAGCGAGAGCTATTCAAAAAGCGTGCCCTCTCCACACCAGCAGTAGAAAAACGTCCAGCGCCATCTTCTGACTCCTCTTCTTCAAAAAAGAAGAAAGCAAAGGTAGAACAAAGTGGCTCTTCAAGCTCAAAACAAAATGCAGGTTGGTGAAAGTCTCCTGTTTGACAGCTGTTTGGTATTTTCCACCACCTGCCTTTAAGCTATAGTTTATTAGCATGAATCAGTCTATCTGTGAATTTTGCTGGTGGCTCTTGTCATTCTTCTTCTTAAATCGTCGCTTTTTGTTAAGAAATTCACTTGTGCAATGGGAAAAAACACTTTTGCTACCATGTATGCATGTCAGGCCTCATCCTGTGACTTGTTTGCTGTTATTCAGTTGGAGTAATCGCTACCGTCAAAATATTATTTCAGATGAAGTTGAGCTTTGGTTTGTGGATTTTACTGCTTGCTGGACCCAAGGACAAGCGGTAACAGCGGTCTCATTCTTTTTTTTCTTTTCTGTCTTTCTGCTGAGAGAGCGCCTAAAACTTGATTTTGTTAACTGTAGGTCGTAGGCTATTTATCTTTGTGATGGATTTTGCACCTTCCATCTTGTCTGCCTAGCATATTGTGATTAGCAGTCGTTCTTGTTTTACCTGGGAGCTAATCTTTGTTCATGAACACAAGGGCTTCTGTAGGTTTCTGTCTGCTTTGGTCGGGAGTTTTGTCGTTTCCCTGGGATGTTGGCGCTGATAATGTATCTCTCAATATCAAATAAGCGGTTAATAAAGTAGCACCAAATGAGTGGGAGCAAAGGAAAAATGCAGTACCTGGAGCAGCGGGGAGAGGATTTGTGTGCATGCAGCGGCATGCTCTGTGTTCGCTTTTACTGTGTGAGACTCATAACTTGGGGGCCTTTTCAGTTCTCTGAAAGCGCTGATACTTCTCAGATGTCCTCTTAAAGGTAAAATTTTGTCAGGAGTTACTAAAACACAAAATACCCTGTTGGGCACACTCATTGCATGCTCATATTTTGTATACTATGTGTGGCTCTCTTCTAAACTCTAAAAGAAACAACAGAACTAAAAAGGACAGAGAAACATGTCAAGGACGATGGGAGGAGTGGAGCGTTTGCTGTCTGAGCGGAAGAGTATAGAGTTTGCTTATGTATCTCCAGCTTCTCAGGGCACCAAATAAAGTAATCAGCCAGACATTTTAAAATAAGTCAAGGGAGGCCAGGTTTCCATCGGACCTTTTGCCACAAATAAAATAAAATTCTACGTGGTATATCCTAAACTGCATATCCTGGGTGAGAGAGGTTTGCTGGGAAGAGAGGGATGGGGGGGCAGGAAGAGGGCGGACAGTTCAAACATGAGTCCGATCTGGAGGATTTGAGTAGATATGTGGCGGAGTGGCAAAGCAGATAAAGAAAGTAATTTCTTTTCTGTGGTTTTGTGGGCAGGGTATTTTTATAAGTGCTTTTGCAGCTGTCAGATGATTAGGTTACACAAATAGGAATTTTGGGCTCTGAGAAAACACGCTTTAACTTTTATGCTGCTGGCTTCATTCCAGACAGTGTCAGAAAGATTTCAGAGTTTCTATAACACTTTTATGCGGAGTGAGTTCAGTTCCCTTTCATTTTTCCTTGGAGAGTACTTACTAACTACTGCAGAAGCAGCAAGGATGGAAGAAAAATAATGGAGAGCAAGCGAGCCAACTTTCTCCCTCTTGTTCTTAGGAATCAGCTCAGAACAAGTGTTCAGGCTGGCAAGCGACTGAACAGGTTAAGCAGCCACAGGCAGCGCAAGTTGCCCTGTGATGCTGCAGAGTCCAAGTCCTTTGCCTCAAAACCAGCTTTATATTTAAATTGGCTGATCGTTAAGTACCTGTCAGGATACGTGTGTGTCAGAGATGGGTCTTGGGGAGGTGGAGTAAGAACCTGATGTTGAAGAATCCCTGCCCCGCCCCCCCCAAGAAATGAAAACAAACATGATCAGTCCTAGTTTTGTTGCCTAGTGACCACAAAGATGGTAAATAATGTCACAGTGATTGTGCGTTTGCATTGATAGTCTCTGGGTGTGTAGCGCCTCCAGGTTCTCCCTTGTTCTGTGATTCTATGACGGGAGAACCTGCCCTTGTTACTTTTTTGGGGAGGAGAGACATTGAGATCATGCTAATCTTCAAATGACTGTATAGCTAGATCTGGTCTGTGTGTGACGATTTGTCGTAAGCTTTCCAGTGAGAATAGTTATTACTACCCTTATTTGAAATCATTATTCAAAGAAGTTGTTTGAAAAATTCAAACTCTGCCTTGTTTACTTAGTTCAGAATAGTAACTGGAAAATAAATGAAATTGATCATATCTGTTTATTTCTTTTTATTAATGAAGAGTAAGTTGTGCCTAAAGCCTTAATCTTTATCTTAAGACCTTTGTCTTGATGGTCTTAGCCAACTGTAATTGAGAGCTGAAATCTCCAGGAGCTGTTTCACGACTAGGTCTACTGCATTTGGGAAAGAATCGTCCTGAGGCTCTAGGGTTGTGCAAGGGTAGATCTTTGTCTTCCGTTCCTTGTGCAAACACCCAGTCCCTTTCACAGATCTTTGAAATAAGTAGCCGGAATGAGTCCCAAGATTTGTCGTTGCCTGTGCTTCTCAGGAAGGCGTGAGAACACGAAGCCAGCGTAGCAGAGGCTAGCTGTGTTACTTCCTCTACACTGCCTTCTTGTGTGCAGCGATCTTGAGCGTTTTGTAGGGACGCTGCAAGTGGCCAGCAGTCCTGTTGCTCTTGGGAGTGTTTGCTTTCAGGAAAGAGGGATGTTAATTAATTCAGTGCATCCTGACGGCTACCGGTGCCTATCTTGAGCAGGACACGGCTCTCGCAGGGCTGATGCTGTCAAATACAGCAGAAGGTAATGAGGCATCTACCCAGTGTCCGTGACAGCAGAAAGCTTTGTCAGTAACACTAGCTTCATTGTATGTCCTGGTGTGGATCCTAAGTTGTCTTGTACCAGGGGTGTCAGCTTCTGTTAATTGTGCTTATAGTTTGATTTTTTTAGCTAAAATATTCTCTGCACGTGGGATTGGTACTGGCGAGACTTCACTGTAACAAGTGTGTCTGAGATGAATGGTTGCAGCGGTGGTAGTGTCATTTCATGATTGCAGAAGGGAGGTTGCTTTTCCAGGTGAATCACTGGACTAGCTGCGCTGGTTAGTAGTGGCCTGAGTGTCTTGTGACTCCATCTCGCTGACCAGGAAGAGCACGAGTCAAATTAGTGAGTCTTTCATTGTGTCTGGATCTTCTGGAGCTTAGGCATACTGAACCTGATAGGGGCAGTTTATATATTTAAAAAAAAAAAGGGGGGGGATAATTATAGGTAGTAGCTATAGCACAAAGGTATTTCTGATGTGTATAGACTGCAAGATCAGCATTGTAGCTTACTTGTCCATTTAGCCACTAGGTGGGTTTTGTTTCCCTAATGACAGGAATATTATTTGGGTTTTATATAGTTAAATATCTTGTCCCACATGTAGCTTTGGTCTGGGATGGTTCTCGCTGGCCTGCTTCCCTGTGCGTTCAGGAGTCTGAAAGACTTTTCAGGCCTTACTGATGGCCACGCTGTTGGACACCATTATTACAGTTGTAATTTGTAACTGCAAAAGTTCTACGGTTTTAAAAACTATAGATGCAACGCAGCTACAGAAGAAAAACAATCTGGTGAGCTAGAGGTCTGAGTGTTAGGCGGTCAGTTTGTGAGAAAGGTGTGAGCGTGAACATTTTGGGATGCATTGACAGGTGGATGAAGCAGTGAGATTCTCTTGTGCAGAGTGAAGTCACTTCTCGCCATGCATCCATCCTGCCGACTCCAGCGCAAGGCTTACCCTGGTGTGGCCTCCTTTGTGAAGCTTGTTGACACCTGAAAGCTGCATGCAGGCTGAGCGAAATTACTGTCATCGGTGTGGGAAGTCTGTGACCTGTCTGCTTGTGTTCCTTGGCGAGAACTCGGTCGATTCCAGTTCAGCTTTGAGAAGTTAAGGTAGGGATGATACATCCAGCAAGTCTGACTCCCTGTGGTGTTGTGGTTAGCATAGAGGCAGCAGCCTTGGGGCCGAAAAATGTCCCTGTTTCTTCTAGACAGTAGTACCACTACAATCGGCTTTTGTGGAAACAGTCAGATATTCTTAAGGTAGTGCGTTAGTCACGTCTCAACACCCAGAAGCTGTTAAACAGGTTGAATATGAAGGAAGGGGAGAGCAGTTCTCTGGAACTGGAGAAGAGGGGGGAGAAGGGGTCAAGTTGTACCACAGGAGGTTAGAAAAGACCATTTTAAGGAATACGTTTCATGTTGGCTTAGTTTTCCTCCCACCACCCTCTCTTCTAAAAGCGACAAACCCGTAATTAAGAAGAGCTGTCAAAGGCAAGAATTCACACAAGCGTCTCATGTCTCATGGGATCTCTCACCATGCAACCCTTCTATCTCGTATCTTTTTTCTCACCCCTTGTACGTCTGTGTGCTTGACCTCAGTGGGAGGACACTGGTGTGTCTTTGCAGTATGTATGATCAGATAGTTGAGCATTTCTATAAACATTTTCTCCAGTTAAGAAACATAGCTTTATGCATGTTAGGCAACATTTGCTTGCTCAGGTAGACAAAGATCTATGCTAGTAACTCAATATAAACAACAAAAGTTCATTTGAAAACAAATATCTTTTCTCCCCCCATTACATTGCAACAGATTATCCTTCTGCTAAGCACTTGGAAAGCCTTTGCCAATTACTCAAGTTCACATCCAGAGGTAAAATGATAACTGTTGCTGTTATACTTAAGTCCAAAAGAAAAAAATGCATGTGACTTGCTCATTTGTAAGATACAAGAGGCTTCATTCAAGGTGTTAAACTTTCTTCAAGTGCTGATGCTCAGTCCTTCCTACACCACCTCTGTTTCGTGCTTTCTGAAGCTGTTCATCATTGCTCTGACAGGATTGGGTTCATTCTCCAAGTCTTTCACAGTTTTATTTTTCACACAGCAGCAACAGTCTAGCAGTTCATAGAGGAAAGCCAACACCACCAGAGAAACTACAGTAAAGATGAATATGATCAGAATAATAAAGCAGGCAGTGTTCCAGTTATCGTGGAAAGGGTAAATTTTTTGCACTTGAAAGCCCAGATACTGGGAGGTGGATGTAGTCTCATTCCAGTGAGTGGTGTTGAGGGTTGCCATTCTTGAAGAGTTGTCTTGGTGTGCTCACTGTCACGGATTTGGGGGCTGAAACAGAAAAACATAGCTGTTAGGGACTCCGTTGACCAAGAACACGCTGTGATTTTTATCCCAAACTGTTAGAACTTAAGCTCAGACTAAGTGCTCGCACCTCCTACAAACATGGATAGTAGCATACTCATATTTGCTCACAAAACTATCAAACTCTAAATGTACAACTTAGTGATTTGTCTGGAATGTTCATTTCAGTGATGACTGGTCCACGCGTGCATCATGTAGTGTTAGTTACTTTGGAATGAGAGCGCTTTGCTTATTTTTTTTCAAGTATATGCAAAGACAGAGAGCTTACAAAAATAATTTTCAAGGTATACAGTGGTTTCGGTGACCTGTCCACTGTTTGTCTTGAGGTTGGTACTCGCATGGTGTGCAAGTCCTCAGTGCTCTTTTGTCATTCTTAGAAAAACAGGAGATCTGCGTACCACCCTTCCATATCTGAGTGATTAGAGGAACTTACTACGTGTTCATGTCACTGGAGTTTGGTTGGTTTTTTTCTCCTATTTAGGAGAAAGAAAGAATTCACTCTTTAAATAATAACTATTTTGGAGGAATTGAGGTTTTGGTCATTCCAGTACAAAATAACAATCCTGGTTCCTTAAAACTCATTATTTCAGAATTGCCTATTAGCACAGACTTGTTAACCCTGCAGAACTCTTTTGACTTCAGAAGGCCAGATGGCCCGATGCATTCATTCCCCTACTGTTCCCCTGTTGAGTAGAAGTTTGTGCTCGAGAAATCCAACTGCCTCATTCAGCTATCCGAATGGCACTGAGCACATTTGGAAATCTCGGCCTGTTTGTGGTGCTGTGGTCATTTGGATAGATAACAAGGAAAACCCAGCTCTTTCTGAGGAGTTCTGGTTTCTTATTTTCAACTGTATTCTCTGCTTAACTGCTAGGAAAGGAATGTCGTCTTTGGTCCAGTACTGTCTGTTTGTACCCAGCAGAAAAAAAGACTGCTTTGTGGTGTGGGGGAGAGATGAAACAAGCAGTTGGCTTCAGCAAATCTGCCTTTGGCGTGAATGGCGTTGCTGTCGAGACGTGCTGTTTCAGAAAGGTCGTTGCTCGAAAGTGTGGAAGTAGGCTGTGCCTCAGTAATTTCTGTAGTATATCTAGAGCAAAAAAGCCGTTTTGTCTGTGTCCGAATTTGTTTGTGAATTACGGATAAGCAGGTGGATGAGGTGTTTGGCAGTAACATCTTTACAGCTGTGTCTGGTTTTCCCCCTGTTTCCTTCTTTCCCTGGCTTTGCCTCCCAAAACTGAGGGAACTTACAGTACTTTTGATATATAGTCTAATGGAATAAAAAATGTCCAAGGAGCCACAGTAACTTCTGGCTACCTATCGTAGCGTACCGTAGGCTGCCGTAATAACCTTTGAATCCTTCAGGCAATTTAAAACGGCGTGTGGGAGAAGGAAATCGAGTCAGATCTCCATATTCCCTTGAAGAAATCGCAGAGTTTTTAGGTGAAATGTGGTGGTGAGCAGCGCTGACAGGCCAGCCTGTGCCCTGCATGTAAGCCTGTGGGTGCGTGCGTGCCGGCTAAGGGGCAGCTCGCAAAATGTGCTTTCCTCTGCTGGGGTGCCCCAGAATACATGGGATTATGGAAGGGGAAGAGAGAGACAAGATGGTAACTTTGTAGAAACCTGGAGTCTTATTTCCATGCCTGATGAAAAGATTTTTTTTTTTTTTTGCTTTGAACGTAAAGCAGAAAGTGAAAACCTAGCTATGTTCATTACAAAATGGTCCTGGCTACCCACATTTACTTGAATTTCATTCAGTAATCAGACCTACAGAATGAAGGGGTAACACTGATGTTTGTTTGTTAAACTGCGCTCACAGGTAATACTTTAATGAACCTTGCGTATCCCAGAAATAATTCTGCTATCAGCCTGTTCAGACGGTGAAAACTACAGAATGCCTGAATAAATGGCAAGTGACAAAGTGTGATGGTGTCTACTAAAACAGATTACTTAAAGCAGCCTAAGTACCTGTCGTTATTTTTGTGTCATTATTTTTAAAAAAGGATATTGTGAAAACCAGGATGATGCAGCCAGACCAGCTTGTGGTTTATGTCTTATTTTTATTGGTCAAATATTAAACATTTTGTTCTTTATCCTTCTGTCTTTAATGGGTTTAAACTGAAACGGAACAACTTTGTTGTTGGGAAGATACCTGGCATTAGCATTTGATACAGACATTTATTGGAGCAGTTGCAGTAACTTACTGTTTCCTCTGTTAAATCTGTAACTGAAAACACAAATTTGTAACTGAATATACTAAGTATGGCTGAGATGGATAGGATTAATTAAACTGTTTGTTTTTTCTTAAACAAAAGCTTACAGAGCAAATCCAAGCTAAAAATAATCCTGAGTTGAGCTGGGTCCTGGCTTTGTGAGCATGGCTTGGTTTGATCACGATCTAGGAAGGAAACTCAGCTGACCCGTTTTATGGGGCTAAAAAGTCAGGAGGGTTGTTGAAACGGTGGTCTGAAGACTTATTTGAAAATCTGTGAGAGAGAAAGAGGGGGCTAAATAAAAGGGTTTGGAGTCCCCTTTAAGGGGTAATTAAAACAAGCAGAATTTAAATGTGTATTTTAAATGGCAAGAGAATATCCTCGGGAAAGAAAGGAGAGGGGTTTTGTTTTAATCTTTTTAAACAGATTTCTAAGATCGAGGATTTCCTTGGAATCTGTTACACGTAAGTTTGCCCACTCTGTAAACACCAGGCACAAAAATTAACTGTTCCTGCTGACGTCTTTAATGAAATTTAGTATTTTAGTCATTGCTCAAAGTGATCGAGATTTGGGGCCGCTGGAGAGACTGGGCATGTTTACGTTGCGTAGCCAGAACCCTTTGCCGGCACAGCTCTCCGCCGAGGCCGTAGCTCCGTTCCCGGGAGGAGAGGAGCATCTTTGGCATGGCACGGCACGGCACGGCATGGCTCCCCAGGCGGGAGTCCCTGCCGCTCGGCTGCCGGCGCAGTGCAGCAGCCGGCCCCTTCCCACTCCACAGCCACCATTAGGGCAGCGATTTGCACGGCATAGGGAAGCTCGTCTTTACGCAGGGAGGTGGAATTTAATGCCTGTGCTAGAGGTGGTTCGTGCTTCTCGAGGATGATGGTCTCCGTAGATTTGAATAAGGCGAGGCAGGTAAATATCAGCTACTCGTTGCTGTAATTATTAAAATACGAGACTGAAGTAGCCGTTGCCGAGCCTTCAGAATTAACACAGCACTAATAAGGTTAGCATCTTTGAAAGCTCTCGAAGACGATCTGGTTTCATGCAGTTTTACTTATTTTGTAATGGCACAATTTAAATTAATATTTTAAGCCAGTCTGATTTGAATGCAGTTCAGCTATTGTATGTATCCGAAATGCAGTGAGTTAAATATTTAATGAATTGGCTTCTGTAATACACGTATTAGGTTTTAATTTGAAAGTATCATTATCTTTAGACACTGCAGAGAAGCAGCTTTATTTGAAATTGTATTCATGGAGCAGAGGGAAATGACTGGCAAAAAATCATTTCAATGCAGCACTGAGGAAGTCCTGTTTAAGAAACCACTGAATAGACATCTTGGGGTAATAGCATTTACAAATCTCAGATGGATTCTAACCTGTCCGTTTGTATTGTGTTGATCACTGCTCCCGTATTTACAAGAATAACAATATGCAACGGGATTTTCTTCCTACCCTAATGTACCAAATTTCTAGAAAAGGTTTCTAGCATATCCATGAGCATAGATCTCTTTTAGGCAGCTTAATTGATACAATTTACCGAATACCCACTTGGGAGATGAATTTCTTAAATTTCAGGTTTAGCTGTCTTTGTTTTAAGGAAAATCCTCTCACTGTCATTTCCGCAAAAAACATACAGAATCAGTTACAAGGAACGTGAGGCTGCAGGAAACAAGCTACCTCCCCAATAAGCATGAAATCCATTTTGTTTACTGAATCTTGGCTTGGTGTATTAGCTTTTCTGCAAGATGGAGTGGTCATCAATTTTCCATTAGTGCACAGATGGTGAAAGTGCTTGTCTGATAGTGCAAGACAAGCCCCTCTGCGTTCAGCGGAATAAAATCCTGCTAAACCTAGAGAAATACCATTCTGATTCTAAGAAGCTTTTTACAGGCTTGTAGGTTACAGGCATATTTTCTTTTAGTAATCAAGATACACCTAAGACAATGTTATAAAATGAATCCACACCTACCTCTTGTCTGAAAGGATGCTGAAAGAGCGCTGTTCTGGTCCCTTTTTTTAACGCAGCCTATGGCACAGCTAAGATGGAGCTTTCCTACCATTGGCCAGAGTACGATGCTGCTGACAACTTCCTTTATGCTCATTTGCATTAATCCCTCAACCCCAGGAGTAAATCATTCATAAATTTGACTCTTACTGTCTTGAATCAGAAACGAACCCCTTCCCGCTCTCATTTTGGGGGATGCTCTTTGTCCGTGATGAGCTTGTTAGCGGAGAAGCGTGCGGGGAGGGCGACGGTGGCCGTGACCCTGTTTTGCTTTGCGCTGGAAAGCGGCCGGTCAAACCGTGACGTTTGAAGTGTTAATGTCTGCAGATTTCCAGCTTCGCCGTGTGGTTAGATTTACTTGTCATGAACTGTAGCAGGCTGTAGCCAGGCAGATTAAACACGATAATCTTCTTGATTCAATTGACAGAGCAAATAAACGATAAGTCATCTTAACTATTTGTTGTGCCTCTGAATTTATGTGAGTCACTTTAGACCTCTTGTTACACATGTGATTTTTTTTTTTTATTTATGAAGTGTCCTCCATAGACTTTAATTTTTAATGATAAAAAGGGACCCTGTACAGGAAAATCCCTATAGGCTGTATTTTCAGGGCGAACTGGCTTTTGATTTTCTCCCTTTTTTCCATTTAGTAGTCAGAATAAAATGTTCTTCTGTAGCTGGAGTTATACTGATTCTTCTGTGTTAGTTTTAGAATTGTTGTACTATGTAAAGCCTCTAATACGATGTAATAGCTTCACAATTACCAGTTGCCAAGTTTTAAATTTGACGTTCTTTCCTTCGGCATTGTTTTTTACTATACTAGCACCAGTTTCCATGAAGTCTTCCCAATAATTATCAAAAGCGGATTTCTTTGAAACGTGACTACATCCAAAATTCCCACATTGCAGTTGCCTTTTATAGTGACTTACAGATCAACTGAGAAGTAGGTTGAAATGGCGTGGGACAGACATGAAAAAAATTCACCTGAAGGGTAGTGACTTTGGAAACTTAATTTGGAGTTTCCTGTGAAGAACTTGGCAAGGGCATCTAAATTTAAACACGGTGAATGCAGCAGGCTTTCTCTAAGCCTGCCGCTTACTTGGTGGAGGCGGTGGGTCTTTGTTGTACGCCTTAGGTGCATTTTCTAGAATATGACGGTCTTTTTGTCTTTTTTCTTTATTTCTTTGCTACCGCAAACCCCTGAGCCCTTCCACTCCTCCTTATCACCACTTTCATCCATAACCTCCAGCTGCCCAGCAGAGCAAAGACTTTGCTTAGCAGCTCTGCTCAGCAGCCACTGCAACCTCTTCCTCAGTTAATGCACTAACTTTAATTGTTCTTTTCTCTCCCTCGACTGATTTTTCAGCCGAAATAATAGGAACTCGGTATTTCTGAGATACCTACTGTCCTGTCAAATATGATTAGAAATCACCAATGGATTAAAAAATTCCTGTGGTGACGAAGAGGAAATGTTCTTTTTCTGGAGTAGCTGAAATTTTGAAAAGCTGTTACCATTAAGTTTGAGCAACGCTATGCTGGTAATGGGCCTGTGGCTTTTGGTAGTGGTTTGCAGATATTTCTGTTTGATGTGCTGTGCTAATAGCTAAAGTTAATAAAACACCCTTGCATGAATTTTTAAAACAAGCTTTACACAGTAGCACACTCATGATAAATTAAGACAGAACCAGACTTGACAACAGAGAGGATTCCGGTGCAAGGCACCAAGTTGAATTGTTTCGAATTTATGGAGGGTTTTTTTGGTTTGGTTGTTTTTTTTTTTAATAAATTCTCCAATAGAGCTACTTTAAAAAAAAAAAAAAAAAAAAGCCCAGCACAACCAGCACAGCCTTCCTTTACCTGGTCTGTAACTGTTGCATACCTTTTAGGAATAAGTGAAACTTTCTGCTCCTCTCTCAGCAGCACGAAGCTATCAGTAGACCTACTAATCGTTGGGCAAAAATGCAGTGCGTTATTTCAGCATGAGTTAATGTAGCGTAAATTATTATGATATGTTAAGCCACAGAATTAAACATGTACTCTTATGGGAGTAATGCTGCAGTTGCTTGCTGTTTTCTTAAAGGTCAAGTCCCAATAACTTTATATTTATGGAGCTCTGCTCAGAGGTGTTCCAGGGCCATGCCTGTGCGTCTGGATCAACACGTGTGCTAGCACAGAGTCCTCTGAGGGTGACCGCTCCTGCACCACACATTTCTGCTCATAGTTGTAATTCTGAAAGATTATGGAGGTAGAGTGAGAAAGAGATGGAGTGCAGAGCCAACAGGGTGTTGTTGAAAGCATCATTTAATTGTTTGTTTTCTCCTCTTGCAGATCACAGTAATGGGTCATTTAACTTGAAGGCCCTTTCAGGAGGCTCTGGCTACAAGTTTGGAGTCCTTGCTAAAATAGTGAATTATATGAAGGTACAGTGTTTTGATGTAAAATTATAATGTTTTAAAATACTTTTTGTTGTTTATTCTCCTTTGGTAGCTGGAAGATGCTGAATATTTCAAACTCTAAAATTCTTCTATTGCAAGAGTGAGAATTTCAAGAAACAGCTCGTTAAATTAAAAAATGCTGTTGCTAAACAAAACGGTCAGCGTATTGTTTCATTACTGAAATCCTAATTATTCCAGGTCATTTAAAAACCAGGATAATGTTTTTTATTTGCAGTGGAAACGGGAATTGCTAGATGCTGTCAGCTTCTAGTATTCATGAGCTGTTTGTCAAAATAACGTGTAATTTGGTGCTTGACAGATGACTTCAGTACCAGCTGAGACTGATGACAGTTATTTTTGCTCATATTCTCAAAAACCCTAAATTGAAACTCATATGCTATGTGTACTGTGTCTATCCTGGTTTTGCAAAAATTGTTTCGTCATCACATTATATCACTTTTATTTACTTTATGATAATTGTGTCACTGACTTAATAAAGTCAGTCCAGAACTCTAATAGACCGTATTTACTTTTCCAGACTCGGCACCAGCGTGGTGATACACATCCATTAACCCTAGAAGAGATTTTGGATGAGACGCAGCATTTAGATATTGGACTCAAACAGAAACAATGGTTAATGAGTGAGGTAAAGAAAACATATGTTTAGTTTTTAATTAGAGATAAAGGATTATGATAAACCTGAATTACACACGTTTATTTAACTACAAGCTCTATAAATATATAATCTCCTCTTTAAGACACTACATTGATTCACATGTCTGTCTGTCTTGTAACTCCTGCTGTTGAGGTAACTCTGCAATGAAAGCCGTTCTGACATTTTTAAGGACCTGTTGGAATTGTTACACAGAGAGTATGTGTTATGTCAAGTGAATTTATTTATTATTAATTTTATATAAACGAGCTGGTTTTTGTAAGGAATTTTTTCTAAAAAACAATTTTATGCGGAGAGCTCTTCCAACATCGAGGATGTTAAATTAACTAAACCAAAGGATTATGGCACAAAATTCGTAGGCTTACAGTTCTTTGTAACTTTCCGAAATGAAGAATTCTGATGTAAAATTGATGTCTGAAATTGTGGGGTAACAGATCTGCAAATTCCACTGCTGGAGTTGATTAGGCTCACTCTAGATGCTAGGTTTTGTTCTTACGGATTCATTGTACTTGCCACCATATTCATCTTCACGCTTAATCGATCTGAATTCACGGAATTGCAAGACGAATAAATCAGCAAAATAACATGTTTGGTATTTGTACTTGATTGGCATACCTGGTTTTGCTCAGATTGTATTTAAAAATCCTCGCGACAGAGTAGTAAAGGCTGTTGAGAAATGGGCAAAAAATCTCTGCCTAGTAAAACTAGTATGTTTTTAACTAATACAGCCTGTGGCATTCCTTTGCTACCAGTACTAATACTCTGGGGTACAGAAACTTCCAATATGGCAGCGTTGGTTGTGACAGAAGCTTGACTCTGCTGAAGTTTTTCAAAAGGTAGCTCCAAGTTGTTTCCATAATGGACTAGAATATCAAGATGGACTGAAAAAGCTCCTCCCAAGAAGTGCGTATAAAATCATCACTGAATTGTTACTGGATGAGCGAAGGTGAACAAACACCCTGCAGCGCCAAAGTTAGTTACCTTCTCTGTTACAGGAGGTGTTTTCTCCCTCCTTTCTTCTTTCTGTGTCTCTTCTCTTTCTCCTTTCAGGGTCAGGCTGGCATCTGCAGAAGAAACTAAGTAGAGTTGCCCTCTGTTACAGGTGAACTTCCACTGTGGTACTGGCTGCACAGCAAAACTGATTTGGAGCTTATCTGAAATCATTTCAGTTGTCCATGAACTTCTGGTCAGCTTCACTCTGAAGCTGGCATCATAAGCAAAATCCTATTGTGCAGGAGGTCTGCTCTTCTCAATTTCTTCTACAGCTGCCGGTGCCAAGTGATGGCAGTTGGGGAAGGCTGACTCCTGTTTTGTTCATCCCAGGTTAATGCCTTTCACATTCATAACATCCATATGACCCCAGCTTGACATGCCGAGTTGAGCATTTGCACTTCATATTCAGCCAAATCACACTTTTTTGCGTTCCCTCTACTTTTATTTTGATTCCTTTCTTAAAAACAACTGTGTGCGGCTTTCTGCCATAAGAGGCTTCATGGACCTTCGAGCCCAAAGGCATTAAGTGAATGACGTTAAGCCTCCTTTGGTGCTTTGTGCTTTATGTTGTGGCGAATTATGCTTAGGCTGGTGGATCTAGGATCCAAGGATTTAAAATCCATTTCAAACTCAAACCTCCAAACTGGCAGCTGTAACGTGTGGCTGATGTGCTCTAGCTGCTCAAAAGCACACTGGAAAAAAAAGTACTAGTGTGTTCGGTTTTTTTAAAGGTTTAAAATTTATGTCCCTATTACAGGCTCTAGTCAACAATCCAAAAATAGAAGTTGTAGATGGGAAGTATGCTT
Organism: Aviceda cuculoides; assembly: GCA_035590195.1. Classification (NCBI taxonomy): domain Eukaryota; kingdom Metazoa; phylum Chordata; class Aves; order Accipitriformes; family Accipitridae; genus Aviceda; species Aviceda cuculoides. The sequence continues at coordinate 8,631,799 of JAVJGG010000007.1, forward strand.
TCAAACCCAAGTACAACTTGAAAGATAAGAAGGCTCTGCTCAGGCTCTTGGACAAGCATGACCAGCGAGGGCTGGGAGGAATCCTTTTAGAAGATATAGAGGAAGGGCTACCCAATGCACAGAAAGCTATAAAGGTGAGTAGCATATGTCTGTGATGCAGCGAACCCGTTCCTGTTAGCTTCTTAAAGGGGAGGCAGAGGCTAAGAGAATTTTCTCATGAGTTGTTACTGTTCTTTTGATAACTCAAAAGTTATTTCAGAAGATATAATACTGTAGATTTTTCTGTAGTTCATCCTTTACTTTCAGATTTGGCCTGATATTGTGGCGCAGCTGTCAAAGCTCTTTCTCATAAAAGACTCTTGATCTCCCACATTCCAACTGTAGGCATTTAGTTCTGCTTTATACCTTGATATCCATCCTCCATCTCTCATCTTTGTTTTATTAGTGTACTTATCATTAGTGTCTGCTTTGGATGCTTTTCATTGCCAGTTACTTTGCTGTTTCTCTAGTTTGTTGAGCTTTTTGTAGCACAAGATCTGGGTCTGTTGTTCAAGTTGGAATCCTCATTCTTGGAAATGAAGTGATTTTGAGTTGTTCTTTTGCATTTGTTTCCGAGGCTTTAGGGGACCAGATCATCTTTGTTAATCGCCCTGATAAGAAGAAAATTCTTTTCTACAATGACAAGAGCTGTCAGTTTACTGTGGATGAAGGTGGGTGTTCCTTTACATGTGTTTCCATGCTAGCTGATTTGAATTCATCTTAAGCACTTATATGTATGAGCAGTCTTTCAGGTATAGCAGTCTTTTAGGGTGGTAATGAAATACTAGGCATACCCAGATGTCAGGAGAATGGTTTGTATTAACGCAAGGCTAACTAGACTAGCGAGTGAGTTCTGGGGTAATATCCTCTGTTTTATACTGGCTACGTCTGAACGTGGCGCGAGGAATCCAACAACTCGCTTCAAGTGTAGCAGTACAAAAGAGACTTAACAATCACCTGACCGTGATTAAAATGGCATCTAACATTTTGCTCTGTAAAGGGCAGCCAAAAAACCCCAAAGGAATGGCTTCTGGGTGCAAGTTCGTTGGTGTTTTTTCCAGGTTATTAACCACGTGCCTTTTATTGGTGAATGCAATGAGAAGCCACAAATAGAACAGAAGGAGGAAGCAAACAGGGAGGAGATGTGAGCAAAAGTCCTGAGAAGGGGTAGTTTACAACTGGGAGGAGAGCGCAGTCGTGGGGTAGTGCTGCTGCCTAGAGCTGGAGAAGATTTGGGACTTCAGAAGTTCAGCATGTGTTTTCTTTCTAACGAATAGTGGTAGAATCCTCTGGTGCAATGTGCCTGTTTATGCACAGAAATTCGTTACACAAATCAAGGTGTGTTCCAATAATGACATTTATGCCAATGTCAGATGCCTGTAAGTACAGAAAGGAGGAGGCAATCTGTGTCAAAAGACCTTACTTTAAATGACTCCAACAACACTGAGCACTTTCTGTTAACATAGTGTTCTTGTAACATGCCACATAAAGCCGTCTTATCATATAATGTCACATTATGGTAAAAAAAAAAGGGGGGTGAAGAGTTTTGATAGAAACTTGAACTGCTGTCCTTACAGGACCACAGGACAAACCATAAAGTTCTTTTTTTTTTTTTTTTTTTTTTTTTTTTTCTCCTTTGGCTAGTTCAGAAAGACTCATTTATTTTCAACAGAATTAAGCACTGGAAATGTGTCTCATTAACTTATTTGTTATGTACCACACTTGTAATCTCAGTAATAATAGCTTTCTTCCACAAGGATAATTAAGTAGATGTGACATCTACAGCATTTAAAAATGCAAAAATTGTTTCAAAATATCGAAGTGAATCTGTTTTTAAACCATAATTTCTGTTACTTCTTGATAGCAGCAGTCAGAACTAGGTGTGAAATGCAGCATTATACGCCTTTAGTCTGCATTGACAGAAATTTCTAAATTCCCAAACACCCTTGAGTTTACCATTAACGCTGTCATCCTGTTCAGATGGTGTCTCTTCAGTCCATCAGCCCGCAGCTTTTAGGGATCCGAACATGGCCAAAACATTTGGAAATCAGTACTGTTGCAGTAACTGTTAAGACAAAACTTTCAAGTTTTTAGCAGCTACTGGTTGTATTACAGTCACGATTGCTGATAGTTTCTTCTTGTGCAATTTTTTTGCAGATAACTGGCACCTAACCATCCTAAAAGAGTTATCAGAGGGAGATCTCTACCCTATTGCTCTTAGTTTGTAATAACTCCCGGATTAACTGTGCAAGTTAATAAAAGAGCCCATTTTATTAAGTCGTAGCAAGAGACATCTGCCAACTCTTCATCAGGTAGCCAGTATAAATCCAAGGCTGTTCATATACAATACATGATATTTTAGCACACCCAGCACTGATCTGTGTTTAGGAACAAGCAATGCAGGCCGTTGCTCTGAAAGGGGAGAAAAGGTTAAACAAAACCCTCTAAAACCCCTTGAAGCAAAATGTTTAAGCCGTTTGGCTCAGTCTCCCGATGAAGGCAGGCATTTAAGCCTGCAGTGTCTGCAATGAAGGGATTGCTAGTGTGCAGTGTTGTTTGTAGTTCAAGGTGGTTTTGCTTTCTTTCATCCGCAGGTGGCAGCATGTTCCCATCTGATCAGAAAGTGGTGGGGTTTTGTTTTGTTTTGATTTTTTGTTTAGTTTTGTTTCGGTTTTTTATTTCTGTTCCTGCTGATTTTGGTTTTTCTTTTCATGCGGATGATGGTGCTTTGTTCTGAGAGGGAGCGAGAATGCTTTCTCTTTTGTGAATTTTGTGATCTGCCTGTGTATGCCACAACTCTTAAAACATCCCTGAGTGGGTTCGCTTACTGCAGCTGGAACGGGTCCTTTTTCCAACCGTGTTACCCTGTGATGAAGAAAACCCATCCTTCCCAAGCAGTTTTGCTTTACGATTCTTGCCAGAGCACCAGAAGCATGTCTCTTAGGGAGTCACTGGCAGAATTGTCTTCGTACAGGATGAGTTATGACACGTTTCTGTGTTAGCAGTGCTATTTCAGCTCATTATTTCCAGCAACGTTAAAACGAAGTTTTTAGAAGACTGCAAAATAAGCCTTAAAGTGTTGTCAGACTCTTTGATCTAGCGGCTGATGACAGTTCAAAATATGTTTCTAGTTTAATGTTTATCATTAGAAATAAGGGCTCTGCGCTCCTCAGTGCATGATTCTGCTGTATGACGCCCTCCGGTTTCAAACCTATGTTGGCTAGGATTAATATCCTTTACCAGTTAGGCATCCCCTCCCATCGCTGTCTGAGCTCCATCACTAGTCAGTAGAGAAAGAGGAGCTGCCCGGGAAATCTGGAGCTTGCTGTCTAAAGGAGTGGGAGGAACTGCTTTCTGGGAGTGCCTACCTCTGCCCTTGCTGCAGTTGTTTTGATGGCTGAACAAGCTTTTCTTTCTCCCCTTTTGAAAATAAATCCTAATGTACTGCAGCAGTGGTGCAGTACCTATATATCGTGATCTCAAGGGTACTGGAGAAGGTTTTTGCAATAAGGAACGGCTTTTGTTCTTCCTTTTATGTGATTAGCCAAGGAAGGTTCAGATTGCATGTGTTCCTTCTTGACTTCCTGACTAATTAATCTTCTGTCAGTAGTGTGTAGCTGAAAGCGTTTATAAAAGCCGGGCTAGATTTCAGGTGCTTCAGCCAAGTAAAGCACTGCGTTTTTGTGCTGGGGCTAAGCAATTTGCATGTGAACCAAGCTTTCACCCTGTGCCGGCTGAATGCTGAAAGGCCAGTCTGATTGCTTAACTGTTGGAGATGGTATCTTTCACATCTGAATGCAATATAGGAAGTATTTTAATGCCTAAAAACTTGGATACTTAATTATACATGTTTCTAATATTCTTCCTAAGTACCTTTGAAGAGATTTAAAGAAAGGCCAAAGCCTCTTAAATTTAACAGTATAAAAATTGCTTGGGATCAGTGATGACTTACTGCTCTGGCTTTGAATTCCAAGGTGGTCCGGGGGCAGCACAGACTTAATATCAAGCACCTTTTCCTTTAGGTATTAATCTAGTACTGTGTTCCCTGCGACTGTTAGGAAGCAGAATTCTGTCTTTCCCCGCTACTCAGTTGCTTCTTCCCCTCTGCCCTGTTATTGTCTGTTCTTGTCCTGTGCTAAGATTTTGGCTCAGGTCAGTGAAGATCTTTAAGCTGTTTTTAATCTCTGGCAGATTTCATTACCAGTGTGATATAGCAGTTTATCTCCAGAAGCCATCTCAACCTTTTTGCAAGAGCAGGTGAGGCAGTCAGAAGTACAGGATAAGCTGCACTGAAGTCACCGTGCAGCCATTTACCCATGACTTGGTTCCCCAAACGTAAGCATGTTCGAGTATAATCACTCAGGGAATGTCAGTGCAAATTGTTTTCGTATATGAGGCACCTCATGATGCAGTCAAGTTGAGGTAGCTGTGCATCCTTACCCCTTGGGTGTTTAGGAGAGAAAGTGTTTGCAAAATATTTGTTATGCTGCCCTCTGCTTTGCTGTGTGTTGCTTACTGCTGGTCAAAGCTCATTATTTTAAGTCTGTGTGTGCAGATATTGGGATGCTGGAGATGTCAGCAAACATGTAAACTGGCCTTTGAATCGGCTTGTAGTCTCGTTCCCTCCTCTCGTTACTCGAAAGACCAGAAGTCAGCTATCTGAAGGAGCAAGGGAGCAGCCTGTGAGTAGTGTGGATTCTGTCAAGCTTCTGAGTTAAAATATTTTAGTGATCAAATTACAAGATACTGCATATAGGATTTGTTCATAGTCCAGGCAAGACACCGAGTACCTACCTTGGGTACCAGGGTCACAGCTTTCTGCCTCTTCTGGGAAAGATCTGCATTGGCATCACGACTTAAAAGCTCCGCTGAAAATGCGCGTGTCTCTCGGAGTGTTCACAGCGCCTGCTTTGCTTTGGCCAGAAACTCTTTGGAAATTTCTCCCCAGGGGACTTCTGCTGGGCTCTGTCTTGTCATAGCAGCTTAAGCGGCAGGAGAAATTGTCAGCTTGTCTGAAAGCAGCCTGCTGCAGTCAGGCGAAGCCTTGCTGTCTTGACTGCTGGACATTTTTTTTCCTTCCATAGCTATTAAATGCTTGTTCTGGCTGATCTATCAAATAGTTTAGTAGCTCTGTTTGAAGAGTCTCTCACCTTCACTGTGTTCTGATGGTGTAAAGATCACCCAGCGGTTGACAGGATACGGAAAAGGAAAATTGAATGTGCTCTGTAATCATAATGTTTACGTGCGCTGCAGGAATGTGTGCATCTGAACCTGTTCTCCGTGCCTGGCTGAAGCAGGCCAGCATGTGGTGAGATTTCTGCTCCAACAATCCCCTTCCCGCTCCTCACACCGGTACCGAACTCCCTGCGCCCTGTCCACAGAGAAGAGGAGACACTGTGAAAAATGGATCCGGTATATTGAAACCATCTGTAGGAACTGCCTTCTGTCACTGTTGTGTGCTCTTCAGACACATAAGCTCATCACAGCATTTTTCTTTCTGTCTTCTCCCCTCCCCAGAGACAGGCCAGCCTGCCGCATCCTCCTGCCTAGCCAACCATAAGCGTGGACACTGTGCCAGAGGTGGTGGAGCACAGTAATCGGGTCGTCGTGTGTCATTTCCTCCTCCCTGGCCCCTCGTGAACTACTGCTTTTAACAAGTGGTGACCCACTTTGCTTGGAGCCACATAGCAAAGGCCAGGATGACAATATTTCACGCATTCCTCGCAGAAGTTGGAGAAATCTCTTTCTATCTTGGGTCAAGGGTATGAATTTTGAGGTGCAGAAATGCCACAGCTACAAATGCGTAGGGTTGTTTCTTGAGAGCTGTAGTTATTACCAGCTTTTCCCATAGGTTCTCATGTTTCAGAGAGGATGTCACAATAATTCACACAGCGTATTCCCAAGGTCTAAACTTTCACTAGCTGATAGGGACGTAGTCCTTGGAGCCTTCTGAATAAATCTGACAGGTAATGTGGAAATGGTTCAGTGCCAGCCAGGCAGTTGATCTCTTTTTTCAGTTCTTGCGTTTAGCTCAGTGTCTGGTGTTACACCGAGTCGGTTTTGTGATGAGATGATAGATTTATCTCCTTTTCCCTTTAGATGGCATCCTAAATGCAAAGAGCTAGTATGCACAGCCGTCCGAAGGGTGGCAGCTCTGTATGCTTCTCCACCTTTATCCTGTGCTTTTAGTTATAAAGCAATCCTTTAACATAGAGTATTGGGGGGGGGGGGGCGGCTGGAGGGCGGGTTGTTGTGACTCCCCCCTTTCCTAGGCAATAAGGTATTTTACTGCCCTACGTGGAGCTTCAGCATGGGAAGAAGGTTGTTTTGCAGTTACTGCTATCAAAGCAATAGCGCTGAAAGCGGCCTGATTTACAAAGGAATTTTTAAATGGACTTGCAGAATACTGTATAGAGTCACTCTGGTGGGGCTGATTAGTGGAGTAAATTATCTGTATGTAAAGTTGATTTTTGCTTTGCGGTTTTGATTCTTGGCGACTGCTACGTTCGTATTCCTTGGCCAAGTTTAAAAGGTGAATGTGAAGCTGTAATGATGGTATAACCGCTGCATTACAAGAAATGCAAAACGCTGTGGTTAGATATTAACTGTGATCTGCACTTCTGTGCATGTTGATCCTTGAAGAGCTGACCATTTATTTTCTAGCGTTTAATTTTTCACTTCTGTTCCCCAGAAGAATGTAGACCAGTTTAACATTAAGCACCTATCCTCAGCTTTTTCTTTTCGTTTTCTTTTTTTTTTTTTTGCACTGGGGCATATTTGTCCATATGTTATGAACTCTAAGAAGGAGACAACACATCTGTGTTTGTAGGAGAACGCAATAAATAAAAGGACGCTGTCATGTAAAAGTTCAGAGTTATCAAGTCTCTCATCCGCAATCACCTTGTGCACGTGTGCCTGTCGTGCATCTTGGAGGACTGACCTGCATCTCTCCACCTCCCACGGGAGTCGACTACGCAGAGCCAAAGGCAGTATAGCACAACACAACCTCAAAGTACCTCTAACTGGGATCTGTTTAATAGTCGTGCATTTACGTGCAGCCTTCTCGCTTGGTGTGTGAACTGCAGAAACACGTGATGTGCAGTGCGGTTACTCGTGAAGTGCGATACTGCATTTGCACACCCATCTCCTGGTTCATCTTTCCAAGCACCACCGGGTCATGGTGTCCAGCTGAGTCCAGCTTGGGTGCTCAGGACAGGGAGGGGGCATGAACAGAAACGAAAGAGCCTGGACGAGCAGCACGGTCTCCTCGGTGCGGAGGATGCAACAGGACCCTTGTGCAGGCTTCGGCTGTTAAGATTTAATCTGAGTGCTCATCGCTGAGAAATCTCTCTTGCATGTTCAGCTTTGATCATGACACAACCTTCTCCACCTGCCGCAGCAGGATTAGGTGAGGGATGATCTGTGATAGCCGGCACCGCAAGCAATCCTGAAAGCCCAGAATTACACTCAAAATGGATGAGCAGATGGAGAATGTCTGGACTACAGTGTCAGTCCTTGCATAAAGTTATCTGAAAACTGCAGTCTCAATGATCCCGCTGTGTTGTACAGTCTGTATGAGAAACAAGCTGAGCGCTATCTCCATGTAACCAAAAGTGGTGTTTTGCCAGGATTTATTTCTCTTCAAAAATGCTGCATTACCAAAAATGAACATTGTTGTTCTACACTGGCAAAATTCCTTTCTTTTGTTTCCTGGAAAGCTTGAACAGTCCCTTACTGTTGGCAATGGGAAGAAAAGAAAGACCTGAGACTTAAAGCACGTACTTTCGTAGAAAAACAAGATGCATTAGGAAGGGAATTGGTCCAAGTGCAGGAGCCAAGTCTGTTACGTATGCTTTTCGTACAGTGCCGTTTTGTTGCGACGTGTCTCGAGCCGGTGTATCTGTGGCAGACCGTCGCTGCAGTGTTTCATCGCCTGCTGCATAGGACAGCTTCTTAAGCACGCAGAAGTTGTGGTTGTTTTGACAACTGTATACTAAATTTATCTGGAAATAAAGGAAAAAATTTAGTCTTGCGTTGCTATGTGTGCCTCGTGTTTTATTTATAGTTTGTTAGCCAAACCTGCTGACAGGATATATCTAACTTAGTGCCTTGGGAATGAAGGGAGGTAGGATTGTACCAGCCGCTGCCTGGAGAAGGCATTCCAAAGGCTCTGTGAAACTTTACATGAGGCAGAAAGTGTGCAGGCAGATGGCAGCTGCTCTAATTAAGACTTACTGTCTCTGTCTTTTTTCCTACTGCTGTGGCTTTTAAGGTATATCTCTTCTTTTTAACACCAGAGGAATTTTAGTAATTTATTGTCCGTATAGCATGGTATGTATTATATTACAGTGATAAACGAGCTTAAACCCACTGAAGTAAATGTCTTGAATCTTTAGTAAATTGGACTATGAGATGACAAGTCTCCCAAGACAATGGCAGCTGAAGATGTGTAAATGAAGTTGCCATTTATGGTTAGTTATTACCCTTCACCAATATCTTTTGAACCGAGGCTTATAAAACACATTGACAGCTGTAGAGATGCTGGAGAGTCCATAGCAAATTAACATTAAAAGCACATGTTGCCGATGGGTGCTCCTGATGTTGGGATGCTGAAGTGCAGTTAGCACAGATGAGAATCAGCTCATCTTTTTCCATTAAGTGTTGGGGGTGTTTTGTTGTTGTTGGTTTGTTGGTTGGAGTTTGTGTTTTTTCTTGTTTTTTTTTTTTGTTTGGGTTTGGTTTTTTTGTTTGGTTTTGGGGTTGGGTTGTTTTTTTTTTTTTTTTGGAAGTGCATCTAGCATTTGGAGTGGGTAAAGGCTGC
>JAVJGG010000007.1:8640758-8656950 GCA_035590195.1 Aviceda cuculoides
GGTTTTGGGGTTGGGTTGTTTTTTTTTTTTTTTGGAAGTGCATCTAGCATTTGGAGTGGGTAAAGGCTGCGCTAATTGGGTCGCTGCTGGTGGTGACCGCTGCATCTGTACGATCAGAGACTGACATGCCAGAATACTTCAGCGTTTGAAATCAAGTCTGTTTCTTTCCCTTCGTGTGGGGGCTTTGCCCAGGGTTTGTTCATTGGGATATAAAACAAGGGTTTGTTTGTGTTTCAGAATTTCAGAAGCTGTGGAGGAGCATTCCCGTGGATTCTATGGATGAGGAGAAAATTGAAGAGTATCTGAAACGACAGGGTATTTCTTCCATGCAAGAAACTGGACCAAAGAAAATAGTAAGAGATACGAATTACAGATCTTTCTAGGCGATTCCCCCTTCCTGACCCTGCAGTGTTAATTCCAAAACATGTTGGTGAGCCTATGCACAGCTGCTTTGTGTAGCTCGGGGAAGTGTGACCAATTTTAAGAAGTTGCAAAAAACAATGCTGTAGCCAGCAGTCAGTGTTCTTGTAACTCGTTTGAGCCGGTGTAATCCAAGCAGCATCAAGAAGAGGGCAAATGCCAGAAATCCCTGTGAGCTCCAAAGTGGAAGCTTCTGCTTGAAGCTGTACAATACATTAGGAGTAGAAGAATAGTTACTTTTCTGGGAGAAGGGTGGGGGTTTTCGAACTTCCGCTTTTCTGCTAAGTAGCTTCAAAAATCCTGATGGGAACCATGTAACGTGCCTCCCACCGCACACACACTGTTCTCCCAACTGGGTGCAATATGTTCGTATTTTACTGGGAGGCCAAAATGGCTGCAAGCTCTCCAAAGAGCTTTCTTCCTGGCTTCAGACAGCTTTTTTTTTTTTTTCTTTGTACATTTATTTTTATGTGATATAGCATGTCTCTTCTCTTCTGCACTTGGCTTCAAACTGTCCTTTTATGAGAGCCCTTCCACACGACTCATTCCTGTTTTCTGCTAGTCACTACACTAGATGCTTTAATGCCTGTCATCATGTAGGAACCCCTCATGAATTCCTTCTATGTTAAATGCATCTTTGAGCACATAATTGTGGATAGAATTATGGGGCATGTACCTGCTTCTGTTAGCTGTGTGGGAGTGTTTGAAAACGTTACTTATAAACACCAGCTTTACTTCTGTGCATGGCATCCAGAGACTCTGCTCTGTCCCCAGGGTCATCTCCCTGCCTGGATTTGAATCGAATGCTGTTACTTCTTGCAAAAAAAAAAAGCAAGCACCTTCCCTGCCTGCCCATCCCTGGTTCAAGCAGGGCTCTTCTTCACAGAAGTGATGAGTAGCACAGCGTCGCGTATCAGGTCAGATGTCACAGCTGGAGGGCAGATTTTTTGACTACTGCTTATTTCTTCTTTATAGGCTCCTATTCAGAGGAGGAAGAAACCCGCCTCTCAGAAGAAACGTCGATTTAAGACTCACAATGACCACTTGGCTGGAGTACTAAAAGATTACTCTGATGTCGTTCCTGGCAAACAGTGACCGGTTGAGTTCTGGAGCAAACACACATTTTTATACAGGCTTTTTGCCACTCGGGCTCAGTGTCTGCTCGCAGAAAGACTGACTGTATATAGTAAATGTGATATGTTTCCCCCATCCCAGCAACTGCCGAGGTGAAACAGGTCAGTTTAAGAGCAAGTATGAACTACTAAATTTAGAGTTTAATTTAATTAGCTAATGGGAAATGTGTCTTTAAGTAAGAGGTTCTCACTAGTTGCCTCTTGGCATAGAGTGATAAATGGTGCTCAGCATGTAATGCAGGAGTTCCTGTTCAGTGCTTAACTCTGCTTTTACATTGCTTAATGGGTGTTTACCCGGACTTACTTACAAGGGGCTTTCTAGTAGAATTGAATACAGTATTTGTTCTACCTGTTTGGGGAAAACCTTTTCCTAAAAATCACTGCAGGCAAGTTTCTTTCACAATCAAATACACCCTCGGTTTGTATGCGTCTTCCTTGCCGTGGGACTGAGCTTTACTGAACGTCGGTGATATCTGAGGCTCAAACTCAGAAAAAATGCTCTCCCAAACTCCCAGCAGGCTGCAGGATGGCAATGCAGCTGTAGCTTCCTAATGCTAATCAGAAATTGCCCTCAGCGATTTCTCCTCACTATAGTGGATGCACGTGTGTTGCACAGTTCTACTTTATGGACCGGAGGGGAATAAAATGACTGTAATACTGAAGCAATTTTTTTTTTTAAGTAATAAACTTTAAATGCTGGTTTCCAATGTTACTTCCTTAAAGACTGAGAGAATTAACAAATTCGGTGTTGCGTTTTCCTTTTCAAGGAGGTAAAGGAATCTTTGCTATATTTTTATCTCCTCAATGACTTATTGTTCTGGGCTAACACTGTCATCTTTTTATCGTTCTTGGTTGGGGCGGAGGGAGGAACCACCTTAAATGAAAGCTCCCTGTAGATGCGTAATGTTCTGTGCAGTACAGACTAACGTGGAATGTGGCCAAATTATGTCCTCTTGATAACTTATTTTTACATACTGAACCACAGTCAATCAATGCTGATATTGTTTTCACGGCACTGCAGGAGAGGAGCTGTTTCTTTGCTCTTCTAGGGTTAGGATCAAAGATAAAAATAGGTGACTGCGATATCCCACTGACAGTAGATTGCTGCTGTGTGCACATGAGCTGTTGTCTTGCTTGATGTATCAGGGGTTGAAGCAGAGGCCGTCGGATCCGAACACATGAACAGGTGAAGAATAAGGCTTTGTTGCTGTCACACTGAACAAGTTATGTCTGCTTGGGGAAGCGCAGGAGAAAAATACTTCTGTAAGCATAGCATTTATCCTCCTGATTTTGAAGACTGCTCTTTTGAGAAACGGACAATACTTCCAGCATTGCACATGTCAGCCCTGTTTAAAGAGTTGCTAAATGCCGGTAGGAGGTTTCTTCTATTATTTTTTTATATAGATATAATTTTTTTCCCATGCTTTATAAATATATGTATATTAAAAATATATATATATAAAAAAGCATGCTGCTCCAGCTGGTACCTTCCAGGTCAGCACAAGCAATTCCTCTTGGAGCTTTTTAGTTTTCCGTTACAGCTCTGCTTTAAAGCACCCGTGGCAGACTTGCAAAACTATTCACTTCTCTTCTGTCATCTTCACTCGGGGGGAAAAAAAAAAAGTTCCCTTCCATCTGCTGCATTTTTGAGCGGTGATTTTTTTGGTAGTGGTGGTGCTTAGACAAAAGCAGAGCTCTTAGCGAGCTCTGAGTTGCCTTTCATACCTTTGGAGGTTTTTATGGGGTTAACTTCCCAGTCATCTTACATAGCGTTACCCTTTCTATATGAACCAAAGCTTGCAAAGCACACTATAAAGTAGGCTACCTGGTTTGTTTCTCTGCTCAAGCGGTTAAGATAATAGGGAAAGCTAAAGAAAACATCTCCAGCTACTTTTAAAGATTAAAAATATGTTAGGTCAAAAAACAGGAGATCAGGAAAGGAAGATTGACTACCAGCTCTGTGTGCTGTGCTGGCATTGTCAGGCTCCAGTGTTCAAAGGAACAAAATGGTCCTTGATGTCCAGTTGGAAAGACTGGACTAGATGTGTTGCCTCACCGGAGGAAGTCTTCTCTGCTGTACGAGCAGAGAGAGCATAATAAGTTTTACAACTTGTTAGGGTACAGTCTCAAAAATAGCTGAAGGGAAGCTCTCACTGGCGCGTTAGAGGTGGCATGGAATATAGGCAAGCAGTCATGGAGAAAACCAGTTCAGAAAATAAGCATGAGCTCCTCTCTTTTGGTGGGTTTCAGGAGTTGGGTTTTGTTTCTGCATCGAAGATGCTTCCAGCAGTCCTTACAGGTTTTTTCCAAGACCTCTTAAAAATCAAATGGTGCAACTTGAAAACGTCTCGGACTATATCAACGGGAGTCTGTTTGCTGAAAGCATTTTAGTACCACTCCAGTGCACTTCAGTCTCCTCGCAGCGTAATGTCCAAATCAGGCTTTTTTGCTGAAGTTCAGCATAAGAGTTCATAGCTGTCAAAAACGTAAACATGCTTCGTCTTCCTTCAGGGTGTTCTCATGTATTCTGTCTGGCAGGATGGTTCTTCCAGTGGCCAAAACCATCATGCCCTCAGCTTGGTTTCTTTGGCAAAATTCTTGTTCCCTCGGTCTGGCAGTGCGAAGGGCTGCTGAAAAACTTCATGCTCTCTCCTGGGGGCCATGGCCCTATTAGTCCATTTTTCTCTTCCTTCCCTGGAAGTGTCTGCTGCCAACCAGGAAGCTAAGGGGACTGGGGCTGCCCTTGACAAAGATAGAACATAGAATAGAATATTTCAGTTGGAAGGGACCCACAGTGATCATCTAGCCCGTGGCAGGCACCTTCGTCTCATGGATTTCAGGAATGCTCTTTGGCAAACCTGCCTCAGTCTTAGCCTGTCCCTGCCAGGTGAAGACTTGCCTCTTCCACTCTCCTGGGGCTCTTCAGGTGATGTGTGTCCTGTCCAGCAAGGACAGTGCCAGGATTTGGTGTGTCGATCCTGGAGGGGCTGTCATTTGAGCCTTTCTAATCCTCTGGGGCAATAGAGGAATGCACAAATTAACAGTTTTTCTGTTGCAGCATCCTTCTGTTCTTCCCTTGCCATATCAGCCAGGAGCAGAGGCATTCAGTTCCCACCTGCGATGATGCTGACGGACATATGGACAGGGCCGTGGGGAAAAGGAGGACGCTCTTTCTCAGCGATGGGAGCTCTCTGAGGTGTATCGTGGCTGTCTGTGTCATCCTTCCGCTTGCACAATTGCATTTTGTAGGAGATGTGCGCTCGGACCTCTGTCTCCCCTTCAATATTACACTAACTTATCTTTTTGAAGGGAGGTGTACCGATTCCACTGTGATGAAACTGGAGGAGGAGGGAGCTTGTAGGGTAAGCCAGGTCGCGTCGCTGATAGCTCTTCCCCTCTAGCTGGGCGTTGCTGGTCTGGGATTTGCTTTTGAAAAGGTGTCGTCGTAGGGCATCTGCTACATACGTGCCTGTGGGGATCAGGGGCTGCACTGGCCCTTCAGGAGGAGCTCATTAGGACTTCTTTGTGTCTGTGTACGTGAACCAGACCTTTTATTTCATCTGCTCCTCCTCAGCCCCAAAATAAAAGCACTGCTGTTGTTTCAAGGTTGAAGTTGAATAGCCCCGGGGTGTCACACCTCTAATCATGGAGCTCTACTGGCTTCTCTCCTAAAAGTTGCTCTAACTGAAAAGTTATTCCACCTCTTCCTCTGTTACAATGATCATTCTGGAAGGGGATGGAAAACAGCAGGATTTTGTATGGTTGAATGAGAAATCTGACATAAGGCGGTGTGTACCAGAGCTAATCTATAATTCATCATGATCATTCAAGGCTTTTAGAGAGCAGAGGAGAGAGAGGCAAGGGAGCCCTGACAAATGGTATCAAGACCCCGCACGTGGATGTAGCCAGCGAGGGCTGTCACTTCCGATGAGCACGGGCAGGCGGTGCAGGGCCACCAGGGAGAGCCGGGCTCCCAGTACCTGCTGATGAGGAGGGGATGCGTTTGCAGATGACTAGAAGCAACTATGGTACTGACATCTCATTATTTCCAGCTTTGTTCCTTGCTTTCCGGTCGCTGCTAATGTACCAGGCCCAAATTCCTATGTGTGTTACTGCCTCGGGGGCTTCTGGCAGCTACTGCGTTTGGGGGAGGACGTCCAGTAGGGTTGAGTGCTTACTGTTGACTGGTTAAGACCAGGAAGGCTAACTGCTAACAACCATCAGGGAGAGGAATGCTTGGACCTCAATTTGCCAGTACTGGCTTTCTACTGCTGGCAAAGTCAGGGATACAGCTGGATCGTCGAGGCCCGACGCCGAGTTGTCAGCAAGAGAGGGATCAGCCTGAAAACAGCATTCCCGCCCGCCTCAGGTAGCTGGCGTTGCTACAGCATTGCCCAGCCTGGCTCTAAGGGTGCTTGCAAAAGACAGTGCCGCACCAGCCAGGAGCCTTGGGCTTAGCATTTTGTTGTAATGCAGAAAGCCAGCTGGTTTGGGGCTCGATCTCCTCCCGGGAGAGAGAGGGTCTGCTTCTGCGCTGCTTCTCTGGTCTGTCGTTCCGGCTCCGTAGGTGCGTTCCTAACCGTGTCTCTCTTATTAGTCCTGCGCAGGCTCTCTGGACACATCCCTGTAAAGCAGATAAGGAAGAATGGTGGTTCCCCAGATGAGAGGGCTTGTCTGGACACCGAAGGGCTCTCAGCAGGAGAACAGCTTTTCCATCGCCCTAGGTATTGCCTAGCTGTAGCTGGTCTCTTCCCGAATGAGGCAAACGCGGCCTGCGCCACTCTGGCAGGGGCCAGCAGAGCAAGGGAAGCTGTTGGCTCTCTGCTCGGTACTGGGAAGGTCACACCTGGAAACTATGTCCAGTTTGGGCCTCCCCCTGCCTCCATTCAAGAGGGATGCAGGGATGGTGGGGAAGGTCTGGCTGGGGCTCCTGAGCTGGTCAGAGCTGGGGGGCAGAGAGCCTGGGAGGGGAGCGGGGAGCTGGGACAGCTGGGTGTGGTGAAGAGGCAGCTGGGGGTATATCTGATTACCGGTACAGCGATGTGAAGGGCAATTAGGAAGATGATGTGGTCAAACTCTTTTTGGCAGCTATGGCAAGTGACGTAATAGGGCAACGTGGGAAGTTTGGCTTGGATATTAGGAAAAAAAAAGCTGGTGGGGAGGTGTCTCCATCCATGGAGGTTTCAAGCATCGCCCAGACAAGACCAGGCTGCCCAGATGTCATATTGGCAACAGTCCAGTTGCAAGAGGGAGGTTGGATCGGAGACCTCCTGCGGCCCCTTCTATCTGTGTGCTCCTGAGTCCAAGCCCCGGTTCCTTTACTGCTGCCCAGCTTGCTGTAAGAGCAGTTCTCCTTGTGTCTTGCTGGCTTGCTTTTTGCTGCTTTGGTTTGCAAGTGTGTGCAGCGGTCTCTGTGTTACCCTGCAGCCCAGAAAAAAACCAGCCGTGACTTTGAAATTCCTTCGGTGCTTCTGTGGTTGGGACCCACGTGTTGGACTCCACCAGCCTCGTGGGTTGGACGTTGTGCAGAGTGCAAGCACAGCAGGGGAAAAGGATGGTTAAGGCAGGAGGTTGTCCTTCCATTAAGTTAATTTTTTGACTATACCTGCACTTCTGGGCTTACATCCAAGGCCTGAAGTACTCGTGCGATTTCCTCCTGCCTCCATCAGTTACGTTGTACTCTCTATTCGTTGTATTCTCTATTCCCTCCTGAGCTAGTTATTAATTATGGAGACTGCAGAGATGAAGTCCAGACTCCGCTAATGGTTGACTTCCCCGTGTTTTACAAGAAGCATTTCAGGGACCTGCTAATGGTATTTCTTAGCTTTGCTTTTTAAGCTCCACCATCATCTTGGTTTCTAGCCTGATTGTGGCAGCGAGGCAGATAAGGGTGTTTAAATGTTAGCTGAAGCCTGGCTCTCTGGGCAGCCTGCAGTTGCAGGGCACACATCTGCAAGCACCCTGCTCACCTCCCTGGGTTGAAATGTCTCCCCGGTGCAGGCGCTGCCTGGCCTGGAGACGGTGGCCCTGGCTCTGGGCTGCAGGCACGGCCCCAGGGCAAACTTTAGGCATTTAGGTGTGCTGTGCAATCCCCTGTGTGCAGTTATCCCCCTCCTTCTCGGGATGGTGGGATGGCCGATGCTTTAGTTGCATGCTTTCCCAGGCGCATGGAGCCTTTTCGTGCTGGCAGGGAGCACGGAGAAGCCTTGCCTGGCAGCATTCAGGCAGTGCAGTGACCCTTGCTGGCTGACTCCTCTCAATTTCCCCAAGCTTCAAGAATCGGGGAGCAAATCCACGCTGCGCCCTCAGCCTGGCCCCAGCTGTCCTCGCAAAGCCACTTCTTTGTTCTTAGCTGACGGCTTCCCTCCCCGCCTGCGTCTCAGCCTTTAAAGCTGCCTGACCAAACCCTAGAGCTATCTCATCTTTCCTCTCCCGGCCTTGTTATTCCTTCCCCCCTTTCCCGAGGAGGCCCGCAGGAGCGGGTTCCGGGCTCGCTCCTCCTCCCTGCCCCATCCGGGCTGTGGGTGCTGCCGCCTGGCCTCGGCGCCGGTTCTGTCTGCCCTTTGCTGTCCCTGCCCCGGCTGGCCCATTTCCATTCCCGCAGCACGATCCCCTAGTCCCTGTCGCTGCCGCCTGCCCCCCCCATACAATCCTCTGGGAGATACAGCTCTCCTTCTCCCATCTTGTTCCCATTCCTCCGCCGCTCGGTCGTGTCCATCCGATGTGGGGAGTTAGCGCCGTGTTTTTTTCCGCAGACCCTGCCGGCCTGTTCCCTGCCTTCGCCGTCACTTCCAGCCTGCTGTCCATCAGCGGGCAGCCTCAGGGCAGCAGGGATGCATAGGAAGGAGCCGCTCCCCCGCTCCCCCAGCTTAGCCTTGGTGTTAGAAGGATGGGGAGAGAAAGACTTGGGAAAGTGGAAACAATGAGAGTGTGAAATTTTCTCATTTTGGTTTTTCCAGCGCTGCCTGTTAGTACCCCCCGGGATTTATCCCTGGTATCGGATGCCAGCACCAGCCTGGGAGTCCCTGGTCCTGTTTTGCAATCTCTCGGCGGCGTCAGCCAGCAGCTCGGGCCTTCCTGTAAGTGCCCCGACGGTCATGGGGAAGGAATGTTCCCCCAGCCGCATGGGGAAAGGTCACCATGGCAAAGGGGACGCGGGGACCGGGCGAGCGGCTTGCCGCTCCCGTCCCTCACTGATGCGGGCAACGCCGATCAGCACGGAGCCGAAAACGTTTTGGCTTACAGGGTAAACTTAAAAAAAAAAAAAAAGAAAAAAAAAAACAAACGTTCAAAAGGTCAAATATTTTCAGCAAGGCCCCGCTTCCTTTCGCAGGGCAGATCTCGGAGCAGATGCCGTGCCCAGGCGAAATCCAGGAGGATGCGTGCGTGTTTCATCGCTTGCTTAGCTGGAGGATGTTTGCCATTGAATCCGCTCCCAAAAGCATCTGCGTGTCTCGCTAAAGCGGTGCCTGGGACGGTGGTGTCGGCCAGTTACCGCCACCCCGAATAGCAGTTGGGCTGAGCAATATGTTCGCGTTGCGCTTGCAGCTCGTCGCTCTCTTCCCTTCCTAGGCCGGGCCTGCCAACAAACCTCTCCCCTGAATGCAACTGGGAAAGAAAGCTGTGACTTGCGGTGGCTGCGGGGGGGGGGGATTAGCATCCAACATTAAGGGCTTAACTCCCTGGCTCATCCCTGCCAGCTGGGGGTTTCAAGTAACACCACCATACCTTTTTCTTCCGCCCTTGACAGTTTGTAGCCTGCTTTAATAATGCCCTTTAGACACCATTTTCTGGGCTGCGTTTGCTAAGCTGGAGCTTGTTCCTCGTACTTTGTTTTCGGAGTCTGGCTTGTTGGCTGAGGCTCCTGGGGACGCTGGTCACATTTATCGGGGCGGAGGCGGAGTGGAGGAAGGAGGAGGAATTTCTAGGTTGGGCCTATGAACTGAGTTTTGCAAAATTTTCAGCGTGTTAAAAAAAAAAAATAAAAATAATCTGGCCCTTCGTCTCTAGGTTACGTTTGCCTCTGCTGTGGCTGAGCTCATGGAAAATCGCAGCTTAGCTCCTGTGCTCAGTGCCAAGATTGGTAGGTTTAATAACTAACTGATAACATCTTTGTAAACTTGGAGTCATTCCTTTAAAGCCTGCTGATCCTTCCAGCCTGGATTTTAGAGCTTTCCTAGAGATCCAAGGGAGCCAAGCAGGAGGACGGTATCTGCCCTGAAAAATCACTGTGTCCCTCAGGAGCATTGCCTTCAAATACCCGGAGGGAGGAAGGAGGCTGCTGTTCCCTGAGGGTGTGTGTTGGGATCCTTCTCCCTGTTCCTAACCAGATACACAGCACACAACCGACGCTCTGCATGTAACT
This sequence comes from Aviceda cuculoides, assembly GCA_035590195.1. Taxonomy (NCBI): domain Eukaryota; kingdom Metazoa; phylum Chordata; class Aves; order Accipitriformes; family Accipitridae; genus Aviceda; species Aviceda cuculoides. The sequence goes on from JAVJGG010000007.1 coordinate 8,650,677, forward strand.
TATAATAATCACTGGTTTTATTTTTAAAAAATTACAATAGAAAAGTACCTTTAAACATATTTCCAAAAGCTGAGTAGACAATGTGGAAGCTTCTCTCCTCTCCACAAGACAAAGTACAGGAAATAGTTTGCTAAAAGAGTTAGTCCGTCACTTGGAAACGCTGGTATCGTTCCTTTTAGAGCCGCTCAGAGGTTTGTCTTGGAATTGATTTCTTCTCACATTGCCTTTATCAATGCCGCTTTTTACAGAACACCCCGACGGGACAGTTTCCCATCGCACCATCTCACCCCCCGCCCTGCCTCGGCTCCGGCAGCCGAAATCTCAGCCATCTTATTTTGGCCCACCCACAGAATAAGAGGAAGGAGGAAGAAAAAGGTTCCGATGTTTAACAAGGCCACGGGCACCGTGTGCCTTCAGCGCAGCTGGCAAATCGGCTACAGCGAAGCCCGGGCAGCGGCTGAGCTCGGTGTACTCTGCAGCAGGGACGGGGTGGGGGGCGAAAGGCAATGAAAGGAGAAGTTTTGCGCCTCCTTTTGCACGAAACTGAAATCTGTTGGAGGTTTTGGTTTGCTTTGCTTTGCTCTTTCTTTTTTCCAAACTCCTCCTGGAGCAAGGAGAAGCAGAAACTAGTATGTCAAGCGGTCTCTTTGCTGGTACGCTATCTCTGTAAAGGTTACAGATACTGCCCCAAGGATGTTAGCAGCCTCCCTTCTTGTCTTTGCTCATGGAAACATGGAAATGCTACACAGCGAGCCGCCGGACCGGCATAACCTTGACGCTAAAACCCCAGTTCAGCCCAGCGCTTTGGTGTAACGGTAGGCACGTGTCTGAGCCCCTCGGCCCGCTCGGGGACTCGCACCCAACCTCGAGTAAGCTGGCGAACGAAGGGTTTGTTGTTTTTTTTCTCTCTCATACAGCAGTTTACGTTGCCCGTTAACAACTTCAAGCAGTCATGGCAGGAGGAGGAGGCAAATTGTCACCTTGCTACATGTGTGGGCTGTCTCTGCCCATCCCTGATCCGAGCCGTTGTACCATGCCGAAGCTTCGCACAGCAAGCTATTAACATAGCCCTAAGGTAAAAAAAATCACCATAAGAAAGTTCCTGATTGTCCTGCCTGGTTGTCATTTGGTACAATTGGGAAGAAAACGGTAATACTGTAAGCGTCCGCAGATGTCTTGCCAACACAGCCGGAGCGCAATTCCTTTGCCAGAGGGAGCACAATTCCCAGCAACCCGAATCGTGTGTCTCGACATCTGTGCGCACGTGAACATCATGCCTTTGACATGCAGTTGACGGGGCGGGGGGGATAGAGGCTCTTAATTAACACGTATTTGAAAGTCAAGCACAAAACCTGTGGTCCGACCCAGTGTAAGATTGTCCTATTTAGGAGGTTTGGTACAAAAATACTTGCTCTCGTTTTGCTTTTTTTGTAGTCTGCTTTCCTATGGTTCTGTTTGAAAAGACTTTTCAAACGCTGCAGCAATGCCTGTCAAACCGTGCTTTCAGAAGTAACACACTCTTTCTTACAAATATACAGTGTAAAAGAGGAAAACATTATTACTAGGTATGCTTTTCATTTTTCTTCTAGGAGAGCAGATGTGTGATAGAGGCTGTGGGAAAGTCTTGGAGGAATCCAAACTTGTGTGAGGGTTTTTTTTTTTTTTCAAGCCTGTAACAACAGAGAGAGGTGTTTAAGAAAAAAAAAGAAAAAAAAAGCTGCTGCAATCTTGGGCTGAGGCAAAGTGGAAAAGGGGCTGTGGTTTATCTCTCTTCCTTCGTGGGGAAGCTCCCGTGCCATAGCCTGGGCGAGAGGGAGGCTTGTTTTGGAAACGGGACGAGGAAGGGAGAGGAGCCCAGGCCGGGACCGCGCTCCAAGGACAGTTGTTTAACTGGGAAAGGGCAAGGTGGGAACTGCCTGCGCGGAGAGCTGGGGCTGTCAGTACCCCGGGGTCGATCGGCCGGGCAGAGGGGAAGGACCCCAGTGGTACCAGTTTGCTCCTCCCGATGGCTGTAGCCCCTGGGGTTTTAACTTGCGGAGGCACCAGCTGGGAAGCTGAGAGTTAAGTCTGCGTTGAATTTTGCACTTAAGAGGAATTCAGTCTCTGTTGATCCAAGGCAGGAAGCGAGGACGGCAGCGAGATGAGATTACTGGGGGTAATTCAAAGCCGAGAGGCATTCCTCGGCTGTCGAAACTCTCGCCCCAGATAACAAGGATTAACGCGGGAATGGCAGAGCCGTGGTTCGGTGCTAGAGGCACCGTGCCGTGCCGTAGCAGCAATGCCACCCTGCAGGGATCAATCCCAGGGACGTCCCCGCCTCGCTGCCGATTTCCTCGGGGACATCGCGTTGCCTTCCTCGTCCCTCTACCCCCTCCCCAGAGCAGCAAACCCCAAGAGACCGCGTCCCCTGGCCCGGCCGGGCGCCCTGCTGCAGCCTTACCAGCACACTGTGGTTATGCGGAGAGCACGCCAACCCAGTAGCCGCCTTGGAAGACTCCATTAATACCCACAAGACTGACTGTAGGCCACCATCACACACCTGAGACCTGCGAGAGGACACAGCAGAAGGTGAGGGACGCTGGCAGCCAAGGCCTGAGGTCGGGGTGCTGTGGGGAGAGGTTTATTTTGCCGTGGCTGGGGTCAGCGCTTCCTAACGGGGCAGTTTCCAGCTTAACCCTGTCCTGATGGGCTCCACGCGGCAAATACGGGGAGGATGGAGGTGGGAGAGCCAGGGCAGCAGCAAAACCCTTCGCTGGGCTGTGCCGTAGCCCTTTGGGGCTGGAGGAGCCTGGGGGGGGGAGGCGGGAGGTCCTCGACCCTGTATCCTCACCACCCATTGTGGCTACTGGGATTGCTGCGGGCAGGTGGACCTATTCTGAGGGATTCGCTCGTCTCCCTTTCCCAAATACTGCTCTGCTTACATTTTAGCTGGAAACATTGGCACGTTCCGTATTTTGGAAGAAACACGGGTTCTCAAAGCTTCGCCACTCCCTATTTTTAGCTGCTGGGCCTAAAATAGCTTTGCAGATCGGAGTCTCGGGTCGGTTGCAGCCACGGCCGGTCCTCCTGCCCTCCCCCGGTGAGCGAGCCTCGTGGCCGCGGCGCAGGGCTGCGGGTGCCAGGCGGACAGGGAGAGCGATGGCACGGGAGCACGGGCAGCCGATGCCGGAGCCTTGCCACCTCCTTGGATCCGCTGGGGTTTCTCCGCAGGTGGGTGCGGACGTGGCGCAAGAGGCTTCCCGGCAGGCATCGGCAGAGTTGGGGAGGTGGCAGCTGGGATGGTCGAGGCAGGCTGGTCGAGGGTCACAGGACAAGTGATGCTCAGCATCAACTGAGCTTCTTTCCCCTCCTCCATTTGAATCCCCTTTGTTTATTTATCCACGGAAGGCCGAGTTATTTGCGGAGCGTTATCTCGCGAGGCTTTTTCCATCCGAAGAGGTTCCAGGTGCCGTCGAACCAGCCCCCTCCCTCCTGCCAGGCAGCCAGGCACTTGGTAATGCCGGGCTTCTTGTTTTGGGAGCCCTGCCACCCCAGGCTGCCAGGAGAGTTTTCATTAGGGTTTAATGAGATGTTTGCTTTGCACCGGGAGGCGGACGTTGCCTTCAGCCCGGCGGCCCTGCTGCTGCCGCCTTCAATAGAAGGACCACGCCATCGCTACAGCCCTCAGGCACGCGGTCTCCGCTTGCTGCAGCAGCATGGGCTGGCAAGCTGCAGACCTGCCTTTCCATCCTGCCCCAGGAAATTTGGGAAAGCGTTGAGGTCGATGGTGGCAGAGATGTCCCCTCCCTGAGGGCACGTAGGGCACCCGGACCTACGGTGTCTGCCGGAAAGTGGCTGGAAGGGTCTGGACACCCGCCCTCAGCTGCCGGAGACCCCGAGAGTTGCGGTGGGGGGAGCTCAGGGTAAGGGTGGAGGTGGCCCCCAGCCCACCACGCCGGCGCAGGAGGACGGGAACGGAGAGGCGGCACTCACCCGGCATTCAGCAGAACTGACGGGACTTCCAGCCCTGAGAACCAGCCTCGGAAGGAGGGAGCCAGCGCATCTGCAAAGACAAGAGGGGCACAGAGTGAGGGGAGCGGTGGCCACCCACCCTGGCGAGAGCCGGCTGCCTCTGGGCTCCCCTTTCCCGGCCTTCCCTGGGCAGACGGAAGTCAAATGGAACAGTACAGCCATCCCAGCTCCGGTTCGGACCGTAACACCGGCTGGGGCTGAGCGTGGCCCCCGGCATCGCTGCTCGCAGCAGGAATGAGCCAGGACGGCAGCGCCGCGCTCTCACCAAGCAGGATGAGTGCTCATCCCCTCTTAACACCCGCAAAGCCCGCCTGAGACAGAGCGGGGAAAATGTCACACGCCAAAACCCGACGACTCTCCCCGCCTGCCCCGTGGGCGCTCGGTGCTCGGCCGGATAACGCCACGTCAGCCCCACCGTCCTGCGGTTCCCCATCCCGCCGCTCTCTGCAGGACCCAGCCGGGGAGGCCACCCTGCCGCGAGCAGCTCCAGTTTGGGTGGTGGCGCCCATCAAACCTGCAACACCGGCAGCTGTACGGGGGGGACGGGGACCAGCTGCAGCCCCCAGCAGGGGAACGCTGCCTGGCCTCACTGCAGCACCCAGGGGCGACGGGGAAGGTGCCACCGCCACCCTCCCCGCCGCGCCGGCTTTTATAACCACGGTGGATGATATTTCTCCTAACAGCATCTAACGTCACGTCTTAGCCTGGGTTTTCCCGGGGGGGACCTCCTTATGCCTCCGTTTCTTTTGCCGGCCATTTCCCCGGCCTCCCGAGCAGCGCAGGTGCTGCCTGTTAGCAGTTATTTGACAAGGCAAGTACGTAGCTGCAATAATATTTACCGCCGCTCTTCCTATAAACAGCAGGGCCCAAGAAGCCGGAGATTCATCCAAAGGCTGCGGCCGGTTTGTATGCTGAGAGCTTTTCCTCGCCCTCCTGCTCCAACCAGCCCCCAGCTGCCTCCGGCTCCCAGCGATAGCGGCTCCGGATAACCCAGCTCAATCCTGGCGGGCCAGGGCCAAAAGCCTTTCAGATGTGGCTTATCCGGCAAATCTGTTTCCGTACGCTCGTTTCCTCCTGCTCGCCGCCAAGCCGGAGCCGGTGGCGAGGAGCAAAAGCCGGGATGATATCCAGCATGGCTGCTGGGGAGGCAGCTGCCCGTTTCTCCCCCAACGGCGGGGATCTCTTCCTGGCATCCCCACGATGCCACTCCGGGAAACATCCCAAAGTCTGGCACGGCAAAGAAATCCTTTGCCACCTCCCTTTCTGTTTCTTCTCTTCTTTTCTCCCGCTCCTCTCCCGAGGCGGGTGGTTAATTTTTAACAGCCACGTGCTGTCACGGGGGGCCACCGGCGGTGGCAGCCAGCGGAAAAGCGCTTGCGACGAGATTGCCTCGTCAATAAAAGATGGGTCCTCCGTTTGCGCTTCGCTCGCTCTCTCCTCCCCGTCAGACTCGCTTTGCTTCACGCCCCGCGTCCGGCAAGCCGCATCCCGGCGATGCTCCAGGGGCGGCCGGGGGCTCGGGAGCCCCCCGTCTTGAGCCGCGCCAGCGGCCGGCCGGGTCGTTCGGTGCCGGGAGCGATTGGGGTGGGGGGACACGGTTCATCCCCGGCGAGTGTCCCCCATCCCTCCCTCCCTCCCTGGGCGAGAGCGAAGGTAGGAAGGCAGAGAGAGGTGTTTGGGGGTGCTGCCCGCACCCCCCCGCGGCCAGCGCTCAGCTCGGTTTGGGTGCCATCCCTAAATCTCAGGGAGAAGGGGGGGGGGAGCGAGCGCCTGTTAGCCGGGTAGAGGTTAGTGGTGCGGCGAGCACCGAGGGGAAAGGCGGTGGGGGGGGGCGGGGGGGGGGATCCGGGAGGGTGAGCGCAGTGGTGGCGGATGGGTCGGAATTACCTGGGCGTGCAGCGAAGCGGGATAGGTGAAAGCAGGAGGAGGTAGAGCAGGTGCTAACTCCGCTGGGTACAGAGGGTACGGCCCCCAAACTTCAGGGCTACTGGGGTAAAGTGCAGGCACTGTGAGCTCATCTGCAAGAAAAGAAGAAAGGAGAGTTTAACGGCCACCGCCACGCCGCGCCCCGGTTTTCGCCAACCCCTGGTCCTTCCTTCTCCCGCCCCCCCCCAAAAGCAGGCGGTAGCAGGAGCGGAGCCTCCCCCGGAGAAGCGCGGCGTGCCGGTGCCGCCGGCGAGAGCCGACCCGCAAAGCCAAAGCCCAACGCGCCCGCTGGGAAAACGCGGGGCTCGGCCGGCAGCGAGCGATGGCGCGGGGCTGG
>JAVJGG010000007.1:8698160-8708457 GCA_035590195.1 Aviceda cuculoides
TTTCCCCCCCCCCCCCCCCCCTCAAAGGCAGGCTGGGAGCCCGTGGGAAGGTGCCTTGACCACCCACGCTCCTGGGCCAAGAGGTGCCCCCATTTCACACACGTGGGTGCTTGCTCCGCAGCTTTATTTTTAAGCCTTGAAAAACCGGGCTGCTAAAATACAGCAGAGGGGGGTTTTTTAATCCCCAAGTCACGCGTTCAGCCGCGAGCGCGCGAAGCCGGGGGGTGGCCCACGGCAGGGCCGGTTTGGGGAGGGGGTGCTCACCCCAGCCCACAACCTCTCGTTCGGCCACTTCTACCTCTGGCTAAATCCCCCCCCCCACCCCGGCAGTGAAAAGCAAAACCCTTGGCCCGCACGGCCTTGATAAATAAATCGGCACTAAACGACGCTGGAAAGGTCTGGGGACATCCCAGTAAGCCCCCAGAGCTGGTCACCGTAAATCAGCCTCTTGGCAGGGACCCTCAGCAAGACCGATTTTCTGGAAGAATTTCGGGGAAGGCAGCAGCACCCCACGGCAGGTAGAGATGTGCCCGTTGGCAGCACTTTATGTCCCTGCTTTTAATTACTATTTTCTTTATGGGGAGGGCATAAAGCTCAGCAGGGTATCCTGCAGGATACCTCTTTGTAAAGCTGAAGCAGGAGGGCATGTGCTGCTACAGGGAGGGCGGCTCCGAAGCAGCCGCCATTCCCTACGGGATGCGAACGGATGAGGCGGGAGAGGCTCGAGCTGGCATCTCACCCGAAACGCGGGCGTTGGTTTGCTTCAGTTTAATCGTCGGCGTCGGCGCAGGCTGGGAAACGGGCTCCGCTCTTGGCTCCGGCTGCTAAACGAAGCGTCCTGGGGAACGTCAACGCTCGGGGCGTTTGCACGGCTGCTTCCCACCGCAGACGCATCGTCTCCTGATTTTCATCAAGCCGGCTTAAAAAACGCGGCCGGCACCGTAACGGCCACCCGAAAAGGTCAGGAGAAAGAAGGACATCTCCTCCAGCTCTGCTTCCCAAAAGGAAATGCAATCGTTACGCATTTTCCTTGCCCTTCCTGGCCTTTTTTAGCCTCTTCAGCGGCCTCTCCTTTCACCTTCGTGTTTTTATATCGGCATTAGTCCGGTGGCTGAAGCCTGGCTCAACAGCGAGACTCCAGTGTGGGATTTATGGTAGGACTGCTCTGTGTCCCACCTCTGTCCTGGGACAGCATCCTGCCAGGCACTAGCTGTTCCCACCGGGCTCTGGAAAGACGGGATGCATTTAGGGAGGAGAGGGGGGTGCGACGCACAGCGGCGGTGCAGGCTCCGAGGATGCTCAGGACGGGGAAAAGTCCCTTTCCCCTTTTCGGCAGCCGAGAAGTAGCGAATTAGGCCACCTCCGCTAAGAAAAAACACAAACTAAGTAAAAAAAAAAAAATCCCACCCTTCTTCTCTTGAAAGAAATTGGACCACGCGGTGCTGCACTCGCCCTCCCCGAAACCTCGCAGAAAAGGCTCTCCCTCGCCCCTGCCAGCAAAAAGTCGCCCGTTGGGGAGTCCGTCTGCTTCGCTCGGCTTTAAAACCCCTCCTAAGCTGCAGTTCAATATTGTCCAGCAACGGCGAAGAGCAGGCATTAAAAAAAACCCAAGCTATTAAAAAAATCACTCACTCGGCTCAAATGCTGCTGCTCAAATAAGTGAGGGAATAAAGGGAAAGGAAAAGCCATCGCCTCACTTAAAAAAAAAAAATATATAATGCCCAGGGGAATAAATTCCTTTCTCACGAAGGAGAACAGAAATTGGGTGTCATCTTCTGCAGGACACTGTGAGTTTTTAGGAAGAAGGCTTGGCCAAGAAATTAAACCAAACCTTATAAGCGTGGGCTGCTTTCACGCGCAAATTCACACTTCATCTCTGCCTCAGCGGCGAGAACTGGAGACACCGTCTCATCCCCAGCACCGCCGAGCTGTGGGTCCGCAAGGCTGGCACACGGGGTCCGCTCTCCTGCTCAACCCTGCACTTGGATGCTTAAAATGAATTAATCTCTCTTGCCTACAATGCAAGGAAGAGGCTGGATGTGTTTTTAGGGATATCCTGCCGTGGAAGGGGATTCCTTGCTTCCCGCAAGAGCCTGGGACCAGAAACCATTACCAGTGCCTTCTCTTTTGCTCCCTGGCACGCTTTAAGCAGCAAGGCAAAGCCTCTGCCCTACAGCACTCACCTAACATGTAAAATTAAAAAAAAAAAAAAAAAAAAGGATAGACATCCCACCTTCCGCACACGGCTCAAGCCTCCCAGCCCATCACCCGGGCCTCAGGCCTGTGGAAGGGAAGGCGCAGCCGGCTGGAGACCGGTCGGTACCCACCGACTCCGAGCGGCAAACCGTCAACGAAAACACGCCACTCGTTCCCGAAGTTTGGAAACGGAGCCGAAAACACGGGCTGGGTTCTGTGCTGCGGTACCACCCCCGCGACTCGGAGCATCCTCCTTAAAATGAAAAGGGGTAAGCGAAGCGGAGCCGGGATCCCAGTCCGGGGCCAAAAAACCAGCTGGGGAAGGGCTTGCCAGGCTGGGTACCGTAAGGAACGTCCCATAAAGCTCCAAGGCATACACACCATGGATACGCCAGACTTCCCATTCCATTTATTCGCAACGCGTCCGCCCTGCCACGCCGGTTCTGCGTATGTGTCTCCAGCACTCCACGCCAGCAAGGGCCAAGACAGCCTGAAAAATCACAGATACACCTGCCAAGTGGAAAAAGCACATTATTATGGGGGATGATGCCCTCAAAGGGAAGATGCTTGTGTTCCAAGGTGATGGCTGCAAACGCCCCTCGCATCTTCCCACCTCAGACCCTCCAGTTTAGCCAGGCATTTCTGTCCTCCCACACTCCTGTGGCAGAGAAGAAGGAAAAAAAAATCCAGCTAGGACATGCCCTAAAAATAAAGATTTCCTTTTCTTCTTCTCTATTTTTTTTAAATGAGGAAAACTCTCTGCCACCAGCTCGTTTTATTTACAAAAATAGCAAGCCCCCATTTTTCCCAGAGGCTTCCCACCTCCCCGGCTTTGGCTCAATTTCATCACAGGGATATTTTATTTAGATAGAAAAAACAGTTCACATAGCTCTGTGCAGAACATCCCATTCCCTCGGCCTTTCAGGGTCTCCTGCCTTGCCCTCGGCGGAGAGCCGGCACGCTGCTTCCATCACCACTTCCAGCCTCACTCGTCGTGCTTTTGCTTTGATTGCTTGCGAATATGCTAATATCTCATCAACGTGTCTCCAAGTGTCGTCTTCTCAGACTCTTGGTGGAATTAATGAAGTATTAATGACCTCGGAGCAGAGACAGCTCTTGCTTGCAGCCTCCAGGAGCAATAACGCTCATTAGGTGAAGGAGGCGATTGGCGACAGCCAACACGGCTCCGCTAAAAGCAAATCGCGCCCTGACAAATTTGGTGGCCTTCTACGACGGGGTTACAGTCTCGGGGAATAAGGGAAGAGCGACTGACATCGGCTACCTGGAGTCGGGCGAAGCACTTGACGGTCCCGCACGGCATCCCTGTCTCTAAACCGGAGAGAGATGGATTTGACGGATGGACCCCTCGGTGAAGGCCCCACCTTGCAGCACCGCGTTCAGGTCTGGAGCTGCCAACATCAGAAGGACACGGATCTGTTGGAGCGGGCCCAGAGGAGGGCCATGAAGCTGATCAGAGGGCTGGAGCGCTTCTCCTACAAAGACAGGCTGGGAGAGATGGAATTTTTCAGCCTGGAGAAGGGAAGGCTCCGGGGACACCTTAAAGGGGCCTACAGGAAAGATGGAGAGGGACTTTTTACGAGGGCACGTAGTGATGGGACAAGGGGTAATGGCTTTAAACTGAGAAAGGGGAGATTTAGATTGGATGTAAGGAAAAAGTTCTTCACTGTGAGGGTGGTGAGACTCTGGAAGAGGTTGCCTGGAGAGGCTGTGGATGCCCCATCCCTGGAAGCGTTCAAGGCCAGGTTGGACGGGGCTTGGAGCAACCTGGTCTGGGGGAAGGTGTCCCTGCCCGTGGCAGGGGGGTTGGAACTAGGTGATCTTTAGGGTCCCTTCCAACCCAAACCATTCCACGATTCTATGATAAGTAATTACCGCCTAGGTGAGAGCAGGGGACATAAAGCACCCAGCAGCTCAGACCACAGCCGAAGGCAGCACCTTCTCGTTGCACCGCATGTTCCTACAGCTACAGCCTCCAACAACAGTCACTTCCACCAAAAACCCTCCGGAAAGTTTGCAACATGAGGACCAAACGTCACCGGATTTGTTTCTGTAGCCCGTTTAGCACACGCCGCTGGATTGCTGTCATCTTCAGGTGCTGGTCCTATTCAAAAGTCAAGCACCAGGCGGCTCGGGGAAGCCCTCTCCTTCAGCTCCCGTGGCTCACAACTACCTCCAGTAAAACTGCTTGGCCTTCAGCCCATCCAGCTTATCTTCCTGGATGCTATAGAAAGATCTGTGCATTTTTAGTTGTAGCCCTTTATTTTATTTATCAGCCAACAGCAGCCTCAGGCACTCAACACAAGCTAAGCCTCAGCTGGGCAGGTCTTCTGCTCCCAGTTGCCCCAGCACGCCCAGGGCAGGGTGAATGTCTAAGCTTTGGCAAACAAACAGCAGCTCTGCCTGGGTCAAGGGACACAACCAAGAGCCATCGGCTTCTGGTGGGACTTCGCCCTTGGGTGAGCGACCTCCCAAGGGCATGCTGGAGCCTACCCACCACCCCGCCACCTCCTCTGCTCCCAAAAGCCACTGCCACTTGCCAGCACCTCCAGGTGTTTAATTTCTTACTCTATTTTGCCAACCAAGCTACTTGCAAGCACAACCAGAAAAATAAGTGTTGAAGGCCTAACCGTTTCTCACAAGTCCTCAGATAATCCATTATTTTGCAGTTATTTCACAGGTTTAGAAAGGGTTTTTTTTTTCCCCGCAGAGCCTATCCCATCTGCTCAGCCGGGCAGCAGCTGTATCAGAGGGACCTGGACCCGTAACTCCATCAGCCCTGAGAGACTCCCCTCCTCAAAAGCTGCAGGAGATGAGTGAGAGGAGGAAAGGGATGGGGCCAGCACCCCAAGGTCTCCCTGTGGCTCTGCTCCAGCCTCCGCCACCCAGACCGGAGCCAGCTCCTTGCAAAAGATGCCGGTGCCAGAGAGCAACTATTTCATGACAGCGTAAAGTGACGAGTTAAAGCCCCAGGTGCAAACTCTCCCCCCTCCAATTCCAACTAGGACCATCAAGGAGAAAAAACAAGAAAACCACCCCGTTTCCAGCGCAGAGGTCCCATCACACCCCTGGGCTAAACCAGCCCTGCTGGGAGCTGGAGAGGCAGATGCTCCGCTAGCCCTCCGAGTTATAAATAGCACAACATGACAAGCTTTTCCCTAATTGTGTTCCTTCCAGTTGGAAAGGAAAAACAGACGGTTTCTCTGCAGCCGGGCGGCAGCAAGACATCAGCCTCGGCGCCGGGGAAGCCAGGGCTCTTCTGCTGTGGGACAGGGGGTTTTTGTGGATGCACAAGCAAGGAGGAACCTGCAGAGCTTCAGGGAAAGGTCTTCTCCCACCCAAGGGGCAGGGGCCAGCAGCAGAGCGCTCCCCGCCTTTCTCCCAGCCCTCCGAGGGATGCAGGTTGGAAACGCACACCGCTGCCGCGTCACTAGAGCTCGGGGCTGATTTCCACAGCCACTGCCACCAGCTGAGCACCCGGCAGCTCTCGGGTACCACCCCAGCACCCCTCCAGCTCCAGCCTTGCACCCGCACCCCCGCCCCTGGGCACACAGCCAGCTCGAGAGGAGCCCAGGGGAGGGGAAGGCTACACACTTCCCCCGCAAACGACGTTACTGGACCCAAGGCCATCGGGCCGCACTTATCTGCTTTCTGCCAGCGAGCCAAAAAACCACGCCAGAGTCCTTACGCCCGTTCTTCCAGCCCAAAACCGGGGACGCCCTTTCCTCTCTGCTCCTCAGCCATCACCCTGCACCTTCCCGGGGAGACGGAGGGCTCAACCAAGCCCCCCGGTCCTGCATCGCTCCGTTCTTTGGCTTAACGAGTCCCTCTCCCGAGTTTTGCATACTTTGGCAGGCTCTGGCTTTATTAATAGCTCCGCTGACCTTGCTTGTGCCTGCGGCCCTTGCGCCTGCCGGATCGCTACGTTTTTCCCACAAGGCAGCGACAATCCCATCTGCTCCTAATTTTTCCCTACGCCGACTCGAGCAAGGCTCGATTTCGGGTGGGAGCTCGCGGCCGTGCCCTGCGGCGTCGTGTCACGTTAGGGGTACGAGTCCGACGTGTGGCTGGGGAGAGCCTCCCGTCGAGTCAGGGGGTTCAGAAAGGACCCCCCTTGCTTTCTAAACTCCTTCTCAGAGAGGAGTCTAGGTGCGGCGAGGTCCAGTCTTCGTCTCAGACTTGCTCAACGTTTTATGTCTACACGATCGTGTGTACGGCCACTTCTCGGAGCCGACGTTTGCCTGTCAGAGCCTTCTCGAAGACCTTCACTGAAACGGCTTCGCAAAGTTGAAAAGACAGATAATTTATTAAGGCGACAGATATAACAAGTTCGGAAACTGCCGTTAGTAAATATGCTTACTGCAAAAATTGAGCTCGAGTTCACAGTTCAGCGCTTTTCCCGGTAACATCCGATGCAGTCAGAGGCGCAAATCTTACCAAAGAGGCATTCCTGCTCGGGGAGGAGAGAGGTCTGAGCTTGTCGACCCGTCCGGTAGTTGGAGTTGTCATCCTCAAACTGGAGGATTCTAAAGGCCAAATTTATGCTCTCGCGAGGTGGGACTAAGTCAATTATCGGGTCCTGGTGGGCCCTTAGCAAGGCACGCAGTTTGCGAGTTCTGTGGGGCCCAGTGAGTCAGTGGGGGGGCCAGGGAATCCAGTGCAGGTTTACAAGAGTCCTTCGAGCTTTACTAAAGCAACATCAGGCTGCGAGACCTTCAGCTCAGCCCAGGCGCTGCTCAGCAGCTTTAGACCACGCCGCCTTATCTTGCAAGATAAGCAAACCCCGCTACTCCCTCCCGGCTCACAGCGATTTCTGCATTTGGCACCAACAAATCCAGACAAATCCGGGGGGCCACGTTACGGACAGCTTTGCAACAGCTCCCCTTAGCCAGTGGTGAGCCCCGGCTGAGCTACCACACTGCCTTCATCCCAGGACCACGGCATCCCTCTGATCCGAGCGTCCCACTTCGCACAACAGCACTGCTCATGTGCTGCTATACAGGACACCCCCCCCCAAAAAGGAGACCGTATCCAGCACCTCCACGGGACGGGGCAGCAAAGCTCGGTGCGGCACTTCTTCCATCCCATACAGCAGCTCCTTGCCTGCCTTTATCCACTACATTTTATCCCTATCACCTCGGAAACCCATCCGTTTTTCTGCTGCGCGAGGCAATTTATTTCCCTGGCAAAGGGAGTGAAGGGCTTGGTGCCAAGCTAAATGCAGGACACCGCAGTTCTGCTGGTGGCATCGGGTTCCCCAGCTGCCCCCCTCACTTTGCAGAGGCAAATACCAAAATCGTAAGAGCAAAAGGACAAAATCAGCTGGATCCCACTCCCAAGATCCTTTTCATTCTCAACCCAATGCAAAAGTTCTGCTGGGGAGGGAGCTATTCTTCCAAAAGCTCAGCTCAACTCAGCGTTTTCTTTTGGCCTGCTCTTGTGGTCGGAACCCAAATAGGAGTATTTCCAGCTGGGATAAAAGTTAGCTTACCATTTAGTATCAAACCTGCTTGGTTCTGAACTTGACCAGCACAGTTTTACCATTAGCAACATGACCAAAGGCTACTTCACTATTGAGTTTTCCAAAGTTGGCTTCCCAGCTGCACCACGATATTATTTATCAGCTAAATGAACTTTTGCAGGAAAAAAACCCAAAACCCCACACCACAAACGGGAAACAATTTGCTGGTAACGAATAGAGCGCTCTGGAAACGATAGCTGCAAGGTGCATAGAAATTCAAACTCAACCTTTGCAAGCCACAAGCCTGCGTCGTCCCCCTGTGCCCCCCCAGCAGCACTACCCACCGTACGTATATCCTTCAGCCCCAACCGATCCACTCCTCCGTTTTGTCCCCACTTGCATTTGCAAGGCCATGACCTCAGCATCAGCCCTGGAATAGCGAATTTCTTGAAATATATATTTCATGGAGTCAATGAACAAGTTGCTGCATCTGTTTCTCCCTAGCAGCTGCTTGCAGGGAGAATTTGCCTGCTCTGGTTTTTGTTTTTTTTTAATTAAGGCTGGGTTGCTGCTTCTAGCTGCCCCCAGCAGCAATCATCTGAAGAGGTTCACATCCCGCGTGGCCCACTGTCATCGGCAGCGCTCAGGCTTTCGTGGCCACAGTGCTCCTCTCGGAGGGAGAAGACCTGCCAGAAAGAACCAGGAGGGCTACTGGACCCGCTGGGATAACAGCATCCTTGCCCAAAGGCTCACCAGCACCGGCGCTGGGGCGGCAACGCGGCCCCCGGTTAGGGTGGGCAACCCCTTCCCAAAGAGACGGTGTGTACCACCAGCCTCCGCTTCTCCACCGGCCAGCGTAAAACCTTAGAGACCCGCTAAAGTCAAGTCACTGCCCGTGTCCTCCACCTCCAGCAGCGCTTGAGATCTACTCAACGTCTCGCCATCTTCTGAAGGCAACGGCTGCCCGGTGCTGCGAAGCCGGGCTCGAGCCCCATCCGCACTGGGAGCACAGGTAGTACCCACGACAACCCTGCGTCACGCAAGACTTGCTTGAGAGGAACCCAAAAAGAGGGTTTTATCGCCTGGTTACAAGAGGTGGGGGCACCTCTGCCGTCAAGCCGGAGCACTCGTCACCTCGCCGGGGATACTGCCACACTCATCCGCAGAGACAGCCTGCCCTGGTTTCGGAGCCCACGACCACTGGATAGAGCTCCCCAACCTTCTCCTGAGCATCCATTCACTATTGGCTTTTTTAACGGAAGGAGGAATTTATTGTTTGTTCCTCTTCCTAGCTACGCTGGATGTCCTCCGCACATCTCCACGCCATCTCTGCTTCTCCAGCCACCGCCCAAATCCCAGCCCCTGCTACCAGCACTGCCTGTGGAAACGGTGTCTAACCCAGCATTTGCCACCAGTGGGCTTCTCGAGCGTCAATTAAGAGTGCGCTCAAGGGATTTTTTTTTCTCCTCTCTGGTAGGAGAAGGACTAGAACTGCTTTAATAATAGAGGAAAACCACATTCCTCAGATTCTTCTCAAAGACATCATTTGACATGGTATTTTTATCCCATTTACAGTTCATTTAACCCTGCCTGTCCTTTTAAAGCCAGAGGGAAGTCACTTCACAAGCAGTAACACTCGAAGCAAAAAGAGCACCTCGAAAACATCGGGCATCACCTGAACTTTTTTTATGCTGCTTCTGGGTAGCCAAAACCACCACGTCAAGCTGCTGGCAGTCACCACGGGGCTGGCCCTGTTTGGGCAACAGGAGTCTCCCAGCAAGACCCAGTGCAGCAGCAGCGGTGGTGGTGGGACAAGCTCTGCTGGCATCGGCTACCCAAATTCCCCTGCACGCCCAGAGCTGCTGCTTCCTCCCCATTAAAAAAATTACTCTGCATGGCCCCATTGCCTGAGCTGGGTATCTCCCTAGGAGACCACAAAGCTCTGAGATACCAACTCCTTCAGGCTGATAAGAGCCCTGCTGGCCCTCAGGGCTTACCTGGGAGCAGGTCTCCGTCCAGGGAAGGGAGCGAAGCCACCAGGTGACAGCACAGGTTTGGAGGGTGCTCCAAAGCAGCAAGGAGTCTCGCCGGCAGCTTCAACGGAGAAACCAAAAGCGTCATCCACAAGAGGAGAGTCCTTCCTACCATCTAAAGGAGCTTAAAGTCAAGCAGGGATGTCAGCAGCACGGGACCGCCGCACTCAAGTTGGCCGGCGGCAACAGGGATTCACAGTCCCGTAGTCAAACCAGCCCTTTCCCCAGGCTGTATCCCCTCGGAGAGATCCTGCCCCGGGATGCTCATCCCCAAACCCCACTCACGCGAGGATGGGGCACGACAGCATGTCCCTTCTGCTCATCAACTTCTGAAGACAACACAGTCCCCCCCAGCTCCCCTAATTTAACAGCAGCCCCCAAGGGGAAACCACCACTTGATGCCCAGCGCAGCCCACACCCCACCACCCCCCAACCTCTCTAAAAAAACACTTTTTCTGAGAAGCACCCCCAAAAGCAGGGAAATGCTCCAGCAGACTTACCTGCTCCCTCACCAACCACCCTACTCCCCCCCCCAGCACAGCCCCCAGGCTCTTTAAGGGCTCCGGATGAGCTGATGCAGCCCACCTGG
>JAVJGG010000007.1:8715399-8749493 GCA_035590195.1 Aviceda cuculoides
TAGTAAACCCAGACACCATCTGGTGCACCACAGGGTAATGCAGCCCGCAGGTGGACAGATGGGAGGTTTCCCCAGGAGAAACCTGTTTCCGAGACAACAACCCACCGTAGATCAAGTTTAGGCAATTATCTTGGTTGCACTTGCCCGCGGCAACCTAAATGACTGCTGTGGCCAGCTGGGAATATCGGCTACTGGTACAACTGGGCTACCCCAGAGCAGTTCATAGCAGCAGAGACAAAGCAGGGCAATGGGAACGTAACGGCGCTGTTGGCAGCAGGTCAGCCAAACTGGAAAGGTCAAGGGCAGATTGGGTACGCCGTCAGCTAGGTGCGGTGCGGACGCTGCTGAGGGGCGTTAGGAGATTGTGCTGGTAAATGGCTGCAAGAAAGTTGATGTCAACTGTTATATGAAAACTGATTCTAAAGTCCCATTTCTCAACGCAGGTAATGCCCTCAATGTAAACGAGCAGATATAACACCAAGTCCAGGGAACACTAAGTGACCACATCTCACATTCGTAAGCACACACTAGTGCCAAGAAACCTTGAATTTGATTATCCTTTTATTTACAAGTTTTAACGTACGTGTCAAAACACAGCATAGCCACGAAGCTCTAAATACGACGACATTCATACTGTGTTCTGCCACGGTATGTCGATGCTAAAGGCCATATTTTGTGGAAAGACAAGTTCCCAAATTAACTACGCCGTACAAGGGTGTGAGCTGTGACAGCAGCCTCAAGCTGCCGGAAAACGGAGTTGGAAGCAACACAGGGACACCACGGAACTGACTACAGCCAACTTGGGGGCAGATAAGCAAAAAAGGTCTCATAACAGACCCAAGATAACAGGGATGCCGTCTTTATCCACAAGCCACAGTCAAGTTTTACACTCGCATGACCCATCCCCAAGGAACCTAAAGGATGATGACTTAAGTGACTTACTGAGCATTCACAGAAACCATTTCCCATGCCACTTGCTACACAGCTCAGTATTTTACACTGTTATTTTTCCTTCTCCATTAACAGCAGGCAGACATCCACCCAGCGCGGCCAGACAGCAGGCCCAGTTAAACACCTGAAAAACAACCGCCCAAAGACTGGGGGATGAAAGCATGGAGGGAGAAGGAACCTAACACAAGATCACACGTGCTGCTGGGCATTAGCAACGGTTTCACAGGAACAGCTGGGAACATTTACACTTTTAAACATTGTATTTCTTGCACCAACATTTTCATCACTGACATTTTTGTCACGGCAAAGGTTCTTTCCAATACGAGTCAGATAGCCCACCAAAACATGGCAAATTCAGCAGCTATCTATTCTCTTCACTTCATTTAAAAAGAAACCCTCAAGAGGGCAGCAGTTAGACAAAAGAAAGCCCAGCTTCCTTCAAAATCCTCCCAACCAGCTTCTACCTTTGTCACACACCAATAACCACTGTTTTTCTCTGAGCAACCTCGGGTAAGACCCGGCCCTAGGCCAGAAAGTGAACGTTTCGGGAGCTGTTTCGCGTGCAAGAAATCCAGCAGCAACGGCAGCGTGAGCTCTGTCCTTGGGCTGGACCTGAGCCTCTTCCCATGGCAGTCAGCTTGGCTAACGAGGGAGTAAGGGATCCTCCTCTCTCCTGCAGAGACCTTCCAGCTTTAGCACCCGGAAACTCAGGTGGATTGTTCCCACTCTTTCAGACACCTGCATCGAGGAGAAAAGCAGAATGATGTTATGGATGGGCTAACAAAACCAGAGGTAGTCCCTGATGATACGTTTCCTTTATTGCGGTTTATTACATGTCCTTTCCTTGCTGAAGCTGTGCACTTAATATCTGTGCTTCACAGATGAGACAACTTTAGTAAGGTTTCTTTTTCCCCCACTTTTGTTATCAGGATTGCTTCCCATCCCAGTAGTTTTTCTTCTTTCTTCCTAGTAGCATTAAACCATCACATCACCTGAACGTAAGTGACAAATACACTCATATAGATTACTAGCACGTGCAGCATTGGTGCAGAGATTTCAGAGTCAGCAGCAGCTCCCTCTCCTCAAAAAGGAACCACCAGAGCCCAAAAGAAAAAACTAACGTGCACAGTATTGCCACGACACACTCGTGGCTATCCGTAACTAACAGCCAGGAGGAGAGGAGGGAGGCTGTGGTGCCTGGTGGTCCCTGGGGCCACGGAGAGAATCCCCGAAGGGGCAGGTATGTCATCACATCCAGGCTGGCAGCACCAGTGTGCCTATAGGATCGAGTAAAGCCCATCTACGCAGGACACAAGGTTCCAGTATAGCCAGAGAGGTTTCGGAGCACAGCCTCTGAAGACCCTTCCAGAGCACCTTGTCTCCTTCCCTCTTTATTCGCCCCAGCTTCTCCCTCTGGAAGATACAGTCCTTCTGCCCAGCCTCAGTGAGAGAAGAAGGGTGATCATGAGAGTAAAAACTTTCAGCTAAGCACTGCATTTCTAGCTTTCAAGAGCACGAAACCAACTCCAATACCTAGAGCAGAGTCCCTGGAAGATGCTGAGCACAAGATGTAACAATACCCCAATAGAAGAAAAACAAAACAAAGAACAAAACCACATATTTTTTTTATATATGTGTTCCTTCAGACAAAATGACTTCAAGAACTGCATGTCTTTCAATGGGCAAAATGAGAAATTATTAAAAGCACATTTAAAAGCCTCAGCTTCAAACAATCTGGAATGATAAGATGCAATGCTACGTGAAAGTGCAAATAGAGTGGCAGAAATCAAATTTAGTACTTCCATCTTAAGACAAATCAACCACATAGCCAGGACCTTTCCTAAGCCTCCTTCTCTCCCAGACTTCCATCTTGTACTTGGAGAGCACCGAGATATCACAGCTACATTAAAATGCATGATGGACTTACTAAAAATTTTCCCTAATGCTAAGCTCGACAAGCCCCCCCCAAATGCTTTTCTCCATTCTTGCAAGCAAGTCCATTTTCTGTGATGCACTTGACAGTCCTGTACATAAAACCCATTTCTTCCACTCCTTATGTGAAGGCGGCCAGTTTCCCCTTTTTGTTATTCTGTCAGCTAGCTCAACCCCCAACTTCATGAGCTGCTTTATTTCCAACACCAATGCCTAGCACCTCAGCTCAGGAAAATTATTTACCTGCCACAGCCAACTTCAGTATCTGTAAAAAAAGCTGCACGCCACTCACAGTAAGTAGTCTGTCATAGCTAGGTGCCCTAACCCAGAACGTGAAGTGCAAAAGGATTTTCCCATTGCACCTCCCAACTAGGTAAGCGTTCATAAAACTATCCATTTGAAAGACACGAGAAGACTACGCAGCAGAAATTAAAGCCTACCTTTTACAGGCAGGTGTGATCTTCTCCATAAGACTAGTGCTCAACTCTGGGGAAGCTGGCTTCTGATGCATCAGGCATCAAGGTCCCTGACAGCTGTAAATTGGGAGAGAAAAAAAAAGAAAAAAGAAAAAGAGGGTCAACTTCCAAGTGTGGTATAAATAGAACAATCAGAAACCACCTTCTAGGGACATATGCAATGCCAACATTTAACTTAAAACAAATCTGTTCCTTGATGAAATACGATTTTAGAAGTGCTTCCCCCCTCTCCCCAATACAGTCTGCCAATTCTCAACTGGAAGCAAGGTAGCCAAAGTGACTGCCTATGGAATTACCTACCTCTCAAACAACATCTCCGGGTCACTGAGGAGCTAATCTTTAAGAGCACTGCAAGTTTTCCCCTTCTCTCCCTATGCCTGGCTCCTACGCTTTCTCCCTCCCTACTGCTCTCAGCCCCTCGACATCTAACGCAGCCAGAACATTTCTCCTCAAAACACGTGTCCCTCCTGGCCGCTATTCAACTCCGGTAAATCAGGCCTACTTGAACCTTGATCCAGCCAGCTGGAATAGCAACAGTTCATGTTGTCTGTCTTAGCAGTGAGCATCTAGTATTTATCTAACCTCAGAGAGACAAATGGAGCCCCGTGTTTCATCTGCCTCCCTCCCCTCTTTCCCCAGCGTGACGCCTCAGGTCCTTTTACTTAGAGAGTTAAGAAACCAAGGCAAGTTCTGCTTCTGTTAAGAGTCACACTGGAAATTTGTGGGTCACGCTGTTCAGAAAGTCCCGGACCGAACAAATACAGAGCACCATCAACTATTTTATTGCTTTCTTACCTGCTGTGAGGCCAGACTTGGGTTATGGAGGTCAATAGCAGCAAGGGAGGGGACACGGGACTCTAAAACTGTTTTATTTTCCTTTTTCAGATATCTGGGATGCCACGCTGCAAAACACCACCAACGCATACAATGTAAGGAAGCGAGAGCTGACTGTTGTAACACACACCGCTTCCTGCCGCTTATTTAGTATCCAGGTTTTATTTAGAGGACATCAAAGCTCATACCTTCCACTCCTCTCAGTTCAGGGAGATGATTTAGTTCTGGCAAACGCACATCTGTCTTGGAGAATTCCCATTTTTTCCTATTTGCCTGGAGGATGTTTTTTTCATTAGTAACCTGTAATCAAAAGGCATAAGTACCAGCTCACAAAAATGTAGAAAAATGAAAGCTGTTTTCAAGCTTAAAAATGCACCAACACAGCAATGTTCGGCTGTAGTTGGAACTTGCACAAGAGTAAAAGAAGAGAATCTAATGCGTGGAAGGAATCCATTCTGCTCAAGTGTCATTTATACATTATACACTACGGAACAGGCACAGCAAAAAAACCCAATCATCTAAGCGAGACTGCTTTCAGAAAGACAAAATACAACACTTGGAGAACGGCTCGGATTAGTTATCTGTAAAAAGGCAAGTGTTCCTGCTGGCAAGGAAAGAATATTACCTAAGTAGTGAGTGCAGTGGAAAGCTTTCCATTTCACTTGTTTTCATTTTCAATTTTTAATGCATTTATGATATGACTAAACAAGGCCCTGACCATGTTACATCCAAATCTTCAATTCTGCTTCAGTTGCACAGCACACATGGTCTACTTTTCCTGGCCAGACTGGAGCTGTGGATATATTCCAAGTCTCACAGATATCCTGTGTTGGACTGCTCCCCTCATTTAAAATTGTCCTCTGACACAAAATACGTTTCACATAAAGTAACTATTAGCAAAGGATAGCAGACAACACATCTATAGGTAAAAAGGGGTAAACAAAATAATCTTTCTAGTTGGTAGTTATGGTGAAGGCCGCAACAGATGGGATTCTTGAGAATAAAACACATACTTGAGTTCAGAAATTGTTTTTACTTTGCCAAGGGGGAAAGATAGACAACTTACCGATGTCAAGCTTACACTGTAATGGCCCGCTGGAGAATGCTTCCGTTGCTTTAGAAATGGGTTCAAGTATTTTTTACTCTTTTCATCGACTCTGTAATCAAAAATGCCCCAAACCTTGTGTTAACTGGGGTAACACGGTGAATATACAAACAACAAAAGCAAGACATCCAGAAACACTGTCATTAAATGCTCGGAAAGAAGGCTTATAGGGAGAATATCCTTTGTTAGCTCAGTTAACAGAGAAGTTTGGTCCAAAGAACAAGTCACAGCAGCTGGCAAACTCTTGCTGTTCAGTAGAGCTTTGCCAAAAGCAGAAACACAGGGACCCAGTGCCTGCGTGGACACGCACAGCTGCTCGAGGTGAAGCTGGGCCTTCTGACCCACACACAATCCTCCACCCAAGAGCTGTTCCTAGCCGTGTCCTGTCCCAAACCCACATGTCACACACCCACGTCATCACCCTGCACCTCTCTCGGGACATTACAGTTCCTCCGCAACAGGGACGATGGATACGAGCTCTTCCAGCTCTGCTGCCATACCTGTAATTAAGGTTCCCAGGCATAGGACCCATCCCAACCGTGGTGGCAGAAAAGTTCTGGATGATGGGAGGGATAACTATGCCTGCATTCTTGGCATAGTCCAAGCTGCTGCTGGAATCTTTTAGGCTGGTTTGAGGGCTTATTTTAAATGGGTTGATCGCACTGTCGTAGAGGGAGCTCAGGTTGGAGGAGCGGTCTGCTTTCTCTGCATCAGCTTTGGAGCGCTTCACCTTTAATAGCTTCGCATCTCTGCTCTTTGGGTCAATGCTGAAATCCTGTTTGGGAAAATAAGCATATTCTTTCTCTTACAGTCATTTTTAACAAATAGCTTAGAGAAGTGCCTGTGGGGAAAAAAACCAGTCAAAAGCCTAAACCTGCATGATTCTGCAAGCTGCTCATGAGATGGATTTGTTTTTACTAGAAAACCTCTGTTTTCCATCAGGCAGGAGGAGACCTGTCAGGATTCCAGCACCCTCTATAAATAAGTCACCTTAAAATGGGATTGGAAATGATGGAGGAATAAGAGCTGTATCCTGTGTCACTTCCAAAGAAATGAAATAAGAACTGAGCCCAATGTCACCTCAAAGTCACTCTGAAGCCTCTGCTCCTTAATATCTGATTGAAAGCAAAATCTGTAATTTCGGAAACAGGGCTTTAACACAGGTAAACAGCAGCATACAAGCATGTTTTCATGATTCAAGATGACTTATGCTTCTCAATTGATTCTCCCTTCAGCTCTATATTTACCAGTAACTGCATCACAATGTAGTTTACCTGCAAGGGACTGGCCAAAGAGCCACTTGCAGGCTGCTGAGGCAAGGACGAGAGTAACCCTGCAGCAGTCAGACAGCCACAATCAGAGGCACAGAACTTCTACACAACAGCCTCCAGGCTGTATTGCACTGAGAGTCAGAGCTGTGCGGGCACAGGCCTCATGTACTGCCTTGAATCAGGCCACAGGGTCTTCAGCACTGTTTAGACTCACAGAGGCCTCCAAAGGTGATCCTCTCTGGCACACGACACTTACCCAGCCTTTTTTTAAAAAAAAAAAAATGACATGGAACATTATGCTTATATTTTTGCTATGAACTTCAACTGCTGCATATACTTATATAGTGATTTTAAAACACAAAGCAAGTAAGTAAAAATACAGGTTTGGAAAACAAACATGGACCAACCTGGACACCAATAATTTTTCTTTCTTCTAAAACATCATCTTTGTCCCTTTTGCTGATTTTTGATTTTTTTTGTAATTGATGGTCTCTGGCATCTTTCTGAATCTTCAGTTTAAGCTCCTGAGCAAATCTAAATTGCATATGGGGGCGGGGGGGAAGAGAGCTTCTATTAATCTCAGTGTCATCATCAGTTGGTGTTCAGCCCGGGCTCCTATAGCCTTTAAAGTAATCAAACAAACCATGCCTTTTCAACTGAGAAGCCAACCAAATATGATGTATTCAGTAAAATAAATATAATCTTACAAGCCCATGCTCTTCAAGTTACAGCAATAAAGATGTTTATGTCCCAGTCTGGTGTAGATGCAGACAGTGAATCCAGTGTAAGACTATACTACCCAATATGGTGTGACACTGGGTGTGCACACTGGTGAATTAATGTCATAACAAGGTGATGAGGCAAACATGCTGCTGCAACGCGTTTTCCCTTTCAACCGTTCTCCTATTTCCAGGAAGGCTAAAACCAAACAAAACCAAGACATTCAGCAGCTGTCAGCTCCGCAAAGCCCGCGTGCAATCTTCAAGCAGAACTGCTTAACTTCCTTCTAATACTAGCCTGCTTTGAGCAAGAAATGAACCGTTTACCTTTCAGCAAATCCATCCTCGTTAAAGAAATCGCACTGCAGGAGTTCGGCACAGGACGGTCTTTTGTCTGGATCAATCTGCAAACAATTCTGTCAAATCAAATGAAATATTAGAAGGCAAATACATTCGAAATAAAACAAAGGCTTCAGCATTTCCAACTGAAGTCAAGAAAAAAGCTGCAAAACTTCCCCTTCTAGGGCCTGTTATATTGAGATGAGCCCAAGAGACACCAATACCAAAGAAGATTAAGGTTTGCTGGCTGCTTCTATTCCAATCACTAATGCTCACAAAGACTCATTGCGTAGAGAATACCTGTCATACAAATAGATCACTCCGCTCTCAGTAATCCTCCCTTGTTTTCAGCTACATTTGTTTAGCTAAGGCTTTAGAAACTGTTTTGATCATGAGACGTTTCAAATACAACCATGTCGTTTTTAGGTTTAGTTACCCAACATATCGGTGCTGCAGATGACTGTGCGAAAGCACAAAAACAGTCCCTGGAAGGATTCTCCAGAATCTCTTGCAAAGCTGTAGGCTTCCTAATTCTCACACGGGAGACACATAGCTCCAAGAGCACGGCTCACATTTGGATGACATCCCATACAAGTCTACTTGCTTACAGTACCTCCACCAGGAGGTAGAGGGAAGGCTGGCAGAGAAAACTACCCACACAGCTCTGCTAGCAATTAAGAAATCAGGGGCTGTGTATCATCTACATAGCATCCCCCTTAGGTGGCAGACAAGGGGCAAAGCTTGTTGGGAGACCTTCCGAAAGATCGACTGATGCAGTGAAGTGTACGGGGGACGCTTTCAACACACAAGCCCTTTTTCACCTTTAAAATGTCCTTGGAAAACTTAGTGGGGCACCAAATGCTACAAATCCTCCCTTGAGGATACAGAGTGATTATTTTGGCTCTGGAGATGACTAGCTTAGTCTCCCCTGCCAGCCAGGATGGTGGCTGTTGTACCCTTGCAGTCCTCACTAAGCTACCAACCCAAGCAATTGCTCATTGCATAGGTAATTAAGAGAACGCCAGTTAAACAGCCCCAGCCCTTTCGTAGGCTGTATTCACTTCCCCAAGGTGAAGGACAAGTAAACAGAGAAATGTTCACAGTAAACGATCAGTTAATTACCTTGGCTAAATCTAGTGCTGCAGCAGAAAGCTTGGGATATCGTTTCTCCAGAGATTCAGCCTCCTTCACTTCAGGCAACCTCATGCCAGCAAAAAGGGGATTTTTATAGAATAACTCTTGGTGTCTTGGAATTAAATTACCTGGAATCACACAAACAAAGCAACCACATGGAAGAACTACAGAACAGTCCCATGAAACATTTGAGAGGCTGAAACACTGGGTCGGCACTATTTTAAGAGCTACAGTCTGGGTCCTTCTCTTTCCACCTGTGCCCCATGAATTGATGCTGTACTCGCAAGCTCCTAGCTCCCCCTTTGTAAATGGCGCTAAGAGTAGATACTCTCAGAGATACACAGACCACAGCCTTTCTCCTTGCACCGTACTTCCCCCTGTCAAAATATATTCCACGCCTTCATTACTAAGCAGGCACTAGGAGCTCAACAGGCATTTCTTACCCAGGCACTTGGTGATATGGTAGAGCTGGTCAATGTCTGAATCTCCAGGGAAAAGGGGCTCTCCTGTAAGCATTTCTGTTATCAGAGAGCCAATAGCCCACACATCCACAGCCCTGGGAAGAAAAAAAAACAAACAAAAACAACACCCCAGCTCAGCACAGCTTCGTTCATCTCTGATCTAAAGACTGAGCCAGGCCAGCACATAGTACGTCTTCAGCAGGTTAGGAGCCCCGAGGGCAGCTCTGCTCCCCGAAACAGCAAGACAGCTCTTTTCCAAGCTTACAAGCGCTCTGATGAATGGCAGGGATTCAGCTCTTGGAGCAGACAAATGCTAGCAGAAGCCTGACTGATGTAAAATCAGGTTCCAAAGCCTAATGCTTTAAAAATACTAATACAACATAACACATTAGTAGAATCTTGCACTTCAGAGAGCACAAAGGTAAGCAGCTCCTCTTTCTGCAGGCATCCGCTCTTCAAGCATTTGTGCTGACAATTAAGTAATACGGGGACATACATAAACCCGCACAATTGTACTAACAGACCTGTCAATAACACAGTTTAAGTTCTGACCTGGTTTTGTGGCACTGGGGATCCCATTAAGAAAAAATCTCATTCATCCCACCTCCTCCCTCCTGAAATGTCCATCTAGAATCGTTGGAGGGACTTTTCTGCCTTCTCTCCGTGACTCCAACTGCACAGGAGTGAGGTCTGTCACAGCCTCCCCCAATACTACCACTGGCAACTGAAAAGCTCCTACAGACAACAGATAAGGAATGCCGAGGGCTCTCCTCACCTTTTGGACCAGCAAAGCCTAGCACTGGCAGTAGCTAGCTGCAGAGTGGCAAAGAGAAGAGGAAGGCTTAAAACTTGACAAGTAAATAACCAGGGAATGCTGAACAGCATCCCTCTAAGCTGTTTGCCAAGCAATAGTCCCCTGCCTCCCCCAAAAAACAGAGCATCTGCCCGGGCCCATAATCCCCACGAACCCACAGCCCTCGCATGCCAGTCTTACTTGCCATATTTGATATCTCCCACCAGCAGCTCTGGAGCTCTGTACCATCGGGTTGCCACGTAGTCTGTGTAAGCTTCCCCTGAAGCTGTTAAGGTACGGGCAAATCCAAAGTCACATAGTTTTACAACTCCCGACTGGGAAACTAGTATGTTCTCTGGCTTAATATCCCGATGTATTATCTGCACAGAGAAAAGAAAGTCAAGACAAATAAATTGCCCATTTCTACATAGTAAAGTGACTGGCTTACCAAAAATAGTAGCTTTCTCGCATCCAGGTAGAAAACTACATTTTTGCAGGCATGGGAAACATACAGAACCTGTAGAAGACAGCTACATGCACACAGTCAATGAACAAGTGCCGACCCAAGTACACAGGTAAACACAGAACCTCTAATTTTTGCACACGGAAGCATTTATTTTATGTACTGCTCTGCATATGTTCTGCAGGTGTATTTAGTATAGGTATTTTAACAGGCACACTTTATTATGCTTGAAAATCTGGCCTTGACCGGAAGTTTAAAAGCTCTAAGTATTACAAGGACCATGGGCATGTCCTGCAGTTAAATGTGAAGAGTATTTTAGGAATTCGTAAGAGACACAGTTTCCCAAACATAAAAATAAATAAATAAATGCACGTGCATGTATATATGGAGTTACATGACTATGATTAAATTGGCAAACCTGTTACAATTCAGTCGAGAACAAAAACCTAAAAAAAACTAAGAGAAAAAAAGCAAGCCTACGTGTTTACATAGACACTATCGGAGTCAAACTTTTTAAAGCGAGACTGATTATCTCCCTCTGCAAGATAAGCCAACCTGCAATAAAGTGCCACCAAGTATTGGATCCCCATGGACTTCCGGACCCTTCCTTTGAAACACACTCACAAATCAATCAGAGACAGACTACTGGATTAGCTGACAAAAAGATCTGACACGTTACATGAAATTCAGTCCATCCCTTCTGCCCTGCCTCTTCCTTTTTGGCAAAAAGCTTTATTTTTCTAAGTTTAATATATATGAAAAATATAGGCTTCTGTATCTATTCATTCAAGGTTAACTGCAGAGCTGACTTATGCATACTTACGTTATGACTGTGACAAAACGCTATTCCTCTCATAATCTGAAATAAGTATTTCCGAACCCTGCTGTAGTCTAGTCCGTTTGGAAACGCCTCAAGGTCATCAAGCACCGTGTGATCCACAAATTCAAACACCAGATACCACCGTTTCTTCTTTTTACACACTTCCAGCAGGTTCACGAGATTCTCATGCCTGAGTTGCTGTTATAAAACAGGAAAGTATTTTATGAGAGCTTCACAGCATATAACGGATAAACTATAACCAGACACTTTCAACTGCAACCCAGCCACTGCACTGCCCTGGCATGCTCTTCTTGTAATGGCACTCACATTCATTTATTCTTAAAATCAGCTTACTGATATTTTTGAATAGGTTTTATTTTACCTTTTTTTTTTTTAACATTATCTGGAGGATTTCCACCACCTCATATATGCGGACACCTGTTTTTGTAACCTAAAAATAAATAAAACACTGACTAAGGACATTTCTTCTTAATGGGGATGCTCAAAACACACTGTTCTTTTGCTGGAAAAATCTCATGCGTTCTGCTTCTCACACTATTCTCCTCACATAAGAGGTGACACTAACTCGTGCCCTGATCTTCACAAGCTTTACAGCAAGCTTATGTTCCACATCAGAGAAGTCTTAAGTAAAAAAGAAATCTAGAGGAACAGCTGAGAGACAAATGAGAATGACTTGAGAAGCAGCAGGCACCTAACAACATCTCCCACAAAGACTTGCCATAGCAAAGGAAAACCCAGGTAGCAGGAAAGACTAAGCAGAACAGTTTGTCCCGGGAAGTTGAGCATTCTGCCAAGTATGTCTGACCACTGCGAGAACAACAGGGCATTTAACCATGACTGGTGAGCTGCAGGGACTCCTTGCTAATTCCCTGATTTTGCTTACAAACAGCTCAAGCAGCAATAAACACAGCTTGTTCCTGTAACATGGGGCTGTATCTGTGGCACAAACTTCTTTCAGGAGATATTCTCATCAAGGTGACCGAGTAACACTGTGCTACCCTGCCTGCTCCCTCAGGGCAGGGCACAAGGAGCAATGCTAGCTACCTCTTCAAGGCAAGATTCAACGGATTGCTGAAGACAGCTCTCAACTTTCTGTTTTAAGAAAACTTTTTACCTCTCCCAACAACCCAAAGCTGATTATTCTCTTCTTTCCCACATTTCCAGGAAGTTTTACTACTCTTCTCTGTCATTCCTTCCTCTAGGTCTTCTTTTTAAAAATCTTTTACATCCCCATTTACAAGAAAACAAAACCAGCTGCAATGCTTCTCTGTCCTACCTAGCTGCCAGTTCACTGCTGTAAAGGGAACTTTACATTCATGTCCCAGTTCTTCGGAAGTTAGTGGTTGTACGCAGAAGGTCTTGGGTCACCACAATCACTTACCTTCTTACACATCAAAGATGACCTTTGAATTTCTGAAAATCACTCAGGCTATTCTATTAATTTATCTTGTTCTAAAGGTAATCACTTACTCCCATGTCTTAGGTCTACGACGTATGAGAATTGATCAGATAAACTGATGAATGATAATGACATAGGAACAGAGATCAACTGGAAAATTACTAAGACTTTGGACGGGGATAATGGGTGGTAAAAGGTAAATAAGACTGAGAAATTTTTGGAAGTTTGCCCTTCACTGCAGTGGTAGCCCAACTCTTGAGTTGTTAATAAAGCAAACCTAGAGAAACCCATGACTGAAAATCCTTTAACAATCACCAACTACTCAGTGTATCTTAATTTTTTCTAATAAGGTTGACAGACTTTTAAGCTCCTACCATACCCAAAGAATTTCTGTTGGCAGTGCCAGCTTATACACATTTACAGTAACTAACATGCCAGAATAAAAGCACATTGAATGGATAAAAGGAAAGTTCAGAATTCTTACCCATACTAGTGTTAACAATTAAACAGCTTCTATTAAACTTTGTCTAGTGGATTCAGAGTGAGAATTGCTAAGGATTTGAAGAGGGTGAGAGGGTGTTTTTTTCCAATATACACAGAGGGAAAGTGAAGATAGAGAAAAAAACTGGAACTTAAGGGGGGGGGGGGGGGCGGAAGCCGCTGTATTTTCTAGCTATTTTGTCATCACAGTCTGACCAGCCAAGAATCTACCTCCAATTAGTTACACATTTGTAACACTGGTTTACCGCACACCACTTCAACAAAACAGACCATGCTACAGCACATAGTTATTTATTAGCTTGGAGCCTAGCAGGGAAACGTCACCGGAGGCTGCCTAAAGGCAGCACCATAGTCCAGGGATCCCAACCAAGGATGATATAAAAGTACTGCAGAGCACAGGGACTTGTAGGGGAAATGCTCTGCCAGACCAGAGGGAGTGCCAGCCAACCCGCACCTGGGTCTGTCACAGACCCAGATTTCTTAGAAGGTCTGAAAAGTAAACATTTTAGAAAAGATGATCAATTAGAAAAAAAGCTCTTTTCTCAAAAATAATTCCTTCCCAGCATAGGAGACCTAAAGAGGTTTTCCTGTTTTCAGCCACGATTAAATTTTTGCCCAAACTCCAGAACAGGAGGGGAAAAAAAAAAAAAAAAAAAAAAAAAAAAGAAGGAATTAGGTTCACAGGGAGCATGCAAGTGAAGAAACTAAAGAAAGATTAAATCTCTAGGTATTTGTTTTCACTGTGAGAGTCCACACTTATTGAGCTATACATGGCAATGTTCCCTTTGCTAAGTTTCCATTTACCAAGGAAAACAAGTTAATTCCCAACACACCTGGGAGGTGGTACATGCTTTGACTCAGTAACTAAGCGAGCCTGGCCAACAGATCAGCTACGATCCAAACTCACACCAATCTGCTTTACAGGAGTTTGACGAGCCAACGCTTGGAGGTGCTGGCTGCATCTCAAGCTCCAGCACGTACATTTCTACTAACTCTAAGGGTCTGCAGCTCTTGCAGCGATGGCACAGATCACTTTTTTCCCTACACAGCATAGGGACTATATTCTGGCAGACTTGCAAAGAGACACTTGTGGCAGCCAAGAGGAGAACAGACAGGCCTGCATGTTTTCCCTCCTCCAAAAACACCCCACATCAGAGGAAAAGCCTAGATGCACTCCAGACGTAATAAGACCTTCATTTCCTCACCAGACAGATCACCTGTATCCCAACCTTTAAAACTACCACGTGTGTCCAGGCACAGGGACAAACATTCTTCTGTGCATACCACCTGTGCAACAAGGAAAGAAAGAAAATGCTTGCAACTACTCCTAGAGGTTACGGTAACAAACACAGGCTGAAGGCGGTCAAAAAAGCAGTCAGAACAACAGATGTATGACCTGGCAAGGAACATCACCGTGCATCCTTGGCATCCTATTCACGAAGGAACACACCAGAAAAAACTGGCAGTCAAAGAGTTTAGGAACTTGCAAAAGCTGCTGTAGTAAGAACAAGGCCAAGAGAGTAAGCAGAAGGACCACATGAAAAAACACTGAAGAGCACACACATAAAACCCTGTATATCTAAAGCTCTTGAGTGTTTTGCCAGACAGTATCTACAGCCCAAATCATGCACTCAAACAGCAAAGGACATTTATTCCAGCTGGCTTCAGCCTAGGGGCTAGCCATTGATTGGTAAGGTTCAGGGAATTTGATACCTGTTCTCCTCCAGCCTCTCGCTGGCAGTACAAACCTGCTGGAAAACTGCCATTAATAAAATAAAATTAAATAAAACTTTCCTGAACACATTTTTCTGTATCAGGTAACACCAGTACCCAGTCTGGTTAGGCACACTGTGAGACATTCAGGTCACCGTTCACCTGCAGGTTTTAAAAGTTCAGTATTTCCTTACTTTGCAGCAAATTCACAGCAACGAGGTACTTCAATTTGGTACACACACAATTACCACCAGGAGGGAATGGTGACCTTGTGACTCCCTTCCTCTTATCTTTCCCTGCTAAATACGGGGCTCATAAACAGACTAGATGCTAATGAAGCCAAGTTTAGCCAGACAAATCCAGCACAGCACCCAAAGAGAAACACTGCTCTACAAGGCTACAGCTCAAAGGCTAAATAAATCTACTGTAGCTTGGCTGCTCATGGAAATACAAACAGGGCCCAAACAAGTCTCTTTTGGTTTGGACTCTCTTAGTTATACTTTATAAACCGTGGTCAGAACCAACTGTGTTTCCCTTTCAAAACTGACCCAATGGCTTAAATTTACACCTATCCTGTAACTTCACTGGATAAACACGCCTCCTTAAAGGGCTATTAAGGAGTCTCAAGAGGCAGCTTCCTCCCAAGAACCCGCGAACTCCCTACGGGTAGATATCGCTCTAATTTTACTGCAAAAAAAAAAAACAAAAAACTCCGAACACAGACACGAAGGTTACTATTCTGCTCGAAGAAGGCATTTGCTTTCATGAAGGTATGTAAAGCACCCGACTAGGACAGGTTACTAGAGCAATAACTACAGGAGCTTCAAAATAAAAAGGTCACGGCGGGCGTTGTCCCGCGACTCCCAGATGACGAATTTAAACACAAAGCCATCCAAAAAGCCGCGGGTTTGGTCTGACTTCGCCGCCACAGGCAGGCCGGCTCCCCTCAGCTGCCCTCACAGCCCCTGCTCACCTTCAGCAGCTTGACTTCCCTCACGGCGATCTTCCTCACCACCGCGTCCTCCTCGCTCTCCAGGAACTTCTTGACGGCGACGATCTGCCCGGTCTCCTTGTTTCGGCACTTGGTCACCACCCCGTAGCTGCCTTCCCCCACGAGGCCCAGCACCTGGTATTTCTCCATGGCCGCACTTTTCCCCCTTGGAAAGGCCGAGGACCGGAGAAGCTCCGCTAAGCCGCGGCCGGGACCGGCTCGAAGGAACCGGGGCCTCAGGACGATGGCGGGCGCGAGCCCGACACAGCGTCGCCGGGGCAACGCCCTGCCGTAAAGCAGCCGCCGCCGCGCGCGCCGCCCACCCGTCGCAACAGCCGCACCGGCTGTGAGGGAAGGCGGGAGCGGGGGTGGGGGGGCAGCAACCGGCGGTACCGGGAGGCGACCGGGAGCCCCCCCCGCGTTGGTAACGGGAGAAGGAGGGTGGGCTGGCCGCCCTGAGGGAGGCAGGGTGGAATCGCGAGGTTTATTGGTTTGTTATTTGGTAACGGCCCCACCTGTGGGGTGTTTGTGTCAGCCCCCCTTGAGAGGGGGGGCGATGTCAAACCTGACCCGGCGGGAACGCCACTTCTCTTGGTGGAGAATGGAACACCGATATTTTACGTTTCTTTTGTTAAAAAAAAAAAGGTAACTTCTGTGGGGAAGTTCGATGGCTCTTCTCAGCTAAGGCCAGCAGCGAGGTTTGGGTGTCCGCTACACAAGATTCCTTGGCCATTAATAAGTCATCAACACACTGTATCAAAACAGATGTTTTTTTTTTTTTTAAACACGGCATCCTGCAAATCTTTTACCAGAATTTTAGAAAAATAGCAGAGGACCCAACGAAGCCCTGTCTGTTACCTGTATCTTTCCTGAAGTAAATGCAAAAAAAAAAAGGTATCGATGGCCCAGTTGAATAGGTCTACTGATTCAAGGTAAAAAAAAAAAGCTGCCCCTGTATCTATTAGACAAGGGTAATTATGTTCTTTAATTAAAAGGTTCAAGACCGTATTCTCATCAGAAGAAGCGGAAAAAATTTTGTATTCAGTAGTGACTGCACCATGGGTCCTTTTTTGGTCATACCCCTCTTCAATGACCTGATAGTCCGTGATAATTAAAATAGCCTCCCGTTCCTCAAGGCCCATCGCTCCTAAAATCCCCTCCTCTGCTTTTGCCTTGAAGACCTCCGCCTCCCCGTCCCCTCGGCCTAGGATCGCTATTCAACGTTGGGCCGAGGTATTTGGGCGGGGGGGACACGACGGGACACAATGACAGGAGCAGCCAGGAAACGAATTTGTGAGATTCCGGACTCCTTCCTAAGAAAGCCAGCTTAAGGGAGTGCCCAAGACGTGCCACTTGGCTACAACGAGTAAAAAGGCCTTGTAAAACATTTTCCCTCGAGGTTCTTTTCTTAAAGCCATTAAGACACATAAAGAACAAATGACTTGGCAATCTTAATAGTGGCATGAAAATGTGCGGTGGGCAGAGCGCCAAGATAAAAAAAACAGTATGAATTCACTTAATGAGTATTCTGTGCCTGAGCAGCTGCGTGCTGTTGCAAGGCAGTTTATGTTGCTAAGAACGTGGCGATGATAAAGGTGGAATAATTTGCTTTCAAATCGATCTCTGTATCAGTGCCCTTGCTGCGCATTTTATTTTAAAAACGTGGCACTTTTGGGACGTATTACGTGCAACTTAACACCAGGCGTGAAGGTAACCTGTTTCCTTCAGTAGGGGCTGCTTCTAGCAAAGTTGAAGCACGCGTGTGTTTACCAACCGAGGCTTAATCCAACCTACGTTTGCTCTTTCCAGTGCACACCAGTAAAGGAGACAGCGACTGATGTAGCCACCCGTGACGGTGAATCTTTTGCTCACGTTGACTTGTCTTGCTCCACACAGGAGTGGCGTTGGCAGGATGCATGCCAGAGAAAGCGATCAGAAACTGAAACTACAGAAACAAAAACATTCTGTGTGGATATTCCCGAAACAAAGGTGCTGTGTTGTGAGGGGGAAAAAAAAAAAAAAAAAGATTAAAGCGTCAGGGAGGAAGGACTAGAGACCAGCTGTGTCTGTTCAAAGGACTGCAAAGCCGCGTAACTCCTACCCCATCAGGTCGCTAGGAAAATATCACACCCCACAGCCATCGGGCAAGGCCTGTTTCCCTTTTCTGTTTTTACCAATCAATTCCTCGACATTTTTTCCCCTCGGCTCGGTGGCCTACATCGCACAGTCTAGGGTGCTGCAGAAGAAAAGGTCTCCAATTGCTCTGGAGAAATTTATGAACGCCTGTCAGGTTTGACTACTGCAACATTTCTCTTTGGGAGAGCAGTATCTACCTTGCCAAAACGCCGATTCCCTGGAAAACAGCATGATGAGGCAGCATATATTCCAATAATACTTTCTGAAACCTTTGTCATATTTCTCAAGTCATGTCGGTACACGTCACCTTCTGTAATTAATTTCTGGTTGTTTTTATTTCTCCTTCCCCCTCGCTCTCACTTCCTATATGCAATCACTGTAATGCACCTTTCAAGGCTCACCTCACAGTTCCAGGAAAAAAAAAAAATCAGAGCTCCGTTGGCATTAATTTATTATATTCCTCCCACCTTCTGCTGCTTGTCATTATTGTAGCAAGCGCCTTCTCTGGGACCTGGCATCTGTTCAGCACTGCTAATAGACAGCTAACGTGGCAACCAATTAACTCTTCCACTGCTGAGATACCACTTTTGGCTTCATTAAATGAAAGGCGCAAACCACAACCACACATGCATAGCAGACTTTCAGAACTCACTTTGTCAGTGCAGATGGCTCTTCAGTCTTATTTTATTTTTAACCATCGCAAACAATATGGAGAACCGGCTTTTCTTACTTATGGACAGTGTCCAGTGCCAATGGGATCTCTATTAATCAGAGATTCCAGCCGCCTCGCTGCTGTGTGAGTAATGCTGGTTTTTTCCATCAGCAACTAACTTCACGATGACAACGATTTCTTTCGGCTATAGGTTGCTTTGGGATTTGTTTTTTGAGTGATCTTTATTTTTATATATATAACGTCACTGTTAACTTACTATGACGTGTGTCGGCATGGTGCTATAATTTAAAGCCAAAGAGATTGAAGCTGGTGAAGAACGAGTGAGGTATCTTGCTCAGCCATATAGCACCCATGCTCCAGATACGTTTGACAAGCCTGTTGGTATCTGAATGGCACTGACCGAGTTCAGACTGTATAATTTGAGAGAAACCCATTTTTTCTCTCATAATGTGATGCCTATAGCCAACAGGGGCCTTGAACTGGATTCTTCTCCTCAAAAGTGTAATTATTGCTGATGCTTTTTCATACTGGCCTTTGGAACCCTGAAATATTTTTCTTCATTTAAATGTAGGCTACTGTTAGCTCTTCTGATCCTGCATGACCACAGGAAAGGACATTCACCAGGTTAATAAAAAAGGGGCGGAAGAGTTTTAAAGTCAACAGCTAGAAGGGCTTTCTTTTTCTGAGAATTAAACTGGTAGTCTTACAGTGAACACAGCCCTGTGTCTAAACCAATGAATAACTGGATAGCTTCATTTTCTGAGTATCTACAGCATAAAGTTAGACGTTTTCAGTATTCGGAGCTGAGTGCAACTGCTATGATTTCTGTCAATGTGGATTCTTGATCCTTTGAATGTGGGGCAATGGCGTTTATTTTATATATTGTTTATCTTTTTACACCAAATACCAAATGCTGTGTGCCTTCCACATTGTGTTTGTCTTGCTGTAGCTCTCAGAAATGTTCATCTAGAGAACGTCAATGCAGCGTCAGTTCTGATTTTGTTTTTTTATTTTGTTTGCCAGAAGTCTTCAGAGATCATGGTCTCTGCTAGAATCATCCACTGTAGTTCTTGTAGTTAAACCTCAGGAAAATAAATGACAATAGTCCCTGTTGTTTAGATACTGTGTTTTAGATGAGTCACACAAACAACTAGGTACTTAATATTTTTGACAACGAAGTATCCAATGACTTGAGTAAGTTAGAGATGAAGTCGTCTGGTGCCCCGAATCATCTTTGAGGGCTGAAATTACAATGATGGGGCTTGGTTTTTTTTTTTTCAATTAAGGAATTTTTGTTCGCATACGAGCTGTAGTGAACACACGCCAAGGTAGAGGATTTCACAATACACCCTATTTCTCTTCACTGCACAAAATGGAGGTGAATAAAATAAATTAAAAAAACCCCCCACACCTGTGGCATGTGGTAGTGATAACACCGTTGATCATGAGATGTTACTGTCTTCTTTCCAAGGCAATTTTGTGGTAAACTCCCTTATTTTTTTTACCCACCCCCTTTTCCCAGACGACAGAACCTCAACACCTGCTTCGGTTTCACCCACGACCTCTCCCACCTAATTTACACCCGCAGAAAACAACTCAATCACCTTCCCGTTACGCTTCTCCCCTCGGGACGCCACCTGGCAGGGAAATAAACACCTTTGGCCACGGTCCTTAAGGAGAAGAGCCTTAAAAACTTGCAGGTGGGACGGGAAACGCTTTTTTACCTCAGAGGTTTGAGGCGGGCGCCGCCTTTCTCCTCAGCGCCCGGGAAGGGGCGGGCCGCCGCCGGCGGGGGCGGTGCCAGCGCTCGGGGCATGCGGCCTCCGCCTCTGCGCAGCGGCCGCGGCCATGAGGTTGTGGGCGCGGAGCCTCCGCCCGCCGCCCGGCCCTTTTGTTTCTGAGGGTCAGCGTCTGCCTTGGCTCGCCGCCCTCCTCTCTCCTCCGCGGCCCTTGACGGCAGGGGCGGTTTGAACCCGCCTGAAGGGAGGAGGAGCAGCAGCAGCCGCCGCCACCGTTGCCGCCCAGGATGCGATGGGGAACTGCTGGGCGCAGTGGTGCTGCGGGCTCTTTTTCCGGAGGGAAGCCGGCCGGCTCCAGCGAGGCGGAGGGTAAGCAGGTAGCGCGGCTATTCCTTTCTCCTCCCCGGGGCGGGGAGGTGCCGGGTCCGCCCGGCTCCGCCTTCCCGCCTTCCATCCCTCCTCCTCCGGCGGGCGGTGAGGAGAGGCGGCCGAGCGCGGAGGGCTCTGAGGCGGCTGGTCCCAGACCCCCGCCGGCAGCTTTGGCAGCGGGACGTGGGTTGCTTTGGGGTAGGAGAGAGGGGGGTTGACAAGGCCGGGGAGCTGTTGCGGTGCCCGGTGTGGGCGTCGGCAAGGAGGGTGAGGTGGGTCAGTCAGTGAGGGGGACGCCCGCCGCCTCATGAGGGGTCTGGGTACCGCCGGGCTGCGGGGCAGCCCCCTTCGCCCTCTCCCCTCAGGAGCGCGGGGGGGATTGAAGGCAGGAGAGAGAAAGAAAACGCCAAGGTAGTCTCTGCTTTGACACTTCGAACCGATGAAATGCTGTCGAAAGGTTGGTCGGCGTTGTGCGCTTCACGGTAATGCACTTGCAGGGGTGGCTTAGGTTAGCGGGCTGCAGGGATGTTCTTACTCCTTGGTCCTCTTCCAGGGTTGTTTTTCCACAACAAGCAGCTTAGAAAGAGTTTTCAGGTCAGTTGCCAAAATCAGTGCAGGTTCCCGTGGTTGTGCGGAGATGGAAAACCGACATCTTTTCTGGAATATGGTCTTGTGGTGTTCTCGGTGAGTCAGAGGGTGAGAGACTCTGTTGGGATAAAGGGTGACTTCTACAGAAGATCAGGAGCAGAATGGTCCAAATAAACTTTACTATATCCTGTAAATGTGTAATCCATGTTTTGTTCTACAACAACCAGTTCATGGAAAAGCAGCCTACAAACAGGGGAAGGATACACTACCTGTACAAGAACTTGGTTTTCTTCCATATACTTACAAGTATTTGATGCTTCCATGTCACGTATTTTTGACTGATGTATTAGGACTTAAGTCGTTCTAGACAGATATGCTGAGGCTTTTACATGTTGCAAACTCACGGCTTCTTTTTTCACATCAGCTGCAGCAGGCAAGTCTGATGTTCCGCTTGTCCTGAAGACCTTTTAGGAACATTTTTCAGAGAAAAGGGCAAAAGACCAGGACAGCATGTGTGGAGGATACTTGCTTGTATTCTTAATACTGTCTAGCCGAGGGTCTGAGAACATCTGAAATGCCTGGACAACTGGCACTTCACTGTTTCTTGTACCATTCCTTAAGAAAAATAGGTAATACTTGAAAGGGTCTTGTTTCACGCGTGTGTTTTGCCGAGTCTCTGCTCATAGCCTAATACCCTTTTTTTTTAGCAGTCAAGGGTAGTGACGATAAGTCTCTGGCAACGTGTACTTACTTTGATTGTGTGGTCTCTTTGTTTTTTTTCTTTCCACCTCTCAACTGCTTTTTATTGACTTATTAATTGACTTATGAGCACTGGATAGGAGACAGAGTCCAAAAAGGCACACAGTTGCCTTGGCTATAGTAGCAAATTTTAGCTACATGGTTATCTTTCATCTTTCCCTCTGGTCTAAAAATACTGTTAGCTATATTTTTTGGTTGTTTGTTTTTCCCTTGCATTCTTTTTTTTTTTCTTGTATGTTTGCAATACTTTGTTACCCTTTTGTATATTAATTGGTGTTTGCGATGTCATCTGTTCTAGTACTTGCTTTGGGTACATGTTTGATTCATGAAGCATCCTTTATTTTAGCTTCCTGCCGCACCATCTCATCGCCTCCAACTGGTTTTCAGCAGACGGTTGTTGAAGTTACTGGCTTACTTGCCAGACTTCATCGTGTGTTTCGGTGCCTTTCATGTAACTACAGGCTTACTACTTGCTTGGGTTTTAGAATGGCAAATGGTAATGCCAATGCACAGAATTATGACAAATGCCATTCTCTTAAATGGCAGGAAATTGATGAAGAAATTTTTGTGAGTGTACTCTCAAAGGACGAGTTAGTTTGCCATGATGGCTTAGCTACTCATATGTGCATGTATTGCTTCTGTTAGTCCAATATCAGACTGTCCTTACCAGTGAAATAAATCTTACTGTCTGCTGTTGTGATGTTAAACTGTTAGGTACGTTTCTTCAGGTGTTGCATAACCTGTAGTGAAAGTCTTAGCAAAATGGAAAGATAGTACAGGGAACAGACTTTTCTAGCTGAAGGGGCTGCAACCTGTTTGGATTGGCTTTTGAAGCCTGAACCTGGAATATCATATACAGGGATCAGTTTATGAAAAAAAGATCATCGGTGCT
Source organism: Aviceda cuculoides (assembly GCA_035590195.1). NCBI lineage: Eukaryota > Metazoa > Chordata > Aves > Accipitriformes > Accipitridae > Aviceda > Aviceda cuculoides. The sequence continues at coordinate 8,738,479 of JAVJGG010000007.1, forward strand.
ACCTCTTGCAGACATGTGCCAGCTATTTCAGATAATCTTCATTTTCTGAGTGTACTGCTAGTTTACAGAATGGCATTGGAGTGTTGGTCAATTTAGGTATTTTCCTCTGCTCTGTGCTGGGAGAGGCAGGGATTTGTTTTAAAAACCAAACTGCAGAATGTGTCTTGTAAATTTTGTAATTTTGCAAGTTAGATTGCCACCAAATTGTGCAGATTTGGCTACTTCTGGAACAACATGATGTAGTAATGTTTCTTATCAACTTAATTGTGATTATATGAATCGCACAGATTCTACCCACCCCCCCCTCCATACTAGTGCTGCACTATTCTTAGATGCTCCAGAATTTAACTGTAAGAAATAAACTCTGGATTAAATAATTCAATATATAGGTTTTTGACAAGTGGTTCCATATCCTGCAAGATTATCAATTGCCTTTGCTTGGAGTGCTTAAAATCTTGGATATTTATGTATGAATTGCTGCAATGATTTTAGAGTTCATGATGAGCATGTGTAGAGAGAAACGCCGAAACGTTCTTTAGTGTAGTATAAGTTAATTTTCTGTAAAAATACAAATGTTTAGTTGGTGATTTTTTATTATTATTTTTTTTAGGGAGTGTCCTTATACTTCAGCTGAAGCAGTTTTGCCTGAAGTACTACAAGCTGCAGCCAGAATTAGAGTTAGAAAGTAGGTCATAGCTAGTTTGTCTCTATATTCAACCATAAGTATTCCTCTTTATTTTTAGAGGAGTGTTTAAAAAGTGGGGGAGAAAAGAAAAACAAATATAGCTCTAGGTTATTTATTTGGTTAGTTTGGGAGGGATTATCATGTAGCAAAATGGAAACCTTTTTGTCACTAGTGTAGAAAAAGTAATTTGGGGTCATGCACTGATTTTAATACATTAAGTGTTCATTTTTAGTGACTACTTTTTCCACACATAATCTGTGAACATTGTTTGTTTTTAAATAAAAGATGATAACATGACTTTGCATAAAAGGAGAGTAAAGTATATACATGTATGGAGTGCTGAAAAGTTAGTCTGTTTAATGGCTTTAGATCTTTGAAGAGTGATCTGATGTTATCTGTAAGTCCTCTGGCCTGATAGTTGAACTGTTTTCTTTAGTACCTATCAAGTCTATGTGTTTCTCAAATCTGTTTTAGAAAATAATGAAACAGTAGAGCTTAAAGGAGATTAATAAAAGCTGTAAGCTTGTTAATAGGTTACTATTTTATTTCAATTGAAGTTATTATGTATGGGGGTGAAGTTGATGGGTCTTCCATTTCTGGTCCTAATGACCTCAGTTTTCCATAGTTGCTCTGGGATTCAAGGGCTCAAACTTTGGCACAGAATTAGGTCCCCACTTATTGAGTCCCTTTTCAGCAGGTAGCAGAAAGTGTAGCTCTTCCTTGAAGTGTCATTGCTGTTGGGCTATTTGTGAAGACATATAGTAAGCTTGCATTGTATTGTCTTGGTTTTCTATATGTTCACTATTCAGTTCTTGCAACTAATCTGACTGCAGCTCATGCATTTATAAAGTTGAGCATAATTTAGTTACTGCCTGATGCTGTAAGCTGCAATTACGCTTTTGCTAATAACATGGAGAGTCCTGAAACAATTTTCCTGTAGGAGTTTTATTAAATTAGATTCTTAATGGTATTGGCTCCTGCACACCACAAAGTTACACAGAGGGGTAGCAGTGAAATTACTTTAAGTGTTCATGCCACCTGTCCCAATTATACTTGCGATGTAGTGCGTGAATTAAAGTGGCCTTTCGCCTCTGGTTTCATAGCAATGAATCAACTTGAAACAGTTTTTTAGTGGCAGCTACGCGCTGTGAGGTACGCTGCTATATAGAAGGAAGGGTTGCGCAACAAGTTGCCAGGGAGATGTACCCTAACTGACTTCTGAAGAAAAATATGATGGAGATGAAATATGATACGATTAAAATAATTCGGGCTTTGGCTGGTGTGTTGCTTTTAGTGTAGTAGAAGTAGGTGTTGGTTGCAACTACGGAACTATCTTTTGTACAAGTATAGAAATAAATGCCTGAGGCCCTGGGTTTATTCTTGATAGCAGTCAGGACTTGCAACTGGGAGCTCTGGTTTTTAAAATAGTTCGATGACACGGATGTTGTGCTGAAACACCGGTATATCTTTGAATGATCTTTTGGACGATAGCCAAACCTCTTTGACTATGTTAAAATGCATCCAGGTAACTTAATACTCTTGTTTTTTGTAGAGGACGGTGTTAAGGTAGTTAAAGAATCAAGGAGGAGACTGGTTCCCTGTATAAAATTACAGACCGTAAATTTTTTTTTTATTTGAAAACTATTGTCTTGACCTTCTTGTAGACATTTTTCTCTGAGGTTCAACCTTCTAGCTGTGCCAAGTTATCAAAATAAGATGTTTTTATTTAACACTGATGTTGTACAAGGCGCTGTGCTGGTAAAGAGTTAAGTGCCGTGATGAGCAACAGCATTTTCAGAAATTGCCTGGAATCATGTTTTTTGAGAAAAATGTATTAAAGGTATCGCGGAACATGCTAAAAGTCTGTGCATGTCAAGTCCAGCATCCTGATAAGTGATTTCTTCTCACTTGAAGAAGGTGGTTTTTTTTCTTTAGTTCTGTACAAGATGTTTACATGCTTTTGACTCTTTCTGCTCTGGTAGCGATGCAGAAAACAGATTAACAAATAAATTTGTTCAGTACATGAAGATTTTAGATTTTTTTATAGGTAACATATTTTGAAAGCTATTTAAAACTATCAGGCTTGTTTTCCTTCTGCTGTGAATTGAAGACTGTCAAATGTAACTGTGGCCTTATTTTTCCAGATCAAAGTATTTTAGAACATGTTCAACAGGAGAACATTTCACTATAGAGGTGAGTGCTTATGTTCTAATCATGTTAAAAAAAAAAAGTGGAAAAAGTGAATTCTAGCAATGCCTTTAACGCTTTTTGCAGTTTATGTACACTGAAATATTCTGGGTTTTATAGTACTTAAGAACATTAATATATCATCTCGCTTTAATCTGTCACTTGGAAAGAAGAGATCTGATACTCGGCGCCCGAGCATTCTAAACTCTGATTGTTGCACCTTTCATCGCTGCTGTGTTGGGGTTGATTTTCTTTTCTGCTTGTATAAGTGCAGGATATTTAGTTCTTGATTGCAGGATCATGAATCTGATTCTACAAAAAGCTAGTATCTGATGAGGTTACTTTATAGTTAGTTGCATTTGTAGTCCATTTTGTTCACTATAGAGGTCCTTTCTTGGCCACTGAGTATCACCCTTTTTTGCCAAGGGTAGTGTAAGGTTAATTTGTGTAAGTTGAGATGCTCAGAATAACCTGGTTTACTTTCTCTGAGTGTTCCCTACAGTCTACAAGTCCTAGACCTTTCAGATTGCCCCCATTATTGAGAATAACCTCAGTAAGTGTAATCACTGCTTTGGCTTCCATAGAAGGGGGCAGACGTGGGGGAAATCTGTTTTAGTGCACAACTTCCAGTTGTGAGAGTGTTCCTGCAACAGAAATATGATAGGGAAGAGAAGTTTGTCTTCCTCCCAAATTGTTATTCATATTCTGCTTACAGCAATTAGTCAGTATACAGGTCAGCAAGGAGTCCTGCTGTAGGTACTGACCTCCGTGTGTGATGTACTGACTACATGTAAGGCTACTATACTGAAAACGGTTTGGAGAATTTCCATTTGCTTTGTTTTTATGTCATAGTTGAACTTCTGCTGGATGACTTGGGGCTTTTTTTGGCTTCCTATCATTAAGCATTACATTGCTTTTATTGACCTTTAGTTTCTTATGTGCAAAGCTGGGACGGGGGTTGTTGTTGCTTGCTTGTTTTTAGAATTCTGGGTAGAAGGTAACTCTATTTTCTGTCAATTAAATACATCTTCAAATACTTTTTGATAAGCATCACAGTTGCCATGCTGAGGTAGAGGTTAATGCACTATACCCCTTAAAATATCTACATCTTTTAATTTGAGTGGGTGCTTCGGTGTATGTCGGAGCCATACCATTCCTTCCACTGCTTGTATTATAATGCTTCAGATAAGCAGAATTATTAGCAATCTTATAAGCTATTGAGATTTTATTTTTGTCAGGGCTGTTACGTAAGTTGTAGTGAAATAGATGAATGGTTTTTAATTTTGAGTCTCCTTCCTTTAGGAGAATGTAATGTTTAAGAAAAGAAACTTTGTTAAGAAGATAGGTCCTACTCTAATACTTTCTCTGAAAGTAGGGGCTTTCCTAGATGGTATTACAGTCCCACTGTTATAATTGGAGTAGTGTTTTGTAAGACAGATAAAATATATGATCTTATTTGTTCTATGTGTTCAGTGATTTCTTGTATTTAATTGTAAAGATCGTTTACTTTTTTTTGTGCAGTTTGAGAACCTGGTGGAAAGTGATGAGGTAGGTACCTGGCTCATAATGTGAAACCTGCTAGTACAACCCTTAAAAATGGTTCCAAGATCTGTCTTTTCCTCCCACTTTATGCTATGTTGTAGACTTAAATGGCAGGACTTTTTTACTTAGTTTTGCTTGCTCTAGGAATGAGTATTTAACATTTTGGCAGAGGTGAAGACCTAAGACGAGAGAACTGGTTGAGGGGAGTATGGGAAGTAATCCTTTCAGGAAGAGAGCACTATGGACATTAGGAAGGCAGGAAGAAAAGCAGAAGAAGAGGGGGGGAAAAAGCAGGGGGCGGAAAAGATTTGGAGGAGGATTCGCTCCTGGTATTACGCTGATATCAGACTCGGCCAATGCTTTTTATTTGAGAACATAAATGGACCTGGGTTGCTTTTGCTAAGGAAAGTTTTGGGAGTGTTCTGTCTTTATGGTTATGAGTAAACTGGCTGAACAGTAATTGAGAGAAATAGAAGTTGGCCTTAAAAATTCAGTCTTATAGATTCAATACAGCTTGATAATGGGTGGGACAAACACTACATTTTAAATACTGCCTTCTATTTAAAAACATGAGGACTAATAGTTTGGTTCCTGAAATATACCACTAGAATATTTATTTTCAGTTGGAAGTACTTGTTTTACTTAGTCAGCCACTTCAGTTGATTGCATAAGAAGATTTTTTATTTTTTTTTTAAATTCCAAATTAAGCCAGGGGATTTCCACACCCCACACCCCCTCAGTGAGTTGTAAAACCAATATATGAGAGAAACTATGATTTCATATTGTTGGGTTTTTTTCCCATCTTAAAATTGATTGATGATGGGATTCTCAAAAACTCAGACTTTCTGTTTTGTTCTTTGTTTTTTTGTTTTTTTTTTTTAACAGGGGGAAAGCCCGGGAAGCAGTCACAGGTAAGACTTTGACATTCAGGACCCCTCCTTCCCTCTGCTCTTCTACTGTGACTATTAAATTTTTCAGAGTTCCTGTCAAAACCCTTTCCGGTTTTTTAGAATATATGTCAAACTAACTTTAATGCTTAAGCATGTCAAAACAGTTTAGATGATGATGCGTCACGCAAAAACTACTCGAGACAGTTAAAACAGTATGTCGCAAAGAGATTCTTTATTCTTGTTCCCAGGGTCTGCATTTAAAGTTGCATGGGTGTTAGCGCTACAGCTCCAGTGAATTTTTTGTTAGTATGTTAATATTTATGTAAGCAGTAGAAACTTAGCGATCTGCTCTATGTGAAACATATGGAGGCACTGAAGTGTATGCTTTGGTTGTTGAATTCTAGACCTTTTGTATTATTTAAGTTTGGTAGTTCCCAAGATGTTGTTGCTTGTCAATGGTCCGAAAGAAGCCAGACAGGAACCCTTATCATTATTATTATTCTTTTGCAGTCTTGTTTGTTAGATACATAAGAGTAGGTAACAGAGGAAAGGAGAACAATTTACAATTAGGGGACCACAAGAAGTAAGTAAAAAGTGACATTTCCACTGCAATGATATTAACTATTCTATTCCAGTAGCTCTGTTAGCAAACAATGTTTTGAAAATACACTTTTTATAAAGATACAAAAAATGCTTTGTAAGAGTAAGGACAGACAGCGTTGTCTTGATTTAACTGGAACTTTGGAACTCTGTTCTCAGGAGGAGGCGGCCAAAAGTACAACTTGTTGAATTTGCATTAAAGGACCAGTTAAGAAAGACTATATGGATATGTTGAAGTGCAACTTGGGGTTGCCATGCGTAAATAATAGATGGAGCCTTTTTGTGTTTCTCCCATGCTTTTAGACCTCTGACTGAGGAAGAAATTGCTGACTTGAAAGACAGACATTATGACTCCATTGCTGAAAAGCAGAGAGTTGTTGATATGAAACTTCAGTCAGAGGTAAGCAGTTAACAATGACTAGTATGGTATGGATAGTTTTTCTTTTGAAGTAGTTAAGATCAACCATGAACACAAGGAGATTCCATTCGTGTGAATGAAACAATTGGGTTTTGTTCATCAGTTGGTATTTTTTAGTCTACAAGATACACGAAGAGATTGCTGCGCAACAAAGTTAGCATCAGAGATTGCTGTTTTTTAATAGCCTATTAGCTGAAAAATTGAAAAATAAATAGGCTGGCTCTCTGACTGAGATCAGGTAAACTTGAAGTACTATTAATATTTATTTTTTTTATGGAAGGCAAAATGGGGAGTGTACTTGACTCAGTTTTTCTTGTGCCCAATTTTTCCAGAGCTTTTCTTAAGGAAAAAAACCCATAATTTGTCATTTTGTTTTAGTGTGTTGCAGCAATTAATGGAATGTTATGTGGAATACAACGTAGAAGTTGCGAATGATTTTTAATGAAGTACCAATGAAATATGCAACTGAAAACCTTTAAGTCTTTCACTGTGCAGTTCATAATAAAATGCAACATGCGTTTACAGCAATTCACTAGTCATGATGTTTATTCAATAGGGTAATGCTTAGTTATCTAAATTTCTTGGGATGTTTGGGGGGGGGAAGCTGTTAGATTGAGTTAATGAAGAAAAATGTTTTAGCTATAGTCAATTTTATTTTATTTTTATTTTCTAGTGGCTCTTCTTTTGTTTTATGGAACTTATGGCTTTATTCGTAGGAAGATAGATAGGTTCTGCTTTTGTTAACCATTACTGTTTTGTTCATATACAGTTAGCCTTACAAGAGGAGAAGTTAAGACTAGAAGAAGAGGCTTTATATGCTGCACAACGTGAAGCAGCCAGGGCAGCAAAGCAGAAAAAGCTCTTGGAGGTGAGGGGAAAAAGACCCCAATATATATCAGAGCTTCTGTTCTGTTTCTATGTGTGCAGACTTCTCTAACATCCTTTACATCTCAGGAAACATAATGAGGAAATTGCTTTGGCTTGTAAATTCCAGTAGAGAAAGAAATACATAATTTGCAAGTACAGCTGACTGGAGCAGCTGAAAATGATCAGAATTGTTTGAAACAGCTTATGTTGCTGAGCATAGTTTTTGCATGAGAGATGTATGATTTTTAATCTATAATTAGCTTAACAGACTTCTTGCATTATATAGAAGTTACTGATCTTTAATGTAAAGTGATCTGTGGTGGTCTAGTTAAAAATTGAAATTAAGCACATTTATGACATGATTTAGGCTTGTAAGAAGTCCTTTATTTATTTGTGCACTTAATTGTTCCTTCTCTGTGGTTTGTGTTAACATGAAGATGTATGTTTCCAAGTCATCTGAATTTACTGTTGACCCTGCTTTGAGCAGACGGTTGGACTACATGACCTCCTGAGGTCCCTTCCAACCTCAGTTGTTCTATCGTTTTGCGATTTTTATGTGTAGTAGCCCAAGTCCGGTAATGACTTAACAGTAGTCTTAATATATCTGTGCCTACTTTCCCATGTCTGCCGTCCATGCTTTTGGAGCTTGGTCAAGCAAAACAAAAGCCACGTTATGTTTTCCTGCTTTTTTGAAAACAGATGCTGTTTTGTATCCTGATAACATTTATTACTGATTGTTTTCATGCTGCAGTTCAGAGTTACATATTATCAGTGCATTTAATATTTTTGCCATATTAATAAGCTATTAAAGTATGTGTTCTCTCACAAATTTCAAGTTGCCAGGAATGTGCATGTTAAAAAGAACTTTTTCGTTTTTTGCTATCTGTTCATCTGTAATGTGTATGGCTGCAATTGTAGCATGGTCAAGGAAACAGTCCAGTAGACATGTGATATGTGTTCAATTAGAGGTAAATTTTCAACAGTTCACATTTAGACTAACTGAAAAAGTCTGAAACCTACTATAGATATAAGAGAAATATTCAACCCTAGTGTATTGTCTATATTCAAAAGAGTGAATTGAAAATTGTTATTTCCAGACTGGTAGTGATGACCAAGTTTTCATATAATATTTATGTTGCTAAGTATAGGTCTCATTTCACATTTCTCTTTCTATCCTCTTGTCATGTAGTATGGGAAGGTTAATTCTTTCTGACCTTTTTTGCTTGCTTTTTTTAACACATTTGATCTATATAAAGTCAGAAGTAGTAAATTGTTTTATGGCTTTAATTGTTTTTTGTAGAACTTCTGTGCAAAAAATGCTGTTTTTCCGGTCTTTCAGTATTTTTAATATGTACCTCTTTTAGTCAGGACTTGAGATACAATGCCTTATAGAGCTTTTAATTTCTTCCTCTTGTAAAATTAGTACCGCTTATCTCCTTTGGAAACAATCTGCTTCTGCCCCTCCCAACCCTGTAAGGATTATAAGGATTTTGAAGGAAGCATTTTTGTATAGATACGCATCAAGCACTTAACCTTTCTAAATAAACTAGAAGCCATTTAATATGTAACTTATCTCTGCCGTTTGTGGGCAGAAGTCTTCTAAATGAGAAAATGGCTTTTTCATGCAAGTGTTGCATCTGTTTAAAACTAATTTGCCTTGCTGATGTTGCCCTACTGAATGTCAGGGTTTGTAACTAACAGTGGAGAATTTTAATATATGTGTATCCTGGAACTTAGTGCAAGATATTTGTATGTGACCTGGCAAAATGGCTAGACAATTTAAATTGGATATTATGTGGGTATATGAATCTTAAAAGACAATTGTTGCATATGTCAGTAATTGATTTTTACAGACTTGTTAACTGTTGGCGCCAAATTCCTGTCTTTCTCCCTGCGTAATTAAATCATTTCACCTATAACCACTATTATGTGTGATATTTCTACTTCTACGCTTCCCATTTCCTTACTGATTTCTATCTGCTTATTTGGATACTTATTTAAATACCTGAGATGGAAAGCGTGCCAAGAAGCGAAACCATTGTCATCTTGGGATTGAAAAATACTAGCTGATCCAATGCAGTTATCTCACAAGACTATTTATCCAGTGAAGAGCAATTCTTAGATGAAGTTAAAGTTGACATTAAAGATTCTGGTTTTAGCCCTGCTTTTCTTTTGCAGGGACAGATCCATTAAGGCCGAGAATAGATTTTTTTTCAGAAAATACAGTAGCTAGATACATCAGACTTGTCTACAGAACTATCTCGTTTGTTTTTCATCTTAGTCTTTGTCATAATCAGTGAACAGTTACTGCTTCATAGCGGATTTACCTTTAGTCACGTAGTCGTTGTGCCCAGTCTTCATGCTCTCATTTTCTCAAGGCAGAGAAAAGAAACTCGAGGCAACTTAAGTTGTTTAAACCCTAAAACTTAAGCAGAGCCCTACTTTCATGGCATCTGCTGTTCCTCTCGTAACTGCAAAATAAATGCCTTTATGGCTTGTGTCTTGCATTTTTCATTCTGTTTTTGCCTAGCGATACCATGAAAGCTTTCTACCTGAAGAGTGTAGAGGTATTAATACTTTTGGCCCAGCAAGGCAACAAAGCTTTTATCGATATAAAATAATATCAATGAAGCACTTAGTGCTGGTACAGATGACCAGAGGAGATGGCAGTATTGCCATCAGTACAGGGATAAAAGGACCTGTAGGAAATCTTTCTTTTTAAATGGTAGGCTGACTGTTCTGGTGCACAGAGCAAAACAAATCAAACATAACCCAGGTGTTAGTTGTGCGTTGAAAATACCTGTGGCTTAAGAAGAGAAGGCAGTAGAGAAGAGGGTAGGTGCAATTGTGAATGAGGCAGTGTTCACATGTTTCTAGACAACTTGATGCTGCCTTTTTTTTGTTGTTGTTGTGCATGAAAACGTTGAGAGCTCTATTCACAAAGCGACCTTGTTTTAAATAGAGAGATTTCTGAGATGAAAAACAATACCACTTGCATGTAATGGTCCCTTCAGTATCACAAAATTTGATCTTTATTTGAGTTAAAGTCAGTCTTTTCCTGAGTTGTACTTAGGCTGCTCCAAGGACCAGGACAATGCTCCTCATGTGGCAATTAAGGGAATGTTTAGTGTATTGAGTATATTAGTCCCGAGCGATTGTATTCAGCTTTTTCAACAATTTACTTCTTTCAATAGCAACGTAGACAGCAAAGGATAACACAGAGAGCACATGCTGTTAATAATGGAGAATATCAGAGGTAAGACAGAAAATTTTATTAATTATAATTGAGAACCATGGCTGTTTTTTATTCCTGTTCCTTATCTACCTTCACAAAACAACCCCACACAAAACCCACATGTTTTTCAAACCTTATAAATACAGCATTTCTAAGTCAGAGTTGTTTTCATTCATCACAGTTTTCTTTACACTGAATAGTTACCCAATGCAAACTGATTGCCATGAATTTGCAAAATTAGTGGAGAGATTTTCATTCTGGTTTTCACTGTAGTTATTGGACTGATGCATACAAAACTGAACCTACTCCCAGCTACTAATATATATACACACAAAAAAATGCTAGTGTTTTATATTAAAAAGGTGTTTATATGTAAAATATTGGCTAATATGAAAATATTTTTATTATTCAGAACCCTGTTTTAAATGCCCATTAAAAATACACACTAATCAAATGGGGAAATGTATGGTTTATATAGTCTGCCTGTTTCTTCATTAATATAATTCATTTAATTCTCCTTACTTCCACTTTCTGTGTTCAGTGTTAGGGGGAAAAAAAAGGGGGGGGGGCGACCCCCCCCCCCCCCCGCGC